>JAGIQG010000023.1:33589003-34189003 GCA_024679065.1 Sphyrna mokarran | reverse complement strand
TGTGCAGTTTTGGTCACCGCATTTGAGGAAGGATATATTGGTCTTGGAGAGGGTGCAGAGAAGGTTCACTAGGCTGATACTGGAGATGAGGGCGTTGGATTATGAGGAGAGACTAAATTGGCTAGGTTTGTACTCGGAGTTTAGAAGGCTGAGAGGGGATCTTATAGAGATGTATAAGATAATGAAGAGAATTGATAGGGTAGAGGCTGAGAGACTCTTCCCGCTTAGCAAAGATAGCAGGACTAGAGGGCACAGCCTCAAAATTTGGGCGGGGGGGGGAATTCAGATCAGAGTTGAGGAGGAATTTCTTCACGCAAAGGGTGGTGAATCTTTGGAATTCTCTGCCTGTTGAAGTCGTGGTGGTGGAGGCTTCCTCACTGAATACATTTAAGTCAAGGTTTTTGATTGATAAGGGAATTAAGGGTTACGGGGAGAAAGCGGGAAAGTGGTACTGAACCACTGCAGATCAGCCATGATCTTATTCAATGGTGGGGCAGGCTCGAGGGGCGGGATGGCCTATTCCTGCTCCTATTCCTTATGTTCTTATAGTGGGCCTCTGAAATTCACTGCCCACATTGGTGGCTGAGGTTAAAACACAACTTATTGAGAAAGTGCCTGGATCTCTATCTAAAGAGCTGAGACCTGCGAGGTGCTGGAAAGTGGGATTAAAATGAGCAGCTAGTTTCTTCTCTCTCTTTTTTGCCTTACACTGACATGATGGGCTGAATGGTTCCTTTCTGCACCATAACTTTGCTATGGTTCTACAATCCTCCCAAATAGAATAGGATGGCACACCTGACTTTGCCCTCATATTGTCCATAGAAGAGAGGCTGCCGACTTGTCCACTCAGACATGACAAACTCTAGAGCAGGTTTCCCAGTAGGTCCAGGCAGACTGCACAGGAACTCCAGCAGCGGCTCTAGCTGATTGTGAACGAGGTGTGCAAACACCATGATGAGAGACTGTAGAGAGAAACAGAATGAACTCCACAAGTCAGAACATAAAGAATAGGAACAAGAAAATGCCTCATCACCCATAAGCCACCTCTACCCTTCAAGATTGCAGCTAATATCTGACCTCAATTCCATCTCCCCACTGAATTTATATATCCTTTGATTACTTTGGAGATTCAGCTATCCCAGCCATGAATATTCTCAGCAATACAGCATCTACACCAAATTGAGTACAGAATTCCAACAGTGCACAACTCTGAGGGATAAAATTCCTCCTATCTCAGTCAGTTTAAATTGATTTTTTAAAAAATTCATTTGTGGGACATGGGCATCACTAGCTGCCCAGCATTAATTGCCTGTCCCTAGATTCCCAAGGGCAGTTAATCACATTGCTGTGCCCCCGAGTCACACGTAGACCAGACCGAGTAGAGTTGGCAGATTTCCTTCCCTAAAGGATATTAGTGAATATTTCTGACAATCCACAACGGTTTCATGGTCATCAATAGATTCTTAATTTCAGACATTTTTTTTTTACTGAACTCAAATTCAACCATTTGCCATGGCGGAATTTGAACCCAGGTCCCCAGAATATTAGCCGAGTTTCTGGATTAATAGTCTAGCAATAATAACGTTATGTCATCACTTTCCCTTTACTCATCACTTGTTCTAAGATGATGCCATTTCCTCTATCTTGGCCCACAATTGCACTTGAAACATGAGCATCTTTACATACTGCTAAAGAGCAAAGAAGCATGTTTCACTTGGAAAAACCTCATTCTCTCAAATACCACCTTTAATAACCTTATAATTTAAACACCAAATTTGACCACAGCTAGTCCTTTTTCTGATGTAACTCTCCAAACTCTGCTTTTACCTGACGTTATTCCTTCAGCATTGTCTAAATTCCAACTTCTTACATATTTCTGCCTTGTCCTATCATGCATGCATTTATTCAACGATTAGTGCCACAAGTCAGAGAAACTATAGCTCTCACTGCATGCTCAGCATCAGGTGCTGATTTTATACTCAGTTCAGCATTGCAAATCCAACTTGAAAGCAGGAGCCAGTGTTTACGAAACATCCTGCGCCCCAAACCACCAATAAACATCTCATTGCCACCAATCCCTATGCCAGACATCCTGTCCAATTGGTCATGTAGAAGTCCCATCTTCCCCGGCACCCAAGCAGATGTCCCACTCCCAACACTACAGCAACCCTGACCACCAAGCGACTCCACAATTAATGTCTCCCCTCCCCGGCCTCATTACGGTCTCTGTACCCACCTGCATTACACTGAGTGTTTCTGCTTGTTGCATTTTGCTGAGGATTGCTCGTAGTATCTGGTCAAGGTTATCTCCTAATTGTGAGCCAGCCTTCGAGATTAATGTAGAAACCAGTCTTCCTACAAATGCTGCTGTGTACTCAGAGGTTCGGGGGTCCAGAAGCTGGCTCACCACCTGCATGACATACCAGAGTCCGTTGTGACCCTGCTCATCATGCCACTGTGCTATCTGTTCCAGTGCAACAGCCACGTAAGCACGCAGACACTCACCACCATTCTGTAAAAGAGACAGATTTCACTATAGGAGCATACAATCGCATAGCACAGGATATTTTAATCCAGTAAACCAAATGGCTCCAGTTATGTTCTTCATCTATCTCCATACCCTTTTATTGAACATTTATTCAAACAGTTACAGATTACAAACAGATAGACATCAAGAACATTTTTACTGTACTTTGGCTTTTTACTACAGCAATCCAAAACGAATTCCACTCTCTCCCAACAACTTTGTAACAATCCAAAACAAATCCAACTGATCTGCTCTTTCCCTGTATTAATCCTACATTAATCACAACATTCCAATCTTTCTCCCCATTTCCTTGAATCAATCCGAAATAAATCCCACTTCCTTTCAGCCCAAAACTGTGTGTTAACTCAGACTAATTTCAAGCTCATGCCATAGCTTTGTATCAACCCCAAAGGTAAAACTAAAGGTCATTTACAGTTTTCTGTGATTAATAATCAGTTAAAAAAATTAATTTCAGAATCTCTGGCCCCTTGTTTTTTTCCCACGTGTGTTTAGGATAAGCCTATTTTGCAATTTACATGTATTATCTAGTTTTTTTAAATTGTCTTATCACTATCTCCTCCTGCACTGCTCCTTTCTCTCCTGCTTTGCACCTTCTCAAAGATTATATGCCATGCCCCCGAAACATGATTCTGGGGTCGTGCATGAAAATCGAGGTAGTGGAAGTGCATAGGTGAGGGGCGAGAGAGTAGCACACCAGCTGGGAGGGTGGGAGGAGTGTCAGACTGAAATGGGGAGGGAGTGGTGTGCCAGCAAGGGAGGGGGAGCGGCATGCCACCAGTGCGAATGGCGTACTGGGGGTGGGGGTGGGGGTGGGGTGTTGTGACAAGGAGAGGGTTCTCTCTTTTAGGTGAAACGTTAATGTGAGGCCCAATCTGCCTGATGAAGTGGATACAGGTACATGGAACTAAATCAACGAACAGGAGAGCAGTCATCTCCAATATCATGAAAAAACAGATCTACTTATTATCACATTGTTCATTAGCATAGAACATAGAACACTACAGCACAAACAGGCCCTTCGGCCCACAAGTTGTGCCAAACACATCAAAACCTACCCAGCCGTAGACCTATCTATAACCCCCAATCCCACTGGATCCCATATACTCATCCAGAAGTCTTTTAAAAGACCCCAGCGAGTTCGCCTCAACCACCACCAACGGCAGCCGATTCCATTCACTCACCACCCTCTGAGTGAAAAACTTTCCCCTAGCATCCCCTCTGTACTTGCTTCCCTGCACCTTAAATCTGTGCCCTCTCGTCACGACCATTTCAGCCCTGGAAAATAGTCTCTGAGAGTCCACCCTATCTATTCCTCTCAACATCTTGTAAACCTCTATCAGGTCGCCTCTCAACCTTCGTCTCTCCAGGGAGAACAGTCCCAGCTCCCTCAACCTGTCTTCATAAGGCATGCCTCCCAATCAAGGCAACATCCTTGTAAATCTCCTCTGCACCCTTTCAATAGCTTCCACGTCCTTCCTATAGTGAGACGACCAGAACTGCGCACAGTACTCCAAGTGTGGTCTGACAAGGGTCCTATAAAGCTGCAGCATTACCTCCTGACTCCTGAACTCAATCCTCGATGAATGAAGGCCAGTACACCGTAAGCTTTCTTAACCACATCCTCCACCTGGGAGGCCGATTTGAGAGTCTTATGGACCCGGACCCCAAGATCCCTCTGCTCTTCCACACAGCTAAGACTCCTACCTTTGATATTGTACTCATTCATCCCGTTGGATCTGCCAAAATGGACCACAACACATTTATCCGCGTTGAAGTCCATCTGCCACTTCTCCGCCCAGTCTTGCATCCTGTCGATGTCATGCTGCAACTTCTCACATCCCTCCAGACCATCCACAACACCACCGACCTTCGTGTCATCGGCGAACTTACTCACCCATCCCTCCACTTCCTCATCCAGGTCATTTATGAAAATGACAAACAGCAAGGGTCCTAGAACAGATCCCTGGGGCACTCCACTGGTGACGACCTCCATGCAGAAAAAGAGCCATCCACAACCACCCTCTGCCTTCTGCAGGCAAGCCAGTTCTGGATCCACAAGGCCAAAGCCCCTTGGATCCCATGGCCTCTCACCTTCTCAAGAAGTCTTTCATGTGGGACCTTGTCAAATGCCTTGCTGAAGTCCATGTACACCACGTCCACTGCTCTTCCTTCGTCAATGTGTTCAGTCACATTTTCGAATAACTCAATTAAGCTCGTAAGGCACGACCTGCCTTTTACAAAACCATGTTGACTATTTCTAATCAACCTAAACTTCTCCAAATGCTCGTAAATCTTGTCCCTCAGAAGCCTCTCCATCAGCTTCCAACCACTGAGGTCAGACTCACCGGTCGGTAATTTCCAGGACTATCCCTGTTCCCTTTCTTGAAAATAGGGACCACATCCGCAATCCTCCAATCCTCCGGAACCTCTTCCGTCTCCATCGACGACGCAAAGATCATCGCCAGGGGCTCTGCAATGACATCCCTCACCTCCCACAATAACCTGGGGTACATTCCATCTGGTCCCGGAGACTTGTCTATCTTGATAGCATTTAAAAGTTCTAACACATCTGCTTCCTTAATATCTACATACTCAATCTTTTCAGTCTGCCGCAAACTTGTAGTGCATCCTCCCAGATCACTTTCCACCGTGAATGCTGAGGCAAAGTACTCATTAAGCACCTCTGCCATTTCTTCCGGTTCCATACAGACTTTTCCCCCTTCACCTTTTATAGGTCCTATCCCTTCTCTTCTCATCCTTTTACTTTTCACATATTTGTAGAAGGCCTTGGGATTCTCCTTAATCCTCCCAGCCAAGGCCTTCTCATGACCCCTTCTGGCTCTCCTAATTTCCTTTTTAAGCTCTCTTCTATAAGCCTTATACTTCTCTAGATCCCCAACATCTCCTAGCTCTCTGAACCTTTTATACACCTTTCTTTTCTTCCTGACTATGTTCACCACAGCCTTCGTGCACCACGGTTCCCGCATCCTACCAAAACCTCCTTGTCTCACCGGAACATTGCCATGCAAAGCTCCAGACAAGCATTCCTTGAATATCTGCCACCTTCCTTCTGTGCTTTTCCCCAAGAACACCTCCTTCCAGTTTATTCGCCCCAACATCTGCCTGATGTCTTCATATTTCCCCTTATTCCAGACAAACACCTTCCTAGCCTTCCTGATCCTATCCTTTTCCAATGCAAGGGTGAAGGAGATAGAATTATGATCTCCATCCCTAAGATGCTCTCCTACCGAGAGATCCATCACCTGTCCTGGTTCATTAGCTAGTACCAGGTCCAGTACAGCCTCTCCTCTCGTAGGCTTGTCCTCGTGCTGTGTCAGGAAACCCTCCTGAACACACCTAACAAACTCCTCCCCATCCAAACCCCTTACCTTTGGGATATTCCAGTTGATGTTTGGGAAATGAAGTCTCCCATCACAACAACTCTGTTATTTCTACGTCTCTCCAGTATCTGTTTCCCTATCTGCACCTCAACTTCCCTGTCACTATTGGGCGGCCTATAGAATACACCCAGCAACGCCACCGACCCTTTGCTATTCCTAACTTCCACCCACAGAGACTCCGTAGACATTCCCTCCTCGGTATCCACCTTCTCTGCAGCCATGACACTGTCCCTGATCAACAGTGCCATTCCACCACCTCTTTTGCCTCCCTCCCTGTCCTTCCTGAAGGATCTGAATCCCGGGACCTGAAGTACCCAGTCCTGTCCCTGAGACATCCAAGTCTCTGTAATGGCCACCACATCACAATCCCAAGCAGCAATCCACGCCCTAAGTTCATCCACCTTATTTACTACACTCCTGCATTAAAATAGACACAGCTCAGTCCCTCAGACTGGACATTTCCCTTCTCCCCCACTCGTCTAACCTGCCTCTCATCCTGCCTAGAGTCCTTCCCTACCTGGGAGCTAACTTCCTTGCTCCCAGTCTCCACATCACTATTTACTAGTTTAAAAAACTAGTAAAATTTAGACTTAAAAAAAAAAAATCGCTCTACTCACTCACAAGCTCTCCACTCGCAAATCGCTGCCTCTCCACAGTGCTCCCAAGGAACAATTAGGTCGAATTCCCGAGGTGAGTAACTTTTAAAGGTTGAAAAAAAAACTACACTATCCAAGGTGCTTTGCAACACCTTCCAGGTTTACAAGTTTAAAAAAAGTTTAAAAAACTAGTAAAATTTAGACTTAAAAATCGCTCTACTCACTCAAGCTCTCCACTCGCAAATCGCTGCCTCTCCACAGTGCTCCCAAGGAACAATTAGCAGTGCACATTAGCTGCATCATTTCTTATAACAGTAACTGCATCTCCAAAAAGCACTTCAGTGGTCTAAAGTGCTTTGTGATGTTTCTGCTAGGCATGAAAATGCCACCTAAGTCTTTCTTATTTATTTTCGTTCTCCATCACTCACCTCTGCACTTGTTTACAATTGCTTAAGTTATCCTGTTCTAACAAAGTCTTGCCAGGACCTGAAACGTCTTGCTGTCTGCAGATGTTCTCTCATCTGCTGAGGATTTTCACTGAGATTTGTTTCAAATTTCCAACATTTGTAATATTTTGCTTTTACAATCCACTGCCTGCACATTCCCATAGATTTGTTTTAATCCCAACCTAAGACCATAAGAATAGGAACAGGAATAGGCCGTTCAGTCCCTTATGGCTGATCCAAAATTCCTCACTTCTTTCCCACTGCTCTGCTTTCTCCCCATTTTGAGCTTCATATGTTGAAAAACCTTTGTGGATCAGAGGCAGGGTTTGGTTTGGGAAGCAATTCTGCAGTTTTGTTGGAACCTTGTTTACCTGCATTGTTGCATTGTCATCTGTATGTAGTGTACACTGAGCCACAACAGGAAATGCCTGGCAGATCAAAACCTCCGACAGTGGCAGCTTAGTATTTCTCACGACAGTTGTCAGGATATCAATGGCAGTCTGCAGGAAGATCAAGGTATCAGTTTCAGCTAACGGTCCATATTCCAGGTGCATTACGTTAATACAATAATATAAAGTGTGGGAGTTACTCACCGCACAGAGGCCAGACGGGATTTTATCTGAAGGAGCATGCATTATGCTAACAAGAGTTGGAATTAATCTCATCTGCATGGGGCCTTGACAGGCCTCAATCTGTGCAAGCTCCTTGAAGATATCCTGAGCCAGCGATGCCACCACTGGATCTAGGGATTCAAAATCAGCAAGCTTAATGAGATTGATCCTTTGCATGCATAGAATAATCGTACAGGAGGCCATTTGGCCCATCGAGCCTACACCGGCCACAATCCCATCCAAGCACTATCTCCATAACCTCATGCATTTTCCCTAGCTAGTCTCCCGACACTAAAGGGCAGTTTACATGGCCAATCCACCTAACCAGCACATCTTTCAAAGTATGGGAGAAAACCAGAGCACTCAGAGGAAACTCACACAGGGAGAATGTGCAAATTCAAGCATAAGCAAACCAAGCCGGGAATTGAACCCAGGTCACTGGTGCTGCGCAAGAACTCTGGTGGGGCCGATGATTAATCCGAAGCAGAGGGAGGATGCAGCCAGCAAAGGCTATGCAGACTTCACACAACCCAGTCCCAAACTGTCACAGAGTCCTCTGCCAAGATTGAAACCCGCCTGTCCTGAGACTGAATGCCCAGTCTTCACATCCACCACTCCCCTCCCTCAGATCTCACACGCCACCCACCCACTCCCCTCCCTCAGACCTCACATCCATCCACCCACTCCCCTTCTTCAGGTCTCACACCCATCCACCCACTGCCCTCCCTCAGACCCCTCACACTCCCACCCACTCCACTCCCTTAGACCTCACACTCCCACCCATTCCTCTCAGACCTCATACTCACTCCCATTGGCCAGAAACTCTAACAGTTTCTTAGGGTTTCATAATTTAACCATAACTTCCTATGGACTCTGGAATAGTTCCTACAGATTGCAGGATAACTAATGTAACCACACTATTTAAAAAGGGAAGTATGGAGAAAACTGAATTATAGATCAGTAAGCCCAATGTTAGTAGTGAGTAAAGTCCTAGAATCCGTTATCAAAGATTCCTTCGCATGGAAAACAGTGCCAGTATCAGGCAGTTAGTGTGGATTTATGAAAGGGAAATTATGCTTGACAGATTTACTGGAATTCTTTGAGTATGTAACTAGTAGAGTTGATGAAAGCGAGCTAATGGATGTGGTTTATTTGGAGTTTCAGAAGGCTTAAATTAAACCATATGGGATTGAGATGGATAGAAAACTGGATGGCACACAGGAAACAGAGTCATTTTCCAAACGGCAGGCAGTGACTGACGAGATCAGGGCTAGGGCTCCAGCTGGTCACAACATATATGAGGGAGCTAAATGCAACATCTCTAAATTTACAGATAACGGAACGCTGAGTGGGAGGCTGAGCTGTGAGGAAATTGCAAAGTTATTACGTGTGATTTGAACAAATTTGGCAAATGCATGGTTGATGCAGTATCATATGGATAAGTGTGAGGTTATCCACTGATAGCAAAAACAGGAAGGTAGATTATCTGAATGGCTAAACTAGAAGGGAATGTGGGTGCCCTTGTACACTAATCACTGAAGGCAAGCTTGCAGGTGCAGTAGGTGGTAAAGAAGGTAAATGGAACTCGAGCACAGGATGTCTTGCTGCAATTGTACAGGTTCTTGGCAACTCTTGGAAATATTGTGTGCAGTTTTGGTCTCCTTGTCTTAGGATATTCTTGCTCTTGACAGAGTGCAGATATTTACCAAACTGATCCCTGGGAAAGCGGGACTGACATAAAAGGAGAGATTGAGATGAGGCGCAACTGATATAACAGGAGAGATTGAATCGGTTAGGATTGTATTTGTTACAGTTCAAAAGAATGAGGGGCGATATTACAGAAACCTATAAAATTCTAAGAAGATCAGACAGGGTCGGTGCAAGAAAGACATTCCCGAAGGTGAGGATGAGCAGAACCAGGGGTCATAGTCTCAGGATACAGGATAATGATTTAGGACTGAGATGAGAAGAATTTGCAATGTGGTCAGCCTGTGGAATTCTCTACCATAGGAAGCAACTGAGGCCAAAACATTGAATGTTTTCAAGGAGCAGTTACATACAGCACATGGGGCAAAGGGGATCAAAGGATTTCGGGGGCAGGGGATTAGGCTGTTTAGTTGGATAATCCGCAATGATCATTACGAATTGCAGAGCAGGCTCAAAGGGACGAATGGCTTTCTACAGCTCTTACTTTTTTTTTTTAAAAATTCGTTATGAGCATTGCAGGCTGGCCAGCATTTATTGCCCATTCCTAGATGCACTTGAGGGTGGTGGTGAATTGCCTTCGTGAAATGCTGCAGTCCACATGTTGTGGGTTGGCCCAGAATGCCATTAGGGAGGGAATTCCAGGATTTTGACCAAGCAACTGTGAAGGAATGGCAATACATTTCCAGGTCAGAATGTTGAGTGGCTTGAAGAGGAACTTGCAGATGAGAGTGCTCCCATGTACCTCCTGCCCTCATCCTTCTAGATAGAAGTTGTTGTGGGTTTGGAAGATGCGGTATAAGGAACTTCAGTGAAGTGCTGCAATGCATCTTGTAAATACTACACACTGCTGCCACTGGGCATCGATGATGGAGGGAGTGGATGTTTGTAGATGTGCTGCCAATCAAGTAGGTTGCTTTGTCCTGGATGGTGTCAAGCTTCTTGAGTGTTGATGCAGCTGCACCCATCCAGCCAAGTGGGCAGTATTCTATCATACTCCTGACTTATGCCTTATAGATGGTAGACATACTTTGGGGAGTCAGGTTACTCACCACAGTTTTCCTAGCCTCTGACCTGCTTTTTAGCCACTGTGTTTATGTGGTGAGTCCTGCTGAGATTTTAGTCAATGGCAACCACAAGGATATTGATCAGAATGGGGAATTCAGTGATGCTAACACCACTGAATGTCAAGAAGCAGTTGTTAGTGTGTCTTTTACTGATGGTATTTGTCTGCCATGTGTAAGCCAAGCCCAATATTGTCCAGACCTCAATGCATTTGAATATGGACCGCTTCAGTATCTGAGGAGTTACAAATGATGCTAAATATTGTGCAATCATCAACAAACATCCCCATTTTTGACCTTATGATGGAGGGAAAGTCATTAATGAAGCAGCTGAAGATGGTTGGGCCTAGGACACTAACCCTGAGAGACTCCTGCAGAGATGTCCTGGAAATGACTGACCCTCCACAACCATCTTCCTATGTATCAGGTATGACTCCAACCAGCAGAGAGTTTGCCCCCAAACGTCACTGATTCCAGTTTTGCTTGGGCTCCTTGATGCCACACTGTCAAATGCAGCCTTGATGTCAAGAACTGTCACTATCACCTCACTCTGTAATTCAGCTCTTTTGATTATGTTTGAACCAAAGCTGTAATGAGGTCAGGAGCTGAGTGACCCTGCCAAAATCCAAACTGGGCATCGCTGAGCAAGTGATTGCTGAGCAGGTGCTGCTTAATAGCACTGTTGATGACCTCTTTCATCACTTTACACTTTAGACTGAGGGGCAGTAATTGGCTGGGTTGGATTTTTCCTGCTTTGTGGGTACAGAACATACCTGGGCAATTTTCCATATTGCTGGTTAGATGCCAGTGTTTTAACTGTATTTGAAGAATTTCATTAAGCTGTCTCCCAATACAAAGTACCTGCACACTTCACAGCAAAGACTTACCACCCCATACTGTTGTTAAAATTAGCAAACTTTCAAATGGCTAAACAGCATATCTCCACTGCAACTCTCCAATCCATTCTAAAGCAGATCCGATGTGGACTCAAACCCAAATACTTCTTTGGTGAAACTTTAAACTATCAAATAGTGGACAGCTACATTGGCATAAATCAGTAGCAGGCAACCACCCTGACCCACATACCGTTGCTGTACTTGAGGAAGATTGCAATGGTAAGAGGGCACACTTTATTTTCTACACTGATGGTGAAGGCCGGATCCACGGTGCAGACAACACACAATGTCTCCATGACCAGTGTCAACACCTCAGAACTGAACTGTGTGGCAAGATGAATCAAACCGTCCAGGATGCTGGGAAGGAATGGCTGCAAAACATGTATACACTCCGAGATTTTGAGCTGGTCACAGTACCTGTGGCGACAAGAATACATTAGACCAGCTAACACATCACAACTCCACACGACTCATCATAAATCAAACATATGTTAAAATTCAATTCTACCAACTGTAATACAACTGACTGGCTCAAACATAAGAAATAACAAAACATAATGAAGAATATAAACCAAAGAGAAAATCAGTTATTTTCTACTTCTTTGATGAACAGGCACTTGGACACATGAAAGTTGAGAGAGAAAGTCAACATGCACGTGCCACACTAGCAAATCCAAGAACACATGAAATAGGAAATAACCTGTTAACGTTTAGGTTGGAAATTGGTTGTGAAAGAGAGAGGGTAGAGATAAAGGCAACATTCTTGGGACATTCCTCTGGGATCTATAATGGGGTCTCAACAGCTATTCTACGTATTACGGACTTGGTGAAGGGAGAGGGAGTTGTATTCCCAAGATTCCAGATGGAATTAAAGAGGGACAATTCATTGTGCAGATTGAAGGTTGAAGTGAGTGGGTAAAATCATGGTGAAATGTGAGCTCTCATCCATTTAGGATGTAGATAGATAAATAAGAATACCTTTCAAATTGTGAGAAACTGAACTATGGAGGGCAAATAAATTTGGGAAGCCAAATTTACAAGTCACTAAGCATGACTTTGCATGAGCAAAGTTACAAAAATTAATTTAAAAAGCTAATGGAATGTTGGTCTTAATCACAAAAGGGTCAAGTACAAAAGGGAGAAAACAAGAAAAACAAAATGCTGGAAAAGCTCACAGGTCTGGCAGTACCCGTGCAGAGAGAAACAGTTAACAATTCCAGGAATTTTTAGGATGGAAATTGTGTTAGTTGTATAAAGCACCGGTTAGAGTACAACGGAATTAGAGTTCAGTTCTGGGCCCACACCTCATGAAGCATAAAGGTGCACTGCAATTTCAGTTGTATGATAAGGGGCTAAAAGGGTTAAATTATGAGGGCAGGATGCAAAAGGCTGGTTACTGGCTGCTTGAGAATAAAAGAATAAAAAGTGATTTGATCACAAAGTTTAAAATAATACCAATTCAATAAGGTAGGTAGATCAAGGAGAACGGACCTACACTCTTGATTTTAGAATAATGACAGGCAATTTCATCAAAACATACAAGATTCTGAGAGGCTTTGACATTGTAGATGCATAGAGGCTGTTTCAATGGCTGGAGAAGCATGATTTAAGGAGGCACAGTCTCAGAAAAAGCAGACTAGATTAGATTAAGATCAGTGAATCTGCGAATCTTCAGAATTCCCTACCTGATAGTTGCTAACTACATTCAACATTGAAAGAATTTTGGACTCTAAAGGAATCAAAGGTTAAGATCAAGAGAAAGTCGATTTGAGGTTGAAGACTCAAAGTTATACTTCTTTGCATAGTGGAACAGGTTTGAGAGGAGTGTATGGCCTATTCCTGATCATCTTTTCTCTGTTCAGTAGACCATTCAACCATCCAATCTGCACTAATTCTCTGACAGAGCATCTTACTCTGGCCCTATCCCTGTAAGCCCACTATCCACGAATACCCCTAACCTTTGGGCACAAAGGGACAATTTCAGCATGGCCAATACACCTAATCTGCACATCGCTGGACTGTGGGAGGAAACCCATGCAAGTCACAGGAGAACGTGCAAACTCCATACAGACAGTAACCCAAAGTTGGAATCAAACTCAGATCCTGGCATTGTGAGGCAATAGTCCTTGGAGAACATGTATTTCCTCTGGTGAAGGAATGCAAAACAGAAGGGCATAATGTTGAAATAAAAACTAGACCATTGAGTAGCACAATCAAGAAGCACATAAAGGAGATGGTAAATGTGGAACTTGTCCCATCAAAAGACAGTCAATGCTGGGAGGCACCTGGAGTTTTTAAGATAGACTGGTAGAATTTTATTGGGTATGGATATCAAAAGATACAGAGCAACAGTGGTAAATAAGCTGCAGATCAGCCATGACGCAGGTTCAAGCGGCTGAATTGCCTCCTCTCCTGATATTATGGATAGGAAAAAAAATCTAATGCAGAATATTACTTGAATCAAATTTTGAAAATAGGAAATTGGCACAGACGTCTAAGTTCAGAAAGGTAATTTTAGAATCAAAAAATCCAGAAAACTGTTCAGAATGACTAATATGGCAAGAGTGGAGTCAACACATGCACCTCACTCCACAGATCAGGCATCAAGGATAAATAACATATTAAATCATAAAGCAGCAGATCAGCTCCCTAAAGCAGCTGATCATCTTCACGTTCCTTCAGTCACTCCCAATACAACATTTCCCAAGTATTTGCAGCTTACCCCCAGATGGCTCGTACAGCAGAGATTCGCACTGATGGTGGCTGAGTCTCATGCAAACCACTGACTGTAGCTTGTAAAAATTGCTGGATTAGTTCGGGAGTCATAACAGTGGCAAAACGGCTGGCAGCCCAGAGCGCACGGCCAAGCAGAAATGGAGAGACTGAGAGAGAAAGAAAACATGTTACAAATCATGACAATTACTTCATTCTGCAACAATATCTATGGTAGAGATGTTCAGTTCAGGCACGTGCTAGCTGTTTTATTCATCCTGTTTGGGATCAAGTCACAATTCAATCCCTTTTTACTTCACAAATCCATTCTTCTCATAGGTAAACAACTACCTTAAATCTTTGTCCTCAACAAACTGCAGCTCAGCACTAAGCAGCACTTAGAGTCAACATCAAACATTCCCAGCACAAGCGCAAAACAGGTTAGATACAGAGTAAAACTCCTTGACAGTGTTCTCATCAAACATTCCCAAGACAGATATAGTCCTGAGTTAGATGTAGAGTCAAGCTCCCTCTACACTATCAGCATCAAACACTCCCAGAAAAGTACATCATGGGGTTAGATACAGAATAACTCTCCCTCTACACTGTCCCCATCCAACATTCCCAGGACAGGTTGTTGGTGATCTGGATATCTAAAAACTTGAAGATCTCGATCCTTTCTACTTTATCGCCACTGATGTCGACAGAGGCACGTTCTCCACTACACTTCCTGAAATCAACCACAATCTTCTTTCTTTTTTAATGTTGAAGGAGATTATTGTTACCACACCATGTCACCAGATTTGCTGTCTCCTTTCTGTACTCTGTCTCGTCATTGTTTGTGATCCGACTCAGCACAGTGATGTTGTCAGCAAACTTGAAAATCGAGTTGGAAGGGAATTTGGCCACAAAATCACAGGTGTATGAGTTTAGTAGGGGGCTGAGAACATAGGCTTATGGAGCACTGGAGTTGAGGATGATCGTGGTGGAGGTGCCTATCCTTACTGATTGTGGTCTTTGGGTTAAGTTCAGGATTCAATCACATTGGGAGGAGCTGAGACCCAGGCGGCAGAGTTCAGAGATTAGTTTCATAGAAATAATGGCGTCGGAGGCTGAGCTGTGGTCAAATTGGAGTTTCTGACATAAATATCTTCGTTATCTAAGTGTTCCAGGGTTGAGTGCAGGCCCAGGGAGATGGCCATCTACTGTGGACCTGTTGCTGTAGTAGGCAAACTGTAGTGGATCCAGGTAGTCCGGGAGGCTGGAACTGATTTGCACCACAACTCGTCTTTCAAATACTTAATAATGATGGATGTCAGAGCAATCAGACAATAGTCATTAAGGCACGATGCTTGGCTTTTCTTTGATACTGCGATATGGTTGCCTTCTTGAAGCAGATAAGGCCTTCAGATTGCTGTAAAGAGAGGTTGAAGATGTCTGCAAATACCTATGCTAGCTGATCTGCACAGGATCTTAGTGCTTGTTGGGTACCCCATCTAGGTTTTTCATTTAACTTCGAGAAAACCGCTCTGATAGCTGCAATGGAGACCTCAGACACAGGTTCATTCCAGCTCATGTCTTTGAAGCTGACGTGTGGGGATTGGGGCTTGACCTTACATTGAGATTCCATGCACGCATCCCATCGGTTTGGGAAGGAAAAAAAACCCAACTTGACTTCAGGAATGCGTTAAATGTGACTACCTTCAGGAAGGGCAATAAATCCAGCTGTGGAAACTTTCCCCTGAATTATGTATTTTCTGCGGCTGAGCAAATCCTCCTTGAGACAGTGTGGCTTTACATTCTCCAGTGAAACATCTGTCATGGCCTTTGTTGCCAGACAAATCCAAAAAAATTGTCAAGAACAACATCAGGCACTTTTCATTTTATTCATCGACCTTCTCAAAGCACTTGACTCAACCAACTGTGAGGCCATGTGGATTGTGCACCAAAGATTCATCACAATCTTGCAACTGCTGCATGATGATTTGACTGCAACTGTCTTAAGTGGGAGATCTGAAACAGATACCTTTAAAATATGGACTGAGATCAAGCAAGGCTATCTGATAGCAGCCATTTACAATCTACCTGACCATGACTCTTCATCTCAAAGATCAACTGCCCTCTTATGAATATTAATGCAAACTCGAAGGAAAACCCGTTAGTCCCAGTCTACTCTGTGCCAAAACTAACCTGATTACTATAGATGTACATGACCTACAGTTCGTGAATGAACGCAGTGACATTGCCCACTCTGCCCACTTTACAAGCCTCTCTTGACCTCTTCAATTCTGTACACAAGGAACTCAGCCTGTACTCAAATGTTGCCAAAATAAAACTCATATCAACCACACTTAGCCAGCCATTTTACACCTCATGTTGAGGGAGGAATATGTTGAGCATTTCCCATACCTTGGCAGTCACCTTTCTCAAAAAGCCACCATTAATGAGATCATCCAACACGTGATTAACTGTGTCAACTCAGCTTTCTACAAACTACAGCAATGAATGTTTGACAACAAAGACTTTCACAGATCAACAGAAGTCCTCAGTTGGCTGGACGGCTGGTTAGTGATGCAGAGCAATGCCAACAGTGTAGATTCGATTCCTGTATTGGCTGAGGTTATTCATCTTCTCAAACTTGCCTCTCACATGAGGTGTGGTGAAATCAGGTTGAACCACCGCCAGTCAACTTTCCCCTCAAAGAGGAGAGCAGCCAATGGTCATCTGGAGCTACTGCGACTTTTAAGAGTACAGAGCAGTTGTCATCACCACGCTCCTGTACCACAGTGAGACCTGGAATGTGCACAGACAAACTCACGAGAGATCAGGAATTAGCAATGTCTTCAGTGCATCCTTCAAATTCAATAGGAGAACAATCGAACAAACTCTGGTGTCCAGTTCCAAAAGCTTTCAGGCAAAACTCCTACAAAATCAACTATGATGGACTGTGTCCAGATGGATAAAAAGTATCTCCTCTGTCAGGTCTTGCTTTCTTCATTCTCAAGTCACCAGTGTTGCAGGGGAGGACAAAGAAAATGCTAAAAAAAAAAACACTCAATCTCTCCCTGATGCTAGCATTAACATTAGTGGCTAGGAGTTGCTGCTAAACTATTTGTCCATCAATTTGCATTACAACTGAGGCCTTAATAATGAGGCAGTGTGGCGGCAGAGAACGAAAAGATAGCAAATCCTACACTTTGATCCCATCATCCCAATGTATAGGTAAAGTATCAGCCTCTTCAGTCACACAAGGTCCCATGGTAGAGACTGTGACCGAGTAAACATCACCTTTGAACCGAGACACAGCCAACATCAAACTACTGTTTAAAAAAGGAAGTTATACATCATGCACATCTCCATGTCATAAAAAAGGAAGGAGTGTAATAACAGGTCAGTCAGCCTAATCTTGGTGGTGTATAAATTATTGGGACAAAAACTCTATGAAGGTTAGTATAAGCACAGATAAATTATGGACAGTCAGCACAGATAGATTGAGGGAGGTCATGTCTAATAATTAATTTGCGATGACAAGAAAGAGGTTACAATATACTATCAATGGAGAGAGAACAAAGCTAATGTTTCAAGTCAGGATGACTCTGTCAGAGTTGGACACAAAATTGGCAGGAAGCAAAGATTTATGGCCAATGGGTATTTTCAGTGGAGTTCTGCAGGTTCTTTGTTGTTTTTCATGTGTATTAATTATTAAATGTAATAGGTATGATTTAGAAGATTCTGGACAGTGGTTGACAGTGAGACAAGCTGCAGAAAGATCGACAGACAGGTCAGAGGTGCAAAATGGGCACTGCATTTTGAGAACTGTCAGGTAGACCATTTCAGGAGGGCAAATGAAGTTAACAGGATACACAATAAATGGTAGGAGACTGAAATGTACAGTGACTACAGGACCGTGACATGCATGGGCACAGATCCCTGAAGATAGCATGAAGATAAGGTATTCAAGAAAATTTATGGAATACTGTCCTTCATTCACCAAGAGAGAGATCTGGCAACACCTATTTTAAACCCAACCGATTTATTTGATAGTAAATCGGCTAGCTTTCGGCGTGTGTGCCTTCGTCAGGCGAATGAGGTGTTCTGGTCTCCAAAAGCACACATAACAGCACAGGCAGTTTACAGATTGCTGATTAGAATGCGAATCCTTACATCTAACCTGCTATTAAAGTGGCTAACAAAGGAACACTGAGCACTGAAGTTAGAGAGATATGTATTGTCTCCAGACAGCACAGTAAGTGAGGTTTTTTGCTAACCCAGGCAAGTCATGGGGGTTACAGATAGTGTGACATGAAGCCAAGATCCCTGTTAAGACCGTCCTTATGTGTGCGGAACTTGGCTATCAGTCTCTGCTCAGCAACTCTGCGCTGTCGTGTGTCACGAAGGCCCCCTTGAAGAACATTTACCCGCAGGTCGGAGGCCGAATGCCCATGACCGCTGAAGTGTTCGCCCACAGGAAGGGAACTGTTTTGCCTGGTGATTGTTGAGCGATGCTCATTCATCCGCTGTCGTAGTGTCTGCATGGTCTCCCAATGTACCATGCTTCGGGACATCCTTTCTTGCAACGTATTAGGTAGACAACGTTGGCCGAGTTGCAAGAGTATGTACCGTGTACCTGGTGAATGGTATTCTCACGTTTGATGATGTCGTCCATGTCTATGATCTGGCATGTCTTGTAGAGGTTGCTGTGGCAGGGTTGTGTGGTATTGTGGTCACTGTTCTCCTGAAGGTTGGGTAGTTTGCTGCGAACAATGATCTGTTTGAGGTTGCGTGGTTGTCTGAAGGCAAGAAGTGGGGGGGCGGGGATGGCCCTAGCGAGATGTTCATCATCCTCAATGATATGTTGAAGACTCTGGAGAAGATGTCCTAGCTTCTCCGCTCCGGGGAAGTACTGGACAACAAAGGGTACTCTGTCCACCATGTCCCGTATTTGTCTTTTGAGGATGTCAGTGCGGTTTATCGCTGTGGCACGTTGGAACTGTCGATTGATGAGTTGAGCGCCATATCCTGTTCTCACGAGGGCATCTTTCAGTGTCTGGAGGTGTCTGTCACGATCCTCCTCATCTGAGCAAATTCTATATATACGGAGGGCTTGTCCGTAGGGGATGGCCTCTTTAACGTGTTTAGGGTGGAAGCTGGAGGAGCATTGTGAGGTTGTCTGTCAGCTTGCGGTACAGTGAGGTGCTCAGGTGACCGTCCTTGATGGAGATGCGTGTGTCCAAGAATGCAACCAATTCTGGAGAATAGTTCATGGTGAGTCTGATGGTGGTTCATTCACCAAAGCATAGAACATAAGAGCAGGAAGGTTATGCAAGAACTGTATAAAACAATTGGTTAGGCCACAACTATCGAACTGAATACACTTGTGATCACCGTATTACATGAAGGATGTGGTCATATAGAGAATACAACAGAGATTTACAAGGAAATTAGAATTTACCCATGAGGAAAGATGGGATTGACTGGGATTGTTTTCACTGGAATAGACAACTGATGGGAGAATTAATTGAGGTGCTCAAAATGATGAGGAGCCCAGATAAAGTGGATAGGAATGACTGATTTCCTTTAAGAGAGCTCAATGACCAGAAGCTATAGCCAGGAGAAGGTTTGGAGAGGAGTTATAGAATTATTCAAAGTTGAGTTTTATTTCCACCAAAAGAGTGCTGAGGGTCTGGAATTCATTGACTGAAAGTCAATACACAGTAAATAGCAGAACTCTTGACAGGCAAAGGGATCTGAACGTACAGGTACACAGATCATTGAAAGTAGCAGTGCAGGTGGAGAAGATAACGAAAGCAGCTTATAGCATATGTGCCTTCATCAGCTGGGGCACTGAATTTAAAAATTGGCTAGTCATGTTGCAGCTTTATAGAACCTTATGTTAGGCCATTCTTGGAATACAGTGTTCAATTCTGGTCACCACACTACCATAAGGATGTGGAGGTTTTGGAGAGGGTACAGAAAAGATTGACCAGGATATTGCCTGGTATGGAGGGCATTAGCTATGAGAAGAGGTTGGAGAAACTTGGTTTGTTCTCACTGGAGTGACGGACGTTGAGGGGTGACCTAATAGAAGTCTACAAGATTATGAGAGGCATGATCAGAATGGATAGTCAGAAGCTTTTTCCCAGGATGCATGAGTCAATTAATAGGGGGCACAGGTTTAAGATGCAAGGTTTAAAAGAGATGTATGAGGCAGATTTTCTAAACAGAGGGTGGTCAGTATCGGGAATGGTATCATTGCCAGGGCAGACAGTGGAAATGTATATGGCAGTCACTTTTGAGAAGCATCTTGGCAAATATACGAATAGGATGGGAATAGAGGGCTTTGGTCCCCAGAAGGGTAGGGGATTTCAGTTAAGTGGAGCACCGCCTTGCGCTTGCTCCAAGGCGGTGCAAGCTTGGAGGGCCAAAGGGCCTATTCCTGTGCTGTAATTTTCTTTGAAAAGCAGAACACTTTATTTTCTTCATTATTCTTCAATGCTTCATTATTCAAAAAAAAAAGTACCTGGATACCTTCAGGGCTCTGGACGAAGAGCTGGAAGGTGGAATTTGGCTGGATAGCTCTTTATCAATCAGCACAGACACATTGGTCCCTCTAGGCACTCCCAGTACGACAACATACAGAGTAACTCTGCACAGTCTAACACACTGTTGTCCTCAAGAATCCATTCAGCCCATCAAGTCAGCACCAACCACAATTCTACTTGGGCCCTATTCCCATAATCCCACACATTTACCTTGCTAATCCTCCTGACTCTAGGGTCAATTCACTGTAGCCAATGCACCTAACCCGCGTGCCTTTGGACTGAGGGGGGAAACCGGAGCATCCGGGGGAAATCCCTGCAGACACAGGGAGATAGTGACTTAAGACTGGAATTGAATCTGGGTCTCTGATGCTGTGAGGCAGCCACGCTAACTACTGTGCCACCATGCCACTATACGATTGTTGGAATCATATTAGGGGTGCTCTCTGTCAATGTCAAAAATCACCAGCAGTTTTTACTCCCAAGCCTCGGCTAAATTTGACCTAAGGTGCAGTTGTCTTCCTCACTCCACTAACTGACTTCTGGATTGCCTCTAACTTCATAGGGATGCTACATTAAATCATTATTTATGAAGTACCTATAATGGCATATTATTCATTAAACTAAGACCCGGGCAGTCAGCTTTCAGTATCTAATTTGCAGATCGAAGTGTACATTCCAGACTCCTTGGGCTTGTCACAATCCTTCTGAATTGCATGCAACCTAATTTGGTCGCATGTTCAGTATCCTATAAACTGAGGGTGTGCCTTTATATGCCCTGTTTGTGATCAGAACTCCCCACTCACCTGACGAAGGGGCAAAGCCCAAAAGCTAGTGGCATCTGCTACCAAATAAATCTGTTGGACTTTAACCTGGTGTTCTAATCTGTGCAGTTGCTGGTGGTTGAAACTTACCTGTTAAGTTGAGGTCGACAAGAACAACATTGGTGAGGAATCCATGCATATCAAACTGTATCCGTCCATTCTTCACACTCTCTGTGATCACGTTTTTCACTGAACCAAGTGCCAACATGCAAGCTTCATGAATCTTCCACCTGCCAAAAAAAACCAAATTGTCAATTCCTCTAGGGTGGGTTGACACAACAGTACAAAACACTCACTAAATTCAGTCTACTAGACACTACGATCTGGTACAATTTCCTCCTATCCATCCTCAAGTCATTAGGGAAAACAACAAAGCACTCACCACTGCCAATTCCTGTCAACATTTATCGAGAAACCCTGTGAGAAGCCACAAGATTTAGAGGTAGTAAGACAGATGAAAGGGGAAGTGGATCCCTGCATGGGCCCCAAAATTGCAGGTTACCCAGCAAGACACAAATGGCAATGAAAACACTTACTGTTAAAAAACTAAGACAAATCAATCTCCCACTTCACCCAGACTTACTCAATCCACCAGCTTGGTGTAAAAATGTTAGAACAAAGAACATTACAGCACAGGAAACAGGCCCTTCGGCCCTCCAAGCCTGCGCCGCTCATGCTTCCAACTAGACCATTCGTTTATATCTCTTCACTCCCAGTCTGTTCATGTTGCTACCCAGATAAATCTTAAATGATCCCAGCATGTTTGCCTCTACCACGTTGCTCCTTGCTTTGCAGTGCATTCCAGGCCCCCACTACCCTCTGTGTAAAATACACCCCTTTGACATCTGTGTTAAACCTTGCCCCCTCACCTTGAAACTGTGACCTCTTGTGTTTGTCACCTCTGACCTGGGAAAAGTTTCCCACTGTTCACCCTATGCTCTTTCATAATTTTTTACACCTCTATTAGGTTGCCCCCTCAACCTCTATCTTTCCAGGGAGAACAACCCCAGTTTACCCAATCTCTCCTCGTAGCCATGACCCTCGATACCAGGCAACATCCTGATAAATCTTTTCTGTATTCTCTCCAAAGCCTCCGCGTCCTTCTGGTAGTGTGGCGACCAAAACTGGATGCAGTATTCCAAATGTGGCCTAACCAACGTTCTATATAATTGCAACATCATATGCCAACTTTTATACTCTGTGCCCTACCCTATAAAGGCAAGCATGCCATATGCCTTCTTCACCACCTTCTCCATCTGTGTTGTCATCTTTAAGGATCTGTGAACCTGCATAGCCAGGTCCCTCTGTGCGTCTATACTCCTGATGGTTCTGCCATTTATTGTATAGTTCCCCTCTACATTAGTTCTACCGAAATGCATCACTTTGCATTTATCCGGATTAAATTCCATCTGCCATTTTTGTGCCCAATTTTACAACCTATATCCTGCTGTATTCTCTGACAATGTTCATTGCTATCCACAAGTCCAGCCATCTTTGTGTCACCCGCAAACTTATTGATCACATCAGTTACATCTTCTTACAGATTATTTATATATATCACAAACAGCAGAGGTCCCAATACAGAGCCCTGTAGAACACCACTAGTCACAGACCTCCAGCTGGAAAA
Organism: Sphyrna mokarran; assembly: GCA_024679065.1. Lineage (NCBI taxonomy): Eukaryota > Metazoa > Chordata > Chondrichthyes > Carcharhiniformes > Carcharhinidae > Sphyrna > Sphyrna mokarran. Next base: position 34,166,035 of record JAGIQG010000023.1, on the reverse strand, counting down.
AAGACCTTCCAATGCTACCCTCTGTCTTGTATGGCCAAGCCAGTTCTCCACCCATCTAGCTAGATCTCCTCTAATCCCGTAAGTTAACCTTTTACACTAACCTGCCATGATGGGCTTTGCCAAATGCTTTACTAAAATCCATACGGACCACATCCACGGCCCTTCCCTCGTCAATCGTTTTTGTCACCTTCTCAAAAAACTCAACCAAATTTGTGAGGCGTGACCTCCCTCTTACAAAATCATGCTGTCTATCACTAACAAGATTATTCCATTTTAAATGTGCATATATACTACCTCTAAGAATCCTCTCCAACAATTTCCTTACACGGATGTCAAGCTCACCGGCCTATAACTACCCGGGTTATTCTTAAATAACGGGACCACATTTGCTATCCTCCAATCTTCTGGGACCTCACCTATATCGAGTGAAGAGATAAAAATTTCTGTTAAAGGCCCAGCAATTTCATCTCGCCTTCTCCCTGAGCAGCCTAGGATACATGCCATCAGGCCCTGGAGATTTGTCTGTCTTAATGTTCCCTAGAAAACCTAACGCTTCCTCCCTTGTAATTGAGATTTTCTCTAACTGTTCCACACATCCCTCAGACACTCCTGGTCAACACATCCCTCTTCTTTCTGAATATTGATGCAAAATATTCATTTAGCGTCTCACTTACTTCCTTGGGCTCTAAGCATAATTCCCCTCCTTTGTCCCTGATTTTATTCCCTGACAATTCTCTTGTTTCTAATGCATGAATAAAATGCCTTTAGGATTCTCCTTAATCCTGTCTGCCAAGAACATTTCATGACCCTTTTTTGCCTTTCTAACTCCCCATCTGAGTTCTTTTCTCCTTTCTCTGTATTCCTCCAGTGCTCCAACTGTTTTTAGCTTCCTGGACCTTATGTATGCCTCTCTTTTCTTTTTAATCAGACCCTCAATTTCCCTGGTTATCCATGGCTCTCAAATCCTCCCTTTCCTATCCTTCCTTTTTACAGGCACATGCCTGTCCTGCAGCCCTATCAACTGCTCCCTAAAAGACTCTCATATGCCAGATGTCAATTTACCCTTGAACAGCCTTTTCCAATCATCAGCCACCAATTCCTGCTTAATCCAGCTATAGTTAGCCTTTCCCCAATTCAGCATCTTACGCATAGGACAACACTCATCCCTTTCCATTTCTATCCTAAAGTTTACAGAATTGTGGTAATTAGTTGCCACATGTTCCCCTACTGAAGTTTTGATAACCTAATCAGGCTCATTCCCAAGTTGGGCTATCAACGTATTGTTCCAAAGGACGTTCCTATATGCATTTTATAAATTCCTTCCCATCCAGATCCCCAGCTCTACACACTTTCCAGCCTATATCCTTATTGAAGGATGGATTAGTAAATTTGCAGATGACACTAAAGTCGGTGGAGTGGTAGATAGTGAAGAGGGGTGTTATAGTTTGCAGAGGGACTTGGACAAGTTGCAGAGCTGGGCCGAGAGGTGGCAAATGGAGTTTAATGTGGAAAAGTGTGAGGTAATGCACTATGGCAGAAATAATAAATGTGTAGAGTATAGGGCAAATGGTAGGATTCTTAGTAGTCTAGATGAACAGAGGGATCTTGGTGTGTATGTGCATAGATCCCTGAAAGTAGGCAGTCAGGTCGAGAAGGTTGTTAAGAAGGCATATGGAGTCTTGGCTTTTATTGATAGAGGGATTGAATTTCGGAGCCGCAACGTCATGTTGCAACTGTACAAAACTCTAGTGCGGCCGCACTTGGAGTAGTGTGTGCAGTTCTGGTCCCCACATTATAAGAAAGATGTGGAGGCATTGGAGAGGGTACAGAGGAGGTTTACCAGGATGTTGCCTGGTATGGAGGGCAGGTCTTATGAAGAGAGGCTGAGGGATTTGAGGTTGTTTTCGTTAGAAAGGAGGCGGCTAAGAGGGGACCTAATCGAAACATATAAGATGATTAGAGGTTTGGATAGGGTGGACAGTGATAGCCTTTTTCCTAGGATGGAGAAAGCTAGCACGAGGGGACACAGCTTTAAATTAAGGGGTGATAGTTATAGGACGGATATCAGAGGCAGGTTCTTTACCCAAAGGGTGGTTCGGGAGTGGAATGCCCTGCCTGCAGCAGTTGTAGATGCGCCAAGTTTGGTGGCGTTTAAGAGGTTAGTTGATAAGTATATGGAAGAGAAGGGAATGGTTTAGTTTGGAGGGGCATTGCTTTTTATATTGGTCGGCGCAACATCGAAGGCCGAAGGGCCTGTTCTGTGCTGTAATGTTCTATGTTCTATATACAAGGGAAATTAAAGTCTGTCACTACAACAACCCTATTTTTTCTGCACTTATCCAGAATCTCCTTACACGTTTGTTTCTCCACCTCCCGTGGGCTGTTAGGGGGCCTGTGATATAGCCCCAGCATAGTGACTGCGTCCTTCCTATTTCTGAACTCCACCCACAGTGACTCATTACAGGACTCCTCTAAATTGTCCTCCCTCTGCACCTGCTAGAGGTTAGAGGAGGACAGGCTAAGCTGTGTAGCCTCAAGTAGGTATTCTTTATACAAATGCATGAATTATTGGAAACAAACTAGGTGCATTTTAGATGCAAGTTCAATTTGGAGGATATTACATAGCAACCATTATTAATGCATGGCTGCAAGGTGGTCAGGATTGGGAACTAAGTCAATAGGCACCTGACAGAATGAATGATTGCAGAGATTAGACAAAACTTGTAGTGAAAGGAAGAATAGTATCGCTGGGAGATTTTGACTTTCATACAGATTGGGATAAGCAGACAAGCGTGTCAGAAATATGGTGCATTTCTTGCATGCCTAACATAATTTTCTCCAGCACTGTGGGTGCTGCTGGCTAGCCCTAATTGTCTTCAAGATGGTGGTGGTGAGCTATCTTCTTGAACTGTTACAGCCATGTGCTTTTCATACATCAGCGTTGTTAGACAGAGTGTTCCAGGATTTTGACCCTCATATTAGAGTATGGAGCCAGTTTTATTGAATTACAATCATAATATGATGGAGTTCAATCTGATGTTTGAAAGGGAGAAATAGAGCAAAAATTCTAGATTTATATAAGATGACTTCAATGGGATGAGATAGAGACTGTCCACAGTAAACTGGACAAATCAAGGAGTAAAATGACAGATTGGTTGGAAGTGTTCAAAAAAATTCAGGTAATAAAGAACCAGTTTGTAATTGTAGTAATGAGTTGTGTTTGACCAAAAAAGGAGTACCAAAGTGGTAATAGATATCGTATAACAAAAACAAAAAGCAGAGAAATATAGAATTATTCCTAATGACTGGGGATAAAGAACAAAAGGTGGCACAACAGACAGTAAGAGATTGTGATCAGAATAATGTGTGGCTATTGAAAACCAATGATAATGCTACTGTAAATAAGACAGCATCAGACATGTTCAATAATTGTATCAGCATTACGGCAGAAGGTGAAAATAGCACGCCAACCACCCCACAAAAACTGAATCAAAAACAGGAGACTCCCCAAAATTAGCAAAAGCAAAATAACTGAAGAATAAAAGACGCTAAAGAATGGCAAATCCACAAGAACAGATGATCTCCATCCCAAGCTCTTAAAGGTAATGAGAACATATTTCTTGATTATATTCAGAAACTATTCTTTTAGCTTGAAAATTGGACAAGTCAATTTAGGAGGAAAAGAGAAAATCCAGGGGAATTATGGACCAGTTATCTGTCGTCAGGAAATTACTAGCCTATAATTAAAACCAGGATGACAGAATATCCTGCAACTTATTATCTGATTAAAGAATCAACATCAATTTGTCATGCCTGACAAACCAGACTGAACTTTTTCCTTGAAGAGGTAACTTCAATAATGGACAAGGGAATGTGTATGGATGTAATCAGAATATGGTTGAATTTCGTGTTCAGTGAGGGAGTGAGTATAAGACTTGTGTTTTAAGGTTAAAAGTGGGCAATTAGGAATGCAGGATGAGACAGCTAGCTAAAATGAACTGAGTAATTAGGTTAATGGGTAGATAAGTCAAGATGCAGTGGCAAAGTTTTTTTAATTCATTCATGGGACATCAGCATCACTGACTGGCCTGTATTTATTGCCCATCCTTACTTGCCCTTGAGAAGGTGGTGGTGAGCTGCCTTCTTCAATCGCTGCAATCCACATGCTGTGGGTTGACCTACAATGCCATTATATTTTCAAGTCAGGATGGTGAGTGGTTTGGAGGGTGATGGTGTTCCTATGTATTTGCTGCTGGTCCTTCTAGATGAAAGTGGTTGTTAGGAAAGATGCTGTCTAAGGATTTAATGAGATATTTTAGAAAATCCTGACAGCGTACATTCCATTAAGGATGTAGGACTAAGGGAATCACACTGATTTATACTTAACTATAGTTATTAAAGATAGCATCAAATTGAAAAAACATAATTCCACAAAAGATGAATGGCAGTTAAGATGATTAGACAAAATATAAAGAAGAGCAAAATGATTAATAATGAGAGAAATCAGAATACAGGAGAAAGCTAGTGATAAAAAGTTTCCACAGTATTTAAAAAGAAAAAAAACCAGTAAGCATTTGTCCTATAAAAAGAGAGAGAATAGAAAGTTAACAGTGGAAAATAAGGAAGTGGTGGATGAATTGAACAGACAGTGTGTCTATCTTCACTGTAGAGGATACAAATAACATCCCAGAAATAACTGTGAATCAGGAGATGAAAAAGAGGAACTTTAAACAATTCCAATCAGCCAGGAAAGACTATTGAGAAAATCATTGCAACTAAAAGCTGACAAGTCCCCAGGTTCTAGTGGATTTCATCCTAAATCTTAAAAGTAGTGGCTACTGAGATAGTGGATATATTTGTTGGAATTTTCCAAAATTACCTAGATTCTGAAACAATCCCATCAAACAACAGACCAGTTAAATGAGCCACTGTCATTGGGAAAATGATAGGATCTATTATTACAGGGGTTGTAGCACAGCACTTAGAAAATCTCAATGCAATCAGGCAATATAGTTTTGTTAAAGGAAGATGTTTGACTGTTATTAGAGTTCTTTGAAAAAGCTCAAGCAACTGTGCTGTACTTAGATTTCCAGAAGGCATTTGACAATATGCTTACCAGGCAAAACAAGTGCCCATAGTGTAGTGGATAATATATTAGCATGGATAGAGGATTTAGTAGCTAAGAGAAAACAGAGAGCAGGCATAAATAGGTCAATTTTCATTTGGCAAGATGAGTCCTCCAGTGCAGGAGACCATTCAACCCATCAAGTCTGCACTGATTCTCAGACAGCACATCCCACCCAGACCCTACACTATGTATTTAATTCCTCTAACCTACACGTCTTGCAACACCAAGGGGCAATTTAGCATGGCCGTTTCACCTAACCTGCACATCTTTGGACTTTGAGGAATTCGGAGCAGCTGGAGGAAACCCAGACATGGAGAACATGTAAACTCCACATATACAGTGATCCAACGCCGGAATTAAACTCAACTCCCTGGCGCTGTGAGATAGCAATGGTCCACTTCAACATGAATAGAAAAGCAGCCTATTGCTTAAATGGAAAAAGACTGCAGAATACTTGTATTCAAAAGGATTTGGGTGCCCTGGTACATGAATCAGGAGAAGTTAATATGTAGGTACAGCAATGATCAGAGAGGTAAAATGTTTATTGAAGGGGAATGGGGAATGAAATTTAACAGTAAGGGCTTTTTTCTATAGCTGCACAGGATGTTAGTGACACCATATCTAAAATAGTGTATACAACTTTGGTCTCCTTATTGAAGGTCTGATATAAATGTGTTCAATAGCAGTTCACAGAAGGTTCACTAGGCTATCTGGGATGGTGAGGAGGAGATGCTAGCTTATGAGAAAAGATGAGGTAGGCTACACTATAACAGTCCAGTTCAGAAGAATGAACAGCAGATCCTAAGGGGACTTGACAGAGTAGATGTTGAAAGGGTGTTTCGCCTTGTTGGGGTCTGGAACTAGGGAACAGATTAAAAATAAAGGATCTCCCCTCCTGATTAAGACGGATGTCAGGGACTTGGCTTCGATTCTTGACATGGGTCACTGTCAGTGCACTATCTGCACATTCTCCCCATGTCTGCTTTGATTTCCTACAGGTGTCCAGCTTCCTTCCACACTTCAAGAAATATGCTGGTTAAGTTCACTGGATGTGTTAAATTCTCCTTCAGGGTATGCAGAGTATGGCAGCTGGGGGATTTTCACGGTAACTTATTTGTGCTGTTAATGGAAGCCTACTTCTCTTACTAATAAATGAACTTAAAACTTTACAGATGAGAAATGTATTCTTTCAGATGGTGGTGTATCTTTGGAACTCTCTTCCTGGTAGAGGCACAGTCATTGTAAATCAATAAATCTACTTAACTCTGCTTTTAAAATTTTCGAAGGAGTCAAAGATTATTAGGGGTAAGCAGAAAGTGGAGTTCAGGCAATCAGATCAACCATGATCTTACTGAAAGATGGAGCAGGCTTGAGAGAGACTGAAAGATCTATTCCTGCTCCTGATTTGCATGCTTGTAAGTATGAATGTACTTAAATGGGGCTTTCAGATGATATCCAATGAGGTTCCTTTGTAAAAGGTGCTAGCTGTTGAAAGTAAATTACTGATCTGGTTAGCAAACTGACTGTACAACAGGAAACAAAGTCGGGATAAAAGAAAAGTCTAACTGGCAGCGCATAAGCAGTAGGAACCCGAAAAGTTTTGAGCCCTCAGCTGTTATTAACTAATCTGATAAATAGAATAAAAGCCACATATTCTGCTTTCCCAATGTAGCAAAGATAAGTGACATGTCACCAATATTGATAACATTATAAAAACATAGATCAAGCCAAATGGGCAAACTTCTGGCAGTAGATTACAGTGTAGGCAAGAAAGTCATCCTCATTTTGGACCAGTATTTTGTAAATGGTGAAAAGCTAAAAATCTATGGTCCGTGTACAAAGATTAAAGTATTTTGGATTGGTACAGAAAATGATGTAAAAAGGTTGATAAAATTTTGGCTTTTAACTCAGGACCAGGATATAAGGGGGTAGATGTCATCCTTCAACTATGATGTAGAGATGCCGGCGTTGGACTGGGGTAAACTCAGTAAAGTATTACAACACCAATTTTAAATCCAACCAATTTATTTGATAGTAAATCCGCGAGCTTTTGACGCTATGCGCCTTTGTCAGGCAAATGCAGTGTTCTGATCTGCAGAGGCACTCATATCCACACAGACAGTTACAGATTGCTGATTAGAATGCGAATCCTTACATCTAACCTGCTATTCAAGTGTTAAAGTGGCTAACAATGTGTGTGAAGGAAATCCTGAGCATTGGTTAGAGAATTGTGTATTTTCTCCAGACAGCACAGTAAGTGAGGTTTTTTGCTAACCCAGGCAAGTTACGGGGGTTACAGATAGTGTGTCATGAAGCCAAGATCCCTGTTAAGACCGTCCTCATGTGTGCGGAACTTGGCTATCAGTCTCTGCTCAGCGACTCTGCGCTGTCGTGTGTCACGAAGGCCCCCTTGAAGAACATTTACCCGCAGGTCGGAGGCCGAATGCCCATGACTGCTGAAGTGTTCGCCCACAGGAAGGGAACTGTTTTGCCTGGTGATTGTTGAGCGATGCTCATTCATCCGCTGTCGTAGTGTCTGCATGGTCTCCCCAATGTACCATGCTTCGGGACATCCTTTCTTGCAACGTATTAGGTAGACAACGTTGGCCGAGTTGCAAGAGTATGTACCGTGTACCTGGTGAATGGTATCCTCACGTTTGATGATGTCGTCCATGTCTATGATCTGGCATGTCTTGCAGAGGTTGCTGTGGCAGGGTTGTGTGGTATTGTGGTCACTGTTCTCCTGAAGGTTGGGTAGTTTGCTGCGAACAATGATCTGTTTGAGGTTGTGCGGTTGTCTGAAAGCAAGAAGTGGGGGGGTGGGGATGGCCCTAGCGAGATGTTCATCGTCATCAATGACATGTTGAAGACTCCGGAGAAGATGTCGTAGCTTCTCCACTCCGGGGAAGTACTGGACAACAAAGGGTACTCTGTCCACCTTGTCCCGTGTTCGTCTTCTGAGGAGGTCAGTGCGGTTTATCGCTGTGGCATGTTGGAACTGTGGATTGATGAGTCGAGCGCCATATCCTGTTCTCACGAGGGCATCCTTCAGCGTCTGGAGGTGTCTGTCACCATCCTCCTCATCTGAGCAAATTCTGCGTATACGGAGGGCTTGTCCATAGGGAATGGCTTCTTTAACGTGTCTAGGGTGCAAGCTGGAGAAGTGGAGCATTGTGAGGTTGTCTGTCGGTTTTCAGTACAGTGAGGTGCTGAGGTGACCGACCTTGATGGAGATGCGTGTGTCCAAGAATGCAACTGATTCTGGAGAATAGTCCATGGTGAGTCTGATGGTGGGATGGAACTTGTTGATATCATCATACAGTTGTTTCAATGATTGTTCACCATGAGTCCAAAGGAAAAAGATGTCATCAATGTATCTAGTATATAACCTTGGTTGAAGATCTCGTGTAGTGAAGAAGTCTTGTTCGAACCTGTGCATGAAGATGTTGGCATACTGAGGTGCAAATTTGGTCCCCATGGCTGTTCCGTGTGTCTGGATGAAAAGCTGATTGTTGAAGGTGAAGACATTGTGGTCCAAGATGAAGCGGATGAGTTGTAAAATTGCATCCGGAAACTGGCAGTTGTTGGCACTGAGTACTGAGGCAGTTGCAGCAATACCATCGTCGTGGGGGATGTTGGTGTAGAGCGCCGAGACATCCATTGTGACAAGGAGTGTCCCTGGTTCAACTGCTCCATGCGTGTTGAGTTTCTGTAGGAAGTCCGTAGTGTCAAGACAAAAGCGGGGGGTTCTTTGTACAATGGGTTTCAGGATGCCCTCGTGCATGAACACCAGATTCATCAACTGCACTTACAAGACAGTCCCGAACATCACCCAAGCACAAAGCAAGGCATCCGTGCTCTTAAGACCAACCGCAACATTGTCATCAAACCAGCAGACAAAGGAGGCGCCACCGTCATACTGAACAGAACGGACTACTGTGAAGAAGTGTACCGACAACTAAACAATGTGAAACACTACAGACAGTTACCAGCGGATCCGACCAAAGAACACACTCGTCAACTCAACACTCTGATCAAAACCTTTGATCCGGACCTTCAGAACACCCTCCAGACTCTCATTCCACGTACTCCCTGCATTGGAGATCTCTACTGCCTCCCAAAGATACGCAAGGCAAACGTACCCGGCCGTCCCATCGTATCGTGCAATGGGACCCTGTGTGAGAACCTCTCCGGCTATATCGAGGGCATCCTGAAACCCATTGTACAAAGAACCCCCCGCTTTTGTCTTGACACTACAGACTTCCTACAGAAACTCAACACGCATGGAGCAGTTGAACCAGGGACACTCCTTGTCACAATGGATGTCTCGGCGCTCTACACCAATATCCCCCATGACGATGGTATTGCTGCAACTGCCAGTTTCCGGATGCAATTTTACAACTCATCCGCTTCATCTTGGACCACAATGTCTTCACCTTCAACAATCAGCTTTTCATCCAGACACATGGAACAGCCATGGGGACCAAATTTGCACCTCAGTATGCCAACATCTTCATGCACAGGTTCGAACAAGACTTCTTCACTACACGAGATCTTCAACCAAGGTTATATACTAGATACATTGATGACATCTTTTTCCTTTGGACTCATGGTGAACAATCATTGAAACAACTGTATGATGATATCAACAAGTTCCATCCCACCATCAGACTCACCATGGACTATTCTCCAGAATCAGTTGCATTCTTGGACACACGCATCTCCATCAAGGTCGGTCACCTCAGCACCTCACTGTACCGAAAACAGACAGACAACCTCACAATGCTCCACTTCTCCAGCTTGCACCCTAGACACGTTAAAGAAGCCATTCCCTATGGACAAGCCCTCCGTATACGCAGAATTTGCTCAGATGAGGAGGATGGTGACAGACACCTCCAGACGCTGAAGGATGCCCTCGTGAGAACAGGATATGGCGCTCGACTCATCAATCGACAGTTCCAACGTGCCACAGCGATAAACCGCACTGACCTCCTCAGAAGACGAACACGGGACAAGGTGGACAGAGTACCCTTTGTTGTCCAGTACTTCCCCGGAGCGGAGAAGCTACGACATCTTCTCCGGAGTCTTCAACATGTCATTGATGACGATGAACATCTCGCTAGGGCCATCCCCACCCCCCCACTTCTTGCTTTCAGACAACCGCACAACCTCAAACAGATCATTGTTTGCAGCAAACTACCCAACCTTCAGGAGAACAGTGACCACAATACCACACAACCCTGCCACAGCAACCTCTGCAAGACATGCCAGACCTCATCAAACGTGAGGATACCATTCACCAGGTACACGGTACGTACTCTTGCAACTCGGCCAACGTTGTCTACCTAATACGTTGCAAGAAAGGATGTCCCGAAGCATGGTACATTGGGGAGACCATGCAGACACTACGACAGTGGATGAATGAGCATCGCTCAACAATCACCAGGCAAAACAGTTCCCTTCCTGTGGGCAAACACTTCAGCAGTCATGGGCATTCGGCCTCCGACCTGCGGGTAAATGTTCTTCAAGGGGGCCTTCGTGACACACGACAGCGCAGAGTCGCTGAGCAGAGACTGATAGCCAAGTTCCGCACACATGAGGACGGTCTTAACAGGGATCTTGGCTTCATGTCACACTATCTGTAACCCCCGTAACTTGCCTGGATTAGCAAAAAACCTCACTTACTGTGCTGTCTGGAGAAAATACACAATTCTCTAACCAATGCTCAGGATTCCCTTCACACACATTGTTAGCCACTTTAACACTTGAATAGCAGGTTAGATGTAAGGATTCGCATTCTAATCAGCAATCTGTAACTGTGTGTGGATATGAGTGCCTCTGCAGATCAGAACACTGCATTTGCCTGACGAAGGCGCATAGCGTCAAAAGCTCGCGGATTTACTATCAAATAAATTGGATGGATTTAAAATTGGTGTTGTATCCTTCAACTAGACATGGCCCTTCTTTGATCACACCTGAAATTACTGTGAACAATCCTGGGAACCATTCCTTAGGAAGGATGTATTACACTTGGAGTAAATATATTTTAAGTTTACTAGCATGATTCCTGGACTCAATAGGTTAAGTAACAAGGAGAGATTACACAAAATGGGGTTGTATTTTCTGGAATGAAAAAGGTAAAGGGATGATTTGATTAGTTTTCAAGATATAAGAACTGATATGGTAGGTAAAGAGAAACTAGAAATTATTGCTAGTTGAGCAGTCTAAAACGAAAGTGTCACAAAGTAGGTTTACATAAACATCGCAATGAATTGCAATGAACATTACTATGAAAATCCCCTGGTTGCTACACTCTGGCACCCGTTCCGGGACACTAAAGGGAAATTTAGCATGGCCAACGCATCTAACTAATACATCATTTGGACAGTGGGAGGAAACTTACGCAGACACGGGGAGAATGTGCAAACTCCACATAGACAGTGATCAAAGCTGGGAATTGAACCTGATTTCCTGGCGCTGTGAGGCAGCAGAGCTAACCACTGTGCCACTCTGACTAGAAGGCATAGACTAAAAACTGAAGCACACCTTTCAACAGTGAAAGTAGGAAATACTTTACACACAAAAGGGAGCTGACTTTAACTCTATTCTGAAGCAGCACTTATGACCGTACAAGCTCAAGGGAATAAATAGTATCCTTCTGGTTACTGATGTACGATGATAATGAACTTGGCATCTGATCTGACCTGAAGGTTTTAGACCAACTTCAGTTGTTACATTACAAAAGCACAACGTACCAGTGTACATTCCCATCACTTTTGGCCTGCTCTGCTTCCTGAAGGTGTTTAGTCGCAGCTGCTGCCAAGGCGATGGCACTCTCACTCTGGAAGTCACTTGCAACAGCCTACAGTGGGGAATGAGAAACTGTTAGGCTCCCAAGAATAAATAGGAAGGGTACCCTCTCACCATCCCATGATTGGGCAGGCCCTTGCCACAAGCATAGGTCAGTGGGTTGGCTCTCACCACCATGGGCAGGGTCAGGGGACAGAGTCAAGGGCTAGACACTCCCTGTCACAGGCAGGGTCAGGGGGACAATGTCAGGTGCTGGGTCGGGAACTGGACTCCATTTATCCTGGAAGCAGATGCAAAAGGGAATTACTTTAAAATGTGAATATAAAAGCAACTGCAATTATTTCCTTCGTGGAAACTAAAGCAGTTGCTCTAGATTCAGCTGAAATAAAGATTTGTTTCCACATGATCTTTCTCCCATGTAATGTTGAGCTTCTTTTGTGCATGTGCTATAAAAGGATACAATTCTCAACCTCACACTGTTTGGAATGGGTTTAATTGGTTCTTTGCTCGCACAGCTATCAGTGCCATGCTTTTTCAGGAACTGGACTAAAAATTTCAAAACCATAGACTGCATCAGTGTTAACAAATGGGCTGTGAGTAGCCAAAGGCTAGTCTGTGGGAAGATGATAATCAGTTCAATTCTGCCAATGGGTTTTATTCCAGCAGCTGGGGGGTGCAGCACTGAAGTGATCAAAGTTTAGGATCAGAGTGAATATGACTGGCTCCACTTCTCAAGCTACAGAGCACTCTCAGACTGGACAAACGGCACTATGCAAGTAAGCAGTCACCCGAGCCTCACCAGCAGGAGATCCTGAGCAGAGATCCGTACAGAATATGAGAAGGTGTCATCATCCTCATCTTCCACAAACTGATGTGGATTTCCTGTCCAAACTTTAATCTGCAGAAAAAAAAACTCACACAGGACTGAACTCTGTGACATGACGGAGAAAAGTGACACTCAGATTCATGCTATAAATTCTCAGCTCAAATTAAATAAAGCAGCACAGCTGACAAGAACATGTTATAGAAGCTGTTCGGTACCAATCTGCCCTGTAAGATAGGGCAAGAAGTTTGAAAATAAAATACCAAATAATTAACCCTTTCAACTCTTATCACTTTGCCTTCACTGTACAGGTCTCAAACATTGCATTCCCATCTGTGATGGCCACCATAACATTTTTCAACATTAGCATTGCAATACAATGCATTATGGGATAGCCAGGGTTGTTTCCAAATAGCTCCACTATGTTAACTAAAAACTTCAGGCAGAATCCAGCAAGCAAATTCATTAAGGTGAACAGAAAGAATTCAAAAGCCTCTTATGAGACGTAATGCATTTAAGTTCACTCTCTTCTTTGGTTACAACAGCATGTGATATAAATGGTAATCTCCTGTCCCCAGCCTCAGTTGTAATTTGCTAGTATAGAGTGCGAAACAAGAGCTGAATCCTCACCTGTTCCTCAGTGATCTGCATATACAGGATGATGTAGTAGATGAGCTCAGGCAGGGCCTTCTTCACAGTGCTCTTAAACTTCCTGTTCTCCAGTAGTGTGTGCACAAACTCAAAAATATTGAACACCAAATTTTCAAACCCCAGTACCTCACCTCAAAAGGGAAAAACAAATAGAAATCACTCAGCCTGTTCCATCATGAGCATAAATGAATCCATTTATTCATTTGGATAGACAAGGGGACAGCAATGATACAAGTTTCAAAATGGTTTTCTTTTACCAAACAGAATTTTAAAAGATGACATAACAAAAGGGAAAAGAAAAAGCAAACACACTAAACAGATCTTGAAAACAAATTGAGAAAACACACTAAAATCCAATCTTTATTTCAACCATTATCTCATTATCTCTGCTGTCTTAGAAAAACAATGGTGGTTGCTGTTATGAAAAACTTTTTGCCTGCATCGTGTAAACTTCAGGAACGCAGTCAATTTTTAGCTAACCTTTAGCTTTCTGTTCTACACATAAAGTTAGCAGTCAGTTTTCAAACTTAGCAGAGTTAGTTGCTTAGAAAGAAATATCTTAAACTGAAGTCTTTGCATAAATTGAAGCAACAGGGCTAAGCATACATAGGATTTCTCAATAGATCACTAAACAGCAGGAACATCAAGATCAGGGACACAACATGCCACTATCAACATGCTGCTTTCCCAGTAGACTCCACGTACTCCTGCCTGCAATTGAGAAATTCAATTATGGTCAATACATCAATTACCCTGAACATTGTAGTCAATCCCAGCCCGGTGACACAGGAACACATCAAACCTAATACCAGAATATGTGATGCTCAGCAAGGTCTACTGTCAAAACAGCTCCACTCCCCATTTATTTCTCCTACACTCTTGCTGAAGCAGCTCTTTCTCTGCTCAGTGATAAGTCCAGGAAAAGACTTAAAGACTAAAATTGGTACAGAACGTTCAGTCCATGTCATCATCTATCCTTTAGCAAGTAGTTCTAATTATGTTTATCCACTCTGACCAAGTGTTTAACACTGTTCCTAATCTACGCTTCAATTTGTCATAACCCTAAAAATAAATTGCAACTATACAGCTTTGGAAATCACCAGCTGATTTCTAGTCTAAATCTCTAACACGTCACCTATCTATGATCCTCATTCTACCTCACATTCCAACTATAATTTCCTCCGGTTAGAGTAATAATTTCTCAGTGCTTAACACAGAAGTATCATGCTCCCACTTACCATCTGAATCCACTGGATCATCCACCTCTTCCATGTAATTCACTTCTGTTCTTACGTAAGTGTCAATATTAATGAAAATAGCATCCTTAGATTTCTTTAACCACTTTACTACAATGAGCATAAGGGCCACAAAGGCAGGTCATTTGTCAATTATTATTTACTCAACATCGGACTAAGTTTACAACTTAATTCACTATAGTCAGGGTCCTGAGGGGTCACCATTTAGTGACAAGTCAGTCATCCTAACAACAAATCAAGTGACCAGGCCATCATTAACCAAGGTGAGATGTTTGGAGATCTGCCACTGTCTGGGGCTATAAAGCACTGTTAACTAGAGAATATAGAGAAAACACCATTGTAAGAAAATGAAAGAAAACCAAAGCCTGTCGAAACAGGTGAATAGCTAAATTCTACATGCATTCACTTACATATGAAGAAGGAGCAGTAGGCCATTCAGCCCATCAAGCCTGCTCCAGCATTAAGGTCTTGGCTGATTTAATAGAAACTTCAAATCTGCATCCCATCTACCCGGATCCTCTCTCCCCCCCGCTTTCCCCACCCTCACCCCCTCTGCCTCCCCTGTTTTCCCCACCCTCACCCCCGCCCCTCTCCCACTTTCTCCATCCTCACGCCTGCCCACCCACATCCCGTCCCCACCCTCACTCCCTCTCCTCCCCCAATTCCCCACCCTCACCCCATTCCCCACACTCACTCAACCCCCCCCCTTCCTCCACTCACTCAACCCCCTCCCCTCTTTACTCAACACCCCTTTCCCACACTCAAATCCCCTTCCCTCTTTCCCACACTCAACCCCTCTCCCCCTTTCCCCATACTCCCTCCCCCCTTTCCTTTCCCCTCACACACTCACTCTATCCTTTCTCTCATTTTGTCATTATCACATTGCTATACAATCAGAGATTTACAGAATGAAAACAGGCCCTTCAACCCAACTTGTCCCTGCCATTCTTTCTTCTAACCCCCAAGCTAGTCCCATTTGTTCCATACGTCTCTATACCCATCTTATCCATGTAACTGTCTAATGCCTTTTAAAAGACAAAGCTGTACCCGCCTTTATTACTATGCCCTACTTCTGGGGGAAGATACTGACTCTCAGATCTATGCCCCTCATTATTTCATAGACCTCTATAAGATCACTTCTCAACCTTCTACGCCCCAGAGAAATAAGTCCCAGTCTATTTAGCCTCTCCTTATAACTCAATCTATCAAGTCCCAGTAGCATCCTAGTAAATCATTTTTGCATTCTTTCTAGTTTAATAATATTCTTTTTACAATAGGGTGACCAGAACTGTACATAGTATTCTAAATGTGGCCTTATCAATGTCTTGTACAACTTCAACAAACCATCTCAACTCCTGTATTCAATGTTCGGACCAATGCCGAAATCAAGTATGCCGAATGCCTTCTTCACCACTCTGTCAAACTGTGACTCACTTTGAAGGAGCTTTGATACTGTACCCCTAGATCTCTTTGTCCTGTAAACCTCCCCAATGCCCTATCATTAATTGAGTAAGTCCTGCCCTGGTTCAATTTACCAAAATGCATCAGTTCACATTTATCTAAATTAAACTTTATCTGCCATCCTTTCACTGGTCCAATGGATCAGAACTGTTGCAATCCGAGATAACCTTCTTCACTGTCCACTATGCCATCAATCTTGGTGTCATCTGCAAACGTACTAACCATGCCTCCAATATTCTCACCCAAATCATTGATATAAATGACAAATAACAGTGGACCCAGCACTAATCTCTGAGGCACACCACTGGTTCAGGCCTCCAGTTTGAAAAACAACTTTCAGTGGCTATTTCCTCAGGTGGATGTCGCTGTTACTAGGGGTCATAATTATAAGGTTCATGGTGGGAGATGTAGGAGGGATGTCCGAGTAGGTTTTTTACTCAGAATGGTTGGTGTGTGAAATGCACTGCCTGCTGTCATAGTGGAGTCAGGCACTTTAGGAACTTTCAAGCGGTTACTGGATAGGCACATGGAGCACACCAGAATGATATGAAGTGGGATAGCTTGATCTTGGATTAGGATATAGCTCAGCACAACATCAAGGGCCGAAGGGTCTATAGTGTGCTGTACTGTTCTATGTAACCCTCTATGACCACCGTCTGGCTTCTGTCATCTGACTGTCATTCTGTTATCAAGCCAATTCTGTATCTATTTAATATCTCATCCTGGATCCCATACAATTTATTCTTATGCAACAACCTATCTTGTCAAAGGCCTTGCTAAAGTCTGTATAGACAACATCAACTGCACTCCCTAATCTAAATTCTTGGTTATCCCTTCAATATACTTAATCACATTTATGAGACACAATTTTCCACTCAAAATCATATTGACTGTCCCGAATCAGTCCTTGATTCTCTAAATGCCTTTCTCACAAAATATCTTCAAACAACTTATCCATTTATCCAACTTACAGGCTCACTGGCATGTAATTCACAGGCTTTTCTCTGCAGCCCTTTTTAAACAAAACCACAATATTTGCTACCCTTTAATCTTCAGGCACCGCACTTGTGACTAATGATAAATCAAATATCTCTGTGGCTTGCAATTTTCTCCTTAGCTTCCCACAATATCCTAGGAGACACTTAGAATCATAGAAAATTACAGCTCAGAAACAGGCCTTTTGCCCCTTCTGGTCTGTGCCAAACCATTTTTTGCCTAGTCCCACTGATCTGCACTTGGACCGTATTCCTCCACACCTCTCTCATTCATGAATCCGTCCAAGATTTTCTTAAATGTTAAAAATGACCCCCACATTTACCATTTTATTTCACAGCTCATTCCACACTCCCACCACTCTCTGCGTGAAGAATCCCCCCCTAATATTCCTTTTAAACTTTTCTCCTTTCACCCTTAACCCATGTCCTCTGGTTTTTTTCCTTCTGTAGCCTCAGTGGAAAAAGCCTGCTTGCATTCACTCTATCTATACCCATCAAAATCTTGTACATCTCGATCAAATCTCCCCTCATTCTTCTTTGCTCCAGGGCATAAAGTCCTAACCTATTCAATCTCTCTCTGTAACTCAACTTCTCAAGTTCCAGCAACATCCTTGTGAACCTTCTCTGCACTCTTTCAATCTTATTTACATCCTTCCTGTAACTAGGTGACCAAAACTGTATACAATACTCTAAATTCAGCCTCACCAATGCCTTATATAACCTTACCATAACAGTCCAACTTTCACACTTGATAGTCCGATTTATAAAGACCAATGTACCAAAAGCACTCCTTATGACCCTATCCACTTGTGATGCACTTTTAGGCAATTCTGTACCTGTATTTCCAGATCCCTCTGTTCAACTGCATTCTTCAGAGTCCTATCATTTACTGTACATTCTACTTTAGTTTGTCCTTCTAAAGTGCAATACCTCATGCGTCTGTGTTAAATTCCATTTTCCAGCCCATTTTTCTAATTGGTCCAAATCCCTCTACAAGCTTTGAAAACCTTCCTCACTGTTCACTACACCTCCAATCTTTGTATCATCAGCAAATTTGCTGATCCAATTTACCACATTATCATCCAGATCGTTGATATAGATGACAAACAACAATGGACACCGATCCCTGCGGCACACCACTCGTCACAGGCCTCCACTCAGATGAGAAATCCTTCACAACCACTCTGGCTTCCACAGACTTCTTACTGTGTTTACCCCAGTCCAACTCCAGCATCTCTACATCATTCTTCCATTGAGCCAGTGTCTAATCCAATTTACTATCTCCCCAAACTGAACCTTCCTAACTAACCTCCCATGAGGGATCTTATCAATGGTCTTGTTGAAATCCAGGTAGACAACATTCACCGCCTTCCCTTCATCCGCTTTTCTGGTAACCTCCTTGAAAAATTCTAACAAATTGGTCAAACATGACCTACCATGCACAAAGGCATGTTGACTCTCTCTAATAAGTCCCTGTCTATCCAAATATTTGTAGATCCTATCCCTTATCACACCTTCCAATAACTTGCTTGCCACCGAAATTAAACTTACTGACTTATAATTTCTCGGATTTCTTTTGGAACCTTTTTTAAACAACGGAACAACATGAGCCACCTTCCAATCATCCAGCACCTCCCCCTTGAATACTGACATTTTAAATATGTCTGCCAGGGCCCCTGCAAGTTCATCAGGTCCCATGGATTTATCTACCTTGATGCACTTTAAGAATTCGAACATCTCCCTCTGTTTTTTGTACACTCATCAAGACATTACTATTTTTTCCCCCAAGTTCTCTAACATCCATGCTTTACTTAACAGTAAATGCTGATGAGAAATATTCATTTAGGATCTCACCCGTACGTGAGAACCTGCTGTGAAAATTAATTACAGTGTTTTCATAAGCGACTGTTACATTTCAAAATTATTTCGTTGGTTGTAAAGTACTTTGAAATATCTGATGATTATGAATTGCAAATATTCCCCCCTTTTCTCACTTAATTCTACACACATCGCTTCCTTGCGTATTGCTGAGATTTAGATCAGGAGTCAGGCAATGTGCTATGTGAAGGATATACAGCTGCACTTTCCGTTAGGGTACTCCACACAATTGGCAAGATCTGCTGCATGGATGAAACCATGTGCTTTGGAAAATTCTTCACCAGCGCTGTCACTGCCTGTGAAAGACAGAATCAGGAGAAGTGATCACAATATTAGTGTGTAACAGAAAACCAGGAGTCTATAATATAGACGCAATCAGGAGCACTGTCAGAGTCATCACTGCCTAACACCACAATGTCTGAACCAGGGGTCAGGGCCATTCCATGACACAGATAGAATTAGAAGAGAGAGTTAGGGGCTTCATTTTTTTTTTTTTTACAGAATATAAAGTCAATGCTGTTACTGTCTGTACCACACCGCAGAACCAGATTCATGGCTTAGGGCTATCAGGTCAATAACAAGTGAATCAGGAACAGATATTATAGCTACCACCGGTTACAGAAGTGGAGGTAGGGTAGTCACTGTAAGACCCAGAAAGAAGTCTGACAACACCAGGTTTGACACTGGGTGACGAAGGGGCAAACCCCGAAAAGCTTGAGAGTTTACTATCAAATAAATTGGTTGGACTTAAACCTGATGTTGTCAGACTTCTTACTGTGTTTACCCCAGTCCAATGCCAGCATTTCCACATCATGTAAGACCCAGAACCAGGAACAGGGATCGCCATTGTCTGCAACAGGAGAAACAAGATCAAAGGTCAGTCTTTGAGGTTACTCAGAAGGCTGGCATCTTTGGATTTCCTTGAACCCAGGAATTGTGCAGTATTACTCAACCAGAGTAAAGTGGCTCTACTTCCATGACAAAAACTGAAGATTATGTGGTTTCAAGAGCTGAAGCTACCAGTCTAAGACGCATATGATGTTTCAAGCACCATACTACCCACCTTCAGTACCTCCATCTTCAGCCCACTGTCAGAGCTTGGGCCATCAGGCATCTGTAGGGCTTGTACAAATGCCTCGGTGAACTGCTGTACCACAGGAAAAATCAATGCTTTGGCTGCACCCTGGAAGATGTACAGAAATAGCCTTCAGATGTAATATACCTCACCTGCACACTACGCACGTGCACAAACACACATATGCATGCTGCATATACCACGTGACCTCCACACATGTACAGCACATGGCACAACCCCACATATAACACACTATAAGTAAATAATGTGATTTTACTTCATGCTATTCAATTGGAAAGGCTGGTTTTAAGGAATGATTGGGTTGTAAACAAAGCACACAATTCCATGTGCTTTGGCACTGGCCACTCCTCTCAAACAACATCGCCAGCACACACTGCCCTGTTCAAAAATCAACACTGCCATTTCTCATGGCCTCCAAATAAATACTTGTGTATTTTACTATAATTCTATTATACAATACTGTTCAAGGAAAATCCTATTTGATGGAATGAACTCTATGAAGTAAGGAAAAAGTGAATGCATTTTGTCCCCGAAGGGGAAGGATTAATGGATTTTGTACCTAGAATACGTCACAAACGTAACCCTTCATCATGACTGATCGTCTCAAACTTATATCATGTATTACATGCTTTAACTCTCATTTTTATAAAGACAGATAGTTTAACGTGGCTGCTATTTTATAGACTTTGCAAATCTTACCTATTTGTCTTAATTGAACATCGTTACATAGATGGAGTTGTAAACAGTGAGGATGGATGTTACAGTTTGCAGAGGGGCATAGATAGGTTGCGGAGCTGGGCCGAGAGGTGGCAAATGGAGTTTAACACGGAAAAGTGAGAGGTGATTCACTTCAGTAAGAGTAACAGGAGTACAGAATATATGGCTATTTGAAGGACTCTTAGTAATGTCGATGAGCAGAGAGATCTCGGTGTACATAGTTCCCTCAAAGTTAGCACCCAGGTTGTTAAAAAAGTGTAAGGTGTGTTAGCTTTTATTGGTAGAGGGATTGAATTTCGGAGCATTGAGGTCATGTTGCAACTGTACAAAACTCTGGTGCGGCTGCACCTGGAGTACCGCGTACAGTTCTGCTTGCCGCATTACAAGAAAGACGTGGAGGCATTGGAAAGATGTAGAAAAGGTTTACCAGGATGTTGCCTGGTATGATGGGAAGGTCTTTGAGGAAAGGCTGAGGGACTTGAGATTATTTTCATTAGAGAGAATAAGGTTAAGAAGGGACCTAATTGAGGCATACAAGATGATCAGAGAGTTAGATAGGGTGGACAGTGAGAGCCTTTTCCACCAGATGGTGATGGCTAACACGAGGGGATATGGCTTTAAATTAAGGGATGGTAGTTACAAGACAGATATCAGAGGTGGGTTTTTCAGTCAGAGTGGTAAGGGCATGGAATGCCCTGCCTGCAGCACTTGTGGACTCGCCAACTTTAAGGGCATTCAAATAGTTAGTGGATAGGCAAATAGGTAACATTGGAATAGTTTAGGTTAGAAGGTCACTGGATGGTTCCATTGGTCAGCACAACATCAAGGGCTGAAGGGCCTGTACTGCGCATAATGTACTATGTTCTACATTCTAGATGATAGTTTATGATACTAGCTTTGACAGCTGCTGATGGCAGATTGCAATACCAGCTTTTAACAGGAAGAGTCCTGCTGGGCCAGCTATGATTGCACAAGTAACTTCAAAGACAGGGATGCCACTACTGCTACAGAAGGGGTTCCTGTGTCCTGACTGCAGAACTGTAATTCTATTAACTCTGGAGCTGCATCACGACCCAGGAAGGAAAAACTGGGGGTCTGGCAGGAATTGGAACTTTGAATTGTGATTCCTGCTGGAGCTCGTAATGTATAAAAACCCGTAGTGCTTGTGTTCAATGAGAAGTCTGTAGTCCTACTTCTCCCAAAATTCTGGAATAGCCACAGCTTTGAAATAAAATCCATTATTTTGATTCACTAACAGTCTGAGGTATTATTTTACCTACAACACTCGGCATTGATCCATTTTGTAAACACAGGAATTATCTCTACACATATTACAGCTGCATACACAACTTATGCATATGTGCATGCAAAATGTAAATACATCTCATACCTATACCATATGCATATATAATCTATGCAAACAGAGACATATACACTCTACCAAGACATCACATATGCATATAAACCATACACATCTATCATGCTCACATACACACAAGCACAGGCAGATATATACAAAACATATAGAACCATGGAATCCCTGACTCTCCAGAGTATCCTACCCAGGTTAACCTCTCGCTAGGTGGTTAGGCCAATGCCTAACCACCTAGCGAGAGGTGGTTCTACATATCTGTGGACACCAAGTAACAATTTAGCAAGGCTAAGCTATTTAATCTGCACTGTGGGAGGAAACCAGAGCACCCAGAGAAACTCCATGCAGACATGGGGAGAATGTGCAGATTCCACACAGTCACCTGAGGCTGGAATTGAACTCGGATCCCTGGTGCTGTGAGACAGCAGCACTTACCACTGTGCCACCATTATCCATCGCAAATAGTAATATACATAGGCAATAAGCAGCACCAAACACACACACACTAACATTTAGCAAATATTAAATTACTCATGCAGGATCAGGCTGTTTAGCAGTAATTATGAACTTAAAACCCTGACAGGGTATAACTTTTTCTTAAGGTGTTCACAGTGATGCTTAAGCATATTAAAGTGGAAGCTCTTGCCAGTTCAAGGCTTCCAATTGAATGCAATCTTTGGGAGTGAAGAAATCATACTCTACAGCGAAGTCCAGGATATTGAGAGAATTTGTATTCAACTTCAGATATGCAGACAAAAGGAAATGCTATCAATTTCAGAAGAGTGATGAGAAACACATCCACAGTTTCACTATCACTTTTACCATAAAGTACGGTTTATCACAAACAACCAGAAATGTATATACAAACTGCACATACAATCACACGTACGTACATGCAGTTATAAAGACAATAAGTAGTTCCTAGTCACATCACAGGAAAGCATGGCCAGGGCAGAATGCACCGTGTATTTACTTGAAACTGCAGTATTTCATTAACTTCTAAAATCAATGCCACAGATATTCATGCCACTTTCCTTTGATGTCCACTCTCTTTGTCAAAGAACGAAGAAAATTACAGGCCCTTGAGCCCTCCAAGCCTGCACCAACCATGCTGCCTGACTTAACTAGAACCCCCTACCCTTCCAAGGGCCGTATTCCTCTATTCCCATCCTATTCATGTACTTGTCAAGATGCCCCTTAAAAATCACTACCGTATCCGCTTCCACTACCTTCCCCGGCAATAAGTTCCAGACACCCACTACTCTTCTTAAAAATCTGCCTCATACATCTCCTTTAAACCTTGCCCCTCGCACCTGAAACCAATATCCCCTAATAATTTATTCTTCCACCCTGGGAAAAAGCTTCTGACTACCCATTCCGTCCATGCCTCTCATAATCTCGCAGACTTCTATCAGGTCTCTCCTCAACCTCCGTCACTTCAGTGAGAACAAACCAAGTTTCTTCAACCTCTCCTCATAACTAATGTCCTCCATTCCAAGCAACATCCTGGTAAATCTTTTCTGTACCATGTCCAAAGCATCCACATATTTCTGGTAGTGTGGAGAGCAGAATTGAACATGATATTCCAAGTGCAGCCTAAATAAAGATATATAACTTGCCAATTTTTAAATGCAATTCCCTGACCGATGAAGGCAAGCATGCCATATGCCTTCTTGACTACGTTCTCCACTTGCATTGCCACTTTCAATGACCTGTTCGCTGTACACCCAGATCCCTTTGCCTATCAATACTCTTCAGGGTTCTGCCAATTACTGTATATTTCCTAATGTATTATCTCACATTTGGCTGGATTAAACTCCATCTGCCACCTCTCTGCCTAAGTCTCCAACTGATCTACATCCTATTTCCTCTGATGGTCCTCATTGCTATCCACAAATCCATCAACTTTTGCGTCATCCACAAACTTAATCAATCCAGTTACATTTTTATATATATATATATATATATATATATATATATATACACATACACAACACAAACATCAAAGATCCCAGCACTCATCCCTGAGGAATACCATTTGTCACAGTCCTCCATTCAGAAACACACAAAAAATGTGAAACAAAGAAAAAAGGAAGGCAATTCAATTATGCTTCACAAAGGATCTGTTGATCAAAAGGAGGGACTGAGTCTACAGATTGTCATGGGACAATCAATCAATCTCCTAGGGCAATGGCAGAGTGAAGATTTATGACTGAGATTGCTATGGTTGTTGTTTGCAAGGAGTTAGCCTGACAAACCAAGTGTATTTTATTCCAACTTAAACCTTTCACTTACCTTCTCAACCTCCTCAATTGCACAGATAAGGTTGGCACAAGTGGTGAAGATCTCAACTGCACGTGCTCTTGTTCGAATGCTGTAAACCTATGAAACAAACAGTCATTAACACTGAATCCCTACAGAGCTGAAGCAGGCCATTCAGACATCGAGTCTGCACAGACTCTCCGCCAACATCCCATCCAGATTCTTTTCTCTGCAATCCCTATATTTACCCCATTGATCCCCTTAAACTGACACTAAGGGGCATGGCCAATCAACCTAACTACATACCTTTGAAGTGTGGGAGGAAACCAACTCCTGACAAAAGACTGAACGTATACCATATTGCAAAGACTAGTGGCAGGCTGGTATATTGAGACTTTCAAACATTAAAAAAAATACGAATATAGTAACACTAATAAAGTAATAAAATGAACTAAAATAAATCACAAAAGAAAGCTAGCGCAAAATAGCTAAAAGGATAGCAAAAACTTTTAGTTATATAAAAGGGAAGAAAGTCACTAGGGTGAATGTTAGTCCTTTCGAAGATGAAACTAGAGAGTTAATAATAGGGAACACTGAAATGGCAGAGACACTAAATCAATACTTCACACAGTTTTCACAGTGGAGCACACAAGTACCACTCCTTTAGAAACAGGCAAATCAGAGATAATAGAAAGGATAGAACTTAGATCAATCAACATTGATAGAAAAAAGATACTCGAACTATTGCGACTGAGGGCAGACACGACCCCCAGGCCTAATTGCGTAGTGAGGAGCGTTGTGAGGCGACGCAGCAGGACACAGATAGGCAGGTAGCTTGGGCAGACAGATGGCAGATGGAATTCAATCCTGATAAATGTGAGGTGATGCATTTTGGGAGAAAGAATGTAGAGGGGAGGTATATGATAAAGGGTAGACCTATTAAGAGTATAGAAACACAGAGGGACCTGGGGGTGCAAGTGAACAAGTCTCTGAAGGTGGCAGAGCAAGTGGAGAAGGTTGTGAAGAAAGCATATAGTATGCTAGCCTTTATAGGAAGGGATATAGAGTACAAGAGCTGGCCTTTAATGGTGCAGTTGTATAAAACGTTGGTTAGACCTTATTTGGAATACTGCGTCCAGTTCTGGTCGCCTTACTACCAAAGGATGTGGAGACTCTGGACAGAGTGCAGAGGAGGTTTACCAGAATGCTGCCTGGTATGGAAGGTCTGAGTTACAAGGAGAGGTTAGGCAAATTGGGACTGTTTCCTTAGAAAGACGTTGACTTAGAGGACATCTAATACAGGTGTACAAGATTATGAGGGGTATAGATAGAGTAAACAGGGTTAAGCTTTTTCCTAGGATGGACTCTAATAGCACGAGGGGTCACAGGCTTAGGGTGAGGGGAGTAAGGTATAATTTGGATGCTAGAGGGAGTTTTTTCACACAGAGGGTAGTGGGGGTATGGAATGCGCTGCCAAATGAAGTGGTGGAGGCAGGTACTCTGGAGTTATTTAAGAAATACTTAGATGGGAACTTGAACAGAATGGGAATGGAGGGGTATAGAAAACGGATTTAAAATAGGGATCATGAGCCTTGGGAGTCCCTGGGAAGCGTGTAAATAGATGATATTGACGTACTTGTTTTTATCCTACAGGTGCTTTGGTCCACCTTGTTGTCTAACAAGGAGCATACACGCGTTGTGAGAAAACAAAGAACAAAACAGCATGGGAAACAGGCCCTTCGGCCCAACAAGCCTGCGTCGCCACCCCGATGTTCCCACCTCTACCCGTGATCCCTGTCTATGTTTATAGATCTATGGATTAAAAACCAAATTTGAGACAATTTAGGGAGAATTTGTTTTGCCAATTAGCCTAACAGAACATCTTTGGGATGTGGGAGGAAACCGGAGCACCCGGAGAAAACCCTCGCAAGCACGGGGAGAATGCGCAAACTCCCACAGACACAGGCCCAAATCCATGTACCTGCACAGCACAGCGATAGTCACAGAGCTGTCGTGTTGCCCACCAAAGGGTCCAGGTCAAGCATACACTAACAACATGAAGCACTAGGATACTCTCGAAAAAAATCAAAGAGCGGCGCTCTCACGACCCAATGCGTGTACGCCTCTTGTTAGACAACAAGGTGGACCAAAGCACCTGTAGGATAAAAACAAGTACACCAATATCATCATCTATTTACACACTTCCCAGGGACTCCCAAGGCTCATGATCCTTATTTTAAATTAGTTTTCTATACCCCTCCATTCCCATTCTGTTCATGTGCCCATCTAAGTATTTCTTAAATAACTCGAGTACCTGCCTCCACTACTTTACTTGGCAGTGCATTCCATATCCCCACCACCCTGTGTGAAAAAACTCCCTCTAGCATCCAAATTATACTTACCCCCCTCACCCTAAGCCCGTGACCCCTCGTGCTATTTGAGTCCATCCCAGGAAAAAGCTTAACCCTCTTTATTCTATCTATACCCCTAATAATCTTGTACACCTCTATTAGATCTCCTCTAAGTCAACGTCTTTCTAAGGAAAACAGTCCCAATTTGCCTAACCTCTCCTCGTAACTCAGACCTTCTATACCAGACAGCATTCTGGTAAACCTCCTCTGCACTCTCTCCAGAGTCTCCACGTCCTTCCGGTAGTAAGGCGACCAGAACTCGATGCAGTATTCCAAATGAGGTCTAACCAATGCTTTATACAACTGCAACATTAAAGGCCAGCTCATGTACTCTACACCCCTTCCTATAAAGGCTAGCATACTATATGCTTTCTTCACAATCTTCTCCACCTTCAGAAACTTGTTCACCTAAACCCCCAGGTCCCTTTACCTTTCTATACTCTTAATAGTTCTACCCTTTATCACATACCTCCCCTCTACATTCTCTCTCCCAAAATGCATCACCTCACATTTGTCAGGATTGAATTCCATCTGCCATCTATCTGCCCAAGCTACCAGTCTTTGTCCTGCTGCATCGCCTGACAATGCTCCTCACTATCTGCAAGTCCAGCCATCTTTGTATTGTCTGCAAACTTGCTGATCACTCCACTTACTCCCTCTTCCAAGTCATTTATATATATTACAAATAGAAGAGGTCCCAGTATCGAGCCCTGTGGCACCCCACTAGTGGCCAACCTCCAGCTAGAAAGACACCCTCCAACTATTACTCTCTGTCTCCTATTACTAAGCCAGTTACTTATCCATTTAACTACTTGTCCTTGAATCCCATGAGCCCTGACCTTCTCAACTAACCTCCCATGAGGGACTTTGTCAAACGCCTTACTAAAATCCATATAGACAACATCAACGGCTCACCCTTTGTCCACCATTTTCGTCACCTCCTCAAAAAATTCTACCAGATTTGTAAGGCACGACCTCCCCTTAACAAATCCATGCTGCGTATCCCTAATCAGATTGCAACGCTCTAAGTGCCTATACATCCTATCTCTAAGAATTCCCTCGAACAGCTTCCCTACCACTGATGTCAAACTCACCGGCCTATAATTTCCAGGGTTATCCCTACTACCCTTTTTAAACAACGGTACAACATTAGCTATTCTCCAGTCCTCTGGGACCTCACCTGTGTCCAAAGAAGAGACAAAGATTTGCATCAGAGGCCCAATTTCACCTCGCACCTCCCTAAGCAGCCTGGGATAAATGCCATCAGGCCCCGGAGATTTATCAGTTTTAATGCTACCAAGAAGCTCTAACACTTCCTCCCTCGGTATGGATCTTTCCCTCAACTGGTCCACAGCTCCCTCAGAGACAGGAGCTGTCAACAAGCCCCTCTCCTTTGAATACCGACGCAAAGTATTCATTCAGGATCTCCACTATTCCCTCGGGCTCTAAGCACAGTTCCCCTCCTCTGTCCCTAAGAGGTCCAATTTTTCCTCTACCCACCCTTTTATTCCTAACATAAGAGAAAAAAGCCTTTGGATTTTCCTTAGTCCTATCTGCCGAAATCATTTCGTGCCCCCTTTTTGCCCTTCTAACTCCCCATTCGAGCTCCCTCCTACTCTCTCTCTATATTCCTCCAACGCTGTCTCCGTTCCCAGATGCTTTGACCTATCATACGCCTCTCTTTTCTTCCTAACCAAGTCCTCAATATCCCTAGTAATCCAAGACTCTCTAATCCTACCTTTCCCATCTTTCCTCTTAGCTGGCACATATTTATCTTGCAACATTTTCAGTATTCCCTTAAAAGAGTCCCACATGCCTAGCGTGGACTTACCCTCAAACAACCATTCCCAATCAGCTTCTATAAGTTCCTGCCTAATCCGACCGTAGTTAGCCTTCCCCCAATTCAGCACCCTGCCCCTAGGGCAACAAGCATCCTTTTCCATCTGTACCCTAAAGTAGACAGAATTGTGGTCACTGTTAACCACATGTTCCCCTACTACAACATCAACCACTTGCCCTGGCTCATTACTCAGAACTAAATCCAATATCGCCCCTTCTCTAGCCACATACTGCTCCAACGATCCTTCCAGTACACATTTTACAAACTCCTGCCCGTCCAAACCCCCAGCTCTAGGGTTTCTTTCCAATCCACCCTGGGGAGATTAAAATCTCCCACTATAATGACTCTGTTCTTTCTGCACCTCTCCAAAATGTCTTTATATATGCCTTCTTCAACTACCCGCAGGCTGTTGGGTGGCCTATAATAAACCCCTAGCATATAATTGCCCCCTTTCTATTCCTCAACTCCACCCACAGCGACTCCACTCCTAACTCCTCTGTATTGTCCTCCCTCTGCACCACCGTGATGATCTCCTTAACTAACAACGTTATTCGTCCACCTCTTCTGGACCCTTCTCTGTCACGCCTGAAACAGTTATACCCAGGAATGTTCAGTTGCCACTGCTCCCCTTGCTTTAACCACGTCTCCATCACCTCAACCACATCCAAGTTTCTCGCAAACATTAAGGCCCTAAGTTTATCCGTTTTTCCCGTTATGCTCCTCGCATTGAAACAGACACACTCCAGACCTCCAAGCTCACTCGGAACCTCCTTCTCCCCAGTGTATTTCTTCTCATCCAAGCTTACTCTATCTCCCATCTCGCTCTCTACCGAGCTATAGGCTCCGGGTCCGCCACCTTACTCTGCCTCCCTTCCATGATTGCCTTGCTCTCCCTGACTAAAAATGCATCTTTCAACTGCCATTCTAATTGCTTGACCTGAGCCTTCAGATGCTGCAGCTCCAAACACTTGACACATGTGGACTTTCAGGAGAGGTCTTGCCTCCAGGAACTCCCACATATGACACCATACACAGGTGAGGTGTCTTCCCTTAATCCCTGCCATTGTCCTCAACACCTTTGGAGGTGTGAATGCAACTAGAAAACCAGTAGCATACTGTGCCTGAGCCTGCTCTCATCCAAGCCCCACGAGCCAAAGCTCTTATATCTCACTCTGCTTCCCTACTCACTCCGCTGCCCACTGCCACTTTCTTTTTATACTCCCCGGTTCCCTTCCCAGCTAGCCCCACACCTAACTACAGCAGCAAAAAGCACTTAAAGAGAGGAAAAAAAAGCAAATTGAAAAATTCACACTCAGCCACCAGCACTTCCAAACACTCTGTCCCAAAGAACAATGAGGGGGCTGCTCTTGAATTTTTCGAGAGTATCCTAGTGCTTCATGTCGTTAGTGTATGCTTGACCTGGACCATTTGATGGGCAACATGACAGCTCAGTGACTATCGCTGTGCTGTGCAGATACATGGATTTGGGCCTGTGTGTGTGGGAATTTGCGCATTCTCCCCGTGCTTGCGTGGGTTTTCTCCGGGTGCTCCGGTTTCCTTCCACATCCCAAAGATGTGCTCTTAGGCTAACTGGCAAAACAAATCCTCCCTAAATTGTCTCAAATTTGGTTTTTAATCCATAGATCTATAAACATAGACAGGGATCACGGGTAGAGGTGGGAACATCGGGGTGGCGGTGTGGGCTCGTTGGGCCGAAAGGCCTGTTTTCCGTGCTGTTTTGTTCTTTGTACATCCTAGGGT
Organism: Sphyrna mokarran; assembly: GCA_024679065.1. Lineage (NCBI taxonomy): Eukaryota > Metazoa > Chordata > Chondrichthyes > Carcharhiniformes > Carcharhinidae > Sphyrna > Sphyrna mokarran. The sequence goes on along the minus strand of JAGIQG010000023.1, from coordinate 34,135,574 downwards.
ATTAAAGGAAGTGGCAGTGGAGATAGTAGACCCATTGGTTATAATATTCCAAAATTCCCTGGACACTGGATTGGAAAAATGCTAACGTAATGCCCGTCTTCAAAAAGGGAGGGAGGCAAAATGTGGGAAATTACAGGCCAGTTAGTTTAACATCTGTTGGAAAAGTGTTAGAATCAATTATCAAGGATGCAAAATCAGGACATTTGGAAAATCAAAATGCTATCCGTCACAGTCAGCATGGTTTTGTCAAAAGCAAATTATGTTTGACTAATTTGCTAAAGTTCTTCAAGAATGTAACAAGCAAAATGGATAAATGGGGATCCTGTAGATGTAGCATATCTGAACTTCTAGAAGCAAATGATAAGGTGCCACACAAAAGGATAATTCACAAGATTAGATCATGTGGGATTAGGGGTTAATTTATTAGCTTGGATAGGTGACTGGCTGATGGACAGAAGACAGTCAGGAAAAATGGGTTTTTATTCTGGATGGCAAGAAGTAACTAGTGGAGTACCACAGGGTTCTGTTTTTGGGCCCTAGCTACTTCCAATCTATATTAATGACTTGAATACAGGGATAAAAGGCCAAATTTAGCCAAATTTCTATAGCCAAATTTGCAGGTGACACAAAAATAGATAGGACAGTCAGTTGCAATGAAGAAACAAGAACCTGACAAATGGATATAGATGGTTAGGAGTGAGCCAAAATGTGGCAGATAAGTTTAACATGGATAAGTGTGAGCTCATGCATTTTGACTGCAGAAATGGGAAGGCGACTTATCTAATGAGAAGAAACTTTGGGGTGCTCCAATGCAGAGGGATCTGGATGTCCTCATTCATGATTCATAGAAAACTAACATGCAGGTACAGCAGATAATGAAGGAAGAAAACAGAATGTTGGCATTTGTAGCTAAAGGAATTGAATATAAAGATAAGGAAGTTTTGTTGCAACCATACAACACATTGGTGAGGCCATACCTGGAATATTACGCACAATTTTGATCCCTTTGAGGGAAGATATAGTGGCATTGAGGCAGTTCAGAGGAGGTTCATTAGATTTGATTCCAGAGATAAGGGGTTTATCATATAAGAGATTGAACATATATGTTGTACTATACTCTATACTATCTGGAATTTAAAAGAATAGGAGTAATCAAATTGGGGCATCCCAAGCATAAAGTGTGAACAGCCAGTAGTCACATGGATAAAGCCTAGTGGTATTACTGGTGAGAATATTAATCCAGAAACTCAGCTAGTGCTCTGGGGACACATGCTTGAATCCTACCACGGCAGATGATAGAATTTGAATTTAATAAAAGTATTTGGAATTAGGAATCTACTGATGACCATCAGACTATTGTTGATTGTCGGAAAAGCCCATCTGATTCACTAATGTCCACTGGGAAGGTAATCTGTTGTCCCTACCTGGTCTGGCCTACATGTGGTTGACTCTCAGCTGTCCTCTGAACAAGGGCAACTAGGATGAGCAATAAATGCTAGCCAGCCAGTGACACCCATATTCAAAAATGAATAAAACAATGTAGGTTAATTAAGGAAAAGAATGCATTTTTTGGGGGAAAATCTTGTTTAATTGACTTAGGAGTTTTTTGAGGTGGTAACAAAAAGGATTGCTGTCCCCAGCCATCCTTGCTACTCCTGATATAATGACATAAACCTTGGGGGCAGCATAGAAAACTGGTTGGCAGACAGGAAAGTAAGAATAAATGGGTCTTTTCTCATTGGTAGGTAGTGACTATAGCAGGGTTGACTGCGAGGAACCCAGATATTCATTATATATATTAATGATTTAGATGAGGAAACTAAATGTCTCTCCAAATTAGCAGATGATACGAAGCTGGGTGGAAGGTGACTTTTGGGGAGGACGCAGAGATGCTTCAGTGTGATTTGGACAATCTGAGTGGGCAAATGCATAGCACATGCAGTATAATCTGGATAAATGTGAGGTCACCCATTTTGGTAGCATAAACAGGACAAAAATTTATCTGAATGGCTATAAATTAGGACAGGAATGTATAACGAGGCTTGGGTATCCTCATACACCAGTCACTGAGTATAAGCATGTAGGTGCAGCAGACAATAAGGGCAAATGGTATGTTGGTCTTCATAGCAAAAGGATTTCAAGAGTTGTTTCACTGAATTGTGTAGGGCATTGGTGAGGCCACACGGAGTACTGTGCGCAATTTTCATCTCCTTATTTGAGGAAGATGTCCTTGCTTTAGAGCAAATAGTTTGTCACAATTGACTGGTCAATTCTGGGATCTGTCACTGCCTGCCAAATCACTACGAAACATACACGGAACCCTGGCTTTTATTAATGACCGGTGAATCAGCTTTTTGATTGCTGAACCACAGGCACCAAAGCATCAACTAAGGTGGGTGAAGACAATGATGAGCAAGGAACTAGGGACCTCCAAAAATGAACCATTTCTACCAGTAATGGGAAAGTGAATTTTTTTTAGCCTCAAGTAAGAGGTAATTGGTACAGAATCACAAGACAATGCAAAATTTCACAAAAATTTCCTTTTAATCAGACAAAGTTTGGGAGTGAATAGGAATGTTGCAAGCTCAACAGTCACTCTTTTCAAAACCTGTGGCTGAAGGAAAGGCACTAAAAAGGCTTCTTTTCACATTAACCACCTACTGGCAAAACATAAGAAACTGCTCGCTGATGGCAAAGTTATCAAGGTGGCTATGATTAGAACATAGAACATTACAGCACAGAACAGGCCCTTCGGCCTTCGATGTTGTGTCGACCAAAATAAAAAGCAATGCCCCTCCAAACCAAACCATTCCCTTCTCTTCCATATACTTATCAATTAACCTCTTAAACGCCACCAAACTTGGCGCATCTACAACAGATTGTTGCTGCTGACACCATTCAGAGACTTTGGAATCAAAGATGAAATTCTGACCGCCATCAAGAGTATGCTGCTTGGTGTTTTAACAGTAGACAAAGATGGAATTGTTATTCAACCAAGTATCTCAGCAAATACATCAAGACTTATCTGGCTATGAATGTTTCTCACTGCAGTCTGATTAATCAGTGGACATGACAGATACAGCCCAGCTGATGCAACAAGAGGTGAGTACGTCAACAATGAATTTAAAAGATATGTGACTGAGATAAACCACCTGATCAAGAAACTGATTTCAATCACAACTGATAATGCATTATGAATGCTCAGTGTCAATGCAGGCTTTATTGCACTCTGCTGAAATGATTCTGAATATCCCTCCCCTCTATCTTTTTTATCCACCAACAAGTGCTAGCAATCAAGTTCATTAACTTTTCTCATGTAATAATAGTTGTTGTCAAGATCAGCAACTCAAATTATGCTAGAGCTCTGCAACATCCACATTTCACAGCACTCAAGGCAGCATGTAAGCTTGTTCAAATCATTACTCGATGAGCTTGATGCCACAGATATGTTGACGTGAGGTGGTTAATTTGAGGCAAGTCCTCCAGAGATTTTTAAATCTGCTCCTTGACATTGTTAAATCAAGAAATGAAGTGGATAGTGGCCTGTCAGATAATATGTGGTTGCTAGACTTAGCATTTCATATGGACTTAAGCACAAACTTAAATCAGATGAACCATGAGTTGCATGGGTGGGACAGAGATTTGTCACAGTGAATGTGTTCAAATTAAAACTGGGCTTGTGATCCTCCCAGTTAAAGAGTACAATTACTGAACACTTCTCAAATCTGGAGAAAATCCAACAGGGGGTCAAACTGAAAGGGTTCCATCCAAACAAAGTCTGTGACCACCTGAACAAACTGGAAAAGGAATTCAATAGACAATTTCAGGAGTTAACACTAGATAGAACAAATCATTATATTTGTCTCAAATCCTTTTTTTCACATGGACATTGGAAAACTGCCATCAAATTTTCAGATTCAAGTTCAGAGAGCTAGGGATCTAGAGGAGTATAAGGTGTGTAGAAGGGAGCTTAAAAAGGAAATTAGGAGAGCCAGAAGGGGTCATGAGAAGGCCTTGGCGGGTAAGATTAAAGAGAATCCCAAGGCTTTCTACAAATATGTGAAAAGTAAAAGGATGAGAAGAGAAGGGATAGGGCCTATAAAAGATGAAGGGGGAAAAGTCTGTGTGAATCCGGAAGAAATGGCAGAGGTGCTTAACGAGTACTTTGCCTCGGTATTCACGGTGGAAGGTGAACTGGGAGATTGCACTGCAGGTTTGAGGCATACGGAAAAGATTGAGTATGTGGATGTTAGGAAGGAGGATGTGTTAGACCTGTTAAATTCTATCAAGATAGACAAGTCGCCGGGACCGGATGGGATGTAACCCAGGTTATTGTGGGAGGTGAGGGAAGTGGTTGCAAAGCCCCGGCGATGATATTTGCGTCGTCCATGGAAACGGGAGAGGTTCCGGAGGATTGGAGGGTTGCGGATGCGGTTTTTATCTTTAAGGAAGGGAACAGGGATAGTCCAGGAAATTACCGACCGGTGTGTGACATCAGTGGTTGGTACACTGATGGAGAGGCTTCTGAGGGATAAGATATATGAACATTTGGAGAAGTTTGGACTGATTAGAAATAGTCAGCATGGTTTTGTCAAGGGCAGATCATGCCTTACGAGCCTAGTTGAGTTCTTCAAAAATGTGACTGAACACATTGACGAAGGAAGGGCGGTGGACGTAGTGTACATGGACTTTAGTAGGGCGTTTGATAAGGTCCCACATGCAAGGCTTCTGGAGAAGGTGAGAGGGCATGGGATCCAAGGGGCTTTGGCCTCATGGATCCAGAACTGGCTTGCCAGTAGAAGGCAGAGAGTGGTTGTGGATGGGTCTTGTTCTGCATGGAGTTCGGTAACCAGTGGAGTGCCCCAGGGATCTGTTCTGGGACCCCTGCTGTTTGTCATTTTCATAAATGACCTGGATGAGGAAGTGGAGGGATGAGTTAGCAATTTCGCCGACGATACAAAGATCAGTGGTGTTGTGGATGGTCTGGAAGGATGCCAAAAGTTGCAGCGGGACATAGACAGGATGCAAGACTGGGCGGAGAAGTGGCAGATGGACTTCAACGCAGATAAATGTGTAGTGGTCCATTTTGGCAGGAATAATGGTATGAAGGAGTACAATATAAGGGGTAGGAGTCTTAGCTGTGTTGTAGAGCAGAAGGATCTCGGGGTCCGGGTCCATAGGACTCTTAAATTGGCCTCGCAGGTGGAGGAAGTGGTCAAGAAGGCGTACGGTGTACTGGCCTTCATTAATCGAGGAATAGAGTTTAGGAGTCAGGAGGTAATGATGCAGCTCTATAAGACTCTTCTCAGACCCCACTTGGAGTATTGTGCGCAGTTCTGGTCGCCTCATTATAGGAAGGATGTAGAGGCTATTGAGAGAGTTCAGAGGAGATTTACAAGGATGCTGCCTGGATTGGGAGGCAGGCCTTATGAAGATAGGTTGAGGGAGCTGGGACTCTTCTCACTGGAGAGACGTAGGTTGAGAGACGACCTGATAGAGGTTTATAAAATGTTGAGAGGAATAGATAGGGTGGACTCTCAGAGACTATTTCCCCGAGAGGAAGTGGTCACTATGAGAGGACACAGATTTAAGGTGCAGGGAAGCAAATACAAAGGAGATGTCGGGGTAGGTTTTTCACTCAGAGGGTGGTGAGTGAATGGAACCGACTGCCGTCAGAGGTTGTTGAGGCAAACTCACTGGGGTCTTTTAAAAGACTCCTGGATGAGTATACGGAAAAGAATAGGATAGGGGGTTATAGATACATCTGTGGATTGGTAGATGTGATTGGTGCAACTCGTGGGCTGAAGGGCCTGTTTGTGCTGTATTGTTCTATGTTCTATTTTCGAATAAAGCAGTAGACTTGATATGGAAATAATCACCTTGTAAACTGACAGATCTGAAAGCTAGTCAAAGGACAAAGGCTTTTGAGGACTTGTAAAGAGAAGTACCCTCTTCAGACACTGTGTACACTCAAGACAAAGGCCTACAAGTATCACACTCATCACACAGATGCCCATCTGATGGGCTGTATGAGATTGGCTATCTCAAACTATGATCCAGATTTCACAGCACTCAAGGCAGCACGTAAGCACAGCCATCACACTAAGAATAGGTGAGTGTTATGCACAAGTACTTTGAGGAGTTTTAGTAAAATTGAATTTTTAAGCAAAGATCTCATGCTGCATTTTGATGCTAAAAGTGATCTTGTGCTTAAAATAGTTGGAGACTGCTGCTATAGAGAGAGAGCAGATGTTTACCAAACTGATTCCTGAGATGGCAGGATTGACATACAAGGAGAGATCAAGTTGGTTAGAATTATATTCACTGAAGCTCAGAAGAATGAGGTGGATCTCATAGAAACCTATAAAATTCTAACAGGACGGGATAGGGTTGGTGCAAGAAGGATGTTCCCAATGGTCAGTACAGTCACAACCAAAGGTCACGAACCAAGAATACTTTTGGCACAGATAAGCAGCAATTTCTTCAGCCAGAGTGCAGCTGAGCCTGTGGAATTCGCTCCCATAGAAAGCAGTTGAGGCTAAAACATTATGTTTTCAAGGAGGAGTAGATATAGCTCTTGGGTTAAGGGATCAAAGGATATGGGAAGAAGGTGAGATCAGACTATTGAGTTGGATGATCAACCATGACCATAATGAATGGTGAAGGAGGTTCAAAGGGCCAAATTGCCTACTCTTATGTTTCCTGGATGAAACATTCAAATCCCTGGAAAATTTGATAGCTGTGGGAATCCAAACAAACAACCACAATCTTAGATCACTCACCTCAGCCATTGTGAAAATCTTGTACATTTCAGGCAAAATTACAGGAGCCACCAGTGGCATTTGTGTGTCTGTCACTTCTCGAGTGAACTCTGCAGAAGAAACAGAGAGTCAGGAAGCTTCCTCCTCAGAATCTTGAACTATGACAGTGTGGTTAAAACAGGCTGAGAATTCTAACAAAACTTCCTGTTAATCATACCTGTAAGTACCCTCATGGCCCCGTGCACTGCATTCACATTGCCGCTGATCAGCATTTCCATCAGTAGTCTGAAGAGCTCTGGCCACGCCTCAGGCCAATCCCAGTGAGCTATTGCTGATATTGCATAGGCTACACTCGATCGTACTTTACTGATTGGCTCACGCAGACCATTGGGTAAAAGCTCTCGGATAGCTACCTTAGCCTACAATAAAAGTTAAGTAAATGGTCAGACTGTTGTAATTGCAGTTAACATTCACCATCTGTTCTGTTTGTGCATCATATTCAAAACACCAGATTTATGATCCAACTCCAGTTGCCCCAAGACATCGATGGACCATCTTCTTGGCAGCACATAAAGCAGAATCACAGTCTCATGTGGACCACCCCAGGACCAGAGAAATAGGATACTTCACTGGTGTATGGGAAACAAGTGGATTTTCATGACAACCCAGCAGCTTTGTTTACACATTGTGTGCGCTTGGGGTCTGGGATTCACTCCTTGCAAGTGTGGTAGAGGCAAGTGGAAGCAGATTCAATCGAGCCATTCATGAAGGAATTAGATGATTTACGGAATAGAAACAATGTTGAGGGTATGAGGTAAAACAGAAAAATGGCACAAGTCATAATGCTTGTTTGGACAGCCAGTATAGGCATGATGGGCCAAACTTAAGTTCCTCAGCCCTGGTATCATTTGAGTAAATCTCCTTTGCATCCTAAGGTCTCAACATCCTTCCGTTATGTAACGGAATGGAAACTTTATTAAAGACAAAGACCTCATATGACTCTTTAAACAGCCTTCTCAATTTGATCTGCCATCTTCAAAGACTGTGTTACATAAGTCTCTCACTTGCGTTTTTAAAATCATACCATTTAAGTTTATATTGCCTTTCATTATCCATTTTATCTTCTAACGTTCCCGGTATTAAAGCTCATCAGCCACGTGTGCCCATTACCCAAGTCCAAAACTTGCCATAGTAGGTTACTTCTCTCCTACAGTTCCGAGTTTTGTGTCATCAGCAAATCTAAATTTAAGCCTTATATACCCAAGTCCACATAATTAATGTCACAGAATCACACAGAGTGCAGAAAAGGCCCTTTGATCCATTGAGTCTGCACCGACACGAGAAATACCTGGTCTCCCACTGATCCTGTTTACCAGCACTTTGCCTGTCATCCTGAATGTTATGACATGCTTATCCAGACACTTTTTAAAGGATGTGAGGCAATTCACTTCTATCACCCTCCCTGGCAGTGCAATTCCAAACTATCACCACCTTCTGAGTAAAAACTTTCCTCACATCCCTCTTAAGCACCCTGCCCCTCACCTTGAGCCTATGTCCCCTTCAATAAAGGGGAGCAGCTGCTCCTTATGCACTCTGTTCATGTCCCTCAATCTTGTACACCTTGATCAGGTCACTTCTGAATCTTCTTTCCTCCAATGAAAGTGAATCAGATCTGTCCAACCTCTCTTCGTAACAATTTTATTTCAGGCAGCATGCTCCAACATGACTTCCCTAATTTTGTAATTATGCTTCGAATGATAAAGGCAAGTGTTCCATATGCCTTTTTCATCACCCTAACATGCTCTTCTGCATTCAGAGATTTGTGGACAAACACACCAAAGTCCCTTTATCCACAGAATTTCCTAGTGTCATGTAGGTCACTGAATACTTCCTTGTCAAATTACTCTTTCCAAAGTGTTATCACCTCACACTTTTCAGGGTTAAATTCCATCTATCCATTTGACCATTCCATGTACATCATCTTGTAGCCCAATGCACTCAATCTCACCATTAACAACCTGGCCAATCATTAGCAAATTTACTAATCCGACCTCCACATAGTCACCTGCGTCACTGATATAAATTACAAATAATAGGGGACCCAACATAGATTCCTGTAATACTCCACTGGACACTGGCTTCCAGTCACTAAAGCAGCCTTCTGCAATGACCTTCTGTCTTCTATAACTGAGCCAATTAGAAATCCACTTTATGAAATTACCCTGTATCCTATGTATATTTACCTGTTTACAATTCTCCCATGTTGGAGACGACATTGACTGCATTACCCTTGTCCATACACACCTGGTCATCTCAAAAATTTCAATCAAATTTGTTAGGCATGAGCTTCCTTTGATGAAGCCAATGCTGACTATCTCTGGTCAAATCTTGCCTCTCCAAGTGGAGATAGATGCTCTCCTTCAGAGATTTCTCCAATCGTTTCTCTAACATTAATGTAAGACTTGTAGTTCTTTGGTTTATCTCTATAACCCTTCTTAAATAGCAGAACCACATTAGCTATTCTCCAATCATCATGTACATCCCTGTTGGCCAGAGAGGAATTGAAAGTTTGAATCACAGCCCTTGCAATTTCTCCCCTTGCTGTCAACAGCAGCCGGGACACAATTTATCCGGAATGGAAATTTGTCCCCTTCTAAGCCTTGCCAACACCTCATCATTCTGCCTGTTAATTTGTTCCAGAACTTTGCAGTCTCTCTCTCCCTGAATTCCATACCTATATCCTCACTTTCTTGGGTGAAGATGGATATAAACTGTTCATTTGACACGCTACCAATGTCCACCAGCTTCATCCACAGATTGTCCCCCAGTCCCTAACTGATCCTACTCATTCCTTGCTTATCCACTTCTCATTGATGTACCTTTTTTTCATTCATTTGTGGGACACAAGTGTCACTGGCTAGCCAGCATTTATTGCCCATCTCTAGTTGCCCTCATAAAGGTGATGGTGAGCTGTCATCTTGAATTGCCGCAGTCCATGTATATGGGTTAACCCACAATGCAACTGGAAGGGAGTTCCAGATTCTGACCCAGCGACTGCAAAGAAACAGCAATTTATTTAGAAGTCAGGATGGTTAGTGGCTTGGAGGAAAAGTTGCAAGTGACGGTGTTCCAATGTATCTGCTGCATTTGTTCTTCTAGATGGGAGTGAATCTGGAAGGTGCTACTTTAGTATCTTTGGTGAATTGCTGCAATGCATCTTGTAACTACTACACCGCAGCTACTGAGCATCGGAGGTGAAGGAGTGGAAGTTTGCAGATGTGACGCAAATCAAACAGGTTGCTTTGTCTGGGATGCTGTCAAGCTTCAAGTGTTTTTGGGAGCTGCACCCATCCACACAAGCAGGGAGTATTCCATCACCCTCCTGACTTGTGCCTTGTAAATGGTGAATAGCTCTGGGGAGTCCAGAGATGAGTTACTTGCCTTTGACTTGCTTTGTACCCAGTGTTCATATGATGAGTCCAGTTGAGTTTCAGGTCAATGGTAACCACAAGGATGTTGACAATGGGGAATTCAGTGATGGTAAACACCACTGAATGTCAAGAGGTGATGGTTGGAGTAGCTCCTATTGATGATGGTTATTACCTAGCATTTGTATGGCGCAAATGCTTGAACGTATCATCAAGGAAGAAATAGCAAGTCATCTAGATAGAAACTGTGCCATTGCGAAGATGCAGCATGGGCTCATGAAGGGTAGGTCATGTGTGACTAATTAGGTGGAATTCTTCAAGAGCATTACGTGCACAGTGGACAATGGGGAACTTGTGGACGTGGTGTTTCTGGATTTCCAGAAGGCATTTGGTGCTGCACCAAAGGCTGCTTCATACGATAATGGTGCACGGTGTTATGGGTAATATCTTAGCACGATTGAGAATTGGTTAACTAACAGAAAGCAAATAGAGGAAAATGGTGTTTTTCTGGTTGGCAGTGACTGGTGGTGTGCCTCAGGGATGAGTATTGGGACTGCAATTGTTTAAATAGATGGTTTGGAGTTCACGCCAAGTGTAGTGTGTCAAAATTTGTAGATGACACTAAGATGAGTGGCAGAGGACACAAAGCCTTTAAAACGATTATAGATAGTCCAAGTGAGTGAGCAAGGGTCTGGCAGATGGAGTACAATGTTGGTAAATGTGAGGTCATCCATTTTGGTAGGACTAACAGTAAAATGGACTATGATTTAAATAGTAAAGATTGCAGCATGCTGCTGTATAGAGGGACCTGGGTGTTCTTGGGCATAAATCACAAAGCTGGTTTGCAGATGCTGCCTGTGACTAAAAAGGCAAATGAAATTCTGCCCTACATTCCTAGAGGGGTAGGGTTTAAAAATAGCGAGATTATGTTGCAACTGTATAAGGTGCTGGTGAGCCCACACTTGTAGTACTGCATGTACATTTGGTCTCCTTACTTGAGAAGGGATATACTAGCCCTGAAATGGATACAGAAGAGATTCACTAGGTTGATTCTGGAGTTGAGAGAGTTGGCTTATGAACAAATCGAGGCTATAATCATTGGAATTCAGAAGAGTGAGGGGAGATCTTATAGAAACATAAAATTATGAAAGGAATAGATAAGATAGAATTGTTTCCACAGGCAGGTGAAACTAGAACTAGAGGGCATAGTCTCAAATAAGGGGTGAGCAGATTTAGGACTGAGTTGAGAAGAGTTGTGAATCTGTGGAATTCCCTGCCCAGTGAAGCAGTTGAGGCTACCTCTGACTGTTTTTAAGACAAGGACACATTATTGAATAGTGAAACAATTAAGGGTTACAGTGGTAGAGCTGAGTCCACAAAAAGATCAGCTATGATCTTACTGAATGGTGCAGCAGGCTTGAGAGGCCAGATGGCCTGCTTCTAGTTAGGACAGAGAAAAACTACAACACAAACAGGCCCTTCAGCCCACAAGTAATGCCGATCATATCTCTCCTAGTAGGTTTACCTATAAACCTCAATCCTATTAAGTCCCATCCAGAAGTCTCTTAAAAGAACCTATTGAATCTGCCTCCACCACCACCGACGACAGCAGATTCCACTCACCCACCGCCCTGAGTGAAAAACTTACTCCTGAATTCTCCTCTGTATCTACTCCCCAGCACCTTAAACCTGTGTCCTCTTGTGGCAGCCATTTCAGCCCTGGGAAAAAGCCTCAGAGTCCACCCAATCAATACTTCTCAACATCTTATACACCTCTACAAGGTCACCTCTTGTCCTTTGTCTCTCCAAGGAGAAAAGACCGAGCTCTCTCAACCTATCCTCATAAGGCATGCCACCCAATCCAGGCAATATCCTTGTAAATTTCCTCTGCCCTCTTTCAACGGCTCCCACATTCTTTCTGTACTGAGGCAACCAGAACTGAGCACAGTGCTCCAAGTGGGTCTGACCAGGGTCTTATAAAGCTGCAGCATTATCTCTCCACTCCCAAATTCAATTCCTTGATTGATGATGGCCAGTACGCTATACACCTTCTTAACCACATCCTCTACCTGATGACGTTCTTGCCACTTGTCAGCCCAAGCTTGGATGTTGTCTAGATCTTGTTTCATTTGAACATGGGCTGCTTCAGTACCCGAGGAGTCACAAATAGTGCTGAACATTGTGCAATCAGCGAACATTCCCACATCTGACCTTATGATGGAGGGAAGGTCATTCGTGAAATAGCTGAAGATAGTTGGGCCTAGGACACTACCCTGTGGGACTTCTGCAGAGATATCCTGGAGCTGAGATGACTGACACCCCCCACAGACATCTTCCTATGTAAAAGTTATGACTCCAACCAGTGGAGAGTTTGCTCTTGTTACCTACTGATTACACCTTTGATAGTGCTCCTTGATGCCACACTATGTCAGATTCCTATTTATTGACTATAGCTCAGCCTTCAACATTATTATTCCTATGAAACTCATCTCCAAACGGCATGGCTTGGGCCTCAGCACCTCCCTGTGACTGGATCCTGAACTTCCTAACTCCCAGACCACAATCAGTAAGGATAGGCAACACCACCACCTCAACACTGGTGTCCCTCAAAACTGTGTTCTCAGCTGCCTACTATACTCCTTATTCAGCTATGACTGTGCGGCCAAATTCCCCTCCAACTCGATTTTCAAGTTTGCTGATGGCACCACCTTAGTGGATCAGATCTCAAACAACGAAGAAACATAGTACAGGAATGAGTCAGAGGATCTGGTGAACTGGTGCAGCAAAAATAATTTCTCTCTCAATTTAAACAAAACAAAGGAGATTGTCATCAACTTCAGGAAGCATAAAGGAGAATATGTCTGTCTACATAAATGGAGACAAAATATAAAGGGTCAAGAGCTTCAAATTTTTAGTATCCAGATCACCAACAACCTGTTCTGGTCCCCCATGCTGACACTATAGTTAAGAAAGTCCACAATATCTCTACTTCGTCATAAGACTAAGGGAATTTGGCACGTCAGCTACGACTCTCTCTAGCTTTTACGGATGCACCATAGACAACATTCTTTCTGGTTGTATCACAACTGGGTTTGGCTTCTATTCTGCCCAACACTGCAAGGAACTACAAAAGGTCGTGAAAATAGTCCAATACATCACACAAACCAGCCTCCCATCATCAGTGACTTTGTCTACACTTCCCGCTGCCTTAAAGTAGTCAGCATAATTAAGGACCCCACGCACCCCAAACATTTGCTCTTCCACCTTCTTCCTTTGGGAAAAAAGTACAAAAGTCAGAGGTCATATACCAACCAATACAAGAACTGCTTCTTCCTTGCTGCTGTCAGATTTTTGAATGGCCTTACCCTGCATTAAGTTGATCTTTCTCTACACCCTATGACTGTAACATACATTCCGCACTCCCTCGTTTCCTTCTCTATGAACAGTATGTTTTGTCTGCACAGCACGCAAGCAACAATACTTTTCACTATGTTAATAGAACATAGAACATTACAGCACAGAACAGGCCCTTCGGCCTTCGATGTTGCACCGACCAATATAAAAAGCAATGCCCCTCCAAACTAAACCATTCCCTTCTCTTCCATATACTTATCAACTAACCTCTTAAACGCCACCAAACTTGGCGCATCTACAACCGCTGCAGGCAGGGCATTCCACTCCCGAACCACCCTTTGGGTAAAGAACCTGCCTCTGATATCCGTCCTATAACTATCACCCCTTAATTTAAAGCTGTGTCCCCTCGTGCTAGCTTTTTCCATCCTAGGAAAAAGGCTATCACTGTCCACCCTATCTAAACCTCTAATCATCTTATATGTTTCGATTAGGTCCCCTCTTAGCCGCCTCCTTTCTAACGAAAACAACCTCAAATCCCTCAGCCTCTCTTCATAAGACCTGCCCTCCATACCAGGCAACATCCTGGTAAACCTCCTCTGTACCCTCTCCAATGCCTCCACATCTTTCTTATAATGCGGGGACCAGAACTGCACACAATACTCCAAGTGCGGCCGCACTAGAGTTTTGTACAGTTGCAACATGACGTTGCGGCTCCGAAATTCAATCCCTCTACCAATAAAAGCCAAGACTCCATATATCTTCCTAACAACCTTCTCGACCTGACTACCTACTTTCAGGGATCTATGCACATACACACCAAGATCCCTCTGTTCATCTAGACTACTAAGAATCCTACCATTTGCCCTATACTCTACACATTTATTATTTCTGCCATAGTGCATTACCTCACACTTTTCCACATTAAACTCCATTTGCCACCTCTCGGCCCAGCTCTGCAACTTGTCCAAGTCCCTCTGCAAACTATAACACCCCTCTTCACAATCTACCACTCCACCGACTTTAGTGTCATCTGCAAATGTGACAATAATAAATACATGTGACAATAATAAATCGAATCAAATCATACTCAGTCAAATGTGGCCTTGATGTCAAGGGCTCTCACACTCACCTCTAGAATTCAGCTCTTTCGTCCATGTTTGAACAAAGAACAAAACAGCATGGAAAACAGGCCCTCCCACCCAACAAGCCCGTACTGCCACCTCGATGTTCCCGGTCAAAACCCAAACTGGGCATCACTGAGCAGGTGCTGTTTGATAGCATTGTTGATGACCCCTTCCATCACTTTACTGATGATCAAGATTAGATGAGAGTAAATTACGGGGCAGTAAATGGCCAGGTTGAATTTATCCTGCTTTGAGTGTACAGGACATACCAGGGCAATTTTTCACATTGTTGGGTAGATTCCAATGTTGTAATGCACTGGAAGAGCTTGGCGAGGGGAGCAGTAAATTCTGGAGCACAAGTCTTCAGTACAATTGCCGGAATATTATCAAGGCCCGTTACCTTTGCATTATTCAGTGCCTCCAGTTGCTTCATGATATTCCATGCAGTGAACTGAATGGGCTGAAGACTAGCATCCACATTAAATTGCAACTCATTCTTTAGGCAAGAATAGGGAATTATGTGATTTATTTATTTTTAAAAATGCCTTTTAAAGTTTTGAAATTTAAAATGATTTAGTCATGGCAGGAGAGCTCAAAGTTCTGGTTTACTCTTCTTGTTCCACGTGGGAGGCCAGGCACATTTCCAGTGCCTGCATCCAGTATTTGCAGGAAGGATGTCCAGCTGCTGCTCCATGGTGGCTGGAGACACTGTGGAGCATCCGCTAGTCTGAGAGCATCATGGATAGCACGTTTAAAGAGGTGGTCACACTGTAGCTGAAGGGTCTTGAAGGAAGGGAACGGGTGACCACCAGACAGTCCAAGAGATATAGGCAAGTAGTTCAGGAGTCCCCTGTGGTCTCATTCACAAATCAGTACTTCATGTTGGAGACGGATGAGGGTGCTTGTTTCTTCAGAAGTGCAGGCAGGCCAAGCTTCTGACACTCCAAGCAGCCTGTCAATACAGGGTGTGAGGCAGGGCAATAGTAATTGGGGATTCAGTTGTCAGGGGTACAGATATGCACTCCTGTAGTCATCAATATGACTCCAGGATGGTATGTTGCCTCTCCTGTGCTGGGGTCAGGAACATCACTTAATGGCTGCAGGGCATCCTGAAGGGGAAGGATGATAAGGCAGAAATCATGGTACATGTTAGTACCAATGACATAATCAGAACGATGGGAAAGAGTCTTGTATCAAAAATTCAGCGAGTTAGGCAGTAGACTAAAAAGCATGACCTCGGGCTGTAATCTCTGGATTACTCCCAGTCCAATGTGTTAGTTAGCACCGAAAAAGGAGTATAGTGCAGATGAATGAGTGGCTTAAGAGTTGGTGCAGGAAGGAGAATTTCAATTTCTGAGTCACTGGGACCATTGCTGTGGAAAGTGGACTCTGTGCAAGCGGGATGGTTTATATCTGAGTCAGAGCAGGACTAACATCCTTGCAGGACGTTTTGCTATTGCTATTGGGAGGAATTTAAATTAATTTGGCAGAGAGAGGGGGAAATGATACTGTTAGCAGAATAAGGGCACAGGACCATATTGTAATATAGGCAATGGACAGCACAGTGGCACACAGCCCCAGGAATCTGAATCAAATTCAGGCCTCAGGTCACTGTCCATGTGCCATTTTCCATGTGCCTGCATGTGTTTCCTCCAAGTAGTTCACCTTCCTCCCATAGCCCAAAGATGTGTAGGTTAGGTGGATTGGCCATGTTAAATTGACCCTTAGTGTCAGTGGGATTAACAGGGTAGCGAAGTAGGGCTACAGGAAGAGGGCCTGGGTGGGATTGCTGTTGGTTCAGACTCCACGGGCTAAATGGCCTCCATCTGCACTGTAGGGATTCTTTGATTGTATGAATACAAATAAGTCAGAGGGAGTGCAACAGCATTAAGTTGAGGGACTAAAGCCAGGCTGGATGGCCTCTACTTTAGCGCCAGGAATATTTCAGGAAAAGTAGATGAGTTGAGGGCCATGATTGACATTTGGAAGTGTAATATAGCAGCCATTACAGACATTATTGAAAGAAGGACACAATTGACAAATGAACATTCTGGGAAACAGAATCTTCAGGTGAGACAAATGACAGACATTGCATTATTAGTTAAGGAGTCAGTTACTGCAGCGAGAGATGACACACTGAAGGGGCCATCAAATGAAGCTCTGTGGGTAGAGCTTTAGAAATAAAAAGGGGGCAGCCACATTGTTAAGGTATTTATTATAGATTTCCAGATAGTCAGATGGATATTGAGGAGCAAATATGTGCTCAATTTGCAGAGGTGCGTAAAAATAATGATATTAGGGTTATTATATTAGAGATTTCAACATTAACTGGGATAAACATTATGTTAAGGGCTTGGATGGAAGAGTTTCTTGAAATGTGTACAGGAGAACTTTGAGTCAATGTGTGCTAAGTTCAACAAGAGAGGGAGCTACACTGGACCCGATTTTGGGGAATTAAATTGGAGGAAATCTACAGAAGAGAGGCAGGGGAGGGGCGGTCAGTGGCACTGAAATGGGGAGGGTGCAAGCATAATACAGTCCCTCAAGGGTGACAGGAAGGAGTGACAAGTCCAGACAACAATGGATGACCAGAGGTTTCAGGATACAGCAGGAACGAAAAGAAAGATTTTTAGAAAGTATAAGGGAAGCAAATCATCAGAGGCATTTGTGAGGTATAGAAAGGGCAGGGTGGAGCTTAAGAAAGCAATTGGTTAAACAAAACTGGGATATGAGAAAACCCTTGCTGGTAGAGTGTTGAATGAATACTTTACATTCATCTTCACCTAAGAGAATGAGGATGATGGTATGGAATTCAGGGAGACTGAGGGTCTTGAGCAAATTGACATAGGGAAAGACAAGGTGTTGGCAGCCTTAAAAGTGGATAAATCTTCAGGTTGGAATGAATTGTGTCTCAGGCTGCTGTGGGAGGCAAAGCAGAAAATTGCAGGGGCTCTGATTCAAATGTTTAATTCCTCTCTGGCCATAGGTGAGATGCCAGATGATTGAAGACCAGTTAATGTGGTTCTGCTATTTAAACAGAATTGTAGAGATAAACTAGGGAATGACATGCTAGAGAGTCTCATGTCAGTGCTAGGGAAACGACTGAAGAAACTTCTGAAGGACAGCATCTATCTCCACTTGGAGAAGCAAGGCTTGATCAGAGATCATCAGCATGGCTTCGTCAGAAGGAGCTCATGCCTAACAAATTTGATTGAATTTTGAGCTGAGCAGGTGTATAGACAAGCGTAATGCAGGAAGTCTTCTGAAGAATGTAAACGCACATAGGATACAGGTAATTTGATAAAGTGGATTCCTAACCGGCTCAGTTGTCGGACACAGATGATAGCATAAGGCAGCTTTAGTGACTGGAAGCCAGTGACCAATGGTGTTCCACAGGATCAACGTTGGATCTTTATTACTTGTCATTTATATAAATGACACAGATGACGATGTGGGGGGTAGGATGAGAAAATTTGCAGATGACACAAAGATTGGCCAGGTGGTTAACAGTGAGGCTGAGTGTATTGGGCTAATATGATATACATGGATATCAAATGGGCAGATAAGTGACAGATGGAATTTAACTCTGAAAAGTGTGAGGTGATAACACTTTGGAAAGAGTAATTTGACAAATTCAGTGACCTCATGACATTAGGAAGTTCTGTGGGTCAAAGGGAGCTTGGCTTGTTTGTCTACAGATCTCTGAAGGTGGAAGGGCATGTTAAACTTTATTAATTAATCACAAGTAAGGCTGGGGGGGGGGGGGTCGGTTCAGATCGGAGTTGTAGAGGGGTTTCTTCATGCAAAGGGTGGTGAATCTTTGGAATTCTCTGCCTGATGAGGTGGTGGAGGCTTCCTCATTGAATATGTTCAAGTCAAGAGTGGATAGGTTTTTAATTGACAAGGGAATTAGGGGGAGAAAGCGGGAAAGTGATACTGAACCACTACAGATCAGCCATGATCTTATTGAATGGAGGGGCACACTCGAGGGGCTGTATGGCCTACTCCTGCTCCTATTTCTTATGTTCTTACATTAACACTGCAATGAAGTTACTGTGAAATTCCCTTAGTTGCCACAGTCTGAAGCCTGTTCAGGTCAATGCACCTAACCAATGTTTTTCAGAAAGTGGGAGGAAACCGGAGCACCCAGAGGGAACCCACACAAACAGAGGGAGACTGTGCAAATTCCATACAGGCAAGCTGGGAATCAAACCCAGGTCCCTGGTATTGTGAAGCAGTAGTGCTAACCACTGTTCTATCATGCAGCATGTTAGTAGGGTGATGAAAAGTACATATGGGACACTTGCCATTACTAGTCGAGATAGATTACAAAAGCAGGGAAGTCATGTTGGAGTGATATAGGACTTTGAGGCCACAGCAAGAGTACTGCATTCAGTTCTGATCACCACATTATCAAAAGGATAGAACATAGAACATAACAGCACAGAACAGGCCCTTCGGCCTTCGATGTTGCACCTACCAATATAAAAAGCAATGCCCCTCCAAACTAAACCACTCCCTTCTCTTCCATATACTTATCAACTAACCTCAAACGCCACCAAATTTGGCGCATCTACAACTGCAGCAGGCAGGGCATTCCACTCCCGAATCACCCTTTGGGTAAAGAACCTACCTCTGATATCCGTCCTATAACTATCACCCCTTAATTTAAAGCTGTGTCCCCTTGTGCTAGCTTTTTCCATCCTAGGAAAAGGCTATCACTGTCCACCCTATCTAAACCTCTAATCATCTTATATGTTTCGATTAGGTCCCCTCTTAGCCGCCTCCTTTCTAACGAAAACCTCAAATCCCTCAGCCTCTCCTCATAAGACCTGCCCTCCATACCAGGCAACATCCTGGTAAACCTCCTCTGTACCCTCTCCAATGCCTCCACATCTTTCTTATAATGTGGGGACCAGAACTGCACACAATACTCCAAGTGCGGCCGCACTAGAGTTTTGTACAGTTGCAACATGACGTTGCGGCTCCGAAATTCAATCCCCCTACCAATAAAAGCTAAGACTCCATATGCCTTCTTAACAACCTTCTCGACCTGACTACCTACTTTCAGGGATCTATGCACATACACACCAAGATCCCTCTGTTCATCTAGACTACTAAGAATCCTACCATTTGCCCTATACTCTACACATTTATTATTCCTGCCATAGTGCATTACCTCACACTTTTCCACATTAAACTCCATTTGCCACCTCTCGGCCCAGCTCTGCAACTTGTCCAAGTCTCTCTGCAAACTATAACACCCCTCTTCACTATCTACCACTCCACCGACTTTAGTGTCATCTGCAAATTTACTAATCCATCCTTCAATACCCTCATCCAGATCATTTATAAAAATTACAAACAGCAGGGGCCCCAAAACAGACCCCTGAGGTACACCACTTGTCACCGAACTCCACGATGAATATCTCCCATCAACCACCACCCTCTGTCTTCTATCTGCTAGCCAATTCCTAATCCAATTAGCTAAATCACCCTCTATACCATACATCTGCATTTTCTGTAGAAGTCTTCCATGGGCCACCTTATCAAACGCCTTACTAAAGTCCATATATACTACATCAACCGCCTTACCCCCATCCACCTCTTTGGTCACTTTCTCAAGAAACTCAATGAGGTTAGTAAGGCATGACCTACCCTTCACGAAACCATGCTGACTATCCCCAATCAATTCATTTCTCTCTAAATAACTATAAATCCTATCCCTAATAATTCTCTCCAATACTTTGCCCACAACAGAAGTAAGACTCACTGGCCTATAATTACCTGGAAGGTCTCTCTTCCCCTTCTTAAACAATGGGACCACATTCGCTATCCTCCAGTCCTCCGGAACCACACCCGTAACCAACAACGACCTGAAGATCAGAGCCAGAGGCTCTGCAATCTCCTCTCTTGCCTCCCAGAGAATCCTAGGGTAAATCCCGTCCGGCCCAGGGGACTTATCCAACTTCAAACCCTCGAGAATATCTAGCATATCCTCCCTATCTACTTCGATATCTTCCAGTTTGCTACCCTGTACCTCAGTGTTCTCCATAACTACATTTACATCACCCTGCGTGAATACCGAAGAGAAATATTTATTCAGTACCTCTCCAATCTCCTCAGGCTCCACGCACAACTTCCCACTGCTGTCTATGACTGGCCCTAATCTTGCCCTAACCAATCTTCTATTCTTAACATATCTAAAGAAAGCTTTAGGATTCTCCCTAATCCTATCAGCCAAAGTCTTCTCGTGTCCTCTCTTCGCTCTTCAGCTCCCTCCTGGCTAATCTATAGCTATCCATTGCACAATGTTACTGCACTGGAGAAGGTGCAGAGGAAATTTACCAGGATGTTGCCCGAGATAGAATATTTAAGTTATAAAGAGAGGTTGGATAGGCTTCGGTTGTTTTTGTTGGAACAGAGGAGACCGAGGGGCAACCTGACCTGAATTACGAGAGACATGGACAGAATGGATATAGGTGACATGGTTGCACAGTGGTTAGCACTCCAGGGACCTGTGTTTGATTTCCGGCTTGGATCACTGTCTGTGTGGAGTTTGCACGTTCTCATGTCTGCGTGGGTTTCCTGTGGATGCTCCGGTTTCCTCCCACAGTCCAAAGATGTGAGCGTTAGGTTGATTGGTCATGCTAAAATTGCTCCTTAGTGTTCTGAAACGTACAAGTTAGAGAGGGATTAGTGGATAAATATGTAGAGATATGGGGGTAGAGCCTGGGTAGGATTGGATTGGTGCAGATTCAATGGGCCAAATGGCCTCTTTCTACTCTATAGGGTATCTATGATAAGGATAAGGAAAAGCTACTCCTCTTGGTTAGGGCAAGATTAGGGCCAGTCAGAGACAGCAGTGGGAAGTTGTGCGTGGAGCCTGAAGAGATCGGAGAGGCACTGAACAAATATTTCTCTTCGGTATTCACGCAGGGAGACGTAAATGTATTTGTGGAGAACACTGGGATACAGGGTTGCAAACTGGATAGTATTGAAGTAGATAAGGAGGAGGTGTTAGATATTCTTGAGGGTTTGAAAATAGATAAGTGCCCTGGGCCGGACAGGATTTACCCTAGGATTCTCTGGGAGGCAAGAGAGGTGACTGCAGAGCCTTTGGCTCTGATCTTCAGGTCGTCGTTGGTTACAAGCATAGTGCTGGAAGACAGCAAATGTTGTCCCATTGTTCAAGAAGGGGAATAGAGACTATCCTGGGAATTATAGACCGGTGAGTCTTACTTCTGTTGCGGGCAAAGTTTTGGAAAGAATTATTAGGGATAGGATTTATAGTCATTTAGAGAGAAATGAATTGATTGGGGATAGTCAGCATGGTTTTGTGAAGGGTAGGTCGTGCCTTACTAACCTCATTGAGTTTTTTGAAAAAGTGACCAAAGAGGTGGATGGGGGTAAGGCGGTTGATGTGGTATATATGGACTTTAGTAAGGCGTTCGATAAGGTGGCCCATGGAAGACTTCTGCAGAAAATACAGATGTATGGGATTGAGGGTGATTTAGCTAATTGGATTAGGAATTGGCTAGCTGATAGAAGACAGAGGGTGGTGGTTGATGGAAGATATTCATCGTGGAGTTCGGTTACAAGTGGTGTACCTCAGGGATCTGTTTTGGGGCCCCTGCTGTTTGTAATTTTTATAAATGATCTGGATGAGGGTATAGAAGGATGGATTACTAAATTTGCTGATGACACCAAAGTTGGAAGAGTGGTAGATAGTGAAGAGGGGTGTTATAGTTTGCAGAGAGACTTAGACAAGTTGCAGAGCTGGGCCGAGAGGTGGCAAATGGCGTTTAATGCGGAAAAGTGTGAGGTAATTCACTTTGGCAGGAATAACAAATGTGTAGAGTATAGGGCTAATGGTAGGACTCTTAATAGTGTTGACGAACAGAGGGATCTTGGTGTATATGTGCATAGATCCCTGAAAGTTGGCAATCAAGTCGATAAGGTTGTTAGGAAGGCACACGGAGTCTTGGCTTTTATTGGTAGGGGGATTGAATTTCAGAGCCGCAACATCATGTTGCAACTGTACAAAACTCTGGTGCGGCCGCTCTTGGAGTATTGTGTACAGTTCTGGTTGCCACATTATAAGAAAGATATGGAGGCATTGGAGAGGGTGCAGAGGAGGTTTACCAGGATGTTGCCTGGTATGGAGGGAAGGTCTTATGAGGAGAGGCTGAGGGATTTGAGGTTTTTTTCATTGAAAGGCGGCGGCTAAGAGGAGACCTTATTTGGGGGGGGGGGGGGGGGGGGGGGGGTGTGTGTGTGTGTGTGTGTGTGTGTGTGTGTGTGTGTGTGCAGGGAAAGCAAGAAGTATGGAGGTAGAGATCAATGAGCAAACACCCACAGACCACCAGGAAGAAATGGAATGAATAAAGGATGAAGAGTTTGGGTTTATCCCAGAGATTAGAAGAATGGAAGATGACTTTATTAAAATATGCAAGATTCTTAAGCAACTTCATAGGTGGCTACCCAGTCTGATTTTATGAGGGAGATTAAAACGAGTGGAAATAGTTTTAAAATATTAGGTCTTAGAGATGAGGTGAAAACTATTCTCTCAGAAGGTTGTTAGCCTGTGGTATTGCCTTCCCCAGAGATTGTGCAGGCTGTCTTTAAATTTATTTATAAGCTGAGAAAAACAGATTTTTGATAAACAAAGGTTATGATGGAGTTGACAGAAAGGCAGAACTAAGAACACAAACAGATCAGCCACCATCACAAAGTAGGCTTAAGGGGTCAAATAGCCCAAGTCCTGCTCCTCAGTTCTATATTCCTACAAATCAATGGGTAGAGAGAGCAAAGAAAGAGACTTCAAGGAGAAGGTAGTTAAGAAGGCATACAGCATACTTACCTTCACTTAACTAACTGCACCTTAGTTAGGCCGCACTTGAAATATAGTGTTTAATTCTAGTCACCACACTACCAGAAGGATGTAGAGGTTTGGAGAGGGTACAGGAAAGATTTATCAGGATGTTGCCTGTATGGAGGGCATTAGCTACGAGGAGAGGTTTGAGAAACATGGTTTGTTTCCACTGAAGCAACAGAGGTTGAGGGGCAACCTGATAGAACTCTATTAGATTATGAGGGTCACGGACAGAGTGGATAGTCAGAAGCTTTTTCACCAGAGTGGAAGAGTCAATTCCTAGGAGGCACAGGGTTAAAGTACAAGAGGCAAAGTTTAACGGACATGCACAAGGCAATTTTTTTTTTTATTTAAAAAAAGGTGGTGGATGCCTGGAACTCGCTGCCAGGAGAGGTAGTGGGGGCAGATATGATAGTGACTTTTAAGCAGTGCTTTGATAAACACAAATAAAATGGAAATACGGGATACAGTCCCCAGAAGGGTAGAGAATTTAGTTCTGTTGGGTAGCACAGTTGGTGCAGGCTTGGAGGACAGAAGGGTGTGTTCATGTGCTTTTTTTTGTTCTTTGATAACTTATGTTTGAAATGCTCCAAGTAGTAAAGGCTCAGGAAAACCCCTAGAAAGTTGAAACGGCAACTGAAGAGAAAATAAGGGAATCACGGCTTGTAGGAAAGTGGACATGTGGAATGTCAGATTAGCCATGATCCTACTGAATGGTGCAGCAGGCTCAAGGAGCCAAATGGTCTACTCCTGTTCCTATTCCTTATGGTCTTATGAAGGTCCATAAGTCTGTGCTGCAAGCCACTGGGGCAAACTTCTGCTCTTTGGAGCCAAAATATTCTGGTTGGCTTGGCTGGACAATTGAAATTGTATACAAATTGAAAAATGAGCCTACTTCAGAGATAGTACTGCAGACAACACCAAGGTACATTTCTTTCACCTCTTGAGAAAATAGAGATGTTGATGGGCATTCTTAACTATATAACTCAAAGTCTTATTAACTTTCTAGCAGCTGCCTCCATGTATGATTAGTGGTATTCTTGATCTGCATACCCAAGCAATATATGATCAATATCTAATTGATTAAGTAATGCATGATCACTGTCTGGTCTGTGAAGGATGATGGTAACAATGAACAAAACAGCATGGGAAACAGACCCTTTGGCCCAACGAGCCCACACCGCCACCCCGATGTTCCCACCTCAACCCGCGATCCCTGTCCATGTTTATAGATCTATGGATTAAAAACCAAATTTGAGACAATTTAGGGAGTGTTCTGGGACTCAGCTGAGATTACCATATATACCGAATGGAAATGATTGTATTTGGGACCATCTTTGTTGTATCAAATATCCATCATTTCTATGTTCGTTTTGGGTTTGATGTAACAATAAAAGTCTAAAACTCTTGGGCCTCAATTCATTTTGTCAGCCTTGTTTGGGAATTCTTTTCATGTTATTATCTCTTACAGATTTTGTAACACATACATTGGCACGCTTTTACCAAATCCAGGCTGGTTTGCCATTCACTTGCATTTCTTAACTACTGTAGTACCACTTGTCTCTCCCAGACTTCTATGCAACTGATTTCTCTTGGTCCTGCTGTTTCACACTGGTTCCCAGCTGTCTTCAAAAACCATTTCCGTTAACAGGTTAGGAGATTATTCATTCTCAATGCATCTTACCCTCTCAGTAGTCTCTGGTGGATGAAATTTCTCGGACTGATTACACCAATGATTTTCCACATATTGTTTGAGAATTACAGATGCCAACTGTGAATAAAGAGTGTGGTTAAATGCTTTTGATCATTTACAATCTACTATTTACCAAACTACCACTTACACTTGTTTATCCAAGTTCAATATTCTGTTGGGTTTAGTGTCTTGCCAAATGCAAGCCCAGGTCTCTTATGATCTGGAGTTTATCTTTACTGTCCAATATATTGACAAAATTCAGAATTACAATAATGAAGTCATATTCTGTACAGTAGACATTATTCACACACTGATGTTTTTTCTCCCACACCTTAAAAGACTGATTAACATTCCATTAAAGGAAAATCAAATGTGAAGAAGTGACAAACCAGTTTATTTCATATCTAACACAGAAATGGAATACAATTTGCTCTGAATTTTATCTCACAAATCATAGAAACCCTACTATAGAGGGGTCATTTGGCCCATCGAATCTACACTGACCACAATCCCGCCCTATCCCGATATCCCAACACATATACCCGTTAATCTCTCTATCTACGCACCTCAGGACACTAAGGGACAATTTTAACATGGCCAATCAAACCAAACCTGCACATTTTTGGACTGTGGGAGGAAAACCGGAGCACTCGGAGGACATCCAAGCAGACACGAGGAGAATGTGCAAACGCCACACAGACAGTAACCCAAGCCAGGAATCAAACCCAGGTCCCTGGAGCTGCAAAGCAGCAGTGTTAACCATTGTGCTACCATGCCCGGTAACGAAGTATGCTACAAGACTTTGACCTCTGATCTTCACCAAGCTGTCTGTGACAGTAATTGGCTGTCAAGCCAACCTGCCAGTACTCTTTTAGATATGATCTCCTGGCAGGTGAAATTAATGGAGCCATTTGAACTGTGAAGACATTTTTGCAACTCCAGTTTCTCACTATATATATAGCAAATAATGTGACAGATGTTTAGATTGAATAAACTTCCTTACATAGCTTTTGATACAAAGGTAAAGTAGCTACATACTCAGATGACAATAGGCTGCCCACCCCTTTGAGGGAAAAGGCGGTGATTTAACGCGAGGATTATCACTCAGATGAGGATAAGGTTGAGAAAATGAGGTCCTCATTAATAACCTTAGCTGGTTTAGGTGGTAAACCTACACAGTTGGTGCTGTTCTGCAAAACAAACCAGGTACCCAGCCAACTGAGCTAACTCAACCACACATGTTGGGTTGAGCTAAACAGAGAAAAATGTACATTGTGGACAACTTTGGGACTGGCATCAACTGTCCTTTGCATGTCTCATTTTCAGAATGCACATTTCTAAGAATTGTTCAGAAGAATGGGGAGTTCTTTGCCCAGCATCCACAGCAGCAGGATAACCACTCTATCCCTGGGAAAGAGTAAGGATTGAATCTTTACAATTCCTCTGTCACTATCAATGCTGGATAAAGAATTCTCCATTCCACAAAAGCCATTTTTTGACAAATGGACTGCCACTTGGGGACTCAGTGTGCTTATATTATTTCTATAAACTGTAAGTAGGCTTGGTGCTTCCAAGGTTGTCCATTGTCCTTTTTTGAGATATTTTACCATGCAAGTTATCTGGGTCTCTGTGTAAGCATTTGTCTTTTGTTTTGGAAGTAGTTTTTTGGGGTGACTATTACAATAAGACCTGTAGAAACAATGTGTAGGTATAAGTTAATTAAAATTCACGTGACACCAAACGGAACAAAAGTTAAATGCTTGAAACTCAAATTCCCTTGTGCCATTAGCCAATCCAGACCAAACTGCCATGATGCACATACCTGTCGTATTGCCAAGACACCCTGAGGATCTACAGTCAGCTCAGCCAGGTGAACACCAAACTCTGAAACACATCAATACAATCCACTAAGAAATGCAGACTCTAGGGAAAATGAGGTGGCTAATTAAAAGTCAAGGATAACATTAAAAGAGGAGGCTTATGCTGTGGTCAAGGTTGTAATTCTGAACACTGGATGTTTTAGGTAGCTGTAAAAGGTGACCAAAAAATTGATAAAAGGGGAGAGATTGGGATAACTAAACTAGGTAGAAATAGAAAAACAGATTCTAAGTTTAGGTAGAAAAAAGTAAAAGGCAAACAAGGATTCCTTTCAAGGGTGAGGCAGGAGAAATAAAGAAAAGGCAAATACATTAAATAGATATTTTGCGTCTATCTTCACAGTAAAAGACAAAGAATATCACAAAGGGTGAACCAAATCACTACTGAGGAATATAATGTAATTATTAATTAATAAAAATACATGTGAAATTAACGGTCAACAATTCTCCTGGAGCAGATTACCTACACTCCAGTATTGTAAAAGTTGGATCTGCGGAGATAGCAGACGGACAAATTCCGACCTCCTAGAATTACCTAGATCCTGAAAGTCCGTGTAGATTGGAATGCAGAAAAGATAATGTTGCTATTGAAGAAAGGAAGAAGAGAAAAAAGACAGCCACTCACAAATTAGCCTCATATTTGATGTCATTATTAAGGCAGTGGTAACATACATTTGGAAAACCATATTAAGGTGAGTCAACACAGTTTTATGAAATACAAGTCGGAGAGTCTCAGAGTCATAAGGTGAGACCCCCAGCATCTTAAAGTCATACAGTCAGAGGTCCACTGTACAGAGAAAAGCCCTTCGGTGCATTGCATCTGCACTGGTCAAACAAAAATCACAACTATTCTAATGTCATTTTCCAGCACTTGGCCCATAGCCTTTGTTGGAGAAATTCAGTAAGGAAAATTAACTTTTCAGCAAACACTGGATTTGAATTATATCATTCCAAAATTTGTGCCTGCATCAGCCTATAAAAGCAAATTTGTGAGAAACAATTAAACATGTAAATTTTAAGCATATGCTGGAGAGATTGTAAAATAAGTGAGTCTTAATTTGGTAGGGATAATTGAAAGTTGGGATGTTTTAAATGATAATTTTTTTTGATTAATCTGGATTCAAACTTCCCACTAGATTCAAACATATATTCCTGATACAACTGGCAATGTAAAGATAATTTTGTAATTAGATTCTGAAAATAAATAATCCTAGAATTCTGAATATTTGCCAAAAAAGAGTGATGACGCTGAGCATGCATTTGAGAACCTCATGTCCTTTTGAAACGAGCAGGAACTAACTCATTCTGCTCCAGATAGGATGGATCTTTGTTTCAAGTTTTGCAGCAGTTTCAAGAAATTTGGGAATTTATTTTACATTTTTCAATATAGTAGAAATTATTAGCCTAAATCAAAATCCAGCCAAAGGGGGGAGAGTAAGGAGTTACACAGGATAGAATGGGGTGGAGGAATTTGAGGTTACATTCAGCCATGTTCAACAACTTTTGATAACAGTACCAATCTTCAGGCTGTCTGACAATGATGCAAATTATTACACTACCAAAGTGACCCAGCAACATTTCAGTTGGATTGTGGGTGGGTTCAAAGTTACTGAATCAATCACAAGACTGGGAGAAGTAGTTCAGAACACAGAGGACACCCTGTTGCAAAATTTGAATATGGGCAAGTTGAAAACTGTATCAGATGCCAGATGGACTCAATGGGAAAGCCTGCTCTTTTCATTAAAAACTGGCAGATTATTATAGTTAGGAATTAGGAAGATAACTAGGGGATAAATGGACATTGAAGCAAAGGATTAGGTATGTGATGTGTAGATGAAATATAGGGAAGAGAACAGGAAAATAGAAGAGACATTATAAAGGAGCTAAGACAAAAAGAGTAGGATATGATTGAAAGTGGGATTTATTTGATGGATAACACTGAAGGGAGAAAGAAATAGTAAAACACAATTTAAGTGGTACTATGGATGCCAGACAAAGTTTTTTTTTTAGAAAAGATGTATACTAATGGACATTTGAAAGCCCAGAACATTTTGAATTTGGGAGAGTTCTGACATAGGAAAATTTTTGGTTAGCAAGCTACCATAATAAAATGACACTATTTAAGACAAAGAACGAGCAAACTAAGTTACTGCCTGGAATCAAACAAAGTTTTGATTTCTGTTCTAAAGATGTTACGAAGCAAACTGAATAGAATTAAGTAATTGTGGAGATAGAGGTGGGGATCTAAACAGGGGAAAGGGAACTGGGATATTGAGTGCAATTCAATTAATTGGAATATTTTGACTTTACTGAAAGGTGGAATCTGTGGAATTCACTGCCCAGTGAAGCAGTTGAAGCTACCTCATTGAATGTTTTTAAGACAAGGACAGATACATTTTTGAACAGTAAAGGAATTAAAGGTCATGGTGAGCAGGGAGGCAGGTAAATGGAGCTGAGTCAAGAGAAGATTAGCCATGGTCTTATTGAATGGTAGAGTAGACTCGAGGGGCCAGATGGCCTTACTCCTGCTTCTAGTTCTTATGTTACGTCGATGTTAGGGGTAAGGCTATCCCCAGAGATAAGGAATGGTTGAATAAATGAACTGAACATTGAAAAGTTTAACAAATGCTATTTTAGAAGAAAATAACTGGGTACAGACTTTGCCTGCAATATTGCTGCAACAGAGAGCTACTCCTTCTCGAGGAACAGGATTAACCTCTTGAATTAATAAGAGGAACAGCAATGAAATCAGCCAAGGAGCAGTATTTCAATGCATGAGGGATTTAATAAATCATCTACATTCTCAAAAAACACAGGTCATCATTCAACAGCAGCATAGAGACTAAATGAAAACAGCAGAGGAGAATATTCCTAAGGTAATGGTGAAACTCATAACAAACAAAAAAGGGTTAGGGTTTGTTGGGAGGAACCCTATGAAGTGGTTGTCACAGGACAAGTATGTGCCCTCATTAATGAAAACTACAGTCCACAATGGCAGCACTGGATCCAGCTGAAACCATATCCTAATGAGTAATCCAGTAACAATGAAATTGCCCCTGTAGATGAATGATCCAAGAGAACAAGGAGTTATTGTGGCTTTATAGCCACCAAGATGAAAACAGGAATAATTTGGATTTGCAGACAAGCTACTAGATTAGGGCCATGAGAATCAGAGGAGGCAAAAATAATTCAATAGGTTAAATACGAACTTAAAAAGTCAAAAGGCATTTTGTTTATATTTTCAGAATATCACTAGTGCTCCAATAATTCTAAATCAACAGCAGGATCAAGCAAGAATCAGCAGACAACACCCAAGACAGATGTTGGTTGCTATGTGAATCTGAAAGTTAAGTTTCACTTATTTGATATTGACCAATATGAGCAAGAGAGAAGGCTGTAGAAACTGTCATGAGTTTGCATCATGTTCATAACAAACATACAGATTCTGGCTCAGATAGGACCAGCATCTAAGATCATTTAACGTTCCCCTCGGAAGATACATGTTAATACTTACTTAAACCTAGCACATAAATATTCTAAAATGTCCAAAGTGTTGGCCAACCAAACAACCCAGAATTACAAGTTTCCTGGACACACACTATCAGGATTTTTTAGTATAGAGATAAGGAAGGAACTTCATAGCAATGAGTCTTATGCAGGAAGGTTAGGCCACATGGAGAAATACACACTTATCTATAACCCAGAAAAACGAGCACCTAGCCTTGTCTTAAAACAATGACACCTCCTTCCCTAACACCCCCAAACACCCCACCCCCTTCCTTCCCCCCACAACCACCCCCTCCCCTCCCCTCTCTCCACCTTCCCCTCTCCCTCCCCTATTCCCCCCCCTACACTCTCCTCCCCTCTTCCCCCCCTCCCCTCCTGCCCCTCTCCTCCCCTCCCCCTCTTACCCCTTCACCCTTCTCCTCCCCTCCCCCCACTTTTCCTAAAAACCCTTCCCTCACTCACCTTCTGTCACTTCCAGCACTTTAATCTGCTCCTCCCCAGCGGCACGGACCTCCTGTACAGGAGAAAGGATGGATCCGAGAGCCTCGAAGAGAGCCTCCCTCAGGCCCTGCTGCACAGCTCCAGCCCCCGGAGCGGCGCCACCGCGAGAACCTGCTCCCGCCGCCATCTTACCGCCCGAGCGGAGCGCGCCTGCGCACTGACATGCCGCACACTGCACCTGCGCACAGACGACAATCCGCCCGTCCGCCGGCCGCGCTTGCGCAGTTTCTATCTGGGAGCTGAAATGTTTTGTTTTTTCACTTGCCCGCCTTGGTACTGATTTGATTTATCAGTGTCACATGTATTAATATTCAGTGAAAAGTATTGTTTTATGCACGATATACAGACAAAGCATACTGTCATTAGAGAGTACGGAATGTAGTGTTATTGCTAGGGTGTAGAGAAAGAGCAACTTAATGTGAAGTAGGTTCATTCAAAAATCTGATGGCAGCGGGGAAGAACTGTTCTTGAGTCGGTTGATACGTGACCTAAGTTTTGTATTTTTTTCCTGATGAATGAACCTGGAAGAGACAATGTCGGGGGTGCGTTGGGTCCTTAATTACGCTGGCTGCTTTGCCGGGGCAGTCAATGGATGGGAGGCTAGTTTGGGTGATGGACTGGGCTACGTTAACGACCCTTTGTAGCTCTTACGGTCTCGGGCAGAGCAAGAGTCATACCAAGCTGTGATACAACCAGAAAGAATGCTTTCTATGGTGCGTTGTAAAAATTAGTGAGAGTCATAGCTGACATACCAAATTGTGGTATATATGGACTTTAGTAAGGCGTTTGATAAGGTGCCCCATGGAAGGCTTATGCAGAAAATGCAGATGTATGGGATTGAGGGTGATTTAGCTAATTGGATTAGGAATTGGCTAGCTGATAGAAGACAGAGGGTGGTGGTTGATGGAAGTTATCCATCGTGGAGTTCCGTTACAAGTGGTTTACCTCAGGGATCTGTTTTGGGGCCTCTGCTGTTTGTAATTTTTATAAATGATCTGGATGAGGGTATTGAAGGATGGATTAGTAAATTTGCGAATGACACCAAAGTTGGAGGAGTGGTAGATAGTGAAGAGGGGTGTTATAGTTTGCAGAGAGACTTGGACAAGTTGCAGAGCTGGGCCGAGAGGTGACAAATGGAGCTTAATGCGGAAAAGTGAGAGGTAATTCACTTTGGCAGGAATAACAAATGTGTAGAGTATAGGACTAATGGTAGGACTCTTAATAGTGTTGAAGAACAGAGGGATCTTGGTGTATATGTGCATAGATCCCTGAAAGTTGGCAATCAAGTCGATAAGGTTGTTAAGAAGGCATATGGAGTCTTAGCTTTTATTGGTAGGGGGATTGAATTGCGGAGCCGCAACGTCATGTTGCAACTGTACAAAACTCTAGTGCGGCCGCACTTGGAGTATTGTGTGCAGTTCTGGTCCCCACATTATAAGAAGATGTGGAGGCATTGGAGAGGGTACAGAGGAGGTTTACCAGGATGTTGCCTGGTATGGAGGGCAGGTCTTATGAAGAGAGGCTGAGGGATTTGAGGTTGTTTTCATTAGAAAGAAGGCGGCTAAGAGAAGACCTTATTGAAACATATGATTAGAGGTTTAGATAGGGTGGACAGTAATAGCCTTTTTCCTAGGATGGAGAAAGCTAGCGCAAGGGGACATAGCTTTAAATTAAGGGGTGGTAGTTATAGGACAGATGTCAGAGGTAGGTTCTTTACCCAGAGGGTGGTAAGGGTATGGAATGCCCTGCCTGCTGCAGTTTAGATGCACCAAGTTTGGTGGCGTTTAAGAGGTTAGTAGATAGGTTTATGGACGAAAAGGGAATGGTTTAGGTTAGAGGTTCATTGCTTTTTCTTAATTGGTCGGCGCAACATCAAAGGCCGAAGGGCCTGTTCTGCGCTGTAAGAACATATTCTATATTCTATATTCTATTTCCTTAACCTCCTGAAAATGTCAGTCTCAGAGGACCAGCAGTGGGGCAGATGCATCGGGGCCTCAAGGACTGCAGAAGCAGATGATACTCAGGCTTCTAGAGCCTGCTGTCCTGTGCAGTGGTCCCTGGGGCCTATGGGCCCGTCAAGAGAATAGGAATGGTTAGAACTATTGCCGGGGCTTTTCACCCAGGAGACTCTGGACATCCCAAGCTCTTCCAAATCTTTCTTCTCACAGCAGGACATTTCATGTGCAGCTGAATAGAATTGCGTGGCTACATCAGTCTTATCTGCAAGTTAGCCATGGCTCATCAGCTATCCCCCAGGGGATGTCTGCCAAGGGCATTGCAGGCAATGGGACATGGATCACAGCTGGACACCTCCACCTCCAATGTACATTCTGAGGGATCACCTAGGTGTAGCAAGACATAACGTAAGATTGGGAGGTTGTAGGGTCACCAGAAAAGCACAAGTGAAGGTTAGTGTTATTTGTATGTGTTAAAATCATTATAAAATCTTTCTTGCACCTCACAGCTGTGATTATGTCTTCCCCCACAAGGCTGAGTATATCCTGATCTCACACATCAAGATGCAGACTGGTATGCTGTGCGATATCGGCCCTTTGGCCAAAGGAAACCAACCTGCTTTCTCCAGTAACCACCGTGTGTCAAACACCACCCCCTCCTCCCCACCCCCCACCCCGGTATTTACCCTCCCCCCACTGCCCTAACTCCTCGGCCCATTAGTTTGCAGACTTGTGGCCACAATCTTAACTCATATGTGGGCCCATGTACTAGTCAGACTTGTGTGGCACCAGGGCAGCATCATAATGTGCCTTATAGTAAGTTGTTATCACCCTCAGCCTTGACCAAAAACTTGCTGGCACAGCCAGCACAAGCCCATTCTCCTGCTGTGATGTGATTTGAAACGATGGGGAGGGGAGGGGAGGGGTTGGGTAATGGGGTGGTTTGTGGCTGGGGAGGCAGTGGAAGGTTGAGAGGGTGCATTGTTTCCTGGAGTGTGCCAGGAGGGTGGTGGCAGTAGATGTCACACTACACAACAGCTAGTAAGTAAACTAAATTTTTGCAGGATAGACACGTGCTGATAAGGAGAAAGGATGGGAAGGGTAGGATTAGAGAACCGTGGGTTACTAGGGATGTTGAGGACTTGGTCAGGAAGAAGCAGGAGGCGTACGTTAGATCCAGGCAATTGGGGACAGAGGCAGCGCTGGAAAAATATAGAGAGTGTAGACGGGATCTTAAAAGGAGTGTCAGAAAGGCAAAAAGGGGCCACGAAATGGCTTTGGCAGGTAGGATTAAGGAAAATCCTAAGGCATTTTACTCCTATGTAAGGAGCAAATGGATGGTTAGAGGGAAGATTGGACCTCTCAGGGACAGAGGAGGGGATCTATGCTTAGAGCCTGAGGGGATGGGGGAGATCCTGAATGAATACTTTGTGTCGGTATTCACGCGGGAGAGGGGCCTGATATCTGATGCCAGCTTTGAGGATTTTGAGGACCCGTTAAAGGAAATAATCATTACGAGGGAAGAAGTGTTGGGGCTTTTAGGTAGCATGAGAGGCAACCTGATAGAGGTTTACAAGATGTTGAGGGGAATAGATAGGGTGGACTCTCAGAGACTATTTCCCAGGGCTGAAATGGTCGCGAGGAGAAGGCACAGATTTAAGGTGCAGGGAAGCAAGTACAGAGGGGATGCTAGGGGAAAGTTTTTCACTCAGAGGGTGGTGAGTGAATGGAATCGGCTGCCGTCGGTGGTGGTCGAGGCGAACTCGCTGAGGTCTTTTAAAAGACTTCTGGATGAGTATATGGGATCCAATGGGATTGGGGTTTATAGATAGGTCTATGGCTGGGTAGGTTTTGATGTGTTCGGCACAACTTGTGGGCCGAAGGGCCTGTTTGTGCTGTAGTGTTCTATGTTCTATAAAGACTTATAAAGCTCCGGGGCCTGATGGTATTTATCCCAGGCTGCTAAGGGAGGTGAGGGATGACATTGCTGGGCCTCTGACGCAAATTTTTGTCTCTTCTTTGGACACAGGTGAGGTCCCAGAGGACTGGAGGATTGCAAATGTAGTACCATTGTTTAAAAAGGGTCAGAAGGATAACCCAGGGAACTATAGGCCAGTGAGCTTGACTTCAGTTATAGGTAAGCTAATGGAGAGGATCCTCAGGGACAGGATGTGTGCGCATCTGGAGCGCTGCGATCTGATCAGGGATACGCAGCATGGCTTCGTTAAGGGGAGGTCGTGCCTTACGAATCTAGTGGAATTTTTTTGAAGAGGTGACAAAAACGGTTGATGAAGGACAAGCTGTTGATGTCGTCTATATGGATTTCAGTAAGGCGTTTGATAAGGTCCCTCATGGTAGGCTGATAGAAAAGGTGAAGGCACATGGGATACAGGGCCAGGTATGTAGATGGGTTGAGAACTGGCTTGGGAGGAGGAGACAGCGGGTATTAGTGGAAGGCTCTTTTTCCAACTGGAGGTCAGTCACTAGTGGTGTGCCACAGGGCTCTGTACTAGGACCTCTTCTATTTGTGATTATATAAATGACTTGGAAGAGGGGGTAGGTGGTGTGATCAGCAAATTTGCTGATGACACTAAGATACTTGGATTGGCGGGGACTGAGGAGCAGTGCCAGGCAATACAACAGGACATAGACAGGCTGGTAGATTGGGCAGATAGATGGCAAATGGAATTTAATCCGGATAAATGCGAGGTGATGCATTTTGGCCGGAATACTGTAGAGGCGAGTTATAGGATAAAAGGTAAAACTATCCGGAGTATAGAGATGCAGAGAGACCTGGGGGTGCAGGTTCACAAGTCTCTGAAGGTGGCAGTACAGGTGGAAAAGGTGATAAAGAAAGCGTATGGTATGTTAGCCTTCATAGGAAGGGGTATAGAAGACAAGAGTAGGAGTTTGATGTTGCAAGTGTATAGAACGTTGGTTAGGCCTCACTTGGAGTACTGCGTCCAGTTCTGGTCGCCGTACTACTGGAAGGAAGTGGAGTCCCTGGAGAGAGTGCAGAGGAGATTTACCAGGATGCTGCCTGGTATGGAAGGGATGTCTTACGAGGAAAGGTTGAACGTACTGGGGTTGTTTTCCCTTGAAAGACGTCGGCTGAGAGGGGATCTATTAGAGGTATATAAGATTATGAGGGGTATAGGTAGAGTAAATGGTGGTAAGCTTTTTCCACCATTAGATTCGGATAGAACGAGGGGTCACGGCCTTAGGGTGAGGGGGGCTATGTATAAGACTAATATTAGAGGGCATTTTTTCACACAAAAGGTAGTGGGGGTGTGGAATGCACTACCGAGTAAGGTGGTGGGAGCAGGCATGCTAGGGTTGTTTAAGGGTCTCTTGGACAGCCACATGAGCGGTCTGCAGATAGAGGGATATAGGAGGACTGTTTAAATACTTTAATTGTTTCCATAGGCTATTCGGTCCACCTTGTTGACCAACAAGGTGCATGCATTCGGCAGGTCGTGCGAGGGCTGCTCCTGGAGGTTACTTCAGGAGTGGCCTAGTGCTTCATGTCGTTAGTGTATGCTTAAACTGGACCATCAGATGGACAACATGACAGCTCAGAGACTATCGCTGTTGCTGTGCAGACACATGGATTTGGGCCTGTGTCTGCGGGAGTTTGCGCGTTCTCCCCGTGGTTGAGTGGGTTTTCTCCGGGTGCTCCGGTTTCCTCCCACATCCCAAAAATGTGCTCTTAGGCTGAATGGGTAACAAATTGTCCCTATATTGGTCTCTATATGTCATTAAGACGTTAGGATGGCGGCGTGGGCTCGTTGGGCCGAAGGGCCTGTTTCCCGTGCTGTGTTGTTCTTTGTTCTTTGTAAAGCTGGCTGCGATGAGTGCCTCCCTTATTGCTCTGCCCTGCCAATCAATCGCCATCACCACCTGTCACAGAATCCCTACAGTATAGAAGGAGGCTATTCAGTCCATTGTGTCTGTATTAGTCACAATCCCACCCCGGCCCTATTCCCATAATCCCATCCATTTACCCTGCTAATCCCCCCAACTTTACGGTTAATTTAACATGGCCAGTCAAACTAACCTGCATATCTTTGGATTGTGGGAGGAAACTGGAGCAGTCAGAGGAAACTCATACAGACATGAGGAGAAAGTGCAAACTCAACACAGTGACCTAAACTGGAATTGAACCCGGGTCCCTGGCAAAATGAGGCAGCAGTATAACCACTGTGCTGTCGTGTAAGCTTTCATCCAGCTTAGAAAGAATGCAGAAAAGTTTATTAGGATGCTACTAGAATTGATGGTTTGAATTACAAGGAGAGGCCGGACAGACTGGAACTTTTTTTCCTTGGAGCATAGGAGACTTAGGGCTGATCTAATAGAGGACTACAAAATAACAAGGAGCATAAAACAGCTAGATGGTCAAATCTTTTCCCAAAGTTAGAGTCGAAAACTAGAAGGCATAGGTTGAAGATGAGAGGGGAGAGATACAAACGAGTTCAGAAGGACAGTTTTTCTCACAGAGAGTGGTGAGTGTAGTGAATGGAACAAGCTGCCAGAGGCAGTAGTAGAGGTAGGTACAATTTTGACTTTTAAAAAGTGTTTAGTAAGTTACATGGGTAAGATGGGTGTAGAGGGATATGGGCCAAATGTGGGCAGTTGGGACAAGCTTTGGGGTTTAACAGCTAGAATATAGAAATTACAATGCATTACAGGCCTTTGGCCCTCGATGTTGCGCTAATCTATGAAGCCAATCTAAAGCCCATCTAACCTCACTATTCCATTATTATCTATATGTTTATCCAATGACCATTTAAATGCCCTTAATGTCAGTGAGTCCACTACTGCTGCAGGCAGGGCATTGCATGCCCTTACTACTCTTTGAGTAAAGAACCTACTTCTGACATCTGTCCCATGTCTATCACCCCTCATCTGAGGAAAAAGGCTCTCACTGTCCACCCTATCTAATCCTCTGATCATCTTGTATGCCTTAATTAAATCACCTCTTAACCTTCTTCTCTCTAACAAAAATAATCTCTAAGTCCCTCAGCCTTTCCTCATAAGGCCTTCCCACCATACCGGGCAACATCATGGTAAATCTCCTCTGCACCCTCTCCAATGCTTCCACATCTTTCTTATAATGCGGTGACCAGAACTGTACACAATACTCCAAATGCAACCGCACTAGAGTTTTATACAGCTGCAATATGACCTCATGGCTGCAAAACTCAATCCCTCTACCAATAAAAGCTAACACGCCGTACGCCTTCTTAACAACCTTATTCACCTGGGTGCCAACTTTCTATGCACATGTACACCAAGATCTCTCTGCTCATTGGCACCACCAAGAGTCCTCCCATTAGCCCTATATTCTGTAATCCTGTTACAAAGTGAATCACCTCACACTTTTCCGCATTAAACTCCATTCGCCACCTCTCAGCCCAGCTCTGCAGCTTATCTATGTCCCTCTGCAAACTGTAATATCCATCTTCACTGTCTACAACTCCTCTGACTTTAGTGTCATCCGCAAATTTACTAAGCCATCGTTCTACATCCTCATCTAGGTCATTTATAAAAATGGCAAATAGCAGTTGCCCCAAAACAGATCCCTGCAGTATGCCACTAGTATCTGAACTCCAGATTGAATATTTCCCATCAACCACCACCCTCTGTCTTATCAGCTAGTCAATTCCTGATCCAAACCGCTAAATCACCATCAATCCCTTGCATCCGTATTTTCTGCAGTAGCTTATCATGGGGAATCTTATCAAATGCTTTGCTAAAATCCATATACACCTTTACTCTTATCCACCTCTTTGGTCACCTTCTCAAAGAACTCAGTAAGGTTTGTGAGGCACAACCTACTCTTCACAAAACCGTGTTGACTATCCTTAATCAAATTAGTTCTCTCTAGATGATTATAAATCCTATCTCTTATAATCCTTTCCAAAAATTTGCCCCACAACAGAAGTAAAGCTCACCAGTCTATAATTCCCAGGATGGTCTCTACTCCTCTTCTTGAACAAGGGGACAATATTTGCTATCTTCCAGTCTTCCGGCACTATACCTGTAGCCAATGGTGACATAAAGCCAAAGGCTCTACAATCTCCTCCCTAGCCTCCTAGAGAATCCTAGGATAAATCCCATCCCATCTATTTTCATATTTTCAAAAATTGCTAACATCTCCTCCTCATGTACCTCAATCCTGTCTAGTCTAAAAGTCTGTCTCTCAGTGTTCTCCTCGACTACGTTGACTTTTTCCTGCATGAATACTGACAAAAAATATTCATTTAGTGCCTCTTATCTCTTCAGACTCCACGAACAACTTCCCCCTACTGTCCCTGACTGGCCCTAATCTCGTCCTAATCAATCTTTTATTCCTGACATAACGATAGAAAGCTTTATCCTTGATCCTACCTGCCAAAGTTTTCTCATCTCCTCTTCTAGCTCTTAACTTTCTCTTTAGATCCTTCCTGGCTAATTTGTAACTATCCAGTGCCCTAACTGAGCCTTCATGTCTCATCTTTACATAAGTCTCCTTCTTCCTCTTCACCAGAGATTCAATTTCCTTAGTAAACCATGGTTCCCTTGCTCGACCACTTCCTCCCTGCCTGACAGGTACATATTTATCAAGGACTCGCAGTAGCTGCTCCTTGAACAAGTTCCACATTTCAGATGTTCCCAGCCCCTGCAGTTTCCTACTTCAACCTATGTATCCTTAACCTCGCCTAATAGCCTCATAATTTCCTTGCCCCCAGCTATAACTTCTGCCCTTCAGTATATATCTATCCCTTTCCATCACTAAGGTAAACGTAACCGAATTGTGGTCACTATCACCAAAGTGCTCACTTACCTCCAAGTCTAACACCGAGTCTGATTCATTACCCAGCACCAAATCCAATGTGGCCTCACCTCTTGTTGGCCTATCTACATACTGTGTCAGGAAACCTTTCTGCACATATTGGACAAAAACTGACCCCTCTAACTGACCTATAGCTTTTTCAATCAATATTTATAAAATTAAAGTTCCCTCATAACAACTACCCTGTTACTTTTGCCACCACCCCACCCCGCTCCTTCCCTCCCCCCCACCCTACCCCCCTCTTTCCCTTCCCCCCCCACCCCCTCCTTCTCTCCCCCCTCCTCCCTCCCCCCCCCCACCCCCCTTCCTTCCCTCCCCCCCTCCCTTCCCTTCCCCCCCCCCCCCCACCCCCTCAAAGAACAAAACAGCACAGCAAACAGGCCCTTCGGCCCAACGAGCCCGCGCCGCCACCTCGATGTCCCACTTCTACACGCGATCCCTGTCCATGTTTATAGATCTATGGATTAAAAACCAAATTTGAGACAATTTAGGGAGAATTTTGTTTTGCCAATTAGCCTAAGAGCACATCTTTGGGATGTGGGAGGAAACCGGAGCTCCCGGAGAAAACCCACGCAAGCACGGGGAGAATGCGCAAACTCCCACAGACACAGGCCCAAATCCATGTATCTGCACAGCACAACTATAGTCACTGCGCTGTCGTGTTGCCCTCCTTCCCTTTCTCCTCCCCACCACCCTCAATTTCCCCCCCTCAGGATCAATTTTGCAATCCTTCCCTCTACATCTCTGGAACTTTGTTGGAGGCCTATAAAAAAACTCCCAGTAGGGTGACCTCTCCTTTCCTGTTTCTAATCTCAGCCCATACTACCTCAATAGACGCGTCCACATCAAACGTCCTGTTTTGTAATACTGTCCTTGATTAACAACGTCATGCCTCCCCCTCTTCTACTACCTTCTCTGCTCTAACTAAAACATCTGAACCCCAGAATGTGCAACAATCATTCCTGTCCCTGCTCTTTCCATGTCTCCGAAATGGCTACAGTGTCGAAATCCCAGGTACCAATCCAGGCTGCAAGTTCATCCACCTTATTCCGTATGCTCTTAGATTAAAGAATACACACTTCAAACAATCCTCCCACCTGCCAATACACTGCTGCGACTTTGAAACCTTATCCATGACCTCCCTATTCTCAATCTCCTGTACAGTGGAGCTACAATTCGGGTTCCTGTCCCTCTTCTGAATCAGTTTAAACCCTTCCACCCCCACCCCCGAAGAGCATTGGCAAATTTTCCCAAGATATTAGTACCCCTCTGGTTCAGGTGTAGAGCATCCCTTGTAGAGGTCCCACCTACTCCAGAATGAGCCCTGATTATCCAGGTATCTGAAACCCTCCCTCCTGCATTATCCCTTTAGCCACAAGTTCAAATGTTGTCTTTCTCTATTCTCATTATCCCATTGCATGGGTAACAAACCAGAGATAATAACTCTGTTTGTTTTAGCCCTAAGCTTCCACCCTAACTTCCTGAATTTCTGTCTTTTATCCCCATCCCTTTTTCTATCTATGTCATGGGTGCCAATGTGAACCACAACTTGGGGCTGGTTCCCTCCCCCTAAAGGATTTCAAACATTCGATCAGAGACATCATGGAATCTGTCCTCCCCAACAGCATCCAAAACAGAGTACTTGTTTTGCAGAGTTGTTAGTCTTCTGAGATTAGGTCAAGCTGTGGAACCCCTGAGCGATAGCCTTCTGAGACTGACATCACATTATAATGAGGCCCACAGTGCCACTCAATCCATTTTGACGTGGTGCATCAGGCTCCTGAAGATGCTGTTCCAGTCTGGACCTCTCCAATGCAGCCCTGTGTGGGTCTCCTGCTTCATGATGGTCAGCTGTGTGCTGCTTAACCTGGCGCAGCAGCGGGGGAATTTTCTGGAGGAGGAGGAGCACTATCTCCAGGATGAGTAGGAAGTGGTCAATGAGGACATAAAGGTTTACATTTAGCCCATTTGTCATTTTTATAAGTGACCTGGATGAGAGTATAAAGGATGGGTTAGTAAATTTGCAGATGACACTAAAGTCGGTTGAGTTGTGGACGGTGCAGAAGAATGTTGCAGGTTACATAGATAAGCTGCAGAGCTGGGCTGAGAGGTGGCAAATGGAGTTTAATGTGGAAAAGTGTGAAGTGATTCACTTTGAAATGAGTAACAGGAATACAGAGTGCTGGACTAATGGTAAGCTGCTTGGTAGAATGGATGAGCAGAAAGATCTCGGTGTCCATGTGCATTGATCCCTGAAAGTTGGCATCCAGGTGACACCATATCTTTTCCCAAAAGTCGCGAAGTCTAAAACTAGTAGGCATAGGTTTAAGATAATAGGGGGGAGATATAAAAAGGTCCAAAGGGACAAATTTTTCACAGAGGGTGGTGAATGTTTGAAACAAGCTGCCAGAGGTAGCAGTAGAGGTGGGTACTATTTAAAGCATTTAGACAGTTAATTGGTAAGATGAGCCAAACACAGACATTTGAGATTAGCTTAGGGCTTAAAAAAATGGACAAGTTGGGCTGAAGAGCCTGTTTCCATGCTGTAAACCTCTATGACTGGCTTTTTGGGAATTGTGCATGAGGACATGCATCTGTCTGAGTTCATGACCTGTGTAATCACACACCACGTATGTCATTTTCATTTTTAGTTTTCCTGCCAAATGGACCATTTCACACTTTTCCACATTATACTTCATTCCCAGATCCTTGCCCACTACCCATTGTAGTCTCTTTATGGGGGTGGCAGTTTCCGAAAGCTTGTGGGTTTACTATCAAATAAACTGGTTGGACTTTAACCTCGTGTTGAGAGACTTCTTACTGTGTTTACCTCAGTCCAACGCCGGCATCTCCATGTCATTTTCTGGTTGGCAGGATATAACGAGTGATGTGCCATCAGTACTAGGGTCTCAATTTTTTATAATTTATATAAATAACTTGGAAGAGGAGACTGAAGTTATGGTTGCTACAAATAAACCTGTTTGGATTTTAAGCTGGTGGTGTGGGATTTCTTTTTGTTTTACCTATTATTTTGCAGGAAAGGGTGTCCCGAAGCATGGTACATTGGGGAAACTATGCAGATGTTACGACAACAGATGAACAAACGTCACTCAACAATCACCAGGCAACTTCCTGTTGGCGAACACTTCAGCGGTCACAGGCATTCGGCCTCTGATCTTTGGGTAAGCGTTCTCCAAAACGGCTTTCCTGATACACAACAGTGCAGAGTCACTGAGCAGAGACTGATAGCTAAGTTCCACACACGAGGACAGCCTCAACCGGGATCTTGGGTTCACGTCACACTATCTGTAACACCCATGATTTGCCTGAACTTGCAACATCTCACTTACTGTCCTGTATAGAGACAATACATATCTCTTTAACCTACGCTTTATGCTATCTCCACTCAAGATTAGCTGTAAAGATTTGCA
This sequence comes from Sphyrna mokarran, assembly GCA_024679065.1. NCBI lineage: Eukaryota > Metazoa > Chordata > Chondrichthyes > Carcharhiniformes > Carcharhinidae > Sphyrna > Sphyrna mokarran. The sequence continues at coordinate 34,092,233 of JAGIQG010000023.1, read as the reverse complement.
TTCTAATCAGTATTCTGTAAACTATATGTGCCTTTATATCCCTTCTCTAATCAGAACTTTCCACGTACCTGATGAAGGAACAACGTTTCCGAAAGCTTGTGGGTTTACTATCAAATAAACCTGTTGGACTTTAACCTCGTGTTGTGAGACTTCTTACTGTGTTTACCCCAGTCCAACGCCGGCATCTCCACATCATTTTCTGGTTGGCAGGATATACCGAATGATGTCCCATCAGTACTAGGGTCTCAATTTTTTATAATTTATATAAATAACTTGAATGAGGGGACTGAAGTTATGGTTGCTAAAATTGCTAACAGCACAAATCAAGAGGAAATCAACACAGACATGGGGAGAACATGCAGACTCTGCACAGACAGTGACCCAAGCCAGGAATTGAACCTGGGTCCCTGATGCTGTGAGGCAGCAGTGCTAACCATTGTGTCACCATGCTACCCCCATAAGGAGACTATAACATCCCTTCATCAGGTAGCTGGGAACTCCCGAAAGCTTACAGCTTTTGCTACAAATAAACCTATTTGGAGTTTAAGCTGGTGGTTTTCTTTCTGTGTTACCTCACTCCAATGCCGGTATCTCCACATCATGCATATTAAGTAAACAACATTGGCTGAGTTGCAAAAATATGTGCCGTTATACCTGGTGGATGGTGCTCTTACGTGATATGATGTCATTCCAAATCGATGATCCACCATGTCTTGCAAAGATTGCTGTAGCAGGGTTGTGTGGTGTTGAGGTCACTGTTCTCCCGAAGGCTGAGTAATTTGTCTGGAACAATAGTCTGTTTGAGGTTGTGCAGTTATTTGAAGGCAAGAAGTGGTGTTACGGGGATAGCCCTGGCAAGATGTTTGTCTTTATCAATATGTTGAAGACTCCAGAGAAGATGTTGCAGCTTCTCCACTCTGGGGAAGTACTGGATGACAAAGGGTACTCTGTCCACCGTGTCCCATGTTTGTCTTCCGAGGAAGTTGGTGCAGTTTTTTGCTGTGGCATGTCAGAATTGTCAATCAACGAGTTGAGCGTCATATCCTTTATGAGGGCATCTTTCAGCGTCTAGAGGTGTCTGTTGCAATCCTCATCTGAGCAGATCCTGTATATACAAAGGGCTTGTCCATAGGGGATGGCTTTTTTAATGTGTTTAGGGTGGAAGCTGGGGAAGTGGAACATCATTAGGTTATCTGTGGGCTCGCCGTACAATGAGGTGCTGAGGTGACCGTCCTTGATGGAGATGCATATGTCCAAGAATGCAACCGAGTCCAGAGAATAGTCCATGGTGAGTCTGATGGTGGGATGGAACTTGTTGATGTCAACATATAGTGTTTCAGTGATTGTTCACCATGAATCCAAAGGAAGAAAATGTCATCGATGTATCCCACTTATAGCATCGATTGAAGGTCTGTGCGGTGAAGAAGTCCTGTTTGAGCCTGTGCATAAAGATGTTGGCATATTGAAGTATGAATTTGGTCTCCATGGCTGTTCTGGCTGACCTAGACTGGACACGTATGCCCATGCCATCAGGAGGTGCGTCAACACCAGATTCATCAACCGCACTCACAAGACAACCCCGAACATCACCCAAGCACAGCGCAACGCCATCCGCAACATTGTCATCAAATCAGCAGACAAAGGAGAGGCCATCGTCATACTGAACAGAACGGATTGCTGCAAAGAAGGGTACCAGCAACTAAACACTGAGGAACACGAGAGTTACCTGCAGATTCAACCAAAGAACACACCCGTCAACTCAACACTGTGATCAAGACCTTTGATCTGGACCTTCAGAGCACCCTCCGTGCTCTCATCACATGTACTCCCCACATTGGAGATCTCTACTGCCTCCCAAAGATACACAAGGCAAATACACCTGGCCATTCCATCGTGTCAGGCAATAGGATCCTGTGTGAGATCTCCGGCTACGTCGAGAGCATCCTGAAACCCATTGTACAAAGAATCCCCAGCTTTTGTTGTGATACTACGTACTTCCTATAGAAACTCAACACATGGAGCAGTTGAACCAGGGTCACTCCTCGTCACAATGGATGTCTCAGCACTGTACACCTACATTCCCCATGATGATGGCATTGCTGCAACTGCCTCAGTACTCAACAGCAACAACTGCCAGTTTCCAGATGCAATTTTACATCCTTTCAACAATTTATCCATCACAGATGTGAGACACAACGGCCTATAATTCCCAGGCTTTTCCCTGCAACCCTTCAATCTTCAGTCACCTCACCTGTGACTATTGATAATTCAAATATCTCTTCTGAGACTTTCCTCCCTAGCCTCTCACACTGTCCGAGCTTACACTTCATCAGGTCTCAGGAATTTATCTGGCTTGATAAGCTTTAAGACCTCCAGCACCTCCTTTCCTCAAGATATCACTGTTTATTTCCCCAAGTTCTTTTCTTTAAATACTGATGAGAAGTATTCATTTAGGACCTCACCCATCTCTTGTACTTCTGCACATAGATGACTTTTGTTGATCTTTAGGAGGTCTACTCTCTTCCTAGTTACTCTTTTGCCCTTTATGTATTTGTAGAAGCTCTCTGGGTTCTCCTTTGCCTTATCTGCAAAATAATCTCATGTCCCCTTTTTGACCTCCTGATTTCTCTTTTAACTCTATTCCTATGCCTTCTATACTCTTCAAGTGATCCACTTGATCCCAGCTACCTAAGTCATGTGTCTCCTTCTTCTAGACCAGAACCTCAATATCCTGAGTTGTCCAGGGTTCCCTACTTCTGCCAGCCTTGCCCTTCACTCTAACAGGAATGTGCTTATCCTGAATCCTGGTTAACACACTTTTGAAAGAATCCCACTTACCAGATGATCCTTTGCCTTCTCACAGATGCCATCAATTAACTGTTGAACATTTCTGCCTAATATCATCAAAATTGGCCTTGCCCCATTTAGAAGTGTGGATTTACAGCAAGAAAATAGGAAAGCTAATGGAATGTTATTGTTTATTGTGAAGAGAATTGATCAGAAAAGTAGAGTGGCTATGCTTCAAGTACGGGGCACTGGAAAGACACCATTTGGAGTACAGTGTACAGTATCAGTCAGTATCAGTATCAGTACAGTGTACAGTATCTTTTAAGAAAACATGCAAGTGCGTTGGAAGCAGTCCAGAAGTTCACAAGTCTGATGTACGGAATCGGTAAAAGTTGAACACTTTAGAATTATATTCACTGGAGTTTAGAAGAGTGGAAAAGACTTGACTGAAATTTTTAAAATCTGAGAGGTATTGCTGAGGAATGTGGAAAGGATGTTTCCTCTTTTGGGAGAATCTAAATCTAGATTTAAAAATAAAGGATCACTTATTTGAGTCACAGATTAGAATTTTTTTTTCTTTGAGGGTTGAGTGTCTTTGGAACTCTCCTCAGTAGGTAGTAGTATTAGTTTGAATATTTTTAAAGCAAAGGTAGTTTTTTTGATTAACAAGGGGGTGAAAGATTATTGGAGAGTGGAGGGGTGGGTAGGCAGCAATGTGAGGTTGAGGTTGCCATCAGATCAGTCATGATCTCTTTGGCAAAGCAAGCTTGAGAGGCTGAATGGCCTACTCTTAATTGGTATATGTGTATATTTCAGTCCCTCCCTGCCCATCCCTATCTCTCACAAAGCCTCCAGTACCTTCCTTTACAGCCTCAGAAAAGCACATTCCTTTAGTTCTTTTTCAGAAAGACCAATTTTCTACTACCTTACCTCAAATTTCAGCACCATCCATGTCTTTACTATTACAATTTCATTGAAACTGTCAAATTGGAGATTCATATGATAGCATTTTAAACATTATTCCCAATAACATTAATTTTACTTTCTTCCCCCTTCTCTTCAAGGCTGGAGGATGGTTTCATTGGTGCTCTCATCCTGATACCCAGTTTTCTAAGTGTTAGCAATACTGGCAAGCAATTGGACTAAGGAGCCATTTCTGCCCAGCCCAATAATTCTCGCCGAAAAGCTCATTTTTCTCTTGCAGTAGGAGCTATTGCCTAGTGACTGCAGGAGTAGTGTTCCTTTTGTACTATGCGCTAAGAATTCTTTCTGAGTAAAATAATCAGTTCTCAGTTTTTTCATCTTGCTCACTTAGTTACTATCACTGCCACAGTCATCAGGCCACTGGATACAATGGACTGACTCTGGATTGGAAATTTTTAAAGGATGCATTACAAATTGCAGTCTGAAAAGCTCATTCATAAACAAAGGTTTATTTCACAAAGGAGACTGCAACATTAGATACAAGCTACCAAAATAAGCCAAAGTACAGCATAGGCAGTAAGATTATAGAACTCAGTCCATTGTCTATCTTTCCTGTGCCACTAAGAGCCTAACATTTGCATTCTGTACAACAGCCAAACATTTGAGAAATTGTATCTGGCTCTTTAACTGACAAACCTGTTATTGCTGAGATAAATAAAACTAACCTACAAAACACAAGTCAGAATCTCTCTAAGATTAAGATGCTTGTACTGAACAGGGGTCCCTAGAAAAAAGTATTTTTTTTGGTGTATGCAGATCTTAACACCCAATGTGATTGGTTATCTATGCAGGCAAGTCTCAAACTGAGGTATGGGAAATAGGCATTATTCGAAGAGAGCCAATTGTCTCCATAATGGGTAGAAAACCCCTGGGTGTTGCCAGCATCATACACTTTCACAATCACAGACAAAAACTTCATACAAGAATGAGAAAATACAAAGGTGGAAAAGTTTGAGAGTCCTTGTAGATGATCCCATGAGTAGAGATATAGCACCATTTGTGTGTTTGTAGCGACACCAAATCCACTGCTTCTAGTGGAATCTGAGATTCATTAGCAACTATTAAAAGCTAGCCCTGGCCATTCTGCTTCCGGTTATTCTGGTCTTTTACAGTACAGTTGACACAGATATAGTCCTCCTTTTCTGCTGTTTCTGAGGAAACACCCACACAGATCTGGTGGAACCACTGGTTGCAGCTGCCGTCACACTGGACCCAGTCAACCTATACAAAAAGCAGAAATTGTTTACTGGCAGTATCACTGTAATACAACTTCATCATTCCATTAATGTCTGCGTTTCGTTGGGAAAAAGCTTAATTTAGTGAAGGGCTATGTTTTCACCATAAATAAATTGCAAAGTTTCTCTAGCTCTTTTTTTTCAGATTCCCATGTTAATTTAGTAATTGAGACACGTTTGCAATTCATACTCCAAGGGGCGAATTTTAGGATATATTGCACTCAGCTTGTATGTGGATATGAGAAATAATGAACCATGAAATTCGCTGAAATCAGTTGCTTCATCACTTCTGCACTGGCTGGATCGGGTTGAGGTCAAGTGATTAAAATATACACCTAAACTAAGTGAGAACTTCACTGAAGCAAGCTGAACCCCAAATCCAAAGATTGTACAGAAACATGCAAGAGTTGCTCAGCAGATCTCCAGACAGAAAGTTACTGCAAAGGCCTGAATTTAACACTGAATTTATGTTTCATGGCTAATTTTGAGCCACTGGTGTCTTCTCCAACTGGCTCTTAACATTATACCATGTTATACTGATGGAGGCACTTCTGCCCAAAATAACCTGTGTCAGCAGAACCTAAAGAGTATTGCTACATTTCACAAATACCCAATTCTTTATTAACTGTTCATGAGAAGCACCTCAGTTATAGCACTGGTTTTATGAAGGAAAGAATGTGCAAAGATGGCACCAACCACGTTCCCAGGCTTTGGCTCATTAGCGTGGTAATGACCATCTATCTTCTCAGGGTCTATCAGCAGTAAGGCAGATACAAACTGTATCGTAAGGTAAGAAGAAAATGGGAAATGCTAGAAATATTCAGCAGATTGGGTAGCATCTGGGGAGAGAAAAAGTTAATATTGTCAGATTTCTCTGCACAGATCTGCTTGGCCAGAGTACTTCCAGCATTTTGTGTTTTTATTTCAGATATCCAGCATCTTTAGCATTTTGCTTTTGTGTCCATGACATATGAGCTTCATTTGGCTGGTTCACGTGAGGATAGAAATTCTCATGTGCAGCTGGAACATAGTTGCATCTTCTTGGCAACATGTTATGTCGCTGATCTATAATAAGAGGTACAACTATAAACATCTCTGCATTTCTTGCTTGAATTCAGAAGCCAGACAGCAAGCCACATACTAAACTGCTACTATTTGTCTATCAGATAATGTCCTGCAATTTCAGAGTTGCCAAAGATTGCTAATGGGTGAGATGTCTTCAGAATTTCTAAATGATTCAGATGCTTCAGGAGGGACAGGGTTGGGGGCAAAAGAGGAGGTGGTGTGGCACTGTTGATCAGGGACAGTGTCATGGCTGTAGAGAAGGTGGAAGAAGTGGAGGGAATGTCCACGGAGTCCCTGTGGGTGGAAGTTAGGAACAGCAAAGGGTTGATAAATTTGCTGGGTGTATTCTATAGGCCGCCCAATAACAACAGAGAACTTGAGGTGCAGATAGGGAAACAGATCCTAGACAGATGCAGAAATAACAGGGTTGTCGTGATGGGAGATTTCAATTTCCCAAACATCGACTGGAATATCCCAAGGGTAAGGGTAATCCCAATGGCGAGGAGTTTGTTAGGTGTGTTCAGGAAGGTTTCCTGACACAGTAGGTGGAAAAGCCTACGAGAGGAGAGGCTGTACTTGACCTGGTGCAAGCTAATGAGCCAGGGCAGGTGTCGGATCTCACGGTAAGTGAGCATCTTGGGAATGGAGATCATAATTCTCTCTCTTTCACGATAGCAACGGAAACAGATAGGATCAGGCAGGCTAGGAAGGTGTTTGTCTGGAGTAAGGGGAATTATAGAACATAGAACACTACAGCACAAACAGGCCCTTCGGCCCACAAGTTGCGCCGAACACATCAAAACCTACCCAGCCATAGACCGATCTATAACCCCCAATTCCATTCGATCCCATATACTCATCCAGAAGTCTTTTAAAAGACCCCAGCGAGTTCACCTCGACCACCACCGACGGCAGCCGATTCCATTCACTCACCACCCTCTGAGTGAAAAACTTTCCCCTAGCATCCCCTCTGTACTTGCTTCTCTGCACCTTAAATCTGTGCCCTCTCGTCGCGACCATTTCAGCCCTGGGAAAGAGTCTCTGAGAGTCCACCCTATCTATTCCTCTCAACATCTTGTAAACCTCTATCAGGTCACCTCTCAACCTTCGTCTCTCCAGGGAGAACAGTCCCAGCTCCCTCAACCTGTCTTCATAAGGCATGCTTCCCAATCCAGGCAACATCCTTGTAAATCTCCTCTGCACCTTTTCAATAGCTTCCACGTCCTTCCTATAGTGAGGCGACCAGAACTGCGCACAGTACTCCAAGTGTGGTCTGACAAGGGTCCTATAAAGCTGCAGCATTACCTCCTGACTCCTGAACTCATCCCTCGATGAATGAAGGCCAGTACACCGTAAGCTTTCTTAACCACATCCTCCACCTGGGAGGCCGATTTGAGAGTCTTATGGACCCGGACCCCAAGATCCCTCTGCTCTTCCACACAGCTAAGACTCCTACCTTTGATACTGTACTCATTCATCCCGTTGGATCTGCCAAAATGGACCACAACACATTTATCCGCGTTGAAGTCCATCTGCCACTTCTCCGCCCAGTCTTGCATCCTGTCGATGTCATGCTGCAACTTTTGACATCCCTCCAGACCATCCACAACACCACCGACCTTCGTGTCATCGGCGAACTTACTCACCCATCCCTCCACTTCCTCATCCAGGTCATTTATGAAAATGACAAACAGCAAGGGTCCTAGAACAGATCCCTGGGGCACTCCACTGGTGACCGACCTCCATGCAGAAAAAGAGCCATCCACAACCACCCTCTGCCTTCTGCAGGCAAGCCAGTTCTGGATCCACAAGGCCAAAGCCCCTTGGATCCCATGGCCTCTCACCTTCTCAAGAAGTCTTGCATGTGGGACCTTGTCAAATGCCTTGCTGAAGTCCACGTACACCACGTCCACTGCTCTTCCTTCGTCAATGTGTTCAGTCACATTTTCGAAGAACTCAATTAAGCTTGTAAGGCACGACCTGCCTTTTACAAAACCATGCTCACTATTTCTAATCAACCTAAACTTCTCCAAATGCTCTTAAATCTTGTCCCTCAGAAGCCTCTCCATCAGCTTACCAACCACTGAGGTCAGACTCACCGGTCGGTAATTTCCAGGACTATCCCTGTTCCCTTTCTTGAAAATAGGGACCACATCCGCAATCCTCCAATCCTCCGGAACCCCTCCCATCTCCATCGACGACGCAAAGATCATCGCCAGGGGCTCTGCAATTTTATCCCTCACCTCCCACAATAACCTGGGGTACATCCCATCTGGTCCCGGAGACTTGTCTATCTTGATAGCATTTAGAAGTTCTAACACATCCGCTTCCTTAATATCTACATAGTCAATCTTTTCAGTCTGCCGCAAACTTGTAGTGCATCCTCCCGGATCACTGGAAAGACAGTTTCATGTTTATGAAAACATTAGGCAGGTAATTGGACATATAAACTGGAAGGAGGCGTTCCTGGGGAACAGTACAGAAGGAAAGTGGTGGATATTCAAGGAATGTTTGTCTGGGGCTTTGCAAGACAACGTTCCAAGGAGTCAAGGAGGTTTTGGTAGGATGTGGGAACCGTGGTGCACGAAGGTTGTGGTGAACCTAGTTAGGAAAAGAAAGGTGTATAAAAGGTTCAGAGAGCTAGGAGATGTTAGGGATCTACAGGAGTATAAGGTGTGTAGAAGGGAGCTTAAAAAGGAAATTAGGAGAGCGAGAAGGGGTCATGAGAAGGCCTTGGTAGGTAAGATTAAGGAGAATCCCAAGGCCTTCTACAAATATGTGAAAAGTAAAAGGATGAGAACAGAAGGGATAGGGCCTATAAAAGATGAAGGGGGAAAAGTCTGTGTGAATCCGGAAGAAATGGCAGAGATGCTTAACGAGAACTTTGCCTCGGTGTTCGCAGTGGAAAGTGAACTGGGAGGTTGTGCTGCAGGTTTGAGGCATACGGAAAAGATTGAGTATGTGGATATTAGGAAAGAGGATGTGTTAGACCTGTTAAATTCTATCAAGATAGACAAGTTGCCGGGACCGGATGGGATGTACCCCAGGTTATTGTGGGAGGTGAGGGGAGTGGTTGCAGAGCCCCTGGCGATGATATTTGCGTCATCCATGGAAACGGGAGAGGTTCCGGAGGATTGCAGATGTGGTTCCTATCTTTAAGAAAGGGAACAGGGATAGTCCAGGAAATTACCGACCAGTGTGTCTGACTTCAGTGGTTGGTAAGCTGATGGAGAGGCTTCTGAGGGATAAGATTTATGAACATTTGGAGAAGTTTGGACTGATTAGAAATAGTCAGCATGGTTTTGTCAAGGGCAGGTCATGCCTTATGAGCCTAGTTGAGTTCTTCGAAAATGTGACTGAACACATTGACGAAGGAAGGGCGGTGGACGTAGTGTACATGGACTTTAGTAAGGCGTTTGATAAGGTCCCACATGCAAGGCTTCTGGAGAAGGTGAGAGGGCATGGGATCCAAGGGGCTTTGGCCTCGTGGATCCAGAACTGGCTTGCCGGCAGAAGGCAGAGAGTGGTTGTGGATGGGTCTTGTTCTGCATGGAGGTCGGTAACCAGTGGAGTGCCCCAGGGATCTGTTCTGGGACCCCTGCTGTTTGTCATTTTCATAAATGACCTGGATGAGGAAGTGGAGGGATGCATTAGTAAGTTTGCCGACGATACAAAGGTCAGTGGTGTTGTGGATGGTCTGGAGGGATGTCAAAAGTTGCAGCGGGACATAGACAGGATGCAAGACTGGGTGGAGAAGTGGCAGATGGACTTCAATGCGGATAAATGTGTGTGAGTCCATTTTGGCAGGAATAATGGGATGAAGGAGTACAATGTAAGGGATAGGAGTCTTAGCTGTGTTGTAGAGCAGAAGGATCTCGGGGTCTGGGTCCATAGGATTCTTAAATCAGCCTCGCAGGTGGAGGAAGTGGTCAAGAAGGCGTACGGTGTACTGGCCTTCATTAATCGAGGAATAGAGTTTAGGAGTCAGGAGGTAATGATGCAGCTCTATAAGACTCTTGTCAGACCACACTTGGAGTATTGCGCGGAGTTCTGGTCGCCTCACTATAGGAAGGATGTAGAGGCTATTGAAAGACTGCAGAGGAGATTTACAAGGATGCTGCCTGGATTGGGAGGCAGGCCTTATGAAGATAGGTTGAGGGAGCTGGGACTCTTCTCACTGGAGAAACGTAGGTTGAGAGGCGACTTGATAGAGGTTTATAAAATGTTGAGAGGAATAGATAGGGTGGACTCTCAGAGACTATTTCCCCACGCTGAAATGGTCACTACGAGAGGACACAGATTTAAGGTGCAGGGAAGGAAATACAGAGAGGATGTTAGGAGTAAGTTTTTCACTCAGAGGGTGGTGAGTGAATGGAATCGGCTGCCGTCGGAGGTTGTTGAGGCAAACTCGCTGGGTCTTTTAAAAGACTTCTGAATGAGTATATGGAAACGAATAGGATAGGGGGTTATAGATAGGTCTGTGGATTGGTAGATGTGATCGGCGCAACTCGTGGGCCGAAGGGCCTGTTTGTGCTGTATTGTTCTATGTTCTATGATGGCTGAATTTTTGTCCCCTCTGTTCTCATCCTGCCATTTTCAACTCCCATTTAAATATAAATCTTTGATTACAAATCAGAAGCATGGGATTAAACTTAAATTATGAGCTTGTAGATATACAGTGGATCCCAATGCAGAGAACAGAAAAGCAGAAAAATCAAACCAATTGAATATCCATTCTCATTTATATTTTAGCCATGGGTTTACAGAAAATAAGACAAAAATAGTAAAATTCAAGAAAATAAAGGCTCATTAAATTTTGTAAATTACTGATGCACATAATCTAATCTATTGCATGTGCCATTTAATGACAGAAGTATATTTTAATTTCCTATCGTAGCTCCGACAGCACATTTGCTGATTTCAATTGTTCAGATACAGCTTCATCCATAGTATTTTTACAAAGTGTTTGTTTGGCCTAAGGAACAAATCTTGCAGACAGACTTTACAAAGGTTTCAGTGGTAATTTAAAATGGAATTGACTTATTTGTGCATGCTCAAACACAATCTCATTCCTACTTCCTGTGGTTAAAATGGCTAAAACAGAAAAGGGAATGGAAAGGTGAAGACGGAATAGCTGAACATTCAATTTCCCATCCAGGAGAAAGATTAGCAGTACTAACTTCAATGTTTATTATTGCAATTAGTCTTGATTTCAGAAAATATAAAACTGCAATGGTTTACTGCACAGGTGGTGTCCATTTGGCTCACTATGTCAACTCCATGAGGGCAGTACATTATTAGCTGGAGGACCTTCAGTTCAGAGTTGTTGAATGGCAGTTTAAAGTGTAAACCAACGGGTACAAGGTTTTTCTCACTTGTGTGCATAGGGATAAAGATTGTAGGATATGAGTAAATTGTTTACGCACTATGGTACAGAGGTCATTCAAGTGGGGGCAGTAAAAAGGAATATGGTAGTCTCATTCTCTTAAAGTCCCAGGATTGAACATAGAACATTACAGCGCAGAACAGGCCCTTCGGCCTTCGATGTTGCGCCGACCAATTAAGAAAAATCAATGACCCTCTAACCTAAACCATTCCCTTTTCATCCATAAACTTATCTACTAACCTCTTAAACGCCACCAAACTTGGCGCATCTACAACTGCAGCAGGCAGGGCATTCCATACCCTTACCACCCTCTGGGTAAAGAACCTACCTCTGACATCCGTCCTATAACTACCACCCCTTAATTTAAAGCTATGTCCCCTCGTGCTAGTTTTCTCCATCCTAGGAAAAAGGCTATCACTGTCCACCCTATCTAAACCTCTAATCATCTTATATGTTTCAATAAGGTCTCCTCTTAGCCGCCTTCTTTCTAACGAAAACAACCTCAAATCCCTCAGCCTCTCTTCATAAGACCTGCCCTCCATACCAGGCAAAATCTTGGTAAACCTCCTCTGCACCCTCTCCAATGCCTCCACATCTTTCTTATAATGCGGGGACCAGAACTGTACACAATACTCCAAGTGCGGCCGCACTTGTTCCCACTCCAGTCGAAAGAATTCTAAGATGGCCTACAAGGCCAACATGTCATCAGCAATCTCTGCCACTTGTAGTCAAAAAGCAGAATACAGTGGATGTTGGAAATCTGAAATAAAAACAAGAAATGCTGGAAATACTCAGCAGACAATGGCAGCATCTTTGAATTCAGTCCAGCAGAATGGAATTTGAGCGATAAGCGCCTTGATGCTGGGCAAGTTAACTTTCTTGCTCCTGAATTTGGAGGTTCTTGTGAAGATACTGCTGATGTTACATCGCCGGTGCTTTGAAGGTGTAGTGTAATAGTGATAGAGCAGAGAATAGTCACAGCAGGATAGCATATTTTGCAGCCACAACTGGGAATTCTGAAGTTTGTGTTGCCAGCCTAGTATCATGGTTAAGGATAATTCCTTATGACTCAGAAAGAAATTCGAGTGGCAGAGGAGAACCCATTTGTTGTGGTCCATATTGGAACCAATGACATCGGTAGAACTAGGAATAAGGTTCTGTTGAAGAACTAGTTTGAAATTATGAAAAATTTCCAAAGTCATGTGAAAATTGGCATAGGGCTAAAGCAGACTACAAGGTTAAACATATGGAGAATTAAGAAAAGAATAAATTTCAAAGCAATGAAATAAATATTGAGGATGTTGATCTGTCTAGTGATTTGGGTATAAATTAGCAGAGTGGGCCAAGAAGAGAGTTTAACAAAGAGCAAAACTAATAAATAGGAATCAAAGGAGTGTGTCTCTCTCTCACTGTTATTAGAAATTCTGCTATATTGGAAGCAGCTTTTCTTACCTTTCTGGAGTGGAAAGTTGGCCGTAAGTGGTTTGCTGGCTAAAAGGTAAAAGTCAGCAGACCTGAAGGTTGAAACTTTATCTCAACCTCGAGGTCTGATGGAAATTACAAGGCTGGGAAGTCAGAGTTTCAATTCTATTCAAAGGATTAATTCACAGCAGCTGACCTGCAAAACCATGTGAGCACTCATATCTTCTGTGCTAAACGTGGGATAGATGTATCTTTATAAGGAGGCTTGTTATATTGGAACAGTACATTTAATTGTTAAGGTTCATGGTTGGATTTTCTTCTTGTTTGTAATTGGTAAAAATTATTGCTAATTTTCTGTTAACTGTATTAAATAACTTGTTTGATTAAAAGCTCCCAAGTGAGATGTTCAAATCATATCTGAAGTAAAACATCTCATTCAAATTTAAAAAACTTTGTAAATTGGTGTTTCTGACCTGGATTATAACATGATGTTTACTACTATGCTGAATGATGCTTTCCAGGACAGTGTTGCTGGAATCAGCCTCAAGTACAGAGTGGATAGGAAACTCTTCAACCTGAGAAGACTTCAAACTATTACCAAAGTGAAAGAAACTATTCTGAAAGATTTCCTCTTTGCTGATGACTGCACCCTGTATGCTGGCTCACAACCAGAGATGCAAGTCAGTATGGACAAAGTTTCCACGGCCTGTGACAACTTTAGACTCACCATCAACATTAAAAAGACTGAAGTCATGCACCAACCTGCTCCTCATGCACTGTACACAGAACGCATAATCACAATCAAAGGGCAGAAACTACAGGCAGTGGACCAGTTCACTTGTCTTGGCAGCACCCTCTCCCAAGCAGTGACTATTGATGCATAAGTTAACTGCAGAATAGCAAAGGCAAGTTCTGCTTTCGGTAGACTGCGCTCCTCTGTATGGAACATCGAGGAATCAGCCCAGCAACAAAACTGAAGGTCTACAGCGCCGTGGTACTCACTATCCTGTATACCTGCAAAACATAGACTGTGTATTGAAGGCATGCAAGACAGCCTATCATTTCCACATGATTTGTCTTCGCAGAATGTTACGCATCCATTGGCAAGACAAAGTACCAGACACTGAAGTTCTCTCTACAGCATGTCTATCATTAGTTCACACACTGCTAATGAGAGCGCAGACCCGGTGGCCAGGTCATGTCATCCATATGTCAGACGAGCACATACCCAAGCAGCTCCTTGTTGAAGAACTCTCTGCTGGAAGATGCTTGCATGGAGGCTGCATGCTTTCAAAGACACACAAGGCCTCCCTGAAGTTGCTTGACATTGACACGACCACCTGGGAAACGCTGGCACAAAACTGCCCTACCTGGTGCTGCCTCATCCACAAAGGCTGTCAACCTCACGAAGCAAGGAATATTGCTGATGCACAACCTAAACACGAGCTGCGCAAGTTCAGACCACCACTGCAGTATCTACACAAGTCTGTCCAATATGTGCCAGGACATTCCATGCCCGAACTGGCCTGGTCAGTGACCTTCGGACACATCACAACCAGCCTCAAAATGACTAATGGTGTCGAGGTCTTCATCAATGACAATGGATGAACAACATAACACATGTAAGTACTCGGCAATAACCATCTCCAATTAAAGAGAATCTAACCATTTCCTCTTGAAAATCTATTACCATTACTGAATTCCTCACTATCAACTTCCTGAGAATTGTCACTGACCATAATTGGACCAGCCATATAAATATTACGGCAAGAAGAGAGGTCTGAAGCTGGGAATTTTGTTGTGAATAACTCACCTTACAAATTTTTGAAGCCTGACAACCATCTGCAAGGAGAAAAAATCAGGAATATATGGAGTGTTCGCATACTCTCCACTTGCCTGGATAAGTGCGGTTCCAACATTGTGCTAAACTTCTTAAACAATCTAGGACTAAACAGCCCTCTTGATTGGCACTCCACTCATCACTTCAAACATTCCTTCCTTCTATTACTGGCACACAGTAGTCAGAACTGACATGGAGGTGGTACTGGATAAACTGTCTTAACTTAAAGTTAATAAGGCACCATGACTTCATGAGATGGACTCAAGGATATTGACAGCAGTGAGTGGGGAAATTGCAAAGGCACTGGCCATAATTTTCCATTATGGGGTGATGCCAGAAGACTGAAGGACTGCAAATATTACATCCTTGTTCAAAAAAGATGTACATATGTTCCAGTTTAACCTGTTAGGGATGAGGGAAAGAAACAAGGTCAAAAATAGGTTAATTAAGGAGAGCTACATGGATTGTTAAAAGCAAATTGTGCTTAACTAAATTGGTGCTTTTTTGAAGAGGTAACTGGCTGAATAACTTGATGAGGGTAATTACTGTTGATGGGCTGTACATGATCTTCCAAATGACATTCAATAGTGCTGCATAACAGACTTCTGAGCAAAATTAGAACTCATGGAATAAAAGAGACCATATCAACATGAGAAGAAATGGATTGGAGGAAGATTTGTAGTGGGGTTCCCCAAGGGATGATGCTAGGATTTGCTTTTTCTGATACGTGTTAATGAACCAGACCTGAGCACAATTTTAATATTTAAAACTTGGTGGTATTAAAAACTGTGAGGAGAATAGCGTAGAACTTAAAAAAGGACATAGACAATTTGATGAACTGGGTAGACGAAATTCAACACAGAAATGGAAAGTCAATTAAAAAAAGGGACAATTCTAAATGTGTTGCAAGAGTAAATGGACCCGAGTGCAATCATTGAAGGCAGCAGGACAGATTACGAGAACAGTTATTAAATCATACAGTATCCTAGGCTTATTAATCAGGGCACAAAAGAAGTTAAACTTGTATAAAACACAGGTTTAGCCTCAACTGAAGTACTGCGTCCAATTATGGGTGGCCACAATTTAGGACAGTCATAAATGCATCAAAGATTATAAAAAATATTCTTGAAAATGGTCTCAGGCTGAAGAAATTTAGTAGATAGATTGCAAATGTTGGGATTGTTTTAGAAGAGATGGAGAACAAATTTGATAGAGATATTCAAAATCGTGAGGGATTTGGAGACAGTAGGTTAGAAAACTGTTCCCATTGGTGGAAGCATCAGGAATGAGGGGGCACAGATTTGAGATAATTGGCAAAATAAACAATGGAGACATGAGGAAAACATATTAATGTAGTGAGTGGTTATGATCTGGAATGAGTACTTCAGCATGTGGTGGAGTAAGTTCCAATTGCAGGAATTCAAGAGGGAACTGGATTATTATCTGAAATGGAAGAATGTGCAGGAATACAGGAAAAGGCAAGGGAATGGCATGAGGTGCACTGCTCATTTGGAGAGCTAGCTGAGACACGACAGACTTGCCTCCTTGTGTCCGGAACAATTCTGTGATTGTCATATACGAGATACACGACAGCAATTTGCTAAGGTTCCTTCGACAGTGAAGTACAGAAAGTGAAGGTGGAACATAAGATCGGAATTCGGGCTGGTAAAAGTAGGGATAATCCCGAGATACTTTATAAATACATCAATGGGAAGAGACAACCAGAGAAAGAGTAGGGCACATGCGGGACCAAGGGCACAATCTGTGCTTAGAACCAGAGGACACTGATAGAATATAGAACAAATACTTCACATACATCTTCCCCAAGAAGAGGATGATGAAAGTGTGGGATTCAGGAACAGAGACTGCAACGTACTTGAACAAATTGAATTAGAAGATGTTGGCAGGCTTAAAAATGGACAAATTTCCATCCATGTCCAGATGAATTATGTCTCAGGCTGACATGGGAGGCAAGTGAGGAAATTGCAGGGGCACTGACTCAAATTTTTAATTCCTCTCTGGCCACAGGAGAGTTGCCAGATGACTGGAGAACAACTTATGTGGTTCCACTACATAAGAAGAGTTGCAGAGATAATGATGATTGGGAGATGCCGACATTGGATGGGGTAAGCACAGCAAGAAGTTTCATAACACCCAGTGTTGCAGAGATACGCCAAGGGACTGCAGATTAGTGAGTCTCATGTCAGTCGCAGGGAAACGACTGGAAAAAATTCTGAAGGAGAGTATCTACCTCCAAAGCTTGATCAGGAAGAGTCAGCATGGCTTCATCAGAAGGAGGTCATGGCTATGGGTTTCAGCAAAGTCCCACATGGGAAACTTGTAAAGAATGTAAATACACATATAGAGGGTAATTTCAAGTGGATTCCAATTTGGCTTAGCTGTAGGAGATAGAGAGTGATAACAGAAGGCTGCTTTAGTGATTGGAAGCCAGTGTCAGTGGCATACTGCAGGGATCTATGTTGGGTCCCATATTATTTGTCATTTATAAAAAAGACATAGATAACTATGTGGGGGTAGGAATAGTAAGTTTGCGGATGACACGAAGATTGGCCAGGTTAACAGTGAGGCCGAATGTTTTGGTCTACAAGAAGATATAGACGGGATGACCTAATGGGCAAGTAAGATGCAAATAGAATTTAACTCTGAAAAGTATGAGGTGGTACACTTTGGAAGGAGTAATTTGACCAGGAAGTAGTCAATGAACGGCATGGTACGAGGAAGTTCTGTGAAACAAAGGGACTTCGGCATGGTTGTCCATAAGTCTCTGAAAGAGTTAAGGCTTGTTAGTGTCGTGAAAAAGACATATGGAACACTTGCCTTTATCAAAGGAGGCATAGATTACAAAAACAGGCAAATCATATTGGAGTTGTATAGTACTTTGGTGAGGCCACAGCCAGAGTACTCTGTGTAGTTCTGGTTGTCACAATATGGAAAGAACGTGATTGCACTGGAGGGGGTGCAAATGAGATTCACCAAGATGCTGCCTGGGATGGAACATTTAATTTATGAAGAGACTTTTGATAGGCACTTTTCATAGAAACAAAGGACTGAGGGGTGACCTGATCAAGGTGGATACAGAGTAGTTGTTCCCCTTATTTGAAGAATAAGTCACGAGGGACAAAAATTCAAGGGGAGGGGCAGGAGGTTCGGAGGCGATATGAGGAAAAGACACTTTTACCCCAGAGAGTGGTGACAGTCTGGAATGCACTGCCTGGGAGAGTGGTAAAGGCATATTGCCTCACATTCTTTAAAAAAAATATCTGGATGAGCATTTGACACATCATAACATTTAAAGCTATGGGCAAACTGCTGATCAATCGAATCAGGTGGAAACTCAGATGTTTCTCATATGTTAGAACATAGAACATAGAACATTACAGCGCAGTACAGGCCCTTCGGCCCTCGATGTTGCGCCGGCCAGTGGACCCTCTAACCTAAACTATTCCAATATCATCCATATGCCTATCCACCGAACATTTGAATGCCCCCAAAGTAGGCGAGTCCACAACTGCTGCAGGCAGGGCATTCCACGCCCTCACCACCCTCTGTGTAAAGAACCTGCCTCTGACATCCGTCCTATAACTACCACCTCTTAATTTAAAGTTATGTCCCCTCGTGTTGGTCATCACCATCCGAGGAAAAAGGCTCTTACTATCCACCCTATCCAATCCCTTGATCATCTTATACGCCTCAATTAGGTCACCGCGTAACCTTCTTCTCTCTAATGAAAATAACCTCAGGTCCCTCAGCCTTTCCTCATAAGGCCTTCCCACCATACCAGGCAACATCCTGGTAAACCTCCTCTACACCCTTTCCAATGCTTCTACATCTTTCTTATAATGCGGCGACCAGAACTGTACGCAATACTCCAAGTGCGGCCGCACCAGAGTTTTGTACGGTTGTAACATAACCTCACGGCTCCTAAATTCAATCCCTCTACCAATAAAAGCTAACACACCGTACGCCTTCTTAACAACTTTATCAACCTGGGTGCCAACTTTCAAAGAGCTATGTACTTGTACCCCAAGATCCCTCTGCTCGACAACACTATTAAGGGTCCTTCTATTAGCCCTATATTTCATATGCCTGTTATTCCTACCAAAGTGAATCACCTCACACTTATCCGTATTGAATTCCATTTGCCACCTCACGGCCCAGCTCTGCAACCTATCTATGTCCCTCTGCAAACTGTAACATCCATCCTCGCTGTCTACAACTCCCCCCACTTTGGTATCGTCAGCAAATTTACTAATCCAACCCTCTACACCCTCATCGAGGTCATTTATAAAAATGACAAACAGCAGTGGCCCCAAAACAGATCCTTGAGGTACACCACTTGTAACTGCACTCCAGGTTGAATATTTCCCATCAACCACCACCCTCTGTCTTCTATCAGCTAGCCAGTTGGTGCAGATTCAATGGGCCAAAGAGTACTCTAGCATGCCATTAGCACTTGGCATGTTTTAACATTCAAGACTATGGGCCAAGTGCTAGTAAACTGGATTCAAAGGGACATCAAGTGTTTCTCACATCTCAGTGCAGACTCAATGGGCCGAAGGGCCTCTTCTGCACTGTAAGATTCTATGACAGCATCTCCCAAAGGATAACTTAGAAGAACAAGGGCAACAAATGCATGGGAACACCACCTTCTGCAAGTTCCCCTCCAATCCATCCTGACCTAGAACTATTCCGCCATTTCTTCTCTTGCTGGATCAAAAACCTCCTACAGATCTCCCTCCTGAATACAGTGAGTGTATCTGCATCACATGAACAGCAGTAGTTTAAGACACGACTCACTAACACCTTCTCAAGGGCACTGAGGTTGCGCAATCACTTGATTTTGCCAGCAGCACACATATTGCATCAACAAAAATGGATTTTAAACAAAGTTTCAATGGATGTAGGGTGTTGTTGGGTTGCCGGATCCAAGTGGAGAGGATCTCCAAGAGAATTGCACATATCGACACAGACATCAAGTTTCTACAGAGATGCAAGAAAGCAGACAGGATACCAAAGGGACTACAGATCACGAACCCACTCAGGTCAACCTATAACACAGACTACGCTGAGAGGCTTTTCCGTCGCACCTCTGTCATACTCCTCAATCACCTCATACACCAGCTCTATAGCAAACGCCGCACCCTGGAAAGTAAAATGGAATACATATTCTCAACTTGCGCTCAGGACGCAGATCAGCTGCGAAACTGTGCCAAGCAGATGAGACAAAGAAACTACACCATTTACATGCACAACAAGAACAGGAAACTTGAAAAACTCAGCATCGCCACCAGCAACAACCAAGCCTCCCTTGGCACCACAGTAGAAAACAACACTACCGCAGGGAGGTCCATTGTTAATTTGTTAGACTACACACTTCAATCACAGAGGAAATCGAAGTTCTCAGCCGAGGGCTCAATTTCTGTCCCGCCACCAAAATGGACCCCATCAGTGTTGCAGTGGACACAGAGGAATTCATCAGGCGAATGAGGCTGCGTGAGTTCTTCCACAAACCCCAAGAGGCCAATAGCGTACTCAATGAGATAGCTAATGAACCAGAACAGCCGACAGAGGGATCCGCAGTGCAGCAACCGAAGAGGAATGAATCCAATTGGACTCCTCCAGAAGGCCGCTGCCCCCGACTGGACATGTATGCCCAAGCCACCAGGAGGTGTGTGAAAACCAGATTCATCAACCGCACTTACAAGACAGTCCCGAACATCACCCAAGCACAAAGCAAGGCCATCCGTGCTCTCAAGACCAACCGCAACATTGTCATCAAACCAGCAGACAAAGGAGGTGCCACCATCATACTGAACAGAACGGACTACTGTGAAGAAGTGTACCGACAACTAAACAATGTGAAACACTACAGACAGTTACCAGCAGATCCGACCAAAGAACACACTCGTCAACTCAACACTCTGATCAAAACCTTTGATCCGGACCTTCAGAACACCCTCCGGGCTCTCATTCCACGTACTCCCCGCATTGGGGATCTCTACTGCCTCCCAAAGATACACAAGGCAAACATACCCGGCCGTCCCGTCGTATCGGGCAATGGGACCCTGTGTGAGAACCTCTCCGGCTATATTGAGGGCATCCTGAAACCCATTGTACAAAGAACCCCCAGCTTTTGTCTTGACACTACGGACTTCCTACAGAAACTCAGCACACATGGAGCAGTAGAACCAGGGACACTCCTTGTCACAATGGATGTCTCGGCGCTCTACACCAACATCCCCCACGACGATGGTATTGCTGCAACTGCCTCAGTACTCAATGCCAACAACTGCCAGTTTCTGGATGCAATTTTACAACTCATCCGCTTCATCTTGGACCACAATGTCTTCACCTTCAACAATCAGCTTTTCATCCAGACACATGGAACAGCCATGGGGACCAAATTTGCACCTCAGTATGCCAACATCTTCATGCACAGGTTCGAACAAGACTTCTTCACTACACGAGATCTTCAACCAAGGTTATATACTAGATACATTGATGACATCTTTTTCCTTTGGAATCATGGTGAACAATCATTGAAACAACTGTATGATGATATCAACAAGTTCCATCCCACCATCAGACTCACCATGGACTATTCTCCAGAATCAGTTGCATTCTTGGACACACACATCTCCATCAAGGACGGTCACCTCAGCACCTCACTGTACCGAAAACCGACAGACAACCTCACAATGCTCCACTTCTCCAGCTTCCACCCTAGACACGTTAAAGAAGCCATTCCCTATGGACAAGCCCTCCGTATACACAGAATTTGCTCAGATGAGGAGGATCGTGACAGACACCTCCAGACGCTGAAGGATGCCCTCGTGAGAACAGGATATGGCGCTCGACTCATCAATCGACAGTTCCGACGTGCCACAGCGATAAACCGCACTGACCTCCTCAGAAGACGAACACGGGACACGGTGGACAGAGTACCCTTTGTTGTCCAGTACTTCCCTGGAGCGGAGAAGCTACGACATCTTCTCCGGAGTCTTCAACATATCATTGATGACGATGAACATCTCGCTAGGGCCATCCCCACCCCACCACTTCTTGCTTTCAGACAACCGCACAACCTCAAACAGATCATTGTTCGCAGCAAACTACCCAACCTTCAGGAGAACAGTGACCACAATACCACACAACCCTGCCACAGCAACCTCTGCAAGACATGCCAGATCATAGACACGGACGACATCATCAAACGTGAGGATACCATTCACCAGGTACACGGTACGTACTCTTACAACTTGGCCAACGTTGTCTACCTAATACATTGCAAGAAAGGATGTCCCGAAGCATGGTACATTGGGGAGACCATGCAGACACTACGACAGCGGATGAATGAGCATCACTCAACAATCACCAGGCAAAACAGTTCCCTTCCTGTGGGCGAACACTTCAGCAGTCATGGGCATTTGGCCTCCGACCTGCGGGTAAATGTTCTTCAAGGGGGACACACGACAGCGCAGAGTCGCTGAGCAGAGACTGATAGCCAAGTTCCGCACACATGAGGACGGTCTTAACAGGGATCTTGGCTTCATGACACACTATCTGTAACCCCCGTAACTTGCCTGGGTTAGCAAAAAACCTCACTACTGTGCTGTCTGGAGAAAATACACAATTCTCTAATCAATGCTCAGGATTCCCTTCACACACATTGTTAGCCACTTTAACATTTGAATAGCAGGCCAGATGTAAAGATTCGCATTCTAATCAGCAATCTGTAATTGTCTGTGTGGATATGAGTGCTATTGCAGACCAGAACATTGCATTTGCCTGACGAAGGCTATAAAGTCAAAAGCTCACGAATTTACTATCAAATAAATTGGTTGGATTTAAAATTGGTGTTGTAAAACTTTACTGAGTTGTTGGGTAAGCCAGCATTTTTTGCCCACAGAGCATTGGTAATATCAAAGAACAAAGAACAAAACAGCATGGGAAACAGGCTCTTCAGCCCAACAAGCCCGCGCCACCACTTCGATGTTCCCACTTCTACATGCGATCCCTGTCCATGTTTATGGATCTATGGATTAAAAGCCAAATTTGAGACAATTTAGGAAGAATTTGTTTTGCCAATTAGCCTAACAGCACATCTTTGGGACGTGGGAGGAAACCGGAGCTCCCGGAGAAAACCCACGCAAGCAAGGGGAGAATGCGCAAACTCCCACAGACACAGGCCCAAATCCATGTATCTGCACAGCACAGCGATAGTCACTGAGCTGTCGTGTTGCCCATCAAATGGTCCAGGTCAGGCGTACACTAACGATGTGAAGCACTAGGATACTCTCGAAAAATCCAAGAGCAGCCCTCTCACGACCCATCGCGTGTATGCCCCTCGTTAGACAACAATGTGGACCAAAGCACCTGTAGGATAAAAACAAGTACATCAATATCATCATCTATTTACACACTTCCCAGGGACTCCCAAGGCTCATGATCCCTATTTTAAAATCAGTTTTCTATACCCCTCCATTCCCATTCTGTTCATGTGCCCATCTAAGTATTTCTTAAATATCTCCAGAGTACCTGCCTCCACCACTTTACTTGGTAGCGCATTCTATACCCCCACCACTCTCTGTGAGAAAAAACTCCTCTAGCATCCAAATTATACCTTACCCCCCTCACCCTAAGCCCGTGACCCCTCATGCTATTTGAGTCCATCCTAGGAAAAAGCTTAGCCCTGTTTACTCTATCTATCCCCTTCAAAATCTTGTACACCTCTATCAGATCTCCTCTAAGTCTACGTCTTTCTAAGGAAAACAGTCCCAATTTGCCTAATCTCTCCTCGTAACTCAGACCTTCCACCAGGCAGCATCCTGGTAAACCTCATCTGCACTCTTTCCAGAGTCTCCACATCCTTCCGGTAGTAAGGCGACCAAAACTGGACACAGTATTCCAAATGAACTCTAACCAGCGTTTTATACGCTGTTTGTAATTTTTATAAATGATCTGGATGAGGGTATTGAGGGATGGATCAGTAAATTTGCAGATCACACTAAAGTCGGTGGAGTGGTACATAGTGAAGAGGGGTGTTATAGTTTACAGAGTGACTTGGACAAGTTGCAGAGCTGGGCCGAGAGGTGGCAAATGGAGTTTAATGTGGAAAAGTGTGAGGTAATGCACTTTGGCAGGAACAATAACTGTGTAGAGAATAGGGCTAATGGTAGGGCTCTTAATAGTGTTGAGGAACAGAAGGATCTTGGTGTATGTGTCAATAGATCCCTGAAAGTAGGCAGTCAAGTGGATAAAGTTGTTAAGAAGGCATATGGAGTCTTAGCTTTTATTGGTAGGGGATTGAATTTAGGAGCCGCAGTATCATGTTGCAACTGTACAAAACTCTAGTGCGGCCGCACTTGGAGTATTGTGTGCAGTTCTGGTCCCCGCATTATAAGAAAGATGTGGAGGCATTGAGAGGGTACAGAGGAGGTTTACCAGGATGTTGCCTGGTATGGAGGGCAGGTCTTATGAAGAGAGGCTGAGGGATTTGAGATTGTTTTCGTTAGAAAGGAGCGGCTAAGAGGGGACCTAATCGAAACATATAAGATGATTAGAGGTTTAGATAGGGTGGACAGTGATAGCCTTTTTCCTAGTATGGAGAAAGCTAGCACGAGGGGACACAGCTTTAAATTAAGGGGTATGAGTTATAGGACGGATATCAGAGGTAGGTTCTTTACTCAAAGAGTGATTAGGGAGTGGAATGCCCTTCCTGCAGCTGTTGTAGATGCGCCAAGTTTGGTGGCGTTTAAGAGGTTAGTTGATAAGTATATGGAAGAGAAGGGAGTGGTTTAGTTAGGAGGGGCATTGCTTTTTATTTTGGTCGGCACAACATCGAAGGCCGAAGGGCCTGTTCTGTGCTGTAATGTTCTATGTTCTATGTTCTATACAACTGCATCATTAAAGGCCAGCTCTTGTACTCTATACCCCTTCCTATAAAGGCTAGCATACTATATGCTTTCTTCACAACCTTCTCCACAACCTTCTCCACTTGCTCTGCCACCTTCAGAGACTTGTTCACCTGCACCCCCAGGTCCCTCTGCGTTTCTATACTCTTAATAGGTCTACTCTTTATCATATACCTCCCCTCTACATTCTTTCTCCCGAAATGCATCACCTCACATTTATCAGGATTGAATTCCATCTGCCATCTGTCTGCCCAAGCTACCAGTCTATCAATGTCCTGCTGCATCACCTGACAATGCTCCTCACTATCCGCAAGACCATCCATCTTTGTATCGTCTGCAAACTTGCTGATCACTCCACTTACTCCTTCTTCCAAGTCATTTATATATATATATTACAAATAGAAGAGGTCCCAGTACCGAGCCCTGCGGCACACCCCTAGTGACCGACCTCCAGCTAGAGAAACACCCTTCCACTATTACTCTCTGTCTCCTATTACCAAGCCAGTTGCTTATCCATCTAGCTACCTGTCCTTGTATCCCATTAGCCTTGATCTTCTCAACTAACCTCCCATGAGGGACTTTGTCAAACGCCTTACTAAAATCCATATAGACGACATCAACGGCTCGCCCTTTGTCCACCATTTTCGTCACCTCCTCAAAAAATTCTACCAGATTTGTAAGGCACGACCTCCCCTTAACAAATCCATGCTGCGTATCCCTAATCAGATTGCAACGCTCTAAGTGCCTATACATCCTATCTCTAAGAATCCCCTCCAACAGCTTCCCTACCACTGACATCAAACTCACCGGCCTATAATTTCCAGGGTTATCCCTACCACCCTTTTTAAACAACGGTACAACATTAGCTATTCCTCCAGTCCTCTGGGACCTTACCTGTGTCCAAGGAAGAGACAAAAATTTGCGTCAGAGGCTCAGCAATTTCACCTCACACCTCTCTAAGCAGTCTGGGATAAATGCCATCAGGGCCTGGAGATTTATCAGTTTTAATGCTACCTAGAAGCTCTAACACTTCCTCCCTCGGTATGGATATTTCCCTCAACTGGTCCACAGCTCCCTCAGAGACAGGAGCTGTCAACAAGCCCCTCTCCTTCGTGAATACCGACGCAAAGTATTCATTCAGGATCTCCACCATTCCCTCGGGCTCTAAGCACAGTTCCCCTCCTCTGTCCCTAAGAGGTCTGATTTTTCCTCTAACCACCCTTTTATTCCTAACATAAGAGTAAAAAGCCTTTGGGTTTTCCTTAATCCTATCCGCCAAAATCATTTCATGCACCCTTTTTGCCCTTCTAACTCCCTGTTTGAGATCCTTCCTACTCTCTCTATATTCCTCCAACGCTGTCTCCGTTCCCAGATGCTTTGACCTATCATACGCCTCTCTTTTCTTCCTAACCAAGTCCTCAATATCCCTAGTAATCCACGGCTCTCTAATCCTACCTTTCCCATCTTTCCTCTTGGCCGGCACGTACTTATCTTGCAACATTTTCAATATTCCTTTGAAAGAGTCCCACATGCCTAGCGTGGACTTACCCTCAAACAACCGTTCCCAATCAGTTTCCATAAGTTCCTGCCTAATTCGACTGTAGGTAGCCTTTCCCCCAATTCAGCACACTGCCCCTAGGGCACCAAGTATCCTTTTCCATCTGTATCCTAAAGTAGACAGAATTGTGGTCACTGTTAGCCACATGTTCCCCCACCAAAATATCAACCACCTGCCCTGGCTCATTACTCAGAACTAAATCCAATATAGCCCCTTCTCTAGTCGGGCTAGCCACATACTGTTCCAACGATCCTTCCAGTACACATTTTACAAATTCCTGCCCATCCAAATCCCCAGCTCTAAGTACTTTCCAATCCACCCTAGGGAGATTAAAATCTCCCACTATAACGACTCTGTTCTTTCTGCACCTATCCAAAATGTCTTTACATATGCCTTCTTCAACTGCCCGTGGGCTGTTGGGTGGCCTATAATACACCCCTAGCATAGTAATTGCCCCCTTTCTATTCCTCAA
This sequence comes from Sphyrna mokarran, assembly GCA_024679065.1. Classification (NCBI taxonomy): domain Eukaryota; kingdom Metazoa; phylum Chordata; class Chondrichthyes; order Carcharhiniformes; family Carcharhinidae; genus Sphyrna; species Sphyrna mokarran. The sequence goes on along the minus strand of JAGIQG010000023.1, from coordinate 34,065,549 downwards.
CTTCACCCACAGTGACTCCACTCCTAACTCCTCTGTATTGTCCTCCCTCTGCACCGCCGTGATGCTCTCCTTAACTAACAACGCCACTCCCCCACCTCTTCTGGACCTTCCTCTGTCACACCTGAAACACTTATACCCAGGAATGTTCAGTTGCCACTGCTCCCCTTCCTTTAACCACGTCTCTGTCACTGCAACCACATCCAAGTTCCTCGCAAACATTAAGGCCCTAAGTTCATCCGTTTTTCCCGTTACGCTCCTCGCATTGAAACAGACACACTCCAGACCTCCAAGACCACTCGGAACCTCCTTCTCCCCGGTGCATCTCTTCTCGTCCAAGCTTACTCTATCTCCCATCTCGCTCTCTACCGAGAGATCGGTCTCATTCCCTCCCCCCACCTCCATATTAGTTGAAATCCTGCCGAAACACTCCAACTAACCTCCCAGCTAAGATATTCACATCCTTCCCATTCAAGTGTTCCCCATCCCTTCTATACAGGTGCCCTTCTTTCACAAAGACTTCCCAGTTATCCACAAATATGAAACCCTCTTCCCTACACCAGTCCTTCAGCCACGCATTCAGCTGTAGGATCTCATTTCTCCTGGCTCTGCTATTACCCGCACCTGGAAGCAGCCCTGAGATCGCCACCCTCGAGGCCCTGTTCTTCAGCCTACCCCCCAACTCCCTGAACTCCCTTCTTGTATCCTCCCTGCTCTTCCTTCCTACATCCTTCTCTCCTACGTGAATAATCACATCCGCCTTGGCCCCCTCACCCTTCAAAATGCCCTCTACCCTGTCTGACACATCTTGCACCCCTGCTCCAGGGAGGCAAACTACCATCCTGGAGTCCCGCCTTGGACCACAGAAGCGTCTATCTATTCCTTTAACCCTTCCATCCCCCACCACTATCTCCCTTCTAGCCCCTTTCCTCCCCTTTGAGGCACTCTGGCCCTCGTGCCTTACCTTTTTTAACCCTCCGCCCTTGATATTTTGGGGGACTGCCACTGGGGAAGTCTTTGGACTGTCTCCCCTCTCCTTTTTTCCCCTTCCTGACAGTAATCCACCTGTAAGGGTCAGGTTTCCCCCCCTTAGGCTCCAGGTCTGCCACCTTACTTTGCCTCCCTTCCATGATTACTTCGTTCTCCCTGACTAAAAATGCATCTTCCAACTGGCTCTAGTTGCTTGACCCGAGCCCTCAGACGCTGCAGCTCCAAACACTTGGCGCATACGTGGACTTTCTGGAGAGGTCTCACCTCCAGGAACTCCCACATGTGACACTGTACACAGGTGAGGCGTCTTCCCTTAATCCCTGCCATTGTCATGGACACCTTTGGAGGTGTGAATTCCAATGGAAAACCAGGAAAAAGTAGAATAAAAATAAAAGTTAATGGCACCATATCTGAATTCTTCTTAAAAAAGAATTAATAGTGCAAATGGATTCATGCGATTTGGTAATTCTGCAACAACATCACCAAGTTATTTTGGGTTTCTTTTAAGTGTCCAGTTATAATCTCCTTAATGACTGATACCAACACTTTCTCCGTGAAAATATCAAGCTAACTGTATGAGTTTCTGATCCCTTTCTCCTTGAATTTTGAAAACTGAATACCAACCACTTTATTAGCCACCTCTTTTAAGACCCTGGAAAGAAGACCTCCAGGACCCGAAGACTTGTCCGTCCTCAGCTCCATTAACTTGCTCAGTACAACTTCTCTAGTAATTGCAATTTCACCTAGTTCCACTCCTCCCTCAATCTCTTTCATTTCCAGCTATTTCTGAAATGTTTTTGTATTGTCTATAGTAAAGACAGAAGCAAAATGTCTGTTAATTTCATCTCCCATTTTCTTATTTACTATTAACTCATCATCCTCACTCACCAGAGGACCCATACTCATTTCATTTTTTTTTCCCTTTAGGGTTCTTCACTAACTTATAGTCCTTACATGGAACCCTTAACAGCGCAGAAGGTGGTCATTAGGCTCTTCAAACCAGCACCAACAACAATTCCACCAAGGCTCCACCAACCTAACCCATGCATCTTCAGTGTGGGAGGAAACCGGAACAGCCGGAGGAAACTGATGTAGACACGGGGAGAATGTGCAAACTCTACCCAAACATCTTCAGTTAACCACGAATGGTGATTCCTTCCCTTAGATCTTTTCTTTTTGGTAGGAGTATACTTCTTCTGAAATATCCCTTAAAATATCTGCCATTGCTTCTCTATTGACCTATCCTCTATCATAGTATCCCAGTTCATTTTAGATAGCTCAGTTTTCTTGTCCACATAGTTGCCCTTATTTAAGTTTAAAACACTTGCCTTGGCTTCAAGTTTTAAAGTTTATTTACTAGTGTCACAAATAGGCTTATATTAACACTGCAGTTAAGTTATTGTGAAAATCATCACACTTTGATGCCTGTTCGGGGACACTGAGGGAGAATTTAACATGGCCAACGCACTTAACCAGCTCATCTTTTGGACTGTAGGAAGAAACCAGAGCACCCAGAGGACACGGGGAAACATGCAGACTCCATACAGACAGTGACCCAAGCTGCAAATCGAACCCAGGTCTCTGGCGCTGAGAGTCAGCAGTGCTAACCACTGTGCCAGCCACTCTTCTCCCTTTGAAATTGGAGTAAAATTCAATCATATTGCAATTGCTACTAAATAGGGGTGCTTTCACTCTGAAGTCATTAATTAATCCTGTCATGTTACAAAATACTTAGAATGTTTCAAGACAGTTTCTGGAACCAAACTATGAACTTCTCATCCAAGCTCCAATCTGATTTTTCTGATTTATGTGCAGATTAAAATCACCCATGATTATTGCCATCCCTTTACTTCAAGCATCCAATATATTTTCCTGTATATTTTGTCTTACATTAGGATTACTGATAAAGGGGCCTATAAAGAGACTTCTTTTCTCTATTTTTTCTTATCTGCACCTAAAATGGATTCTACATTCTTGTGACATTAGTGTACCTTCAAGGAATGTATTTTTTCTTCAATCATGTTCTTTGCAGCTATCAGTAGCCTTTTCTTTCATTGTTGCTGAGCTGGCTAGTTGAAGTCCTTTGATTGCTGCTTCAACAGTTTAATTGGGGGTTTGTTTATTTTTACTTAGGGCCTCAGGTACTTTCTGGGATTTTTTTATGACCTTGCATTGTGAGGGGAGATTGATTTACAAGTCAAAGTCAGGTGGTTCCTCCCTAGAAAAATCTAACGAATCATTTCAGTTTTAGTTTTGAAGGAGGGATGGATATCAAATTAAAAAGCAGTGTTCTTCTCTCTCTGGTATTGGAAATTCTGTTGGATACTTAGAAGCAAAGCCTTCTGCTGTTGGTGGATTGCTAGTTAGTACTTCGAATTTCTCTCTCCCTGCTGTTTTGGGAAGCTGTTCCGACTCCAAGCTTATCTGTTTGTGCATCAAGAGAACTGCAGCATTCAACCAAAGGAGCAAATTCCAGCATCATATGAGCATTTGCATTTTCTGTGCTAAACCTGTATCAAGGGTTTTATATAAGGAAGTTTGATTGATTGGAACATTTCTTATATTCATTAAGAATCATACAATATCATGGTTGTTTTTATTCTTGTAATTGGTAGAAGTTGTTATTTTTGTTTCTGTAAATGTTAACTGCATTCTTAAAATAAACTTTGTTTGATAAAGCTTCCTAGTGAGTCAGTTGAACTGTACCTGAAATGAAAAATTTCATGTTTACCCTAACCAAGTTCAAAGTGCAAAACTTATGATCAAGATGGGCTTCATAAAACACTCGAGTTTCTGAATTGAATAAGAACAATCCTGATCTCCTCAACTAAGGTCATCTCTAACTATTGTTCCAATGTCATCCTTTATTAACAGTACTACCCCACCTTTATCAACCTTGCTGTTCTTATTGAATGTCATATACCGCTCAATTTTCAGAACCCAATCCTTGTCATCCTAAGACCATGAGTTATTCGCTCATTTTTTTTTAAACTTCAACGCATGCTGGCAATAAATTCATTTTATTGTGAATGCTATGCACAGTCATATACAAAGCCTTCAGTTTTGTCTTTTTGTTATCTTTGTAACATCTTATCTTGACTATTGGAGTATTAGATTTTATCTCTCTATCCTTTCCTGCTATTCTAAGACCTTCATCTCCCTTATTACTAGCATGGTCTGCTGCCTTGAAACTCTTTACTCAAAGAGTGATTAGGGAGTGGAATGCCCTGCCTGCAGCTGTTGTAGATGCGCCAAGTTTGGTGGCGTTTAAGAGGTTAATTGATAAGTATATGGAAGAGAAGGGAATGGTTTAGTTTGGAGGGGCATTGCTTTTTATTTTGGTCGGCACAACATCGAAGGCCGAAGGGCCTGTTCTGTGCTGTATTGTTCTATGTTCTATGTTCTATGTACTCCTTGATTTGCTACATCTATCCCTCCTACTTCCCTAGTTATGCAATTCACAACAAAATGGTATAGTCCTCACTTTCCCCAGTACTAATGCTACTACCCCACAAACCAGAACATACTTTTCCCATATAGTCTCTGAGCCACACAATTATTTTTCCCAATTTATTTATCCTATGCCAATTCCACATGGCTCAGGTATTAATCCAATGGAATTAACTTTTGAGGTTCTGCTTCTTAATTTGGTATCTATCTTCTCATACTGACTGTGTAGAACCTCTTTTCTTGTTCTGCTCATAATGTCAGTAGTTACATGGACTACGACAAAGTAAGAACTTGCGCTCGAATCCTCTGGTCTGCAGACTGCTGGAGACTGGATGCATGTTGGGCAATTCGTATAGGATCCGACGCACATCCTGACACACATACATACATATGAGAATCGTTTGGAAAATTTTAAACTTCAAATGGGTTCATTTCCTGCTGAACAGGACTCTTTGCAAATGTCTCCTATCCTGAGCTTTGAGTAGAGATTTTGGCTACCTGCATGCTTACCCAGGAGATGTTAGTTTAGTTTCTAATTTAACAGCTGCACAACACAACTGAGTGCCACAAATGAAGCCCCCAGTCATCCCCTCCCAGGTTCAACTAACCCCCAACTTGATTGACACACGTTGACCCAACTCTCACACATCTCATTAACTCCACTGACTTGACTAATCACCCAAACACCTGACCACCCACCACAGCCACGCAACACTCCTCCCAGACTGAATGCATCCCTGACCACCTGACTACACTCCCAACTAACCCATTAATCCACTCATCTATTCACCCATTTGTGCATCTACTTATCACATTCATTAAAATAAATGCACCTTACCTGAGTATGGCAGTTAGTGCCATAAAAATTGGATGTATCGCCTTTCCTTCAATTATTTTGCACTTGCTAGACTTGCCTGCACAGATTGATATTTGCTTCAGCTAGGATCAAAAGTCCCAGCTGAAAACTGGCAACAATCAGGTCAGAAACAAGAACAGTGGCAATGTTTCCTGTATTGCTGCTACCTGGAATACTTGGCCCATAACATTCCACGATACTTGATCTTTTGAAGTGACAGGCAAAATAGAAAGAAGTGGGGGTTGCCAATAATAATAATGGGAATAAAAAGAGAGGTGAGAAAAGATCTTGGAGGCAATTCTCCCCAAAAAATTCTTAATTGCTGAACTGGCAGGAAAAATAGTGTAATTCATGATTATTTTTTCAGGGGGAGTTCAGACAAGAATCTCCCACGCGCTGTGCAATGCAGAAGTCACAATCAGGAATATCATTAAAAGCTTGGGGAGATGGGGGTGTCCTATTCATGTCGGAGTCTGACAGTTCCGGGACTCTGCGTGTGCACAATGACCCTGAATTGTCAGCCTGTGTTTTGCTGGCCAACTAGATCATCCCTCCCCCACCAATTGGTCCCCAGAAGCATTCCCGGGTCAGCCCCATCCAGGAGTGCAAATATCTCCAGCAACATCTCCTTCCACCCTCACCTCCCCAATCCAAGCAGTTACGATCTCCTCCCATCAAGGGGTGCCATTAGCAGACTTTCCCTTTGTTTCTGTGGCTATACTCACCTTCCATTCCCTCACCCAACTTTATAAATATCTCCCACTTTATATGTCTTTTAGCTTTGACAAAAAGTTATCTGGATTTGAAATGTCAGCTCTTTTTTTTCCTTATAGCTGCTACCAGACCTTTCGAGATTTCCTGGTATTTTCTCTTTTGGTTTCCAGCATCCACAGTAATTTATCTTTTTTTTCACTACCACAAAATAATTCAGGCAAAAACTTAGACTGATTTCAAGAAGAAATTAGAAATAGCTCTTGGGACTAAAGGAATCAAGGGAAATCGGGGGAAGGGGAGCAAGATATTGAATTTAATGATCAGTCATGATCATAATGAACGGTGGAGCAGGCCAAATGACCCAATCCTGCTTCTAGGTTCTATATTTCTCTTTAATCTATCTGAAGTTCCTAATCTCTGGAACTATTCTTCTCTTTTGCACTTTCTACAATGTATTCACATCTTTCCTATAGTGTATAACTGTACTCAATATTTCAGCTGAGATCTAACTAGTGCACAAGTCCCTCCTTGTTTTTGTACTCTATGTCCCTATTAATAAAACCCAAAGTACTACATGCTTCAAAGTACTATGTCTCTTCACCTGACCTGCCACTTAATGATCTATGCACATATACACCCAGGTCAGTCTGTGCCTGAACCTGGTTAAGAATTTTACCCCTTATTTCATTTTGTCTTTATGCAGGGGGTGGTCATGTCTCACAAACTTAATTGAGCTTTTTGAGTAAATGATAAAGACGAATGAGGAGGGAAGGACAGTGGATGTTGTCTCTATGGACTTGAATATGGCCTTTGACAATGTCTCCCATGGCAGGCTTATACAGAAAGTGAAGTCACATGGAATCTCTGCTGAGTTTGTGAAATGGATACAGGACTGGCTACATCATAAAAGACAGAGAATTGTAGTGAAAGGGTGTTTTTCTGACTGAAGATCTGTGATTAGTGGTATTCCACAGGGATCAGTGCTGGGATCCCTGTAAATGATTTGGAGGCGAATATAGGTGGTCTACAGTAAATGGCAGAATCATTAGAAGCATTAACATACAAAGGGATCAAGGTGCACAGATCCACAGTTTCCTGAAAATTTCAAGATAGGTGGACAAGGGTCATCATCTCAGAATTACTCCAAGTGCCACGTATCAGTGAGGCTAGAAACAGGAAGATAGTACAGCTCAACATATGGCGAAACAGCTGGTGTAGGAGGGAGGGTTTCTGATCTCTACACCAATGGAATCTCTTCTGGGGTCAGTGGGACTGTACAAGAAGGATAGGTTGTACCTAAACTGGAAGGGCATACATATTCTGGTCAGCAGGTTTGCGAGTGTCACGTGGGAGGATTTAAACAAGTTTTGCAGGGATATGGGAATCAAAGCAGAGGTGAATTAACTGAAGGGGAGCTAGAGAGTAGAGCAGGCAAAATGTGGTTGCTAACCAAAGAGGGTCTGGTGGGCTAAAATGCATTTGTTTGAATGTGAGAAGTGTAACAGGGAAGGCAGATGAACTTAGATCTTGGATTAGTACTTGGAATTATGTTGTTGTTGCTGTTACACAGATTTGGTTAAGAGAACTACAGGATTGGCAGCTTAACTATCCAGGATACAGATATTTCAGGCAGGATAGAACATAGAACATTACAGCACAGAACAGGCCCTTTGGCCTTCGATGTTGCGCTGACCAATATAAAAAGCAATGACCCTCCAAACTAAACCATTCCCTTCTCTTCCATACACTTATCAACTAAAGGATGTAAAAGTGGTAGAGGAATTGCCAGAATGGTTAAGGACAATATCATAGCTGTAATGCGGCAGGATATCTTGGAGGCTCATAAGCAAGGCAATATTGATAGAGCTCCGGAATAGGAAAGGTGTAGTCACAATGTTGGGGGTTTACTACAGGCCTCCCAACAGCCAGCACGAGATAGAGGAACAGAAAGTAAGGCAGGTTTTGGCAAGGTGTAAAAATAACAGGGTTGCTGTGGTTGATGATTTTAACTTCTCCTACATTGACTGGGACTCACTTAGTGCTAGTGGCGTGTATGGGGCAAGTTTGTAAGGAGCATCCTGGGGGGTTTCTTGAAACAGAATGCAGATAGTCCAAGTAGGGAATGGGCTATACTTGACCAGTATTAGAGAATTGAGCCTGGCCAGGTGGTCAATGTTTCAGTTCAGCAACAGTGACCACAATTCAGTAAGCTTTAAGGTACTGATGGATAAAGGTAAGTGTAGTCCTCAGGTGAAGGACTAAATTGGCGGAAGGCTAATTACAATAATATTAAGCAGGAACAGAAGAACGTAGGTTGGGGTCAGATGTTTAAGGGCAAATCAACATCTGGCATGTGGGAGGCATTCAAGTGTAAATCATAGAAATCATAGAAGCCCTACAGTACAGAAAGAGGCCATTCAGCCCATCGTGTCTGCATCGACCACAATCCCACCCATGCTTACCTCCATATCCCTACATATTTACCTACTAATCCCTCTAACTTACACATCTCAGGACACTAAGGGCAATTTTTGGCATGACCAATCAACATCTTTGGACTTTAGGAGAAAACAGGAGCACCCGGAGGAAACCCATGCAGACACGAGGAGAATGTGCAAACTCCACACAGACAATGACCCAAGCCGGGAATTGAACACAGGTCCCTGGAGCTGTGAAGCAGCAGTGCTAACCACTGTGCCGCCCCAAATTAATAGGAATTCAGGACCAGCACATTCCCATAAGGAGGAAAAATAAGTACAGCAAATTTCGGGAGTCTTTGATAACAAAAGATATTGTCAGTCTAGTCAAAGAAAGGAAGCATTTGTCAGGCTAATTGGAGGCTGAGAAACGAAACAAGTGTGGAATACAAGGGAAGTAGAAAAAAACTTAAGCAAGGAATCAGAAGGCTAAAAGGGGTCATGGGAAGTCATTGGCCAGCATAATTAAAGAAAACCCAAGGCTTTTTACACATATATTAAGAGCAAGAGGGTAGCCAGGGAGAGGGTTGGCCCACTCAAGAACAGAAGAGGGAATCTATGTGTGGAGCCAGAGGAAATGGGTTAGGTATTAAATGAGTATTTTGCATCAGTGGATTAGTACTCATCTTGGACGATGAGTCTGGGAAAGGATGTGTACATAGTTTGGGTTATATTGAAATCAAAAAGGAAGTATTGGGGGTCTTGAAAAGCATTAAGGTAGTCAAGTCCCCGAGACCCAATGGGATATACTTTAGAACACAGAGAAACAAGGGAGGAAATTGCCGGGGCCTTGAGAAAAATCACTGTACCCTGACTGGTATCTTGTAGAGATGCTGGCATTAGACTGGGATAAATACAGTAAGAAATCTCACAACGTCAGGTTAAAGTCCAACTACCCTAACGGCTACAGGGGAGGTCCCAGAATTTGGAGAATAACCAATGCTGTTCCTTTTTTAAGGGTAGCAAGGATACTCCAGGTAATTACACATTGGTGAGCCTTGTGTCAGTAGTAGGGAAATTATTGGAGAGGATTCTTCAAGACAGGATTTACTCCCACTTGGAACTAAGTGGACATATTCGTGAGAGGCAACATGGTTTTGTTAAAGGAAAGTCATGTCTCACTAACTTGATCAAGTTTTTTGAAGAAATGACGAAGATGATTGATAAGAATACGGCAGTGGATATTGTCTACATGGACTTCAGTAAGGCCTTTGACAAAGTCCCTCATGGTAAACTGGTACAGAAGGTGAAGTCACACAGGATCAAAGGGGTCTTGGCAAGACGGATACAGAACTGATTCCGTCACAGAACATAGAGGGTAGCAGTGGAAGGATGCATTTCTGAATGGAGGGCTTGACAAGGGATCAGTGCTGGGATCTTTGCTGTTTGTATATATAAATATATAATTTTTATAAAAAGTGATTTGGAAGAAATGTAACTGGTTTGATTAGTAAGTTTGCAGATGACACAAAGGTTGGTGGAATTGCGGTTAGCAATGAGTACTGTCAGAGGATACAGCAGGATATAGATCAGTTGGAGACTTGGACAAATAGATGCCAGATAGAGTTTAATCCAGCTCCAGAGGTCTGTTCTAGGACCCTTGCTGTTTGTCATTTTCATAAATGGCCTGGATGAGGAAGTGGAGGGATGAGTTAGTAAGTTTGTCAATGACACGAAGGTTGGTGGTGTTGTGAATAGTCTGGAGGGATGTCAGAAGTTGCAGCATGACATAGATAGGATGCAAGATTGGGCGGAAAAGTGGCAGATGGACTTCAATGCTGATAAATGTGTACTGATCCATTTTGGTAGATCCAATGGGATGGAGGAGTACAATATCAAGGGTAGGAGTCTTAGCAGTGTTGAGGAGCAGAAGGACCTTGGGGTCCAGTCCACATGACTCTTAAATCGCCCTCACAGGTGGAGGGTGTGGTCAAGAAGGGGTATGGTATACTGGCCTTCATTAATCGAGGGATTGAGTTTAGGAGTCGGGAGGTAATGCTGCAACTTTATAAAGACCCTTGTCAGACCCCACTTGGAGTACTGTGCGCAGTTCTGGTTGCCTCAGTATAGGAACGATGTGGAAACTATTGAGAGGGTGCAGAGAGATTTACAAGGATGTTGCCTGTATTGGGAGGCATGCCTTATGAAGAGACATTGAGGGAGCTAGGTCTCTTCTCCCTGGAGAGACGAAGGTTGAGAGGCAACCTGATAAAGGTTAATAAAATGTGGCGAGATATAGATAGGGCGGATTCTTGGAGGCTTTTTCCCAGGCTGAAATGGTCGCTACAAGAGGACACAGGTTTAAGATGCTGGGGAGCAAGTACAGAGGAGATGTCAGGGGTAAGTTTTTCAGTCAGAAGTGGTGAGCGAGTGGAATCAGCTGCTTTTGGTAGTGTAGAGGCGAACTCACTGGGGTCTTTTAAAAGACGTCTGGATGAGTACATGGGATTTAATGGGATCGGGAGTTATACATAGTTCTATGGGCCTGCTGGGTATAATATAATCAGCACAACTTGGGGGTTGAAGAGCCTGTTTGTGCTGTAGTGTTCTATGTTCCAAATGTGAAATAATGCGCTTTGAAAGGTCTAATACAGATTGGAAATATACAGTAAATGGCAAAACCCTTAACAGTATTGACAGGTGGAGAAGGTAGTCAAGGAGGCACACGGCATGCTTGCTTCATTGCCTGGGGCATTGAGTTTGAGTTTGAGTTTAAAAATTGGCATGTGGCAGCTTTACAGAACCTTAGTTAGGCCACACTTGGAATACAGTGTTCTTTTCTGGTCGCCATACTACCAGAAGGATGTGGAGGTTTGGGGAGGGTACAGAAAAGATTTACCAGAATGTTGCCTGGTATAGGGGGCATTAGCTTTGAGGAGAAGTTGCAGAAACTTGGTTTATTTTCATTGGAACGATGATGTTGAAGCGTGACCAGAGAGAAGTCTACAAGATTATGAAGATCATGGACAGAGCAGATAATCAGAAATTTTGTCCCAGGGTGGAAAACGTGGAATAGGTATAAAGTGTGAGAGGGCAAAGTTTAAAAGAGATGTATGAAGCAATTTTTTTTTTTTTTTACACAGAGAGTGGTGGGTGCCTGGAACTCGCTGCCGGGGAGATAATGGAAGTAGATGTGGATAGTGACTTTTAAGGATATCTGGACAAATATATGAATAGGATGGGAATAGAAGGATATAGTTCCTCGAAGATTTGGGGGTTCTAGTTCAGACAGGCAGCATGATCGGTAAAAGGCTTGCAGGGCCGAAGGGCCTATTCCTGTGCTGTAATTTTCTTTGTTCTTTGTCAGCATGTATGACATGCTTGCCTTCATCAGTCAGGGTATAGAGTATAAAAATTGGCAAGTCATGTTGCAGCTGTCTACAACTTTAGTTAGGCCACGTTTGGAATACAGCATACAGTTCTGGTCGCCACACTGCCAGATGGATGTAGAGACTCTGGAGAGGTTACAGAAAAGGTTTACCAGGACAGGACATTGTCTGGTTTGGAGATATTAGCTACAAGGAGATATTGGATAAATGGTTTATTTTCTCTTGAACATCAGAGGCTGAGGGGCAAGGGAACCTGATGGAAATGTACAAAATTATGAGAGGCATGGATAGAATGGATAGTTGAGAGTATTTTTGCCCAGGATAGAAATGTCAAGGGGACATTGGTTTAAGATAAAAGGAAGAAAGTTAAAGATGTGAGAGGCAAGTTTTTTTTTTATTTACAGAGAGGGTGGTAAGTGTCTGGAAGCGCTGCCACAGAAAATAGTAGAAGCGGATACAACAGCAATATTCAACAGGCACCTTGATAGAAACATGAGTCGGCAGGGAATAGAGGGGTACAAACATCACAGAGGCAAAAGGTCTTTAATTTAGAAAGGTGTCATGTGCTGGCATAGGCTTGGTGAGAGAACAGATTATTCCTGTGCTGTATTGCTCTTTTTGTTTGTCTCTTCATATTCTTCCCACCAAAATGCATCACCTCACACTTTTACACATTGAATTCCATCTGCCATTTATTTGCCCAATCGACCAACTAAGTCTACGTCCTTTTGAAATTCTATACTGTCCTCTTTGTAGTTTATAATATTTCCAAATTTTGTGTCACCTGTAGACGAAGATCTAGATAATTAATATATATCAGAAAAAGCAAAGGTTACAATTCCAATTTCTTGGGAATATCATTACAAATCTTCCTCCAGCCTGAAAAATATCCATCAGTTAATACACTCGGCTTCCCATTAGTCAGCCAATTTTGTATCCATGTTGCTACTGTCCCTTTTACTCCATGAGCTATAACTATTCTCGCAAGTCTGTTGCATAGCATTGTCAGAAGCATTACCCTTAACAACCCTTTGTTAACTCCTAAAAAGAGCCAGCAAGTTAGTTAAACACTTTAATTTCCCCTTTAGAAATTTTTGTTGATTCTTCCAAGTCAACTCACATTTTCCCATGTGACGACTAATTCTATCCCAAATAATTATTTCTAGATTCTTGTCCAATACTGATGTTAAATTGAATGATCTGTAATTGCTGGGCTATCCTTACAACCTTTTCTGAACAACGGCATAACATTTGCAATTCTTCTGGCACTTTTCCTGAGTCTAGAGAAGACGGGAGTTTCTTCCACTACGGACTACACACCTTCAAATTCCATTCTTACTTCCTTCAATATTCTGGATGTATCTCATCTTATTCTTGTGCCTTGTCAACTTTCATAGAACATAGAACATTACAGCGCAGAACAGGCCCTTTGGCCCTCAATGTTGCACCAACCAGTGGAACGAATCTAATGACCCTCTAATCTAAACTATTCCAATGTAATCCATATGCCTATCCACTGACCATTTGAATGCTCTTAAAGTTGGCAAGTCCACAACTGCTGCAGGCAGGGCATTCCACGCCCTTACTACCCTCTGCGTAAGGGACCTACCTCTGACATCCGTCTTATAATTATCACCCCTCAATTTAAAGCTATGTCCCCTCATGTTAGCCATCACCATCTGAGGAAAAAGGCTCTCGCTGTCCACCCTATCTAACCCTCTGATCATCTTTTATGCCTCAATTAGGTTACCTCTTAACCTTCTTCTCTCTAACAAAAATAATCTCAAGTTCCTCAGCCTTTCCTCATAGACCTTCCCACCATACCAGACAACATCCTGGTAAATCTCCTCTAGATCAAAGAAGCCTGCAGTGCAGAAAGAGGCCCTTCAGCCCATCGAATCTGCACCAAACACAATCCCACCAAGGTCCTATCCCCTTTTCCCTACATTTTATAACCACTAATCCCTCTAACCTTTGTGTCCCTGGATAATAAGGGATAATTTCTTAGCATAGCCAATCAAGCTAACGCACAATCTTTGGACTCATCACCCTTTCCAGTGCTTCCAGATCTTTCTTAGAATGCGGTGATCAGAACTGTACACAATACTCCAAGTGCGGCTGCACCAGATTTTTGTACAGTTACAACACAACCTCACGGTTCCGAAATTCAATCCTTTTACCAATAAAAGCTAACACACTGTACAGCTTCTTAATAACTTTATCAACCTGGGTGCCAACTTTCAGGGATCTATGCACATTCTTCTATTTGTAATATATATAAATGACTCGGAAGAGGGAGTAAGTGGAGTGATAAGCAAGTTTGCAGACGATACAAAGGTGGCTGGACTTGCGGATAGTGAGGAGCATTGTCAGGCGATGCAGCAGGACATAGATAGGCTGGTAGCTTGGGCAGATAGATGGCAGATGGAAGTCAATCCTGATAAATGCGAGGTGATGCATTTTGGGAGAAAGAATGTAGGGGGGAGGTATATGATAAAGGGTAGACCTATTAAGAGTATAGAAACGCAGAGGACCTGGGGGTGCAGGTGAACAAGTCTCTGAAGGTGGCAGAGCAAGTGGAGAAGGTTGTGAAGAAAGCATATAGTATGCTAGCTTTATAGGAAGGGGTATAGAGTACAAGAGCTGGCCTTTAATGTTGCAGTTGTATAAAACGCTAGTTAGACCTCATTTGGAATACTGTGTCCAGTTCTGGTCGCCTTACTACCGGAAGGACGTGGAGACTCTGGAGAGAGGGCAGAGGAGGTTTACCAGGATGCTGCCTGGTATGGAAGGTCTGAGTTACGAGGAGAGATTAGGCAAATTGGGGCTGTTTTCCTGAGAAAGACGTAGACTGAGAGGAGATCTAATAGAGGTGTACAAGATTATGAGGGGTATAGTAGAGTAAAGAGGTTTAAGCTTTTTCCTAGGATGGACTCAAATAGCACAAGGGGTCACGGGCTTAGGGTGAGGGGGTAAGGTATAATTTATAGAACATTACAGCGTAGAACAGGCCCTTCGGCCTTCGATGTTGCGCCGACCATTTGGATGCTAGAGGGAGTTTTTTCACACAGAGGGTGGTGGGGGTACGGAATGTGCTGCCAAGTAAAGTGTTGGAGGCAGGCACTCTGGAGTTATTTAAGAAATACTAAGATGGGCACATGAACAGAATGGGAATGGAGGGGTATAGAAAATTGATTTAAAACAGGGATCATGAGCCTAGGGAGTCCCTGGGAAGTGTGTAAATAGAAGATGATATTGACGTACTTGTTTTTATCCTACAGGTGCTTTGGTCCACCTTGTTGTCTAAGGAGAGGCATACACACGATGGGTCATGAGAGGACTGCTCTTAGATTTTTTTCGAGAGTATCCTAGTGCTTCACGTCGTTAGTGTACGCTTGACCTGGACCATTTGATGGGCAATACGACAGCTCAGTGACTATCACTGTGCTGTCAGATACATGGATTTGTACCTGTGTCTGAGAGAGTTTGCACATTCTCCCCATGCTTGCGTGGGTTTTCTCCGGATGCTCTGGTTTCCTCCCACATCCCAAAAATGTGCTCATAGGCTAAATGGCAAAACAAATTCTCCCTAAATTGTCTCAAATTTGGTTTTTAATCCATAGATCTATAAACATAGACAGGGATCACAGGTAGAGGTGGGAACATCGGGGTGGCGGCGCGGGCTCTTTGGGTCGAAGGGCCTGTTTCCCGTGCTGTTTTGTTCTTTATGTACACCAAGATCTCTTTGCTCATCGACACTACCAAGAGTCCTTCCATTAGCCCTATATTCTGTTACTCTTTCCAAAGTGAATCACCCCACACATTTCCGCATTTCAGTATCAATAATCTGTTCAATACTCCCTCCTTACATATTTTTAATCATTGTAGGGCCAGAATTTTTTCATCTGTCACCATGTTCTGGGTAGCATTTATCTCTTTGGCAAGATGGATGCAAAGCATTCATTTAATACCTCAGCCATGTCCTCTGCCTTCATTTGTAAATTTCCTTTTAGATCCCAATCGGCCCTACTCCTCCTTTAACCACCCTTTTACTAATGATATGCCTATTGAAGACTTTGGGTTTCCCCTTTATGTTGGCTGCCAGTGTTTTCTCATAATCCATCTTTGCTTCTTAAATGAGGTTTTTCAGCTTCCCCCTGATTCTCCTGTAATCCTCTTGGTTCTCAACTGTATTTTCTACCCGGCAACTATCATAATTATACTTTTTCTTCCTTATCTGAATTTGCATCTCCGGGGAGTTCTAGATTTGGTTGCCCTATCTTCTTCTAAGGGCAGTGAGGTGGGCAACAAATACCAATCTTTTTAGTGATGCTCACATTGCATAAAAATAAAATTCAAAAAATATGATGCAACAGGTTAATGTGCAAGGAAAGAACTCATCGAGTTGCTGGTAACGTATTAGCAAGAATGGCAGATTGGTTAATAGAGAGGAGGAAAATGTAGGAATAAAAGTTCCATTTTCAAGTTGGCACACTGTAAATAATGGAGTGCTGCAAAGACCAACTATTAACAATCTAAATTAGTGTCTTAGATGGAAAGACCAAGAGTACTGCATCCAAGTTTTCTCATGATACAAAGCTAATTTGGAATACAAGCAAAAAACTGGATAAAGATAAGTGAGTGGGCAACAGAGTGGCAGAGCATATTGTGGGATTTGTAAGAATGTTAGTCATAAGAATGGAAAAGTAAAACATCTTTTAAAAGACATGAAATTTGTAAATATTGTTGTTCTAAGGTACTTGGGTATATACACATAAGGAACACAAAGTTGGTTTTGATTTGATTTATTGTCACTTGTATTAGTATATAATGAAAAGTACTGTTTCTTGTGCTATGCAAAGCATACCATTTGTACAGAAGAAAACGAAAGAGTGCAGAATGTAGTGTTACAATCATAGCTAGGGTATAGAGAAAGATTAACTTATTGCAGGGTAGGTCCATTCAAAAGTATAATGGCAGCAGGAAAGAAGCTTTCTTGTGTTGGTTGGTACGTAACCTGAGACTTTTGTATCTTTTTCCCAATGGAAGGAGGTGGAAGAGAAGATGTCCGGGGTGCGTGGAGTCCTTAATTATGCTGGCTGCTTTGCCGAGGCAGTATGAAGTGTAGACAGAGTCAATGGATGGGAGACTGGTTTGCATGATAGATTGTGCTACATTCATGATCTTTTGTAGTTTCTTGCAGTCTTGGGCGGAGCAGAAGCCGTACCAAGCTGTGATACAACCAGAAATAATGCTTTCGATAGTGCATCTTTAAAAATTGGTGAGAGTCATAAATTTCCTTAGTCTTCAGAGAAAGTAGAGGCTTTGGTGGGCATTCTTAACTATATTGTTGGCGCGGGGGGAGCTGCAAGACAGGTTATTAGTGATCTGGGACACCTAAGAACTTGAAGCTTTCGACTCTTTTTACTTCGTCCCTAATGATGTAGACAAGGGCATTTTCTCTTCTACGCTTCCTAAAGTCGATGACAACCTCCTTTGTTTTGTTGACATTGAGAAAAGATTATTATCACCCCCTCAGTTCACCACATTCTTCATCTCATTCTCATACTCTGTCTCATCACTGTTTCAGATCTGACTCACTTTCTCTGCTGACTCAGTATGGTGATGTCGTCAGCATACTTGAAAATCAAGTTGAAGGGGAATTTGGCCACACAGTCAGAAATGTATAAGGAGTTTAGTACATGACTGAGAACAGCAGACAATATCATACTTCAAATGGACTGAAGCACAAAAATAAGGCAGTATGCTTTGGGAGTTTAGAAGAAAAAAAGGTGATCTCTGTCTGTGCGTGTTTCCTCCAGGGGCTCTGATTTCCTCCCACACTCCAAAGATGTGCAGAATAGGTTGTTTGATCATGCCAAATTGCCCCTTAGTGTCAGGAGGACAAGTAGGATGGATATGTGGAGTTGCAAGGATGGGGCCTGGGTGGGATTGTTGATGATGTAGGCTTGATAGGTCAAATGGTCTCCTTCTGCACTGTAGGGATTCTATGATTCAAACAACCATCTAATCTCTAGCCTCTTTCCTTTTATGCCCTCGAACAGGTCACCTCACAAATTCATCTTCATCTGAAGAAGAGGATTAGGGGGATATGGGCCAAATGTGGACAGTTGGGACTAGCTGGGAGGGCACCATGGTCAGCATGGACAGTTTGGTCGAAGGACCTATGTCTGTATGTGTGGCTTGAAGAGTCGTATGGACTTGTTTCTCTGCTGCCAAAACTGCGGAGCCTTTCCAGTATTTTCTGTTCTTATACAAACCCCATGTTTGGATTGTCAAATCAGATTTCTGCTCCTGTCACATAATTAAAATAGAACTAATCAAAGTCACAATGCCATTCTGTGACTGTGGAGACCTTATCCTTCTAAACCTATCTGCAGTCTTTGACATGGTTGGCCACATCATCTTCCCCCAAAGCCCTTCCTGCTTTGTCCAGCTGAGTGTTACTGCTCTGACTTGGTTCTATTCTTCTCTAGCCACTTGTAGCTGGAGAAAATCTTGCAATGATTTCCATTCCTGTCCCTACACAGGCACCCAGTGATGTGCTCTTAGACCTCTCCATAATCTCTCTGATGCCACACCTGTTTGACCTTCAGTCCTCAATAAACTAATATTTCCTCCAGTTTAAACATTGACAGGACCAAAGCCATTGTCTTCCGTTCCTGCCATGAACATGGTTCACTCAGTATTCCTTCCTGACCAGTGTAACAAAATTGTTAATGCATCTTGGCATTTTGTTTAAACGAGGTGAGTGACTAACCCATATCTTTTTGATCAGTAGGAATTCCTACTTCCCTTTATAATATTACCTCACTCTATATCTGCCTCACCCCTTCTGCTGCTGAAGCTGCAATGTCTTTCACTGTTCCAATGCTCTTCTGTTTTCTTTCTTGTAGGGGGGAGGTATATGATAAAGGGTAGACCTATTAAGAGTACAGAAACGCAGAGGGACCTGGGGGTGCAGGTGAACAAGTCTGAAGGTGGCAGAGCAAGTGGAGAAGGTTGTGAAGAAAGCATATAGTATGTTTGCCTTTATAGGAAGGGGTATAGAGTACAAGAGCTGGCCTTTAATGTTGCAGTTGTATAAAACACTGGTTAGACCTCATTTCGAATACTGCGTCCAGTTCTGGTCGCCCTACTACCGGAAGGACGTGGAGACTCTGGAGAGAGTGCAGAGGAGGTTTTACCAGGATGCTGCCTGGTATGGAAGGTCTGAGTTACAAGGAGAGGTTAGGCAAATTAGGACTGTTTTTCTGAGAAAAAAGTAGACTTAGAGGAGATCTAATAGAGCTGTACAAGATTATGAGGGGTATAGATAGAGTAAAGAGGGTTAAGCTTTTTCCTAGGATGGACTTGAATAGCACGAGAGGTCACAGGCTTAGGTATAATTTAGATGCTAGAGGGAGTTTTTTCACACAGAGGGTGGTGGGGGTATGGAATGCGCTGCCAAGTAAAGTGGTGGAGGCAGGTACTTGGGAATTATTTAAGAAATACTTAGATGGGCACATGAACAGAATGGGAATGGAGGGATATAGAAAACTGATTTAAAATAGGGATCATGAGCCATGGGAGTCCCTGGGAAGTGTGTAAATAGATGATGATATTGATGTACTTGTTTTTATCCTACAGGTGCTTTGGTCCACCTTGTTGTCTAACGAGGGGCATACACGCGACGGGTCATGAGAAGGCTGCTCTTGGATTTTTTTTCAAGAGTATCCTAGTGCTTCAGGTCGTAAGTATACGCTTGACGTGGACCATTTGATGGGCAACACGACAGCTCAGTGACTATCGCTGTGCTGTGCAGATACATGGATTTGGGCCTGTGTTTGTGGGAGTTTGCGCATTCTCCCCGTGCTTTGCGTGCGTTTTCTCCGGGTGCTCCGGTTTCCTCCCACATCCCAAAGATGTGCTCTTAGGCTAATTGGCAAAACAAATTCTCCCTAAATTGTCTCAAATTTGGTTTTTAATCCATAGATCTATAAACATGGACAGAGATTGCGGGTAGAGGTGGGAACATCGGGTGGCGGCACGGGCTCGTTGGGCCGAAGGGCCTGTTTCCCGTGCTGTTTTGTTCTTTGTTCTTTGAAACATAGCAGATTCTGAAGGGTTTAACAGGGTAGCTGCTAGGACGTCTGCCTTATGGGGAATCTAGAACCAGCGACCAATTTCAAAATAATTGTTTTGAAGCCCAAGATGAAGAGGAATTTATTTTCTCGAAGAGTTGTTAAGTTTTTAGAATTCTCCACCCCAAACAGCAGTGGAGATTGGGTTATGAAAATATTCAAAGCCAAGTTAGGGAAATTTTTGATCAAAGGTTAAGGGAATCAGAAAGCAATCAAATCAGCCATGATCTTACTGACTGGTGGAGTCAAATGGCTACTCATGCTCCTATTGCTTATGATCACTTAATTTCTTTTCAATGTTTACATTGAACCCGAATGCACAATAGCTATTTCCCTGTTCTGTCATTGGTCTCAAACCTAGCAGTCCTCTGGCACTAATCCCAAAGTATGTTGTCACTTGCCTTAAACACAAACTTGCATCTCCACATTGTTGGATGTTGCAGTTCCTCTTCCAGTCACGGAAGAGAGAATGCAAAAAAAATCAATGAAAACCACTTAATGAAAGTGTTTTTCATGAAATATATGTTCTTAATAGTCATACATCATCACTGAAGGAGTTGCTGGTTCTTGCTTCCAATATTTACAAATCACATTTCTAAATTAAGTCACAATGTGAGAAAAAAAGCAAATAAGTAATGAGAGAAGGAGCAAGTGAGCAAAACAGCCATTAATATACTCTATTAAAACTTCCCAAAACACTTATGAGTGTTATCAAATAAAATCTAACACAAAGCCAAACCGGAGCAATCAGAGCAAATGATCAGATGTTGGTCAAAGAGGGTATCAGAGAAGAAAGAGAGAGAGAGCAGAAAGGTGAGAATTTTAGAGCTGAGGGTTTTGGCAATTGAGTCATGGCCACAAATGGCATAGATGTTTAAACAGCCAGCTCTGAAGGAGTGCAGATATTGGAGCTAGATCAGATTACAGGGATAGAGCTGAATCAAATCCCTCTAAGTATCTAGGTTATGTAGGTTAACAAGCAATGGGGTAATGGACATGGAGCAAATTAGGATACAGACAGCAGAGTACACTGGAATTTAAATTAATTAATTTAAATTAATCACAGAGAAAAAGAAAAAGCTGAAAAAGTAATAAGATTTCATCAAAGTTTGCTATTTTAAACATATTTATGCCATTTGATGAAAGGTGATACCCAAATTAAATAGCTTGCAACTAAAATTCCAAAAATTATTTGTATCGTATAGTTCTGTAGTCTACTTGTAAACGTAGCTTGGAAACAATATAAATTTCATCCTCAACTCTCTGTTCATTATTCTGCAAAATAAAACTCTCTCCCATTAAAATATCCAACAGTTTATGTGCATCTATTATGTTCCAACGTAATGACAAAAACTGCATGAGTACTGACCTCATCTCCCTCTGGCTGCTGACAGCTTTCTGCAGGGCAGATTGCATCATCATCTTCAGAGTCCTCTGGTTCAGAATACGGAGGCTCCATTATCACAGACAATGTCTCATGAGGCTGCAGAAATTCAAAATATTTATCTGCTTCTATTCTCACCAAGCTTAGGTCTTTTGATTTTTCTTGATGTAATTTGAGATTTCTCTTTTTTGGGTTGCTTAGTTTTTTTAATTTTTCTCTCTTTTCACCCATCGAATCATCTTTTTCAAGTCGTCTCTTCTTTTTCTCACAGTTTCCTTCTCTTTCCACTGGCTTTAAACAACAACCTTTATCCTGAAACATAACAGACAGCACAATCAACTCCACTAGGCAGAAAAAGACTGCCTAATGCCACTCTCTCAAATCCTATGTGTTATTATTGTGCATTTATCCCTGATTACTGGAGAGTTCTTGTGATTACTAATCACCTATAAAGATTCTCATTGCGTTCATGTTAATATACTGCACTGTGTAAAATTTAAATTCCAAAGGTTTCATTTTGTGGCTACTTATGATGTCTGAAATGAATTTATCCAAAGGAATAAACATCTCTGGTAATTTGACATACTTGGAGCAAAAAACTGCAAAGTTCCCAGT
The DNA here is from genome assembly GCA_024679065.1 of Sphyrna mokarran. Lineage (NCBI taxonomy): Eukaryota > Metazoa > Chordata > Chondrichthyes > Carcharhiniformes > Carcharhinidae > Sphyrna > Sphyrna mokarran. The sequence goes on along the minus strand of JAGIQG010000023.1, from coordinate 34,043,593 downwards.
ACAGATTCTTCTGTTAGCTAGGAAGGTTAAAATATTCATTTCTCACAGGTCAATTTCTACCTTGATGGAGTTTGAGAGTTCTTTATATTTTACATTGCCAGCTATTGTAACCACTATTGAATAGGTTATGCCATGCGTCCATCTGCTAGTTATATAAGGATGATGGTAATGTATCAAAACAGAATCATCTGGCAAAGTGTCATCCAGACTCAAAACATTGGCTCTATTCTCTCTCCAGATGCTGTCAGATCTGCTGAGATTTTCCAGCATTTTCTGTTCTTGCTTCAGAAAGCTGCAGCACCCCCTTGATAATGTGCCAGTCCTGTAAAATTGCATAGTTTTTTTATTAGCCTGAATTTATCAGCACATTGTAACAGAATCATCTCCCCTTTCATGATGATAGATCAAGCGATTTGGTATCTGAGCCAGCTAACTACACTGTTCCAGAAAATTAGTATGAACAAGATCTGGAGGGGAAGAGCTGGCTCTCAGTGACAGGAGATTGGTTTGAGAGAACCTTGGAAACAAACACCTTCATACACTAGCTAATCTTCAGCATTAAGTTCAATAGGTGCAATGACTTCAAATTTGGAGCCCTTTGCAACCTAGTCAGTCTTGAGTAGGAGGGAGCAGGTTCATTGTAACAAATAGAACTCTACCTATGTTTATTTTCATTACTTTGACTTGAAGACTGAACTATGCTGTTGACAAGCACAGAATGACCAAAAAAACAAGCAAAGCAAAAAGAACATCTACATCATCATCAGATGATATCTAGGATGTTCCACATATCATCCATCATGTGCTGGTTTCCTCAAAATTTAATTAAACATTTGAAATAGTTGTCATTTAGCTCATCTAATCTGGAAATATGCCAGTGGTATAGGCACATTTAGAACAATATTTACAGGTTGGTTGCCCAAATATATTGTTGTTCTGCTACCGAGTTTTTGCAGTCCCATACCTCAACTGTAGAAGAACAGGTCTCTGCAAGACACTGCATGACCTTCATTGGTTCATAGTTCAGTAGTTCAGTTTGTTGCTGGTGACCTATTACAGGGTACTGAGCTGCCCATAAAATCTGGTAAACGTGCTGCATCTCAGGCAATGAGACCTGCAGCAGAAGAGCCTCCATCATTAGTTCATCAAGTTGAGACCTCACATCATCAGACAGGCACAACCCTGCAAGAGTAGACATTTTAAAAAGTTATTTCCCTAGCCAGCATTCAGAAGTTCAGAGTTGCAAGAGTTTTCAAAATATTTGTTTACAAAACTTTCTCTAAGGCAAAAATTCTTATTTTATGAGAATATTTTCAAGGACAATAAATAAGAATCATAATTTGACATCAAATAAAGTTAGCTAATTCAAAGACTATGTTTCTATCTCCAATGAAGAACTAGTCCAGAGAATTATTATTGGGATTGATTTTTTTCATGAGAAATGACAGGAATGCAAGAGTGAAACAGAAATTCAATAATGGATGAACATGCAACTTATTCAGAATCCAGAGCAATTCACACGAGACGTGTGAATTAATTAATTCCGCAATAGATTCACCCTGGGTCCGTAACTGTACTGCATCCATTCACAATAAACGTTTCTAAAAATAATTAAAACAAAATTATGAGATGTGGGGATTGCTTGTTAGGTCAGTGTTACAATACTACGAAGGACTTGAGGGATCATCGATAGATCTTCCTGTGGGCTTCATGGATTACGAGCTTCCTCATTGAGCAAGAGCAGTCTTACCCAATGAGAAGTGCATAGTGGGGGCTTTTAACCTTGTTAGTGGCATTCTAAGTTCTGAAGTACAGATTGTTTAGTTGTAAGTCACAGGTATGGCCCTCTCTTTGGTGCATAACAAAGTGTCTTTGATAACAGGGAACTGGCATTTGGCAGAATTACTAGTTAGTATTAATTTGCCCCTCCCTAATTGTGGCGAATTGTCTTTTTAATCTGCTGTAATCCATGTGGTGTAGGTAAACCCAAATGCTGTTAAGTAGAGAATTCCAGGATTTTGACCCAGTGACAGTGAAGGAATGGCAATTTATTTTCAAGCCAGGATAGTGCGTGGCTTGGAAGGATACTTGAAAGTGGTGGTATTTCCACGTATCTGCTGCTCTTATCTCTCTAGATGGTAGAGGTTGCCAGTTTGAAAGGTGCTGCAATGCATCTTGTAGATGGTAGCCACTGCTGCCACTGTGCATAGGCAATGGAGTGGATGGTGTATGCGTCAGTCAAGCGGACTTTTTGTTCAGAATTGTGTTGGGTTTGAGTGTTGGAGCTACACACAGGCAAGTAAGAGTATTCTATCACAATCTTGACTTGTGCCTAATAGATGGAGAACAGCCTTCAAAGAATCAGAAGTTGTGGTACTCGCCACAGAATTCCTAGTCTCTGAACTGTTCTTGTAGCCATAGTATTTGTATGGCAGGTCCTGTTAAGCTCATGGTCAATGGTAATGTTGATGGTGGATGACTCAGCAATGGCTATTGTATCAAATGTCAAGAGGGGATGGTTGGATTCTCTCTTGTTGCAGATGACCAGTGCCCGGGACTGTGTAACATAAATGTTGCCAATAAACAGCCCCAGCTGTTGTCCAGGCGTTGCTATATATGGCGCAGACTATTTCAGTACCACAAATTAAACAATTAGTGCACATCCCACTTTTGACTTATAGAGGGAAGGTCATTGATCAAGCAGCTGTCTTTCTTATTTTTCTATAGAGGGTAGCAGTTGTGGAATTGCAAGGTGTTCTCCTGGGATTGTAGAGTAGAGCTTGACGGGGAGAACTGACAGGTCAGATTGATTGGGATAATTGACTAAGGACAGCTGTGCTTTCAGAGAATTCCAGATTTTCTTCAGATGCTGTTTGGACTTGAAAGAGGAAAGTGTCACTTTTGTTCCCCTCTCTGGAGCTGGAGATTCTGCTGTCTGAGCGTTGCTGTTTTGAAAGCTGGAGACAGAGGAACATATCCTTTGCTATCTCCAAAGTCAGAAGAATGGAAGCTGCTAGACACTAGGTTTACTTCTCTGTTTTTCTGCTTTGAGGATATATCCTTCTCTGAAAACTGCTGCTTGGATTTTTATCCGTCGGTGTTAAAAACTAGAAATCTAGTAACATGAGACCATACTTGTTTTAGTGCTAACTAATTCTGAAGAAGGGTACATGTCATTGGGATATTGTTTTAAATTGGAACAACAGAGATAGCTAGCTGTTAAGAACTATACTCGTCATGTTTAAACGTTGTAATTGGTATAAGTTATACTAATTCCAAAACTAAGGGTCACAGTTAGAGGATAACCTTTTAGAATTGAGGTAAGGAGAAATTTCTTTATCCAGAGAGTGGTGAATGTGTGGAATTCACTACCACAGAATGTAGTTAAGGCCAAAACATTGTCTAATTTCAAGAAGAAATTAGATATAATTCTTGAGGCTAAAGAAATCAAGGGATATGGGGGGAGGAGTGAATCAGGATATCGAATTCAATGATCAGCCATAATCAAAATGAATGGTGAAGGGCCGAATGGCTTACTCCTGCTTCTACATTCTAATTTTGTTTGATAAAAGTTTCTTAGTAAAAGTTTCCTTATGCTCACCAATGCCAAAATCAAATGTAAAACTTACTGTTTAGGCTAACTTCACATAACACCTCAGTTTCTGACCTTGGCCTTAACACAAGGTAAGAAGCATTTCCACACCTTAACACTGGGACTAGAGTAGAAACTCCAACATATATTATGAAGTTAACTCAGACCCCAACTTTTTTTGATTTTAGCATCAGAGCTAGCATAAGATGTTCCACTCCAGATATGATTCGATTGACCCACTAAGAAGCTTTTATAAAAACAAATTTTATTTAACAACAGTTATACAATAAGTCATTAGCATAGCTGTTACCAAATGAAATGCTTTAAGCATGATATTAAGGTATAATTCTTAACAGCTAGCTATCTTGATATTCCAATATGAGTAATATCTCCACAGACATAAGTCTCTCTTCAGAATAAGCACACAAAAAAAAACTGGCTCACGTGAATGCTGGATTTCCAGACTTTTAACGCCTCTGGACAGATACAGAAAGATATCTGTCGTCTGACTCCCAGACAACAGCCTCCAGAGAAAAAGATTTATTTCCTGACAAATCCCAGTCTCCAAATCCAATCTCCAGAGGGACAGAAAGAGACATATAGAGTGCTTCTTCTCTCTAAAGATCCCAAGTAACAACTGACTGCTCGTCAATTAATAATGATCCATAAAGATCACATGCTGCCTACATGGTGTTGCAGTAACAACATGTAGGCAGCCGGTTACAGACAAAGTGGCAGCAAGAAATAGAACTGACTGCTAAAAATAATCCTGCACAAGAAACATGACACAAATACATTTTTTAAAGGCATAGTGCTTGCATGCTTGTACCTTGTAAATGGTAGACAGAGTTTGGGAGTAAGAAGGTGAGTTACTTTCTGCAGGATTCCTAGTCTCTGACCTGCTCTTGTCACCACAGTATTTATATAGCTAGTCTAGTTCAATTTCTGGTCAGTGGTGACCCTTAGGATGTTGATAGTGAGGGAGTCAGGATTGTAATATCACAGAATGTCACGGGGCAACTGAGATAATTGACCTTCAACAAGCACAACTTTGTGCTAGGTATGACTTCAACTAAAGGAGAATTTTCCTCAGTCCCACTGACTCCAGTTTTGCAAAGATTTCTTAATACCACACCCAATCAAATGCTGCTGAGTAAGAGCTACTTGTTTGCACTGTCAATGACCCTTCCATCACTCTGTTGATGACTGAGAATAGACTGATAGGCTGGTAGTTGACTGGATTTGTCCTGCTTTTAGGACAATTTTCCACATTGCCAGATAGATGCCGGTATTGTAGCTGTGCTAGAACAGCTTACCTATTGGTACAGCTAATTTTGCATCACAAGTCTTCAGTACTATTGCTGGAATGTTGTCAGAGTCCTGTAGCTTTGCAGAATCTAGAGCCTTCAGTTGTTTCTTGATATCATGTGGGGTGAATCGAATTGGCTGAAGGCTCATCTGTGATGTTGGGGTCATCAGGAGGAGGCTGGGATGGATTATCCACTTGGCACATGTGGTTGACAATTGTTCTAAATGCCTTGTCTTTTGCACTGGTGAGCTGGACTCACCCATCATTGAAGATAAGAATATTTCTGGGGCTAGGGCGCAACTCTGCTTTAACCTGCTGATCTTAAAAGCATCAACTGATATTCCATTGTATTTCTTGGAACCACCTACGTTCTAGTAGAAAGAAGAAATGATGCCCAGTGGGATCACTTTTCTGATCCTGAGAAAATGGATCCCCAACAATTGTCAGAACAGTTACATCATCAACAGAATGCAATGTATGGACCAAATCAAACTAAGTCCAGCAAAGATTTCAGACAAGCAAGCTAATAGTTGTAGCCACTTTATGGAACAAACCACTTTAATGCTACGACAGAAGATCAAGATTGCTCAGAAACTATCAAAAGACTTCAATATCAAAATGACTAGTTTGCAAAGGGTCATCATCAGACAGTTACAAAAACACGAGTACCCATTAAATCATCAGCAACATGGATGAAACACCTATGAATCTTGACATGGCCAGCAGCCAAACTGTTGAATGGATGGGTTTGAAAACAGTTCTAGTAAAAATCACAGGACTGAGAAGACAAGATTCATGGTGGTACTAGCCTGCATGATCAACGACACAAAATTAAAGCTTTTGGTAATTTTGAAATGTAAACATCAAATTCCCTGCGTGTTTGCATCAGTCGTCCTTTATTTTTGGAAGTGAAGTAGGGAAAAGTTGAATGCATTTTGTACACGAAGGGAAAGGATTAATGGATATTGTACTTAGAATATGTCACAAACATAACCCCTCATCATGACTGATCTCCTTTAGCTTATATTGTTCCTGGCATTAATATAAGTTATTTGTTCATGTCTTGCGTGCTTTAACTTTCATCTGTATAAAGACAGATAACTTAATGTGGCTGTTGTTTTGTAGGCTTTGTAAGTCTTACCTACTTGTGTTAGTTAGATATCATTACACAGATGGTAGCTTACAATACCGGCTTCTTTTAACAGGAAAAGTCCAGCTAGGACAGCCGCGATCGCACAAGTAATTTCAAAGAAGGGATGCCAATACTGCTGCAGAAGGGGTTCCTGTGTCCTGACTGCAGGACTGTAATTCCTGATTAACTCTGGGGCTGCATCACGACCCAGGAAGGAAGAACTGAAGATCTGGCAGGAATTGGAACTTTGAATTGTGATTCCTGCTGAAGCTCATAATGTATAAATGCCCATTTGTGTTTGTGTTCTATGATAAGTCTGGTAAGCCTTAATCAGAGCCAGTTTCTCCTCAAAGCTTTGGGATAAAAACCACTGTATTTTGATTCACTAACAGTCTTCGAGATATTATTTTACCTACAACAAAAGAATTCTTGGAGGTCTCAAAGTTCAACTTTTACCCAGAATATAAAGTGTGAAAAACTGCTGTGGGTGTTTACCTCTTAACAGGAAAGAAAGAAAACAGACAGATAATTCTAATTTTGTTAAATATAGGATGAGGAATGGGATGTTATTGCTCTGTAATTATTAATGAGAACCTGCCTGCAGGAGGGGCAAGTGAAAATTCCCTACTCTATCCATTAATGGCCAGAAAGGCTTCAGGTTAAGTCCCTTGCAAGTAACCCATCACAAGCAATAAACCCACTTCTACTTGTCTTTTCTGGAAGTTCCACTAGATTTATGACCTCAGAACTTCAGAATATATATTCTGAAGTTCTGGGGTCATACTGAACTTGAACCGCTGACTCTTCTTTTCTCGACAGATACTCTCAGACCTGCTGAGTTTTTCCAGCATTTCTGTTTTTATTTCAGATTTCCAGCACCTGAAATTTGTTTTTATTAAAATTATTCTTCATGTTTGTGACCTTTTATTTCTTTGGATATTGGTAGTGATCACATATGGAGATGGAACGACAATAGAATGTGGCTTAATTGAATGCCTACTGTTGGCTTCCACTTAAGGGAAACTGGTAGTTTTGAGAAAAATCTGTATGCCTTCAGTATAAGTTCAACAAACAATACTGGTTACAGGAGCCCAGTATTAGCAACTGAACTTTAGATTTACTTCACTTTTTGGAAGTGGCTCCACTTGCCTTTCTCACTGCTACCATCACCACCATTCCTCTTGTCACCCCATCATTGCACAATATTGAACACTGTATTTAGTAAAGGTACCAGATCCTGTATCCAGAAGTCCAGGACCAGACATATATCAGATTTGGGGATTTTACATATTTTGGGTCCTAGTGCATAAAACAAAATAAGGTATAAAAATAAAAAAAGGGTTTTAATCAAATTGCTACCCAGGGGACCAGCTTCAAATAGCCAGTTTTCAGCTTCTTCCAAATTTTTGGATGCCAAGTAAATGGTCTGGTATCTGTAGTACACCTTTACAAATGTGTCAAGCAGAAATGGAATTGGTATTTTTGAATTGAGTTTTTTAGTGGGATAGACTGATGAAAATGTAAGACTGCAGAGTCAGATTGCGAAGTTGAGATATGATATTACTTGTCTACCAGAAAAATATGTTAAATTCTCACTTCATAATATGAGTACAAACCTTGAAATGGAATGCAGGTCTGCCTTGAAGGTCTGTATCCTATCAGCTTTTCCTCTTCAAATTGATTACTATTACAAACTTCAGTAAAAAACTCACTCTCATTGCCAGAATTCACCTGAATAGACAAGAGATAAATGTGAACACATGTAAAATTAATGTTCAGCTAGACTGGTGGGGGATAGAGATAAGGAAGAAAGCAAAAACAGTGGGCAATCACATAGTATGGCAGCAATTATAAATTATTAACTTGTTTTCTCTCTCTCACAGATGCTGCTAGATCTCTTCAATATTTCCAACATTATCTGCTTTTATTTCACATTCTAGCATCTGCAACATTTTGCTTTTGTATTCTCTTGCACACCAATCCCTCAGTTTCTTACCCTTCAAATAAATAATGTGATTCAATTATAAATATCTTTTTTTTTCCAAAATAATGAATACTCATGAAGATTTTTTTTGTGGTCGGTTACCACTTGAACACAGAGTGCAAATGCATTAAGGCAACGAGATTAGTGTGAAGAGTTTGACAAGCACATGGGTGCCACCTACTCTATCTAGTGGGTTCCTCCTTTCCACTAAAGAAGTGCTGACGCTCTTATTCCTTATAAAACGTGAAGTTGACACTGCAGCCTTCCTGACGTAGTACTAATCTCTATGGTGCACTGGAGGATGCAGCATCATACATACGTATAAAGAGGAGTGAAGACATTTAGTTCTTGAACCTGCTCTACCATTCAATAAGATCATGACTGATCTGACTGTAACCTCAATGCACTCATGCTAAATAAATCCCTATTCCAGGGCCTATAGGTTATTCAGTGATTGTTGCCACAGAATTAAACCAATCTCATGAAGATAAGAAAGTTCTTGTGAGATTCAAATATTTGTGGCAGTTTTCATAAAAATGCAAAACTATGGAGGAAAAGCCTCAGATCCCATAGGCTGAAATCTTTTGAACCAGCCTTCCATATGAGACCTTGTCAAAGGCCTTATTAAAACCACATCAACTATCCTCATTAATGTATTTACTTACCTTTTCAAAAAATTCCACTAAATAAGACAGAATCACTGACCAGCAAGTCTGTGCTGACTATCTCTGCCTTTCCAAATATTGATTAATCCTGACCCTCAGAATTTCTTCTAATAATTTCCCTATCACTGACATTTGACTAACTGGCCTTTAAATACTTGATTTATCCCTGCTGCCCTTCTTGAATGAAGGTATCACATCCTCCAATCATCTGGCACTTCAACTGTAACCAGTGAAAATTTAAATATCTCTGCAGGACCTCTGCAACCTCCTCTCTTGCCCTGGGACACATCTCATCATGCCCCTGGGGATTTATGAACCTTTCTGCCTGCCAAAACTTCCTTCTTATTAAACTTAAAGTGCTCTAGCTGTCCCAATTGAAATCTCCAGCTACAATGTCTTTCTCCTTACTGAATACAGAAAAATATTCATTCAAAACCTCGCCTGCATCCTCTGGCTCACAGCACAGGTTGCCTCTTTGATCTCTAATGGGCCCACTCTTTCCCTGGTCATCCCCTCGGTCTTAATATACTTATAAAATGCCTTTGGATTTCCAAAATTCTAATACATGTATCAAATGAGTACAATTTAATAAGAAATTAAAAATTCTCAGTAACTGTAAAACAATTTTTTTAAGATTATGCACTCAACCCTGGAACGCCTAAATAACAAAGACATCTATGTCAGACTCCTGTTTATTGATTGCAGTTCAGCCTTCAACATCATTATTCCTACAAAACTCATCTCCAAACTCCGTGGGCTGGGGCTCAGCTTCCTCCTCTGCAACTAGATCCTGAACTTTTTAACCCACAGAGCACAATCAATAAGCATAGGCAATACCTCCTCCTCCACAATCATCCTCAACACGATGCCCCACATGGCTGTGTTCTCAGCCCCTTATTATATTCCGCATTTTTATTAGTCACAAGTAGACTTGCATTCACACTGTAAAGAAATTACTGCAAAAATCGTCTAGTCACCACACTCTGCCGCCCATTCAGGAATACTGGGGGAAGAATTTAACATGGCCAGTGCACCTTACCTGCACATCTTTGGACTGTGGGAGGAAACCGGAGTGCCCGGTGGAAACCCACACAAACACAGTGAGAATGTGGAAACTTCACACAGTCACCCAAGCCGGGAATTGAACCTGAATTTTTGGCACTGTGAGGTAGCAGTGCTAACCACTGTGCTGCCCCTATGATTATGTGACCAAATTCCCCCTCCAACTTGATTTTCAGGCTTGCTGACAACAGCACCGTAATGTGCAAAGGATTCAATCTGGTATGTTATGTTCTGTCGTTCAAATAGTCACTTCTTTAGCTTGAAGACTGTCTGTAGCACTGATGGGCAACTAACTAGGCTAACGAGTCTAGGGTTGCAAAATTGCAGGCTTGTTTGCCAACTATGACACTATGGATGAAATTAAATAAATTTAATATGTGCCAAATATTTCATAACGAGTTACAGGAAATGCTTAATCATTCATATATCATCTAACATCATCATCAAATAGTAAAAATAAAAAAATTACACTTTGGACATCTAGCTCCTACAATGTTGTGTTCAATCAGTACGTAACTTACTTTCCTTGCTCTTGCTTTATGCGTGTATCACTTCAGTCGTACTGGTAGGAAGTAATACTGCCTGGATGGAAATCAGTGGAATGTGGCAACCCTATGCATGGGCAACAGTGAACAAAAAGTCTTGTGGGCCTCATTCAGAAGTTAGATAGGCTGCATATGGCCGCTGGATTGCAGGTTGCCCAACATTGTACCTGGAGAACATGCAACACCTCTGTTGCAGACAATCTTTATCATTTTGATATTTTATCAGTCCCTGCCATGGGCAGTCTCTCAATTTAATATTCTTCCTAATCTGTAAACATGACCTTCACATATAGACTCATTGCACATTTTATTTTCTGTTAGGAACATCAAACTATGGAGCTCCTCACTTCCTGTATTTCAAAGTCTCCCGGACTTTTAAAATCCAAGTTGGGAAACCAGCCAATCAGCTTTGGCCCTTCACCTGCAATTCTCAATTACAACTTCTAGAATAAAGAACAAAGAAAAGGACAGCACAGGAACAGGCCTTTCGGCTTTCCAAGCCTGTGCTGATCACGGTGTCTTAACTGAAGAAATAACCTTTTACCCTTACTCGGTCCGTAACCATGTATTCTCTTTCTATCCGGTTTAAATGTTGCTCGTGTAGTTGCTTCCACTTCTGGTAGCATGTTTCAGGCACCTACCACATACTGGGTGAAAAACATCACTTTCACATTTCCCTTAAACTCCCCCCCCACTTCTTGCTGTGAACCTGCGCCCCATTGTAATTCACACTTCTAACCTCGGAAAAAGCCCGACTATTCACCCTGTCTATGCCTCTGGTAATTTTACAGACCTCTATCAGGTCACCCCTCAGCCTCTGTCTTTCCAAAAAATTGACTTTATGATCGGGCAAACTTTCAATTCCCCATGAGGGAATTTGACCTCAGTCTCCCATGTGATTGGCGCAGATAGTAACAAGAAATTGCCTTGCGTTACTGGATTATAGAAACTCAGAATTGGAATGTGTGCAAGATCTAATATTATTAAACTTGGTAGAACTGCACAAAGATTCTTTTCAAGTGGGAAAGCAGAACCTTAAACTCAATTTTCAAGTTAAAAAAGGAACTGGTGTTGAAAGAAATAATACAGAATAAATGTCCTTTTCAGGAAAGGGCATTGCCTAACTCCAAAATACTTGCTTCAGTCAGTCTTACCTGCAAATTACCTTCAGCTACTCGTTTTTCTAATTCAGTGGCAGCCATTTGTTTTGAGATTCCCTGGCAAGCCTGGATTGCTATTTCTGAGGTTATTCGGGCCAAACGTAGTTCATCTCTGCTAAGAAGCTGCCTTGTCCGATGTTGCCAGTTCATAGCTCGTTCAAAAACATAATTTAGTGCTTCACCTTCTGACAACCTGACAGGAATCTTTTGTAGTGTCGAGAGAAGTGGGAGGATTTGTTCAAACGATGGTTTCTCTGATCGCAGACAGAATGGGCAGAGCCAGGGCAGTTCCCCATGGTGAGCATTCACTGTTGAGACACAACTGCTATGGAACCAGTCTTTGCAAAGTTCACACTGAAGCATGGGTCCAGTTGCAACCTTCTTACAAACACACACCTTTGTCTCCATACACTCTGCATCAGAGAGGAACTTAATGGAGTTTGCTGTTTGGAGGGAGCGAAATAATTCCATTTCTTTCAGCCTGGCTTCATTGAAAGTTGCCACCTGTGAATCAAAAAACAGGTAATCTTTAATGGTATTCTGATACAAGATGACTTCACACTAATCAGCTATATCATAGCAATCAGCATTCCCACCATCAAACTTACTTTATGTACTTCGGTCAGCCCAACACCAAAATTTGAATCTCCCTTTTGAAAACAACAATATTGTAGACTCCTCTTCCTGGGTACCAGCACTAAATGAAAGGAATCTGATGACATGGCAATGGATACACAAGTGGAACAGAACACACAGAAACCAAAATAGTTTAACAGCACATTCCATGTTATTGCCAGCTCTTTATTAGAGCCCCATTCACTAATCCCACTAATTTGTTCTCTTGCATCTTTTTCCATTTCAAATATGTATCCAACTGAACGGATCAAAAGATGGGGGGTGGGGTGGGGTTAGCAGGCAGGCAAAAAGCAGGAACAGGTTACTGAGTTGGATAATCAGACATTCTCATAATGAATACCGGGACAGATTCAAAGGGCCAAATGAGCCACTCCTGCACCTCTTTCCTATGTTTCTATGAATGACTCAATGGTGGTAAAGCATTCCAAACTCTCAACAATACTGTCTAAGAAATGCTTCCTAAACTTACCGTGATAATTGTACATCACTAGGCAAAGGAAATAATGAAAGGTTATCAAATTCTTCTTGTTTTAAAAACATGTTTCAATCTCTCTTTCATTTAGATCTGAGATACAATAAGTCCCAATTTTAAGTCGCCCATTTAACATTTCAGATATAATGTGGCCCTTACATGAGCTTAAGAGTTGGGATTTCTATTTTATACCATTTGTGGCAGGCTAGTGTAGTTGTGTGACCTGATTGGTGCCATTTTCGAAAGGAGCCACCTACTCGTTGCCTCTCCCACTTGTTACTTTCTGGCTCACTGATCCTTTTTTTTTATTTATTTGTGGGATATGGGCATCAGAACGGGCCTGTATTTATTGCCCATCCATAGTTGTCCTTGAAAAGGTAGTGGCAAGCTGCCTTCTTAAATTGCTGCAATCCATGTGTCGTGGGTTGGCCTACAATGTCTTTAGGAAGGGAATTCCAGGATTTTGAGCCAGTAATTGTGAAAGAATAGCAATATATTCCCAAGTCAGGATGATCAGTGGCTTGGAGGGGAACTTGCAGATGGTGGTGTTCCCATGTATCTGGTGCTTTGTTCTTCTAGATGGAAGTGGTTGTGGGTTTGGAAGGTGCTTTGGATCTAAGGATATTTGGTGCATCTTGTAGATAGTATACACTGTTGCTACATAGCATCACTGTATTTGTAGACGTGGTGCCAATCAATTGGGCTGTTTTGTCCTGGATGGTGTCAAGCTTCTTGAGTGTTGTTGGAGCTCCACCCATTCTGGCAAATATGGAGTATTCCATCTTCTCCTGACTTGCACCTTCTAGATGATGGGTAGGCTTTGGGAAGTCAGAGGTGAGTTTTCGCCACAGAATTCCTAACTTGCTCTTGTAACCATTGTATTTATTTGATGAGTCCAGTTGAGTTTCTGGTTAATGGTAACCCCAAGGACACTGGTAGTGCGGGATTCAGTGATGGTAACACCACTGAATGCGAAGAAATGTTTGTTGAGCGTCTCTTATTTGTGATGGTCATTTGTGTGGCACGAATGTTACCTGCCACTTGTCAGCCCAAGCATGGGTATTGTCCACATCTTGTTGCATTTGAACATAGAACGTTACAGCGCAGAACAGGCCCTTCGGCCTTCGATGTTGCGCCGACCAATTAAGAAAAAGCAATGACCCTATAACCTAAACCATTCCCTTTTCATCCATAAACTTATCTACTAACCTCTTAAACGCCACCAAACTTGGCGCATCTACAACTGCAGCAGGCAGGGCATTCCATACCCTTACCACCCTCTGGGTAAAGAACCTACCTCTGACATCCGTCCTATAACTACCACCCCTTAATTTAAAGCTATGTCCCCTCGTGCTAGCTTTCTCCATCCTAGGAAAAAGGCTATCACTGTCCACCCTATCTAAACCTCTAATCATCTTATATGTTTCAATAAGGTCTCCTCTTAGCCGCCTTCTTTCTAACGAAAACAACCTCAAATCCCTCAGCCTCTCTTCATAAGACCTGCCCTCCATACCATGCAACATCCTGGTAAACCTCCTCTTGTACCCTCTCCAAAGACTCCACATCTTTCTTATAGTGCGGGGACCAGAAGTGTACACAATACTCCAAGTGCGGCTGCACTAGAGTTTTGTACAGTTGCAACATGACGTTGCGGCTCCGAAATTCAATCCCCCTACCAATAAAAGCCAGGACTCCGTATGCCTTCTTAACAACCTTATCGACTTGATTGCCAACTTTTAGGGATCTATGCACATGTACACCAAGATCCCTCTGCTTATAGAAGAGAGCTTAAAAAGGAAATTAGGAGAGCCAGAAGGGGTCATGAGAAGGCCTTGGCTGGTAGGATTAAGGAGAATCCCAAGACCTTCTACAAATATGTGAAAAGTAAAAGGATGAAAAGAGAAGGGATAGGACCTATAAAAGGTGAAGGGGGAAAAGTCTGTATGGAACCGGAAGAAATGGCAGAGGTGCTTAATGAGTACTTTGCCTCAGTATTCACGGTGGAAAGTGATCTGGGAGGATGCACTACAAGTTTGCGGCAGACTGAAAAGATTGAGTATGTAGATATTAAGGAAGCGGATGTGTTAGAACTTTTAAATGCTATCAAGATAGACAAGTCTCCGGGACCAGATGGGATGTACCCCAGGTTATTGTGGGAGATGAGGGATGTCATTGCAGAGCCCCTGGCGATGATCTTTGCGTCGTCGATGGAGACAGGAGAGGTTCCGGAGGATTGGAGGATTGCGGATGTGGTCCCTATTTTCAAGAAAGGGAACAGGGATAGTCCTGGAAATTACCGACCGGTGAGTCTGACCTCAGTGGTTGGTAAGCTGATGGAGAGGCTTCTGAGGGACAAGATTTACGAGCATTTGGAGAAGTTTAGGTTGATTAGAAATAGTCAGCATGGTTTTGTAAAAGGCAGGTCGTGCCTTACGAGCTTAATTGAGTTCTTCAAAAATGTGACTGAACACATTGACGAAGGAAGAGCAGTGGACGTGGTATACATGGACTTCAGCAAGGCATTTGACAAGGTTCCCCATGCAAGACTTCTTGAGAAGGTGAGAGGGCATGGGATCCAAGGGGCTTTGGCCTTGTGGATCCACAACTGGCTTGCGTGCAGAAGGCAGAGGGTGGTTGTGGATGGCTCTTTTTCTGCATGGAGGTCGGTCACCAGTGGAGTGCCCCAGGGATCTGTTCTAGGACCCTTGCTGTTTGTCATTTTCATAAATGACCTGGATGAGGAAGTGGAGGGATGGGTGAGTAAGTTCGCCGATGACACGAAGGTCGGTGGTGTTGTGGATGGTCTGGAGGGATGTCAGAAGTTGCAGCATGACATCGACAGGATGCAAGACTGGGCGGAGAAGTGGCAGATGAACTTCAACGCGGATAAATGTGTTGTGGTCCATTTTGGCAGATCCAACGGGATGAATGAGTACACTATCAAAGGTAGGAGTCTTAGCTGTGTGGAAGAGCAGAGGGATCTTGGGGTCCGGGTCCATAAGACTCTCAAATCGGCCTCCCAGGTGGAGGATGTGGTTAAGAAAGCTTACGGTGTACTGGCCTTCATTCATCGAGGGATTGAGTTCAGGAGTCAGGAGGTAATGCTGCAGCTTTATAGGACCCTTGTCAGACCACACTTGGAGTACTGTGCGCAGTTCTGGTCGCCTCACTATAGGAAGGACGTGGAAGCTATTGAAAGGGTGCAGAGGAGATTTACAAGGATGTTGCCTGGATTGGGAGGCATGCCTTATGAAGACAGGTTGAGGGAGCTGGGACTGTTCTCCCTGGAGAGACGAAGGTTGAGAGGCGACCTGAAAGAGGTTTACAAGATGTTGAGAGGAATAGATAGGGTGGACTCTCAGAGACTATTTCCCAGGGCTGAAATGGTCGCGACGAGAGGGCACAGATTTAAGGTGCAGGGAAGCAAGTACAGAGGGGATGCTAGGGGAAAGTTTTTCACTCAGAGGGTGGTGAGTGAATGGAATCGGCTGCCATCGGTGGTGGTCGAGGCGAACTCGCTGGGGTCTTTTAAAAGACTTCTGGATGAGCATATGGGATCCAATGGGATTGGGAGTTATAGATAGGTCTATGGCTGGGTAGGTTTTGATGTGTTCGGCACAACTTATGGGCCGAAGGGCCTGTTTGTGCTGTAGTGTTCTAGTCCAGTCAAATTAACATTTTATGCAAGGCTCATTTCTATTTTTCTAAACATACTCCATGCAAGTTTACAAAACTCAAGATTCAAGTGGTCTTTAGGGGTATACCTTGCTTATCTTTTACAAATTATGCGTCGAACCCTAAGGAATCTCTATCAGAAATCCCTTCTTTCCACTATGTGTATAGACTCAATATTGCTTTATTTCTCCTATTGTTTATGACAAAATACCTTATCAAATGCTTTCAGAAAATTCATTAATACCAAACATCTTACATTGTCTCCTCAATTGACCAAAATATTCCCATTTATCAAGCAAACTTTGCTTTCGCACATCTGCACTGATTACTCTGGATGACCCCATCATTTCTCAGCATTCACCGATTTTATTTCAAGTTACAGATCTGATCATAATTTATACTCTACCCCCTTTCCATTTTTTAGCGAGTCATCACGTTATAAATCTGAATGAATAAAACGGCATGTTTGAGTATAAAGGGGGAATTCAACCTTAACAAAGAGGTCTGGAGCCATGATAAACAAAAGCTTCACATATAGTTGAAAGTGAATCAAATAAATGATGAGGATAAAGTAAATGCCAGCTTCACTACGGTAGGATTAGATGTTTTTGATGTTGTGTCATAGAATCGTACAATGCAAAACAGGCCCTTCGGCCCATCAAGTCTGCACAGATGCATTAAAATTACCTGAACTTCTATCTAATCAGATCTGCCAGCATTTAGACCATAGCCCTGAATGCTATGACATATCAAATGCTCATCCAAGTACCTTTTAAAGGATGTGAGGCAACCTGCCTCTATCATTCTCGCAGGTAGCTCAGGGGTTAAATTCCATCTGCCACTTATCTGCCCATTGGACCATTCCGTCTATATCTTCTTGTATACCCAATCTTACTGTTAACCACTTTGTCAATCTTTGTATCATTCGCAAACTTACTAATCCTATCCTCCAAAAAGTCATCCACGTTGTTTACATAAATGAAGAATAACAGGGGACCCAACATTGAACGGCATGGTAGCAGTCTGGGTGGAATGCTAGCACAGTGGTTAGCACTGCTGTTTCACAGCTTCAGGGACCTGAGTTCAATTCCTGGCTTGGGTCACTGTCAGTGTGGAGTTTGCACATTCTCCTCGTGTCTGCATGGGTTTCTTCCGGGGTTTCCTCCCACAATCCAAAGACACGCAGGTTAGGTTGATTGGCCATACTAAAACTGCTCCTTAGTATCCTGAGATGCATAGGTTAGAGGGAATAGTGTGTAAAATATGCGAGGATATGGGGATAGAGTCTGGGGATTGTGGTCGGTGCAGACTTGATGAGCCAACTGGTCTCTTTCTGTACTGTAGGGATTCTATGAACCCTGAGGTATGCCACTGGACACTGGCTTCCAGTCACTAAAGCAGTCTTCTATCATCACCTTCTACCTCCTACAACTGAGCAATTTGGAATACAATCTAATACAAATAGTTCTAATACAAATAGGGAATATACAATAAATGGCAGAACTCTTAAGAGTACCGATAGGCAAAGGGATCTAGGTGTACAGGTATTAGCTCACTGAAAGTGGCAATGCAGGTGGAGAAGGCAGTCAAGAAGGCACATGGCATGCTTGCCTTCATCGGCTGGGGCACTGAATTTAAAAATTGCAAGTCATGTTGCAGCTTTATAGAACCTTAGTTAGGCTGCACTTGGAATATAGTGCTCAATTCTGGTCACCACACTACTAGAAGGATGTGGAGGCTTTGGAGAGATACAGAAAAGATTTACTAGGAAGTATGAAGGGTATTAACTAGAGGAGAAGTTGAAGAAACTTGGTTTGTTCTGACTGGAACGATGTGGTTGAAGGGCAACCTGATAGAAACCTACAAGATTACGAGAGGCATGGACAGAGTGGATCATCAGAAACTTTTTCCCAGAATGGAAGAGTCAATTACTAGGGGGGACAGTTTAAGGTACAAGAGGCAAGATTTAAAGGGGATGTACGAGGCAAATGTTTTACACAAAGGTGGTGGGTGCCTGGAACTCGTTGCCGGGGGAGGTAGTGGAGCAGATACGGTACTGAATTTTAACAGGCATCTTGACAAATACCTGAAAATGGATGGAAACAGAGAGCTTTGGTCCTAGAAGGGTAGGGGTTTTAGTTTAGTCGGGCAACATGGTCAGTGCAGGCTTGAAGGGCTGAATGGCCTGTTCTTGTGCTGTAATTTTCTTTGTTCTTTGTTTACTTTATCAAATTACCCATATGCATTTACCTTCTTTACAAGTTAAAGGCTTGTCAAAAGCTTTGCTGAAATCCATATAAACCACATTGACTGCACTACATTTACTTACATACATGGTCACTTCCTTGAAAAATTCAATCAGATTTGTTAGGTATGACCTTCCTCTGACAAAGCTGTGCTGACTATCCATGATCAAGCCTTGTATCTCTGAGTGGAGCTAGATGTTCTCCTTTAAACATTTCGCCAATAGCTTCCCTAACACTGACGTAAGACTCACTGGTCTGTAGTTCCCTGATTTATTTCTACAACACTTCTTAAATAGCAGAACCACATTGGCTCTGACAAAGGGTCATCTAGATTTGAAACGTCAGCTCTTTTCTCTCCTCATAGATGCTGCCAGATCTGTTTAGATTTTCTGACATTTTCTCTTTTGGTTTCAGATTCTAGCATCTGCAGTAATTTGCTTTTATTTTGAACCACATTAGCTGTTCTCCGGTCGTCCCCGTGGTCAGAGAGGAATTGAAAATTTGGGTCAGAGACCTGTAATCGCCTCCCTTACCTCCCACAGCAGCCTAAAGCACAATTCATCAGGACCTGGAGATCTAGCCACTTTTAAGGCTGCCAACACCTCCCATACTTTTATTTTTCCTTATATCTAACCAGTGTTGTTAACAGAATTCAAGATAATTTAAGTCAAAATCTAGCACAGATCTTTACTGAGAGTTTATTGGCTTTATTCAGTCTCATGGTTCACCTCTAATACACTGCATCCCAGCTGTTTCCTATTTAAATGTGATCAAAGTACGTAGTTAAACAATGCCCTTAACTTGTGTATCTGAACAATATAATTAAAATATCACTGTCACATCCAGGAGGGGGCTCAATTTAAACTGTCCAGATATCCCCATATACAGAAAGCTACTTTGTTTTATTCTGAGTTTCAGCAGGTTGTAATTTTTGATGAGGGCCAGAATTCATTCTACTACCACAGCTTGATGGTAAGGTGCACAGGCTGATGACTGGAGTTCTGTTGTCGACCTCTTACTGGAGGTCGAACACTAATCGCTAGAGTTCAGTTCCATTAAATAGCATTACAGTACAGCTGTGATACAACTCCCATCGCTCTTCCCCAACATAGGACAGTGGAGGCATATTCCCATGGCCATAATCTTGAGGTCTTAATTAGGGTCAGGATTCCTTTTCTTCTTGAACACATTGGTTTCATATTAAATTAAGCTCTCTTGTTGAAACTACATTTAATACTTAGGCCATTAGCATCATTGTTGGAGATTAGGATCTGCAAAAGCTGTCCTTGTTCAAAGTTGGCCAGAGCAGACCTACATACTACTGGGCCACTATATTACTGGGCTGGAATGCTAATGCTATGCCAGGAGTTATCTGAGAAGTTAGCTTTTGTTAACTTTGAAACTTCTGAGTATCGGTATGTCAGCTCGGCAACTGTCCATTTTGAAAAGCACAAAAAAAACTTTATAAGGTTTAATTTGATTTATTGTCACAGAATTGAAAAGCATTGTTTCTTGTGTGCTATAAAGACAAACCATACCGTATGTAAAGTAGGAAAGGCGAGTGTGCAGAATATTGTATCACAGTCAGAGCTAGGGTGTACAGACAGATCAACTTAATGTGAAACAAAAAAAAACAAAATGCTGGAAAATTTCAATAGGTCTGGCAGCATTTATAAGGACAGCAATGAGCTTACATTTCAAGTCCAGATGACCCTTTGTCAAAACTAAAAGGCATACAAAGTAGGACATATGGTTGTGGATGGCTCTTTTTCTGCATGGAGGTCGGTCACCAGTGGAGTGCCCCAGGGATCTGTTCTAGGACCCTTGCTGTTTGTCATTTTCATAAATGACCTGGATGAGGAAGTGGAGGGATGGGTGAGTAAGTTCGCCAATGACACGAAGGTCGGTGGTGTTGTGGATGGTCTGGAGGGATGTCAGAAGTTGCAGCATGACATCGACAGGATGCAAGACTGGGCGGAGAAGTGGCAGATGGACTTCAACGCGGATAAATGTGTTGTGGTCCATTTTGGCAGATCCAACGGGATGAATGAGTACACTATCAAAGGTAGGAGTCTTAGCTGTGTGGAAGAGCAGAGGGATCTTGGGGTCCGGGTCCATAAGACTCTCAAATCGGCCTCCCAGGTGGAGGATGTGGTTAAGAAAGCTTACGGTGTACTGGCCTTCATTCATCGAGGGATTGAGTTCAGGAGTCAGGAGGTAATGCTGCAGCTTTATAGGACCCTTGTCAGACCACACTTGGAGTACTGTGCGCAGTTCTGGTCGCCTCACTATAGGAAGGACGTGGAAGCTATTGAAAGGGTGCAGAGGAGATTTACAAGGATGTTGCCTGGATTGGGAGGCATGCCTTATGAAGACAGGTTGAGGGAGCTGGGACTGTTCTCCCTGGAGAGACGAAGGTTGAGAGGCGACCTGATAGAGGTTTACAAGATGTTGAGAGGAATAGATAGGGTGGACTCTCAGAGACTATTTCCCAGGGCTGAAATGGTCGCGACGAGAGGGCACAGATTTAAGGTGCAGGGAAGCAAGTACAGAGGGGATGCTAGGGGAAAGTTTTTCACTCAGAGGGTGGTGAGTGAATGGAATCGGCTGCCGTCGGTGGTGGTCGAGGCGAACTCGCTGGGGTCTTTTAAAAGACTTCTGGATGAGTATATGGGATCCAATGGGATTGGGGGTTATAGATAGTTCTATGGCTGGGTAGGTTTTTGATGTGTTTGGCACAACTTGTGGGCCGAAGGGCCTATTTGTGCTGTAGTGTTCTATGTTCTATATTTATACTGCAGGATGAAGGAATAAAAGATGAGTCATAGCCACAAAAAACAAAGGGAAAGGCTTCTAATGGCAGTCTATAGAGAAAATAAAAGGTGTGATGACCAAACGGCAGAGAGCCTGCAATCAAAAGACAAACTGTGACAAATGAAGATGTTGGAGGAGGAAGAGGATGGATGGGAGAGTTGTAAAATGGAGTAAAAACGGGAAAGGGAAAGTAAAGAAAAAGTGGAGAACAGTTAAAAATGAAATGAAATGAAAACAAAAGGGTCAAAATGGAGTAGAGCTAATCATATGAAGTTGTTGAATTCGATGTCCAGACCTGAAGGCAGTGCCTAGCTGGAAAATGAAATGCTGTTCCTCCAGCTTACGTTGAGCTTCACGATAACATTGCAGCAGATAGAAATGTGGGCATGGGAGCAAGATCGTGTTTTAAAATGGCAAACAACAGGAAGTTCAGGTTCTGACTGCGCATAGACCAAAGTTGCTCAGCAAAGCAATCACCGAGTCTATGTTTGGTCTCTCCGATATAGAGACCACCACTTTGGCAGCAGCAAATGCAATTGAAAAAGGTGCAAATGAAGTGCTGTTTAACTGGAGAGAGTGTTTTGGACCTTGCATGGTAAGCATGGAAGTAAAGGTGCAAGTGTTATACCTTCTGTGATTGGATGGGAAGGTGCAATGGGTGATGAGAGAAGTGTTGGGTATGCTGGAAAGTGGTCAAGGTTATCCCAGAGGGAATGGTCTCTGCAAAATGCTGACGGAGAGACTGATGGGAAGATGTGTTTGGTGATGATATCACAATGGAGTTGGGAAAAATGGCAGAGGATTATGCTTTGCATGCAGAGGCTGGTGGGGTGAAATATGAGAACAAAGAGGACTCTATCGTTATTTTGGGAGGGAGGGGAGGGGGTGAGAATCGTGGCGGGGAGATGGACCGCACGCAGTTGAAAACAACTAGAGGTGGGAAACCACAATTGAGGAAGAACGAGCACATAGCAGAAGCATTACTTTGGAAAGTGGCATCATTGGAACAAATGTGACAGAGGCAAAGGAGCTGAAAGAAAGAGATAGAGTCCTTACAGGATGTAGAGTGTAAAGAGCTGCAGTCCAGATAGCTACGGGAGTCAGTGGGCTTGGAATAGATATTGGTAGATAGTCTATTGCTGGAAATGGAGACAGAAAGGTCAAGCAAGGGAAGGAAAGTGTCTGAGATTAACTGGATGACGGTGATGGAAGGGTAGAAACTGGAAGCGAAGTTGATGAATTTTTCCAAGTCCAGATGGCAGCATGAAGGGCATCAAAATAGTAACCAATGTACTGGTAAAGGAGTTGTGGGAAGGGACCTGGGTAGGCCTGAAACAAGAACTGTTTCACATACCCCATAAAAAGACAAGAATTGCAAGGACTCATGCGAGTACCCATTGCTACATCTTTGATTTGGAGGAAGCGGGTTAAGTTAAAGAAGTTGTTGAAAGATAAAATGAGTTCAGTGCAGGTGGAGGATGGAATTGTTCAGGCCTCTTTTCAAGAAAAATGCAAAGAGTTCTGAGGCTATTGTGGAGTGTGGGTTGGAAGTGTCAAGAGATTGCACATCCATGGTGAACAGAAGGTGATTGGGGCCTGTGAACTAGAAGCTGTCAACATGACACAGGGCATCAGAGGAATCCCAGATGTAGGTGGGGAGAAAATGGACCAGAGGAGTGAGGATTTAGTCAAGAGGAAAGAAGTTCTGTGGGACAGGAGCTTGTTGACATAATGGGCCTATTAGGTCAGTCCTTTTGGTGGATTTTGCAAAGTAAGTAAAAGTTTGGGTTGGGAGACGTTGAGTGAGTGGTGTGGGGGGGATCTGGAGGAAATTAGGTCAGTAACAGTGTTGGAGATAATGGCTTGATATTCAGTGATGTGGTCATGGACCAGGGGTGGGAGGACGAAATAGCTGAGCATTGGCATTCAGCCTCTACCTTGCAAAGTGCAAAAGAGTGTGCTTTTTTTACGCATGGTAAGAAGTCTCAGAACACCATGTTAAAGATTTATTTGGAATCACAAACATTCGGACTGCTGCTCTTTCATCAGGTGAGTGATGATGGTTTTAAGAGGATATGTTCAGAAAGAAGCTGAAGTGGCCCTTGTGGCTGTAGGGATCAAGGGGTATGGAGAGAAAGCAGAGTGGGATATTGAAAGTGAATGATGAACCATGATCATATTGAATGATGATGCAGGCTCAAATAGCCGAATGGCCTACTCTTGCATCTATTTTCTGTTTCTCTGTTTATCTCCTTCAGGCTCCACCCCTTTGGCATTGCCCCAGCTCACTGGCAATGCCCATCTGACCATGCCAACTTCACAGTGCCCAGCCACATGCTTGAGCACTCAGGGGCTTCAATGGCTTCGAGTGTCTCTGTGGAACTATTATGTCAGATACAGATCCACACAGTGCTTGGTTGTACATTCCAATGTGCCTGGGCTTGGGGCTCCCTGTGACCAGGGGACAAGCTCTTCATACCCACCCCGCCTAAGTCCCATCTAATTGCACCAGGAACATCGGTGATAATATCAAAGCAAAAAGGCAAAGGAACACTGCTGGGGAACCAATTAAGTGTCCAAAGAATTCAGGCTATAAACTAACGAATGGAGAAAAGAGAGAGTGAGAGAGAGCAAGAGAGAGAGACAGTGAAGGAGAGAGAAGAGAGAGAGTGGGTGGGAAGGAAGGAATGTTATCGTACTGGTCCCCACACTTTATCTAAGGACACTCGTCTACCCCGCCAAAGGGCACAAAGCGCCCTGGAGCCATCGGGTATCTACTCAACTAGCTCCAACTGCAGTGTTCCATAAATGGTTGTCACATCTTATAGAAACCAGCAGTGGACCCATGTAGCATGCACCTCATCTTCTCTAGTTTAATGGTTTCTACCACCTCCTTCACCCACTGAACTTCTCAAGAATCATCTGATTTCCACCTTACAGGATTAGTCATCTTGTCAGGAGCATAATGGAAGTTATAAAATCCACTTGGAATTTCGGCAGCAGCGGATTTAAAGGCATGACCCCAAATAGGGCAGCCTGGGGCATGCCACTTATGTTCCAATCTAATGTTGCCATAGTTGTCTTAAATATCAATGTTGTACAATGATCTGTAAGAGGATGGCAGGAACTTGCTGGCACTGTTCACAAATGGGGCTTGTGCCTGCGTACATTCTAGAGAGTCTAACCTGAGTTAGATATGCTTTGTGAGGGAGTTTACATTATATCATACCCACCTTCGCACATATTGAGGATCAATATAGCCAATGCAGCAAAAAAGGGATCTCCTGTTGCCTCTCTCTATACCAACACACTATTACTCTCATATTGACTGCCCAATTATAAAATAGAGAATTGGGCAATCCCATACCCCTCCCCTCCCATTTAGGGCTTTGCAAGACTGTCCTCTGTATTCTTGGGTTTTTCCTATTCCAGACAAAGTTTAAAGTGAGCAGATCAGGTCTGTGAAAAAAGGATTTGGGGATGAGCATGGCATGCACAGAAAGAGATATAAAAACTTAGGGATATGTTCATCTTCATTGCATTGATATGGCCTGCTAATGACAACAAGAGGATGAACCAACATTTGAAGTCCTGTTCTAGAATAAAGTTAGCTCCAAAGAGCCCATTAAATTTGCTAGTCATTTGCACTCCCAAGTAAACGGCAATCTTGAAAGGGAGTGTATGGAGTGGGAGGGTGAGCCACTGCATTCAAAGAAAGGAGCTCACTCTTATTCAAGTTAAGCTTGTAACCTGCAGCATGACCAAAACTCTCTGGTACAGATAAGACTTCGGGAATCAAGTTGGACAGGTCACCGACAAACAATAGTAGGTCGTCCACAGACAACAATACTTTCCGCTTCATTCCCTCCTGACTAATCCCCACCACTCATTTCCTGTTTCGAAAAGCCACAGCAAGAACATAGAACAATACAGCACAAACAGGCCCTTTGGCCCACAAGTTGCGCCGATCACATCTACCAATCCACAGACCGATCTATAACCCCGGCAATGGCAAATAACAGGAGGTGGGGCGGGGCATCCTTGTGTAGTGTCCCAGGACAAAGGGAAAAACACTAGATGCACATTTTTTGTCCAGAATGAGGCCAAGAAGCGGAGTACAGTATCTTGATCCAGGAACCTGAACCCCTCGAGAGCATAAAATAAATAATCCAATTCCACTTGATCGACCACTTTTTCAGCATCCAGCAAGATTAACATCTCTGGTAACTAGAAGAAGGCAGGCGCGTGCATAATGTTAAACAGCTGCTGAATATGTGAATGCATATATCTAGTTTTAATGAACCCAGTTTGGTCAGGTGAGATAATAGAGGGCAGAATGTCCTCCAAGCGAATAGCCAGAATCTTAGGGTCATTGAGGTCCACATTCAGCAATGAGATTGGTCTATAAGAGCCACAGATCTGCATGTCCTTATTCTTATTAAGGGTAAGCGAAATTGTTGCTTGCCTTGAAGTCTGCAGGAGACCACGGTTCTCATATGATTCATTGATCATGCGCAGTAGCAGGGCAGCCAACCTATCCAAAAGTTTTTTGTAGAATTGATGACGTAACTGTCTGATCCCAAACATTTCCCGTTTGGCACAGTTCTGGCCACCCTAACAAATTCTTCAAAGTTGATTGGTTTCTCCTGTGCTGTGGCCTCTCCCCTGTCCACCATAGGGAGATTCAGTGTCCCATAGAACTACTGAAAGTCTGACTCAGAGACAGTACTCAGTATACAGGGTTGAGTAAAAATTCCTAAACACTTCATTTATTCACTATAGACCAGCAGAAACCCCATTTGGAGCCTGCATTTGTGGTATTAGACTTTTGGTGGAGAATTGGCGCAGCTGATGAGCTAGTAACTTGCTTGCCTTGTCTCCATGCTTGTAGTGTGTATACTTAGATTTGAACAGCATCCCTTCCACTTGATGTGAGGACAAGGTCTCAAACTCTGTCTGTAGTAGTAAACATTTCTTATATAGCTCTGGGGACGAGCCTAGAACTTGTGTACACCAGCTTGGGTAATACACCCCAGCAATTCCGATAACCTCCGAACTCTGAGCTTTGCCTTATGCACTGAAGATATGATCTGGACTCTTAAATAAGCCTTCAATATCTTCCATAACGTAGCTGCCAAAACTGCCAGAGCATCATTAAACTCCAAGAAATCATCGATTTGGGTTAACAGAAATCTAACAAATTCATCAGAGAGCATACAAGTGTTAATATGCCAAAGTATACAGGGCCCACCCTCCTCCCCACTACCAAGTCCATGATCAAGAGAATATAGTCTATGATTAGAATGGCTTCATAGGAGCACGAACACACGGCCAGGAGCAACTTATTATCTACTAAAAAGTAATCTATGAATACATTCGGTGGACAGGTGAAAAAAAATTCCCTACTGGTTGGGTTAAGAAACGTCCGTGGATCTGACAACGTGTATTCTGTGAGAAATGATTTAATTATTTCTATCAACTTGGAAGATACAGCAGTCCTGGGTGAGGTGCAGTCCAGGGCAAATTCAACCAACAGTTAAAATCTCCACTCTATCAACCGATGTGAATTCAATCAAAGTAGCATGAAAAACAATTGGAAAAAATTTTCACAGTCCCAATTTGGAGCATACACATTGGCTAACATCAGGACAATGACACATAGGCCATTTGAATCAGAAACGACATTGGCTGCTACCAAGCGTAAGGACTTGTGAATGATATTCCAGTTAGTGAACTTGATTGCTCCGAAGTTGGAGCCTAAGGTCCTAGTCAGCATTCTACATTTCTAACAGTAGCCTGGTATCCCTCCTCACTGGGAAAACTCCCCCGCAACCACTGACATCAGTAGGTGCCAAATCACATCCATGGAGAAAAACAGATATACAAATATACAAAAACACCCACACACCCAACACCTCCATCTGCCCACCCTCCACTGCATGCACCTCCCAAATAGGGTGTCTGCACTTCCAACACCTCCTTATTATGGCACCTTCACAGCACACTGCATGGGACACGATCTCCACCTCCATTCCCATCGCAGTCACAGGTGTTATAATCTGAAAAGGTCTGCAGAAATACCAAACACTTAACAGTTGTAAAACCCATCACTCTTTCCTGCCCAACAATTCGATCCAGGTTCATGAAATACAAATAAAAGTTTATATCTTCTATGCGGTCACACGATTTAAAAGTCTGCTCCACAAATTTCATCACCGATGTCAGATCTGTGAACTTGTGCTCAGTTCCATTGTTGAGAGTAATCTTCAAGTGGTACAGAAAGTGAAGCCCAAACCTGACCCACACAAAAGTCGTCTGACATCAGTGATCTTCTCCTTGCCATCGCCAGGATAAAATCTGGAAATATCAACAGCTTGTTTTCCTGGTACATCAGTGTGGTAGACACAGTAAGAAGTCTCACAACACCAGGTTAAAGTCTAACCAGTTTATTTGATGGTAAACCCACAAGCTTTCAGGGTTTGCATCTTCGTCAGATGAGTAGAGAGTGGAGCGTCACCTGACGAAGGGGCAAACCCCGAAAGCTTGTGGGTTAGATATAGATATAGAACATTACAGCACAGAACAGGCCCTTCGGCCTTCGATGTTGTGCCGACCAAAATAAAAAGCAATGCCCCTCCAAACTAAACCATTCCCTTCTCTTCCATATACTTATCAATTAACCTCTTAAACGCCACCAAACTTGGCGCATCTACAACAGCTGCAGGCAGGGCATTCCACTCCCTAATCACTCTTTGAGTAAAGAGTTTACTATCAAATAAACTGGTCGAACTTTAACCTGGTGTTGTGAGACCTCTTACTGAGTTTACCCCAGTCCAACGCCAACATCTCCACATCATGACCTCAGTGTGGTAGCCTGTGTTGCTAACTGCAGAATTCTGTCTCATGCTGAGCTGTAATATACTCATATAATAATGGGCCAAGGAGCTTCTCCTGGTCTGGGCGTTGCCCAGTACACTCCATGTGCGCAATCCAGAAGCAGCTCATCCTTAAGTTCCAGCACATTGTTCAATTATTGGGCAACACAAGTCTGTAATATTTGGACCCTCGATTCCCTCTGGAAGGCTTTTCAGAAAGATGTTATTTCGTTTTTGGCATCCTTCCATCGCATCACACTTCTCCCTTAGGGATTTAGCCTCCGATGTCAAATGAGTAACTTGGCTCTTCAGTTCGGATGTAGTATTTCCACTAAATGCCTCTGAGTCCTCAAGCTCCTTCAAGCGGTTCTCAAGGGTGACAGTGACATTTTGAGAGATTTAACAGAGGATCCGAGCTCCTCTTGCAGCTCTTCTACCTTGGCCTGCAACTCAGTGGCCCACCGGTTCAATTTACTGTTGAATCTTTGCATGGCCTCCATAATAGCTTCCCCTATCCTTTTGCATTGCATGCTCAGTTCAGGGATCCTCCAGGAGAGCGTCGTCCCCTGTGATCTCACTCTTCGATTGTGGCTTGCCTCCTGCCATTTTGCCAGTGACAGCAACCCTGGGCTTACCCATTTCCTCCAGCCTGGAATGCTATTTCTTGGTCCACATATCAAGCTGTCTTGCTTTTCGATCTACCAGAGTTTTTGCATGGTTTATTTTTCACCTTACTTCATCCTTAGCTAGGCAAACAAAAGCAGTAAAGGGATCCCCGCCAAACTGCAAGTTGCAACTCTTCTCCCTCATTTTAATTCACCCCTGGTTGGGTGAAGAAAGAAATAGCACAGTGAACTGAGGTTGATTTGATAGTTGCAGTTTTTAATCACAAAGGAGTTATTCCCTGGGTTGCCTTTCACTTTAAATCAATTTAGACTTGACTGAGTGAAAAAAACGATAACATGGTTCCAAGCTAAACAGCAAGTCCCAGCATGCCTTTCAATGGGCTCTAGCTGCAAAAAAAAAAGCAATCCAAAAATAAAAGTGACAGCTTGCAGTTTGCAGCAGGACCTCAGTGGCTCCTGCTTCCAACCTTAATTCACTCTTTCTTGGGTAAAAGAATAGAGTTTGCAGGCTCAGCTGAAATTCACAGCCACTTCCCTTCTGAGCACATACAGTAAATTTCAACCGGCAGGAAGGGATCTATAAATAACCTTTCCAGCTCGACTTTCATAGTTCTCTCGATGCAACAGCACTCCAGGTATGTTTAAAGCTTGATCTACATTAAACACTCTCCAGACCTCATCAAACAGTCAGATTTCAAGAAGAATCTTGCCACCTATGGATCATGCTTCCTCCCTCACCAGCACTATCTCCGATCCTCCTCCTACTCCTGTATTCAAGTAGTCTAACTGTTTCTCATCCTTTTAGATTGTGTCACCGTACTGCAAGACATATGATAGCCTTTTTCCTAGGATGGAGAAAGCTAGCACGAGGGGACACAGCTTTAAATTAAGGGGTGATAGTTATAGGACGGATATCAGAGGTAGGTTCTTTACCCAAAGGGTGGTTCGGGAGTGGAATGCCATGTTAATGTTAACATCTAATGTTGTAGATGCGCCAAGTTTGGTGGCGTTTAAGAGGTTAGTTGATAAGTATATGGAAGAGAAGGGAATGGTTTAGTTTGGAGGGTCATTGCTTTTTATATTGGTCGGCGCAACATCGAAGGTCGAAGGGCCTGTTCTGTGCTGTAATTGTCTATGTTCTATGTTGTTAAGGGCTATCCCACTCCCAGTATTCATCACTCCACATCTGATACTTTAGCTTGAACTTTCACTCTTGGAAGAGTTGGAACAATTCCCTGCTTTGCAAACCAAACCAGAAAGGCATGACTAGGATATTCTGATTTTCAGTCTAGGGGAGAGGTCAGGGTTCTCAGAATCATGGAGGATGATTTCAGAAACAGTCGGGAGGTGGGCTAGACGCAAGGCCTGCATTGGAGCACTGTGTCAAGGTTTCAAATGAAAGCAAAACATAAAATGTTCTTCAGCCCTCAAGCCAGTCACTGCCCATGTCCTAACATGTTAATCCACGTCCTCACCAATGCCCCCATGGCCTTTTAGAACCCCTATGCAAGCTCAGTGCCAACACATGCCTCCTCTACCCATTGTCCTTACATTTACCATGCCAACTCGCATAGCGCCCACCATGGGCAGACTTCAAAGGACAGGGAACCGGACAGGGAACAAAACAGCACGGGAAACAGGCCCTTCGGCCCAACGAGCCTGCGCCGCCACCTCGATGTTCCCACTTCTACCCATGATCCCTGTCTGTGTTTATAGATCTATGCATTGAAACCAAATTTGAGACAATTTAGGGAGAATTTGTTCTGCCACTCAGCCTAAGAGCACATCTTTGGGACGTGGGAGGAAACCGGAGCACCCGGAGGAAATCCACACAAGCACTGGGAGATTGCGCAAACTCCCACAGACACAGGCCCAAATCCATGTAACTGCACAGCACAGCGATAGTCACTGAGCTGTCGTGTTGCCCATCAAATGGTCCAGGTCAAGCATACACTAACGATGTGAAGCAGTAGGATACTCTCGAAAAAAATACAAGAGCAGCCCTCTCACGACCCATCGCGTATTTGCTCTTGTTAGGCAACAAGGCAGACCAAAGTATTTGTAGGATAAAACAAATACATCAATATCATCATCTATTTACACACTTCCCCGCGAACTCCTAAGGCTCATGATCCCTATTTTAAATCAGTTTTCTATACCCCTCCATTCCCATTCTGTTTATGTGCCCATCTAAATATCTCTTAAATAACTCCAGAGTACCTGCCTCCACCACTTTACTTGGCAGCACGTTCCATACCCCCACCACCCTCCGTGTGAAAAAACTCCCTCTAGCATCCAAATTACACTTTACCCCCCTCACCCTAAGCCCGTGATCCCTTGTGCTATTTTAGTTCATCCTAGGAAAAAGCTTAACCCTCTTTACTCTATCTATACCCCTCATAATCTTGTATACCTCTATTAGATCTCCTCTAAGTCTATAGCTTTCTCAGGAAAACAGCCCCAATTTGCCTAACCTCTCCTCGTAACTCAGACCTTCCATACCAGGCAGCATCCTGGTAAACCACCTCTGCACTCTCTCCAGAGTCTCCACATCCTTCCAGTAGTAAGGCAACTAGAACTGGACGCAGTATTCCAAATGAGGTCCAACCAACGTTTTATACAACTGCAACATTAAAGGCCAGCTCTTATACTCTACACCCCTTCCTATAAAGGCTAGCATACTATATGCTTTCTTCACAACCTTCTCCACCTGCTCTGCCACCTTCAGAGACTTGTGCGCCTGCACCCCATGATCCCTCGCATTTCTATACTCTTAATAGGTCTACCCTTTATCATAGACCTTCCCCCTACATTCTTCCAAGGCCGTGCTGGGATTTAAAAATATCCCTGTTTTTCTTATCAGAAATTCACCATTTCCAAAAAAACTGATAAAAATCCATTTGCTACATTTAATCCTTAATAAAAACAAGCATTGGAATTCACTGTCTCACTTCGAAGAGTTTATAATCACTCGGAACTGTAATGACAGGCACCCTGCTGTGATAACAAGTTGCAAACAATAGTCTTATGTCAACTTAGTGAAATAGCAAACACAATTTCTTTCTTAAGAAATGCAGGCAGTTTTTTTCCCAGATTTAATTGAAGGGTAGGAAATGCCTTGATAGCTCCTCTTGACAGTTCTAATGAATTTATGCCCACCTCATTTCAAAGAATCAGGTCTGGTAGTGTTTCCTTTCCCCTTGGACTGGAGACATTGTGCTACGGAAAGTTTTACTGCTCACACTCCAGGAATTTTGAACCCTCTCTGCCCTTTACACTTCTATTATTCAAGTTTATAATAAGGTAATAAGGTTACTCTAACCCTAACCCCATTAAAACTTCTAATTCATACACCTCTCTGTAATTTCTTTGCAAATTTGTTCCTCTACATCCTTCCCATTAGTTGATGGTTAATAGGTATACCAAGCAATGTAATTGCATCTTTCTTGTTTCTTAGTTCTAGTTAAATAGATTGTGTCTTTGACCCATTTCCAACTTCCTTTTTCTCCAGCACTGCAATGCTCTTATTAAACAATATCACTTCTTTTTTTCCTACCTTTCCTGAACATCTCGCATGCAGGAATATTGATCCTGCCCTTCCCCAAGCCAGGTCTCTGTTGTAAACACAATATCATACTGCCACATGTCAATCCAAGCCTGTGATTCACCATTCTTACTAACCACATTCCATGCATTCATAACAAGCCTATAATTCTGATTTTGATTTATTATTTTATCCTTTATTCTGAACTGGGAGCAGGTAGAACTTTACTTCCGATGCGCAGAGGCTCCTGTAGACAGCTGTTGCAAATTATATCTCCAGATTTGCAGATGACAGAAAGCTGCGTGGGAGAGTGAGATGTGAGGAGGATGCAGAGATCCTTCAGTGTGAACTGGACAAGTTGAGTGGGTGGGAAAATGATTGGCAGATGTAGTATCATTTGGATGAATGAGATTACCCACTTTGGTAGCAAAAATGGGAATCACAGAATTCCTACTGTGCAGGAGGAGGTCATTTGGCCTATTGAGCCTGCACTGACAAAAATCCAATCCAGGCCCTTTCCCCGTAACCCCACATATTTTCCTGCTAATTCTCCTCACACTAAGGGGCTATTTACCCTGGCTAATCAACCTAACTTGCACATCTTTGGAGTGAGAGGGGAAACTGGAGGATCCGGAGGAAACCCACACAGACACAGGGATAATGTGCAAACTCCATACAGTCACCCGAGGCCTCAATTGAACCCCACATTCCTGGCGCTGAGAGACAGTGGAATGACCAAAATGAATGATCAAAATGAATGGGAAAGCAGGCTCAAAAGGCCTAAATGACTCCTCCTGCTCCTTTTTTTTTTATATCAACATTGGCCTTTTGTCAATTTCTGCTCTGACTGTTCTCCAATTTGCCATCTATGAGTGGGCATATGCAGCAAATTCCATCCCTATTTTTGCACTAATTAGTCATCATCGTCAAAAGATGGGAAGTGGAAAAATGAAGATACCAGTAAAATCTGTTTGACTTCTCAGCGAGACAGCCATTTTGGTGCTTATGAACTCAGGTTCACTAAAATTAAGCGCTAAATTCCTTCAAGGGTTTTAAGAACTGAGAAGCCTATAACTAGCTGGATGTCTAATTTAGTAAATGTCGTCACATTTCCCTATTCATAGCAATAAATGCTCATATTAGAAAATAAATAATTTGATTTATATAGTGCATTTCATGTCTCTGAACTGCCTTAAAACATCTTAGTCAATTCATTAATTTTGAAGTGCAGCCAATATTTGTATGCAAATATGGAACCAATTTGTAAAGTCACCACAGTCCCAGATGACCATCCTTTGACAGGGAGAGCTGACTGTGGTGATTTAACATGAGGATCACCACACCTCAGGTAAGAGGCAAGGTTGAGAAGGTGGATCTTCACGAATAACCTCAGCTGGTAGGAGAACTCTGCATCACTAAATAGCTGTCCAGCCAACTGAACTAAACTGCCCTAAAGCTACACAAAATTCAACAGCATTAAAGTAAAATTTTTGAGTTAATCTGCTATTATGGGTCAAGTTTTGGAGTGAGGTGCGTTCCTCATGATCTTCTGCCTTAGAAACTAATGCCAATACCGGGCTAGGACTGACATGATTAATAGATTCTAAATAAATCAATACCCTGTTTTTTTTTGATTATATTTCAGATTTTCAGCATTTTGTGTACGTGATACCAGATTCATTTGGGCAAGTTACTTGTGCAGGTATTTCGTACTAGTAGGAAATATAATTCATGAGTTAGTAGCAGAGAGAACTTTCTTGTGTAAAGTGCAATATTTGGAGACTTAGAAGACACACCAACTTCAACTCTTCTATTGTTTTGAAATTGCACAAAGTTATAATTATATGCTTTACAATCTGTTAACGAAACATTGTCAATGACATCATCCCATTACCCCGGTAACTTACACTTTCTAGTTTTGGAACCTTCCCTTTTCCATTCTGTAAACATTCTTTTGATTTCTTTATTTTCTTTTTCAGTCCAGTTGCACAAATGTCTGACCTGGGACACAGCACCTAAGACAATGAAACTGGTTATTTATCAGCAATGCAATAACAGCAGAAGATTTCATAGTTTATCTCTCAGAACATGACACTGATATCGAAGATCCACTAATATTGCACTTACTTCAGCAACATTACCAAATATGTCAACAATTGTTGTGGGTATAACATATGTTGCAGTTCTGAATATTTAGGTTTGTCGGTTCATTCAATGATCTAAACAACTCCGAGCAGTTGTAGCACTTTTTTTAATATGGAAACTTCACAGGAAAATCAGTTAGCCTACCAGCATTTTACAAATTGTCTCACACTATACTTTGCAAATGGTAATTTAAAACAGTGTCAACATGGTTATGAACCTTGTTGATGTCCAAATCCCAGAAGGGAAACTTGGAACGTTGATTCTTACCAGTGAATCTCTCCAATATAGAGAGACTAAATGCAGACAGACTGACTAACTGCTTTGCTGAACAGTTCAGTCCACACACAAGCAGAATCCAAACCTTCCTGTCGCTTGCCACTTCAACACATCTACTTTTTCTCCTGCCCACATGTATGTCCTTGGCCTTTTACAATGTTTTAGTGAACCACAACGCATTTCATCTTCTGATTAGACACTTTACAGCCTGCTGGACGGAACACTGAGTTCAACTACTCAAAGCATGAACTCTCCCCTCCAACCCATTTCATTTCATTCTCCACGTTATCACTCTCCTTCCTTCCACAGACCACACACCACCTCTTCAGGCCAACTGACACATTCCTCAGGCAGTCCTTTATCAAGCTTTTGTTTTGCCATTCATGCATTCTCATCATTTAATGGACCCTTCAACACCTTCTCAGACTTCTGCATGCTCATTTACATTACCCTTGTCTAATTCCATCACCCCTCCCTATGCCCATAGTATAAATCTCTACTGACTCTCTTTCCTCTCAGCTCTGATGAAGAATCAGCTCAACTCAACTCAAAACACTGGCTATACTCTCCACAGAAGACTCTGGATGATGAGAGATAGAGACGAAGCTGAAAAAGAAGTCGCTCAAAGATGTATAAGTTAAATGGACTAGCCATGGCAAACATGCGGAGTTATGGGGATACAGCAGAAGGGAGGTCTTGGATAGGACGCTCTTTTGAAAAGCCAGTGCACACATGATGGATCAAATGGCTTCTTTTTGCACTAGGGATTCTATGGTTCAAAGTGTGTATATAACAGGTGTGAGATGGAAAACCAGGCTTGATAAAGGAAGACCAGAAATGAGAAAAGCAAAGAGGGAGCATAAAAAGAGACTAGCAAATAATATAAAGGAAATCCCACGGTCTTTGATGAGCATATAAATAATAAAAAGGTAAAAGAAACAATAGTTTTAAAGTTTATTTACTTGTGTTACAAGTTGGCTTACATTAACAGTGCAATGAAGATAATGTGAAAATCCGCTAGTCATCACACTGTGGTGCCTGTATGGGTACACTGACGGAGAATTTAGTATGGCCAATGCACCTAACTAGCATGTCTTTCAGATTGTGGGAGGAAACTGGAACACCTGGAAGAAACCCATGCAGACTTGGGGAGAATGTGCAGACTCCACACAACGTTGATTAGGGGTAAAAAGAGGACTTGTATGTGGAGGCAGCAAAAGTAGCAGAAGTTACTAAATGAGTGTTTTGCTTCTGTCATCATGAAGGAAGAGGGGGCTGCCCAGGCCAGAGTGGGTGGGAAGTAAACTGGTACATTTGAGGAATTTACAATTGAGAAGAAAGAAGTATTAAAGAACAAAGAAAATTTACAGCACAAGAACAGGCCCTTTGGCCTTCCAAGCCTGCAACGACCATGCTGCTGCCTGACTGAACTAAAATCACCTACTCTTGTGGGGACAATACCCCTCTATTCCCATCCTATTCACGTATTTGTCCAGACACCCCTTAAAACTCACTATCGTATCTGCTTCCAGTACCACCTCCGGCATTGAGTTCTAGGCACCCACCATCCTCTGTATAACAAAACTTGCCTAGTACATCTCCTTTAACCCTTGCCCCTTAAACTTATGAACCCTAGTAATTGACTCTTCCACCCTGGGAAAAAACTTCTGACTATGCACTCTGTCTATGCCCCTCATAATCTTGTAGGCTTCTATCAAGTCACCCCTCAACCTCCATTGTTCCAGTGAGAATAAACCAAGTTTTTCCAATCGCTCCTCATAACTAATGTCCCCCATGCCAGACTATATCTGGTAAATCTTTACTGCACCCTCTCCAAAGCCTCCACATCCTTCTCATAAGAACATAAGAAATAGGAGCAGGAGTAGGCCATCCAGCCCCTCGAGCCTGCCCCGCCATTCAATAAGATCATGGCTGATCTGTAGTGGTTCAGTACCACTTTCCTGCTTTCTCCCCATAACCCTTAATTCCCTTGTCAATCAAAAACGTATCCACTCGTGACATGAACATATTCAGCACAGAAGCCTCCGCCACCTCATAAGGCAGAGAATTCCAAAGATTCACCACCCTTTGCGTGAAGAAACTTCTCCTCAACTCTGATCTGAACTGCCCCCCCAATCTTGAGGTTGTGCCCTCTAGTCCTGCTATCTTTGCTAAGCGGGAAGAATCTCTCAACCTCTACCCTATCCATCCCCTTCATTATCTTATACGTCTCTATAAGATCCCCTCTCAGCCTTCTAAACTCTAAAGACCACACTCTCGTAGTGTGGTGACCAGAACTGAACACTATGTTCCAAATGTCGTCTAACTGAGGTTCTATAAAGCTGCAACATGACTTGCCAATTTTTAAACTCAATTCTCCGGCCAACAAGTGGGCAAGGGTCCGGCAGATGGAGTACAATGTTGGAAAATGTGAGGTCTCCATTTTGATAGGAATAACAACAAAATGAACCATTATTTAAATGGTAAAAAATTGCAGTGTGCTGTTGTGCAGAGGGACCTTGTGCAAGAGTCACAAGGAGTTGGTTTGCAGGTGCTGCAGGTAATTAAAAAAGCAAATGGAATTTTGTCCTTCAATGCCAGCGAGGTGGAGTCCAAAAGCAGCAAGGTTATGTTGCAGCTCTATAATGTGCTGAGGCCACACCTGGAAGACTGTGTACAGTTTTGGTCTCCTTACTTGAGAAATGGTATACTGACATTGGAAGGGGTGCAGAGGAGATTCACTAGGTTGATTCCGGAGTTGAGAGGGTTGGCTTGAGGACAGACTGAGTAGACTGGGGTTATACTCATTGGAATTCAGAAGAATAAGGAGAGATGTTATAGAGACATATAAAATTATGAAGGGAATAGATGAAAGAAGGGAAATTGTTTCCATTGACAGGTGAAACTAGAACTAGGCGGCATGGCCTCAAAGGGGAAACAGATTTAGGACTCAGTTGAGGAGGAATTTCTTCACACAAAGGATTGTGAATCTGTGGAATTCTTGCCCTGTGAAGTAGATGAGGCTACCTCATTGGATATTTTTAAGGCAAGAATAGATACATTTTTGAACAGTAAAGGAATTAAGGGTTAGGGTGAGCTGACAGGTAAGTGGAGCTAAGTCCACAAAAAGATCAGCTATGATCTTATTGAATGGCAAAGCAGGCTCAAGGGGCCAGATGGCCAACTTTGGCTCTCAGCTCTTATGTCCTTACAAAGGCAAGCATGTCGTATGCCTTCTTGACTACTTTCGCCATCTGCGTTGCCACCTGAGTACTTGTACATCCAGATCTCTCTATCAATACGCTTAAGGATTCTGCCATTTACTGTATATTTCCTACGCCTTCCAAAATGCATCACTTCTCATTTGTCCAGATTAAACTCCACCCACCACCTCTCTGCCCAAGCCTCCAACTGATCTATATTCTGCTATATTCACTGATGATCCACATCGCTATCCGCAAATCCACCAACCTTTGTGTCAATCGCAAACTTACTCATGAAACCAGTTAAATTTTCTTCCAAATCATTATATATTACGAATGGCAAAGGTCCCAGCCCTGACAAACGCCACTTGTCACAGCTCTCTATTCAGAAACACCCCTTTCACTGCTACTCTCTGTCTTCTATGACCAAGCCAATTCTGTATCCAACTTGCCAGCTCACTTCTGACCCCATGCGACTTCACCTTCTGCACTAGTCTGCCATGAAGACCTTGTCAAAGGCCTTACTGAAGTTCTTGTGGTCTCGACATTGTCTCAAAAGGATGTCCTGAGGGGAATGTGCAATGACACCTGATGACCTTGTACATCAATCTCTGAAGACAAGTTTACAGGTAGGTGCAGCAGCAGACCTTCCCAACTGCATAATCCATCTCAATACTTCAGCAAATTGTTAAATGATGATCAAATAGCAAGATCAATCCAACCTGACCAATCATCACCCCATCCATTTATTTTCAATCACCAGCAAAATGATGACAGATGCTGCCATAAGTGGCACTTACACAACATAGAACATTACAGCACAGTACAGGCCCTTCGGCCCTCGATGTTGCGCCGGCCAGTGGACCCTCTAACCTAAACTATTCCAATATCATCCATATGCCTATCCACCGAACATTTGAATGCCCCCAAAGTAGGCGAGTCCACAACTGCTGCAGGCAGGGCATTCCACGCCCTCACAACCCTCTGTGTAAAGAACCTGCCTCTGACATCCGTCCTATAACTACCACCTCTTAATTTAAAGTTATGTCCCCTCGTGTTGGTCATCACCATCCGAGGAAAAAGGCTCTCACTATCCACCCTATTCAGTCCTTTGATCATCTTATACGCCTCAATTAGGTCACCGCGTAACCTTCTTCTCTCTAATGAAAATAACCTCAGGTCCCTCAGCCTTTCCTCGTAAGGCCTTCCCACCATACCAGGCAACATCCTGGTAAACCTCCTCTGCACCCTTTCCAATGCTTCCACATCTTTCTTATAATGCGGCGACCAGAACTGTACGCAATACTCCAAGTGCGGCCGCACCAGAGTTTTGTACAGTTATAACATAACCTCACAGCTCTTAAATTCAATCCCTCTACCAATAAAAGCTAACACACCGTACGCCTTCTTAACAACTTTATCAACCTGGGTGCCAACTTTCAAAGAGCTATGTACTTGTACCCCAAGATCCCTCTGCTCGACAACACTATTGTGTTGCTAATGCTTCCATTAGCCCTATATTTCATATGCCTGTTATTCCTACCAAAACATAGACAGTCAAGACAGGATTTTCCAGCCATGCTCACCCAAAAACAGGAGAATCCTGCCCAAAAGTTAATGGATCTTTGCATGGTCACGATTCCTGTGATGGGCAGGATGGGAAAATTCAGCCCTCAGTTTTGGTTATGCCAGGGCCACTCAGCACCTGAACCCATTACAGACATGATCCAAACAGGGACAGAAGAGCTGAACTCAACAGGTGAGATAAGACTGAATGCACTTGACATAAAACTGCATTTGGCGAGTATGCCAGCAAGGAGCCCTAGCTAAACTGGAGTCAACTGGAAATCAGCAGGAAATCTCTTCACTAGTTGGAGTCATTCCTAGGACATAGGGACATGGTTATGATTGTTGGAGGTCAATCATCTCAATCCTAGGACATCAGTTTAGGAATTCCTCAGAATAGTTTCCTCAGCCACTTTATAATAGCCTTTCTTCCATCATAAGGTCAGAAGTGGAGAATTTCACTTGCACAATGTTCAGCACTATTCATAGCACCTCAGCTGGTGAAGCAATCCCACATGCAGCAAGACCTGGACAGCACTCGGACTTCGCTTGATGAGTGGCAAGTAACATTCATTCCATACAAGCGTCAGGCAATGACCATCTCCATGTGACCATCGCTGAACTTACACTATTAACATCCTGAAGTTACCATTGATCAGAAACTGAACTAGATCACAAGAGCAGGTCAGAAGATGGGAATTCTCTCCTAACACCCCAAAGCCTGTCCACCATTGACAAAGAGCAAGATGCCTTTATGAATAGAAAGTTATTTCAAATGGTGTTCCAGACGTTTCTGGTATAGAATAATTCGGAATTATATAAAACACTGGTGAGGCCACAACTGGAGTATTGTGTGCAGTTCTGGTCACAATATTACAGGAAGGATATAATTGGTCTGGAGAGAGTGCAGAGGTGGTTTACAAAGAACGTTGCCAGGGCAACAAAAGTGTAGCTATGAGGAAAGGTTGGATAGGTTGGGGTTATTTTCTTTTGGACATAGATGGCGGAGGGATGACTTGATAAAGGTATACAAAATTATGGTTTTGGTTATGGAACTGGTTTTAGAATTCTAGAACTATGGGACATAGATTCAAGATTAGTGGCAGTAGGTGTAGACAGGAAATGAAGAAGAGCATTTTTAACACAAAGGACGGCTGGAATTCACTGCCTGAGTTGATGGTGGAGGAATTCTCCATTGTTGTTTGTCATCTATATCAGTGATCTGGAAGATAATGTGGTAAATTGAATCAGCAAATTTGCTGATGATAGAAAGACTGGAGGTATAATGGACAGTGAGGAAGGTTTTCAAAGCTTGCAGAGGGATTTGGACCAGCTAGAAAAATGGGCTGAAAAATGGCAGATGAAGTTTAATGCAGACAATTGTGAGATTTGTCTGCATTAATGCAGACATTCTGGAAGGACAAACCAAGATAGAACATACATGGTAAATGATAGGACACTGAAGAGTGCAGTAGAACAGAGGATCTGGGAATACAGATAAATAATTCCCTAAAAGTGGCTTCCCAGGTAGATAGGGTCGTAAAGAGTGCTTTTGGAACATTGGCCATTATGAATCAAAGTATTGAGTATAAGAGTTAGAATGTTATGGTGACATTGAATAAGACATTAGTGAGGCTGAATTTAGAGTATTGTGTGCAATTTTAGTCACCTAATTACAGGAAGGACATTAATAAGGTTGAAAGAGTACAGAGAAGGTTTATAAGGATGTTGCTGGGACTAGGAAGGGGTATAGAGTACAAGAGCTGGCCTTTAATGTTGCAGTTGTATAAAATGCTGGTTAGACCTCATTTGGAATACTGTGTCCGGTTCTGGTCACCTTACTACCGGAAGGACGTGGAGACTCTGGACAGAGTGCAGAGGAGGTTTACCAGGATGCTGCCTGGTATGGAAGGTCTGAGTTACGAGGAGAGATTAGACAAATTGAGACTGTTTTCCTTAGAAAGACGTAGACTTAGAGGAGATCTGATAGAGGTGTACAAGATTTTGAAGGGGATAAATAGAGTAAACAGGGCTAAGCTTTTTCCTAGGATGGACTCAAATAGCACGAGGGGTCACGGGCTTAGGGTGAGGGGGGTAAGGTATAATTTGGATGCTAGAGGGAGTTTTTTCACACAGAGGGTGGTGGGGGTATGGAATGCGCTGCCAAGTAAAGTGGTGGAGGCAGGTACTCTGGAGTTATTTAAGAAATACTTAGATGGGCACATGAACAGAATGGGAATGGAGGGGTATAGAAAATTGATTTAAAATAGGGATCATGAGCCTTGGGAGTCCCTGGGAAGTGTGTAAATAGATGATGATATTGATGTACTTGTTTTTACCCTACAGGTGCTTTGGTCCACCTTGTTATCTAACGAGGGGCATACACACGATGGGTCATGAGAGGACTGCTCTAGGACCTTTTTCGAGAGTATTCTACTGCTTCACATCGTTAGTGTATGCTTGACCTGGACCATCTGATGGGCAACACAACAGCGCAGTGACTACAGCTATGCTGTGCAGATACATGGATTTGGCCCTGTGTCTGTGGGAGTTTGCGCATTCTCCCCGTGCTTGCGTGGGTTTTCTCCGGGAACTCCGGTTTCCTCCCACATCCCAGTTAGCTCTTAGGCTAACTGGCAAAACAAATTCTCCCTAAATTGTTTCAAATTTGGTTTTTAATCCATAGATCTATAAACATGGACAGGGATTGCATGTAGAAGTGGGAACATCGAGGTGGCAGCGCGGGCTCGTTGGGCCGAAGGGTCTGTTTCCCATGCTGTTTTGTTCTTTATTCTTTGTTCTATCTATGTCTCGCTGCAACTTCAGACATCCCTTGTGCTGTAACTGTTTTCTAGTTCTAGTTCAAGAGTGTGCTGGACAAGTCAGTGCAGCATCAACAACAATCAAGAAGGTTGACACTATCCAGAACAAAAGTACTCCACTTAAGTGACACCGATCCACAACCTTAAACTTCCATAGCTTCCATCAGCTACACACAATAGCAGCAGAATGTATCATCTATAAGACGGATTGTAGCAACTCACCAAGGCTCCTTTGACAGCACCTTTCAAACCCATCTCTACCAGCTACAAAAGCCAAGAGCAACAGATGCATCGGAACACCACCAGCTTCAAATTCGCCTCCAAGCACATGCCACCCTGGCTTAGAAATACAGTGCCACTCTTTCACTGCTGCTTGGTTAAAATCTTGGAACTTCCTTCCTAATAGCATGTGGGTGTTCCTACAGCACATGGACTGCAATAATTCAAGAATGTAACACATCACAAGGGCAATTAGGGATGGGAATGAAAGCTAGGTGAACCAACAATGCTTAAATCACACAATCTGGAGTTGATGGCTTTGGATTGTGTAGGTGCACTAAGTAGCTTCACAACACCAGGTTAAAGTCCAATAGGCTTATTTGGTAGGACAATCATCTGGAGCACTGCTCTTCCATCAGGTGAGTGCAGGATTTGTTTCACAAACAGGGCTATATAAACACAAACTCTGTTACAACATAATAGTTGGAATGCGAGTCTCAACAGGTCATCAAGTATTTACAGGTGCAAATAATGTGAATGGAGAGAGAGTTAAGCACAGGTTAAAGAGTTTTTGTCTCCAGCCAGGACAGTTGGTGAGATTTTGCAAGCCAGGCAAATCGTGGGGATGAAATGAACCCAAGGTCCCATTTGAGGCAGTCCTCATGTGTGAGGAACTTAGCCATCCATTTCTGCTCAGCAATTTTGTGTTGTCGTATATCACGAAGGCTGCCTTGGAGAATGCTCACCCGAAGATCAGAGGCTGAATGTCTTTGACTGCTTAAGTGTTCCCCAATAGGAAGGAAATACTCTGCTGGTGATTGTCAAGTGGTGTCCATTCAGCCATTTTGTAGTATCTGCAGGGTTTCGCCAAGGTACTATCCTTTCCTGAGCGTATCAGTAAACAATGTTGGCCGAGTCACAGGAGTATGCACCGTGTATCTGGTGGATGGTGTTCTCACATGAGATGATGGCGTCCATGTCATTGATGCGTCATGTCTTGCAGAAATTGCTATGGCAGGGTTATGTGGTGTCATGATCACAGTTCTCTTGAAGGATGGGTAGTTTGCTGCGTACAACAGTCTATTTGAGATTGCGTGGTTGTTTGAACGCAAGTAATGAGAGTGTGGAGATGGCCTTGACGAGATGTTTTTCTTCATTGATGACATGTTCAAAGCTTCAGAGAATATGTCATAGCTTCTCTGTTCCAGCGACGTACTGGACGACGAAGGGTACTCTGTCTACCATGTCCTGTGTTTGTCTTCTGAAAAGGTCGCTGCAATTTTTCACTGTAGCAAGTTGGAATTTTCGATCGATGAGTTAAGCACTATATCCTGTTCTTACATGGGCGTCTTTCAGCATAGGTGTCTGTTGCGATCTTCATCTGAGCAGATTCTGTGTATACAGTGGCTTATCCATAGGGGATGGCTTCTTTAATGTGTTTAGGTTGAAGCTGGAGCAGCGTGAGGTTATCCATGAGCTTGTGGTACAGTGAAGTGCTGAGGTGACCGTCCTCGATGGAGATATGCATGTCCAAGAATGCAACCAATTCTGGAGAGTAGTCCATGGTGAAACTGATGGTGGGATAGAACCTGTTGACATCATCATGTAGTTGTTTAGATTGTTTGCCATGAGTCCAAAGAAAGAAAATGTCATCGATGTGTCTAGTGTATAGTGTTGGTTGAAGATCCTGTGCGGCAAAGAAGTCTTGTTCGAACCTGTGCGTGAAGA
This sequence comes from Sphyrna mokarran, assembly GCA_024679065.1. Lineage (NCBI taxonomy): Eukaryota > Metazoa > Chordata > Chondrichthyes > Carcharhiniformes > Carcharhinidae > Sphyrna > Sphyrna mokarran. The sequence continues at coordinate 33,999,297 of JAGIQG010000023.1, read as the reverse complement.
TGTTAGCATATTGAGCTCTGAATTTGGTCCCCATGGCTATTCCATATATCTGGATGAGGAACTAGTTGTTGAAGATGAAGAACTGTAGTCCAGATGAAGCGAATGAGTTGTAGAATTGTGTCTGGACATTGGCAGTTGTTGGCATTGATTACTGAGGTAGTTTCAGCAATGCTGTCGCTATGGGAGATGATAATATTGAGTGCCGAGACATCCGTTGTGATGAGCAGTGTTCCTGGTTCAACTGCTCCGCGAGTTTCTGTAAGAAGTCTGTGGTGTTGCGACAGAAGCTGCGGGTTCTTAGTAATGGATTTCAGGATGCCAGAGAGGTTCTCATACAGGGTTCCATTGCCTGATGCAAAGGGACAGCTGGGTGTGTTGGCCTTGAGCATCTTCTGGAGGCAGTAGAAATCTTCAACGTGAGGAATACATGGGATGAGAGCACGGAGGGTGTCTGAAGATCTGGATTAAAGGTCTTGATCTGTCTGTTGAGTTAATGGGTATGTTTTTTGGTCGGATCTGCAGCTAACTGTGTGTAGTGTTCCTCGTTGTTCAATTGTCAGCACACTTTTTTGCAATAATCTGTTCTGTTCAGTATGATGATGGCCCCTCCTTTATCTGCTGGTTTGATAACAATGTTGTGATTGGTCTTAAGGGCACAGATGGAGTTGCATTGTGTCTGGGTGACATTCGGGGCTGTCTTGCGAGTGCGGTTGATGAATCTGGCATTGATGCACCTCCTGATGGCTTCTGCATAAATGTCAAGTCAAGGGCAGCGGCCTTCCTGGACTTTTTTCTCTTTGGTTGTTGCATTGCGGGTCTCACCGTTATTGACTGTTCTGGTTCATGGGCTCTCTCAGTAAAAAGCCGAACCAATTTCCTTAGAAGGCAAACACGGGACACAGCGAGCACAGTACACTTCATCAAAGAACAATACAGCACAGGAAATAGGCCCTTTGGCCCTCCAAGCCTGCGCTACTCATGCTTCCAACGAGTCTATTTTTTTGTATCCAGTCTGTTCATGTGGCTATACAGATAAGTCTTAAATGTGTCCACCTCTACAACCTTGCTTGGCAGTGCATTCCAAGCCCCCAGCATCCTCAGTATAAAATACGTCCTTCTGATATCTGTATTAAATCTTAAATCTGTGACCCCTTGTGTTCGTCACCACGACCTGAGTAAAAGTTTCCCACTGTTCACCCCATCTATGCCCTTCATAATTTTATACACCTCTATTAGTTCACCCCTCATCCTCGTCTTTCCAGGGAGAACAACCCCAGTTTACCCAATCTCTCCTCATAACTAAGACCCTCTATACCAAGCAGCACCCTGATAAACCTTCTCTGTACTCTCTCCAAAGCCTTTACGTTCTACTGGTAGTGTGGCAACCAGAACTGGATGCAGTATTCCAAATGTGGCCTAACCAAAGTTCTATATAGCTGCAGCATCATGCACCAACTTTTATACTCTACGCCCCATCCTATAAAGGCAAGCGTGCCATATGCCTTCTTCACCATTTTCTCACTTGTGTTGTCACCTTTAAAAATCCATGGACCTGCACACCCAGGTCCCTCTGTGTCTGTACTCCTGATGGTTCTGCCATTTATTGTATAGCTCCTCTTTACATTAGTTTTACCAAAATGCATCACTTCGCATTTATCTGGATTAAATTCCATCTTCCATTTCTCTGCCAAATCTTCCAGCCTTTATCTTGCTGTATTCTCTCACAATGTTCATCACTATCCACAAGTCCAGCCATCTTTGAGTCATCTGCAAATTTACTAACCACACCAGTTACACCTTCTTCCAAATCATTTATATACATCACAAACAGGAGAGATCCCAGTACACAGCCCCAGGGAACACCACTAGTCACAGACCTCCTGCCAGAAAAAAACCCTTCCATTGCTACCCTCTGCCTTCTATGCCCAAGCAGCTCTCCACCCATTTAGCTAGCTCTCCTTTTATCCCATGAGATTTAAACTTTTGCACCAACCTGCCATGAGGGATTTTTGCAAATGCTTTACTAAAATCCATACAGACGACATCCACGGCCCTTCCCTCGTCAATCATTTTTGTCACCTCCTCAAAAAACTCAATCAAATTTATGAGGCATGACTTCCCTCTTACAGAACCATGTTGTCTATTGCTAATGAGATTATTCCGTTCTAAATGTGCATACATTTTATCTCTAAGAGTACTCTCCAAAAATTTCCCTACTATGGATATCAAGCTCATTAGCCTATAACTACCTGGGTTATCCTTAACATAGAACACTACAGCACAAACAGGCCCTTCGGCCCATGAGTTGCGCCGATCACATCTATACCTACCAATCCACAGTCCTATCTATAACCCCCTATCCTATTCTTTTCCATATACTCATCCAGAAGTCTCTCAAAAGACTCCAGTGAGTTTGCCTCAACAACCTCCGACGGCAGTCGGTTCCATTCACTCACCACCCTCTGAGTGAAAAACCTACCCCTGACATCTCCTTTGTATTTGCTTCCCTGCCCCTTAAATCTGTGTCCTCTCGTAGTGACCATTTCAGCTCGGGGAAATAGTCTCTGAGAGTCCACCCTATCTATTCCTCTCAACATTTTATAAACCTCTATCAGGTCGCCTCTCAACCTACGTCTCTCCATTGAGAAGAGTCCCAGCTCCCTCAACCTATCTTCATAAGGCCTGCCTCCCAATCCGGGCAGCATCCTTGTAAATCTCCTCTGAACTCTCTCAATAGCCTCTACATCCTTCCTATAATGAGGCGACCAGAACTGCGCACAATACTCCAACTGGGGTCTGACAAGAGTCTTATACAGATGCATCATTAGCTCCTGACTCCTGAACTCTATTCCTCGATTAATGAAGGCCAGTACACCGTACGCCTTCTTGACCACTTCCTCCACCTGCGAGACCGATTTAAGAGTCCTATGGACCCGGACCCCGAGATCCTTCTGCTCTACAACACAGCTAAGACTCCTATCCCTTATATTGTACTCCTTCATCCCATTATTCCTGCCAAAATGGACCACTACACATTTATTTGCGTTGAAGTCCATCTGCCACTTCTCCGCCCAGTCTTGCATCCTGTCTATGTCCCGCTGCAACTTTTGGCAACCCTCCAGACCATCCACAACACCACCGATCTTTGTATCGTCGGTGAACTTGCTAACCCATCCCTCCACTTCCTCATCCAGGTCATTTATGAAAATGACAAACAGCAGGGGTCCCAGAACAGATCCCTGGGCACTCCACTGGTTACCGACCTCCATGCAGAACAAGACCCATCCACAACCACTCTCTGCCTTCTGCCGGCAAGCCAGTTCTGGATCCACGAGGCCAAAGCCCCTTGGATCCCATGCCCTCTCACCTTCTCCAGAAGCCTTGCATGTGGGACCTTATCAAACGCCTTGCTAAAGTCCATTAAATAACAGGACCACTTCGTCGTCCAGTACTTCTTCAGAGCCTTCAACATGTTCATCTTCATTGATGACATGTCATCAAGGTCATCGAACATATGCACTCCTTGCCTTCAAACAACTGCGCAACCTCAAATAGACCATTGTATGCAGCAAACTACTCAGCTTTCAGGAGAACAGACAGCGTGACATCACACAACTCTGACACAGCAACCTCTGCAAGATATATCAGATCAAAGAACAAAACAGCATGGGAAACAGGCCCTACAGCCCAACAAGCCCACGCCGCCACCCCGATGTTCCCACCTCTACTCACGATCCCTGTCCATGTTTATAAATCTATGGATTAAAAACCAAATTTGAGTCAATTTAGGGAGAATTAGTTTTGCCAATTAGCCTAAGAGCACATCTTTGGGATGTGGGAGAAAACTGGAACACTCAGAGAAAACCCACGCAAGCACAGGGAGAATGCACAAACTCCCACAGACACAGGCCCAAATCCATGTACCTGCACAGCACAGCGATAGTCACTGAGCTGTCGTGTTCCCCATCAAATGGTCCAGGTCAAGTGTACACTAACGACGTGAAGCACTTGGATACTCTCGGAAAAAAAATCCAAGAGCAGCCTCTCACAACCCATCGCATGTATGCCCCTCGTTAGACAACAAGGTGGACCAAAGCACCTGTAGGATAAAAACAAGTATATCAATATCATCACCTATTTACACACTTCCCATGGACTCCCAAGGCTCATGATCCCTATTTTAAATCAGTTTTCTATACCACTCCATTCCCATTTTGTTCATGTGCCCATCTAAGTATTTCTTAAATAACTCCAGAGTGCCTGCCTCCACCACTTTACTTGGCAGCGCATTCCGTGACCCCTCATGCTATTCGTGTCCATCCTAGAAAGAGTTTAACCCTGTTTACTCTATCTATACCCCTCATAATCTTGTACACCTCTATTAGATCTCCTCAAAGTCTACGTCTTTCCAAGGAAAACAGTCCCAATTTGCCTTACCTCTCCTCATAACTCAGACCTTCCATACCAGGCAGCATCCTGGTAAACCTCCTCTGCACTCTCTCCAGAGTCTCCACGTCCTTCCGGTAGTAGGGCGACCAGAACTGGATGCAGTATTCCAAATGAGGTCTAACCAGCATTTTATACAACTGCAACATTAAAGGCCAGCTCTTGTACTCTATACCCCTTCTTATAAAGGCTAACATACTATATGCTTTCTTCACAACCTTCTCCACTTGCCCTGCCACCTTCAGAGACTTGTTCACCTGCACCCCCAGGTCCCTCTGCGTTTCTGTACTCTTAATAGGTCTATCCTTTATCATATACCTCCCCTCTACATTCTTTCTCCCGAAATGCATCAACTCACGTTTATCAGGATTGAATTCCATCTGCCATCTGTCTGCCCAAGCTACCAGCCTATGTCCTGCTGCATCGCCTGACAATGCTCCTCACTATCTGCAAGTCCAGCCATCTTTGTATCGTCTGCAAACTTGCAGATCACTTCACTTACTCCCTCTTCCAAATCATTTATATATATTACAAACAGAAGAGGTCCCAGTACCGAGCCTACACCACTAGTGACCGACCTCCAGCTAGAAAAACACCCTTCCACGATTATTCTCTGTCTCCTATTACCAAGCCAATTACTTATCCATTTAGCTACCTGTCCTTGTATTCCATTAGCCTTGACCTTCTCAACTAACCTCCCATGAGAGACTTTGTCAAACTCCTTACTAAAATCGACATAGACGACATCAACGGCTCACCCTTCATCCACCATTTTCGTCACCTCCTCAAAAAATTCTACCAGATTCCTAAGGCACAACCTCCCCTTAACAAATCCATGCTGCGTATCCAAGGACATGATGCCATCATCTTACATGAGAACACCATCCACCAGGTACACGGTACATACTTTTGCAACTCAGCCGACATTATCTACCTGATACGCTGCAGGAAAGAATAGTACATTGGTGAGACCATACAGATGCTACGGCAACAGATGAATGAACACTGTTCAAGAATCAGCAGGAAGGAGTGTTCCTTTCCTGTCAGGGAACACTTCAGCAGTCAAAGGGCCTCTGATGGTCAGGTAAGTGTTCTCCAAGACAGCCTTCATGACACATAACAACGCAGAATCACTGAGCAGAAATGGATAGCCAGATTCCGCAGACACAAGGACAGTCTCAATCAGGACCTTGGATTCATGTCATGTTATCTGTATCCCCTAGACTTGCCTGGGCTTGCAAAATCTTACTAATTATTTTGACAGGAGACAATTCACACCTCTTTAATCTGCTTAATGCTCTTTGCACTGACATTGCCTGCACCTGTAAAGAATTGATGGCCTGTTAAGACTTGCATTCCATTATTCTGTAATTGAGTTTGTGTCTATATGTGCCCTGTTTGTGAAACAAATCCTGCATTCACCTGATAAAGGAGCAGCACTCCAAAAGCTTGTGCTACCAAATAAACCTGTTGGACTTTAACCTGGTGTTGTAAATTCTACAAATGAATAAGGAAAATGTTTAATACAAAAACAACTTTTTGATTTTGATTTTACTATTAGTGTTCTTACCTCGTAAAGAGACCAATTAGAATTTTTTTTCAGGAAAGTTTTAGCTGCAGATTTTTTCCAGCTCTCGACTTCTTCCAACAGGGACTCAAGTTGAGGAAGAGGATCCAGACGTACTGGGATTGTACGGCCTCGTGTTACAAGATCTACCAATGTTTCCACTGGGGGCAGCTGGTCAGAACTCTAAAAACAAATATAAATAATATGAAATGCTTTGAAATATTCAACTTGTGAATTTCAGCCATGCTGAAAATCACACTTGCAACACAGAATGGGCCAAAGTGTATTTTTTTACAATTTAAAATCTATTTTAGATGATATTGTAGGATTTTTGCTGATATTTTGCAGATTGAATCTACAACTGTCCTTTAAGCAGTAAACAAATGAAATTGATTATATCGTCTTTCATTTATATATACGCCTAGTTGTAAATACCTTAATTTTTAAAGCTAAGAAAACCTAAAAAAGATGGCATGCATGATTTAACAAGTTAGAGGCATTTGATATTTAGCAGATGTGTAATGGAATAGTTGCTTTGGTAGCAAATGGAAATGGTTCTCAGTTTCCCAGGACTGAAGTAGGTTCCAAGGGTGGGAGGGGAAGATTGGTATGCTGTGATCTGTCATTATTGAGAATAGGGGGACTGAAGTGTGGTATAGCTGAAGATTGAATGAGAGATTTAACTAAACAATAGACTCCAATGTCTGTCAATAATGAGGGGAGATGGAGGGAAACATCGATGGCAACATCGATGAAACTCAAAGGGTCTCTGGACTTGATCAGCATTTTGTGATTGATCCCTGCATGCATTTGTGTCACACTCTCACATACATACAAGCACCAGAAACTTTAAAAATTGTCAGTCTATCAGGAAAAACAGATATTATTCAACATGTGGTTTTTTAAAAATATATAACCCATACAAAGATGCATAAGGACATTGTCTCTAATTCTGGCCCTTCCTCATCTTTCATGGATATCTCTAATTAGGCCTACATTACAGGCGACAAAGTAGCACAGTGGTTAGCAGTGCTGCTTCACAGCTCTAGAGACCTAAGTGGAGTTTGTCTGCGTGGATTTTGCACATTCCCCTCATGTTTGCATGGGTTTCCCCCAGGTGCTCTGGTTTCCTTTCACAGTCCAAAGATGTGCAGGTTAGGTTGATTGGCCATGCTAAAATTGCCCTTTAGTGTCCAAAGATGTGTAAATTAGAGGGATTAGCAAGTAAATATTTAGGGATATGGGGGTAGGGACTGGATGGGATTGTGGTCAGTGCAGACTCGATGGGCCAAATGGCCTCTTTCTGTACTGTGGGGACTCTATGCTGATTGAGAGCAACAGAGAATGCCACTGAGCATGAGCAAGTCTCGAGCAGCAAAGACCTGTCAATCAACCTTTGCTGCTCTCAGCTGGCTTCCCTGCCTCCAGTTTACCACAGGGGCTGTCAGCTTATCATGACAGATTCATCACCAGCATGCTCCCACAGACAGCTGGTCTCCTGACCATGTGCCCCATCCCCTCACCACAACCAGCCCAATCATCACCCTCCACACGCCTCCCAACCTCCAATCATATCTCAGTGGAGAGTGGGTGGAGGGATCCCCCTTCCTTGCTCCCAATGCAACGTGCGCAGTGGGCCCTGTCCCCTGTAGGTCCTGGTCCTGTCCCCTTGGCACTACCCAGTACCTGGCAGGCACTACCACAGTGTCACCCAAGAGGCCGACCTCCCTGACTGGCCTCTATGATGTCTGATTCTACTGGCAAGGCTGGCATCACTGTGATTCTTACCAGAGAAAGCCTCGACCAGCAAGGTCACACAGGCAAATAAGCACAGAAGCTAACTTTCCAGGCTCATTAATTCAATACAAAATATATAGGTTTGCACTAGAAAAGGGTACAAGACTGATCACACCAGATATCCAGTGCCAGGAAAGTTCACCCAACCAACACATCTTTGGACTGTGGGAGGAAACCAGAGCACTTTGAGGAAACCCATGCAGACACAGGAAGAGCATGCAAACTCCATACAGACAGTGATTCAAGCTGGGAATCGAACCCAGGTCTTTGGCATTAAGAAGCAGCAGTGCTAACCATTGTGCTACTGTGTAAGATCATGAAAGGTGAGAAATCAGATTTTCGCCTGATTTTCTGGCTTTCGCCAATCTCACCAACTTGCTTGCCTGCCCATCAGCCAGTGGGGCACAAAGATAATCACCACTTTTGTCTCAGGTTAATTTCTGAAGTTTATACAACACCAAATAAAGAAAGATAATCACTCTTGTATGCACTCGTATACAATTTCTTTCAAAAAGAAAGGAAGCTTCTGAAATTGGATTTCTTTGGATTTGCTTCAAGCAGTTTTTAAAACAACTAAGCAAATGTTACCACAGTAAAATTACAATACAGTTGCTGGTGAAAATTTCTGGAAAATTATGTGCACTATATTGCTCAAATATGCAACATGAATTCAAGATTAGAATAATGCTTGATATTTTACGCTATTAGTGCTAAATATATTCTAATCTTAGTCTTGATATTTTGGTAATTTCATTGATCCACAAAGGATGATTGAATAGTTAGCATATTATAGAAGTGAGCTGATGCAGCAGGATATGGATGTTTAACAGATTCTGCTGGCAAAGGAGGATATGTGAGAAATATGTGAGAAAACAGTAAGAATCACAGAATTGTTACCGCACAAGAGGAAGCCATTTGGCACATCGCGTCTGCGCCAGTTCTCTAAATATGGCTTAGTGCCATTCTCCCGCCTTTACTGCTGCACATGGTTTCTTTCCAAATAAACCTTCTGGAAAGCCTCAACTGAACTGCTTCCACCACACTTCCAGGCAGTGCATTCCAGACCTGAAAACACCTTTTCTCACATCACATTTGTTTCTGTGCAAATCACAATTAAATCTGTGCCCTCTCTTTCTTGATTCTTTTATGAGGGGAACAACTTCTCCTTATCTACTCTGTCTAGTTCCTTCATGATCATGAATAGCTCTACCAAATCGCTTCATAGTTTTTTTTCTCAAAAGAGAACAATCCCAACCTCTCCAATCTAACCTCATTTCTCATCCTGGAACCATTCTTGTAAATCTCTTCTGCACTCTCTGCAACACATTCACATCTTTCCTATAGTGTGCTGCCCAGAACTGTACACAATATTCCAACTGAGGTCTTGTCCTTCTGAAGCCTGACACACAGTCCTACTTACAGCTTATAACATGTCCAAGTTTTGTCTCATCTGCAAATTTTGAAATTGTCCCCTGCAGACGAAGATCAAGATTATTAATATGTATTAGGAAAAGCAAGGATCAATATCAGGAAAAGTAAGGTAAGATATGATAGAAAGTAACATGCAGCTAAGAATGTATGGTTAACCATGATTTTAACTTCTCAGCAATGAATAACTGGAGTAGAATGAATCCAAATGATATGATTTTAGCAGTATAAGAACGCAACGAATAGTAAGTAATTAGGAATAAATAAAAAGTACTGAGAAAAAAGAATATGACTGCAACTCAAGATTGTTTTGAATAGAGTTTTGGCAACTTTCATTATGAAGAGTAGAGCCCATATCAGTGATTCAAGTTGTTTGATGGGTATAAAAATGGCAAACTCATACTGCCTCTCCTTATCCCTTCTGCCAAAATGCATCAGTTCACACTACTCTGCACTGAATTGCACTTACCACATTTCTGCCCATTTTGCAAATCTACACCCTGTTGCAGTTGATCATTATCTGTTGACTCACTTCACATGAGATCAAGAAACTGAAGGTACTGAATACGGCAAAAATCCTGCTAAGAGGCGCTGCTAGACCTAATTCTTTGAAATGAGGTGGGCCAAGTAGATCAAATGTCAGTTGGATAGCATTAGGATAGTGATCATTCTATCATGATTTAGGCTATGGAAAAGCACAAAGAACAGTTCAGTAATCAACGAGTCAATAATTAACTAGGGAAAGCCAACTTCAAGGATATGACGGATCTATTATGAGTGGCACGATGGCATAATTGTTAGCACTGCTACAGCACCAAGGACCTGAGATCAGTTCCCGGCTTGGGTCATTCATTGTTTGTGTAAAGTCTTCACATGCTCCCCATGTCAGTGCGAGTTTCCTCCTGGTGCTCTGGTTTCCTCCCATAGTCCAAAGGATGCAGTAGTTAGGTGCACTGCGCATGCTAAATTCTCCCTCATACCCATACAGGTGCCAGAGTGTTGAGACTAGAGGATTTTCACAGAAACTTCATTGCAGTGTTAATGTAAGCTGTTCGCGACACTAATAAATAAACTTTAAAAATGTATGAGATTTAATAAAGGACCAGTGGAAGTAAACTAACAAATTGCTTATTAAGACATCTGTTCTCAAGCACAGTCAGTGCAAAACTGCAAGGCAAGCTCCACCCACGGTAGAGCTTGAGCCTCGGTTATCTGACCCATTCTCTGAAGTGGATATGCTCTAACATATATAACAAGATCTGGGCCGAATAAATTGGAGACAAAGGTTGGCAGGAAAAATGGTATACCTTCAAAGTTGATTAGGGCACAGTGAAGATAAATTCCCATTGTGGCTGAATAGAGTTTTAACTTTAAACATGCTGAAGGATGTTCAATCAAGCAAACCCGATTTTTTGGTTATTTTTCTTGTGGTCAGTGGCATGTATTTTGTCAAAGGACAGAAGGCGTCAGATTCAACAGGTTGTCCTTGGCAGGATGAGCTGTGAACAGACTCCTAGAGCCAGTGTTCCTGAGCTGTACACTGAAATGTAAACAATATGCACTTCGATGATAAGGCCTCAAATTATCAACGATACTATGGTTGGATTTGGTTGGCCTAATCGAACAATGAAATTGGGGTCCTGATCAACTCATTGGCTGATTACCAAAAGAACTTTTGAAGTTTCAATTCTACTAACACAAAAAGCTTGTTCAGAAACGCAGTATGTAGAACCTGAAACTAAGCTCACAAGATTTGTCAAATCCCAAGGCCTTCTACAAATATGTGAAAAGTAAAAGGATGAGAAGAAAAGGGATAGGGCCTATAAAAGGTGAAGGGGGAAAAGTCTGTGTGAATCCGGAAGAAATGGCAGAGGTGCTTAACGAGTACTTTGCCTCGGTATTCACAGTGGAAAGTGAACTGGGAGATTGCGCTACAGGTTTGCGGCATACAGAAAAGATTGAGTACGTGGATGTTAGGAAAGAGGATGTGTTAGATCTGTTAAATTCTATCAAGATAGACAAGTCGCCGGGACTGGACGGGATGTACCCCAGGTTATTGTGGGAGGTGAGGGAAGTGGTTGCAGAGCCCCTGGCGATGATATTTGCGTCGTCCATGGAAACGGGAGAGATTCCGGAGGATTGCGGATGTGGTTCCTATCTTTAAGAAAGGGAACGGGGATAGTCCAGGAAATTACCGACCGTTGAGTTTGACTTCAGCGGTTGGTAAGCTGATGGAAAGGCTTCTGAGGGATAAGATATATGAACATTTGGAGAAGTTTGGACTGATTAGAAATAGTCAGCATAGTTTTGTCAAGGGCAGGTCATGTCTTACGAGCCTAGTTGAGTTCTTCGAAAATGTGACTGAATACATTGACGAAAGAAGGGCGGTGGACGTAGTGTACATGGACTTTAGTAATGCATTTGATAAGGTCCCCCATGCAAGGCTTCTGGAGAAGGTGAGAGGGCATGGGATCCAAGGGGCTTTGGCCTCGTGGATCCAGAACTGGCTTGCTGGCAGAAGGCAGAGAGTGGTTGTGGATGGGTCTTGTTCTGCATGGAGGTCGGTAACCAGTGGAGTGCCCCAGGGATCTGTTCTGGGACCCCTGCTGTTTGTCATTTTCATAAATGACCTGGATGAGGAAGTGGAGGGATGGGTTAGCAAGTTCGCCGACGATACAAAGATCGGTGGTGTTGTGGATGGTCTGGAGGGATGCCAAAAGTTGCAGCTGGACATAGACAGGATGCAAGACTGGGCAGAGAAGTGGCAGATGGACTTCAATGCAGATAAATGTGTAGTGGTCCATTTTGGTAGGAATAATGGGATGAAGGAGTACAATATAAGGGATAGGAGTCTTAGCTGTGTTGTAGAGCAGAAGGATCTCGGGGTCCGGGTCCATAGGACTCTTAAATCGGTCTCGCAGGTGGAGGAAGTGGTCAAGAAGGCGTACGGTGTACTGGCCTTCATTAATCGAGGAATAGAGTTTAGGAGTCAGGAGGTAATGATGCAGCTCTATAAGACTCTTGTCAGACCCCAGTTGGAGTATTGTGCGCAGTTCTGGTCGCCTCATTATAGGAAGGATGTAGAGGCTATTGAGAGGGTTCAGAGGAGATTTACAAGGATGCTGCCTGGATTGGGAGGCAGGCCTTATGAAGATAGGTTGAGGGAGCTGGGACTCTTCTCACTGGAGAGACGTAGGTTGAGAGGCGACCTGATAGAGGTTTATAAAATGTTGAGAGGAATAGATAGGGTGGACTCTCAGAGACTATTTCCCCAAGCTGAAATGGTCACTACGAGAGGACACAGATTTAAGGTGCAGGGAAGCAAATACAAAGGAGATGTCAGGGGTAGGTTTTTCACTCAGAGGGTGGTGAGTGAATGGAACTGACTGCCATCGGAGGTTGTTGAGGCAAACTCACTGGGGTCTTTTGAGAGACTTCTGGATGAGTATATGGAAAAGAATAGGATAGGGGGTTACAGATAGGTCTGTGGATCGGTAGATGTGATCGGCGCAACTCGTGGGCCGAAGGGCCTGTTTGTGCTGTATTGTTCTATGTTCTACGTTCTAAGATAAGACAACACCGGGAAGAACGGACCAAAGAACTGATTCCATGTGACAACAAAATTCTGGCCAGGCTTTAATTGCAAGTGGAAATCAACCTTAAGTAAAGTAACAGATACTGAATATTTGGTTTTTGCATTGCAAGTATTTGCTGCTGTTTAAGTAGCTACAGAATAAAGGAAATTGTGTTTAATTATTTAAAGTCAACTTTCTGCTTTTATTCACTGCAGAAGTTAAAATACACAACATGAAAAAGGCACGAGCAGCGAAGTGGTACAGCGGTTAACATAGCTGCATCAGAGTGCCAAGGACCTGAGTTCAATTCCTGGCTTGGGTCACCATCTATGTGGAGTTTGCATGTTCCCCCATGCCCCAGTTCATTCCCACAGTCCAAAGATGTGCAAGTTAGGTGAACTGGCTATGCTGAATTGCCCCTTAGTGTCAGGGGAACTAGATAGGGTAAATACATGGGTTATGGGGATAGGGTCTGGGTGGGATTGTGGTCAGTGGAGGTTCAATGGGCCAAATGGCCCCCTTCTGCACTTTAGGGATTCTCTGATTCTATGAAAAGTAGGGCAAACAGAATCATAGCTCCCTGGATGACAAAGGAAATAGAAATTAAGATAATGAGGGGAAAAAATATCTACTTAGATAAGTGTCAGGAAATACAGTCAAAAACCAGGCTGAATATGGATGGTTCAGAGGAGAGGGAAAGTTGTAAATCAGCCAACAAAGAGGGAGTATGAGAAGAGATTGGCAGCTAACATAAAAGGGAATCTCAGAATCCTCAACAGGAATATAAATAGTAAAAAAGGTGGTAAGAGGAGTAGAGGCAATTAGGGACCAACAATTTTACACTTAGAACATACAGCGCAGAACAGGCCCTTCGGCCTTCGATGTTGCGCCGACCAATTAGGAACAAGCAGTGACCCTCTAACCTAAACCATTCCCTTTTCATCCATAAACTTATCTACTAACCTCTTAAACGCCACCAAACTTGGCGCATCTACAACTGACGCAGGCAGGGCATTCCATACCCTTACCACCCTCTGGCTAAAGAACCTACCTCTGACATCTGTCCTAAAACCACCACCCCTTAATTTAAAGCTATGTCCCCTCGTGCTAGCTTTCTCCATCCTAGGAAAAAGGCTATCACTGTCCACCTCTAATCATCTTATATGTTTCAATAAGGTACTTGGAGGCAGAGTGTTTGGCAGAGCAATTAAAAGAATATTTTGCATCTGTTGTTACAAAGGAAGAAGATACTACCCAGGCCATGGTAAATGATGAGGTAATTCAGACAGATGGATTTAAAATGAAAAAAGAGCCCATGTTGCAAATAAGCTACCTATACTTAAAAGTTGATAGTAGTATGGAGATAAGGTACGATACATTCAAGGATACTAAGTGAGAATGGAAATTGCAGAGCACAGGCCATAATTTTTCAGTCTTCCCTGGACTCGGGTGGTTTCAAAGCACTGGAGAATTGAAATTCTTACACCCTTGCTCAAAAAAGATTGTGAGGATAAACACAGTAGTGACAGGTCAATCGGTTTAACTTTGGTGCTGGGGAAACATTTAGAAACAATTATTTGGGACGTAATTGATAATCATATGGACAAATGCAGATTACTTAAGGAAAGCAAGGATTTCTTAAGGGAAAATCTTGTTCAACTCATTTGGAGTTTTTGGAGGGATACAGAGATGGTTGGTGAAGGCAATGCTATTGGTATGTTGTACATAGATGTCCAAAAAATGTTTGATGCAATGTCACACAATAGACTTGTGAGCAAAATTATAGCTCTTAGAATAAAACTGTCAGTATAAACATGGAAACAAAATTGGCTGAACAACAGAAAATAGAGAACAGTGGTTGATGGATGCTTTTTGTGATGGAGGAAGTTTTGTACTGAAATTCTCCAGTAAGCTTTTCCTGAAAGAAATTAATGATCTAAACCTTGGTGTGCAAATTATGATTTTGAAGTTTGCAGATGATACAAAACTTAGGAACATTGTGAACTGTAAGGAAGATAGTGTAGAACTTCAAAGAGACATAGACAAATGTGAGGTGATTCATGTTGGTAGGAAAAACATGGAGAGTGAGTATGAAATAAAGGGTATCATTCTAGGAGTAACAGAGGCACCTGGGTGTACACGTGCATGAATCATTAAAGGTGGCAGAATAGGTTGAGAGCAATTACTAAGCATACAATATACTGGGCTTTATTAATAGGGGAATAGAGTACGAGAGCAAGGAGGTTATGTTGAATTTGTATAAGTCCAGTTTCGGCTACAGTAATTGCACCCAGTTCTGAGCACCACACCTTATCTTAGCGAGTCCCTTGGAGTCCAGGATGATTTGCTTCCACACTAAAAATGAGGTCTCAAATAAGTGAGGAGTCCAATGTGTGACCTTTAGTCTGTCACAGATGGGGCAAACGGTGGTTGGAGGAATGGGTGAATGGATGCCTAGATTGCCATGTGCTCCTCCCACCATTTACACTGACTTCAGCTTGCTCTTGGCGATTGAACTACAGGTGTTCAGCAACCTTACGGACACTTTTGCTCTACTTTGGGCCGTCTTGGGCCACAAATTCCCAGTTGTCAGTGAGGATGTTGCGTCTTTCAAGCACTTTTTCAAAGATGCCCTTGAAGCATTTCTTCTGCTCTCCTGGGGCTTGCTTACTGTGTCAAAGCTCCAAGTATAGCACTTGTTTCAGGAGTTTCACGTCAAACAAGCAGAAGATGCTATTTGCCCAATGTATCTGAATGAGTGTGGTCAATACTCCAATGCTGGGAATGTTGGCTAGATGAGAACATTAACGTTGGCAAGCCACTTGATTTGCAGCACATAACCCATTCTTGATTTCCAAAAGCCTGTCCACCTTCTACAAGGTACAGAAGTTTGATGATTGCTTGCCACTTGTTTGATCATCATAATTGATCATCTTAAAAGTTTACCCTTTCACCAATGGCATACAGTGATAGTGACATGATTCATCTATGGGATGCACTGCAGAAATGCATCAAGGCTCCTGCTATAGAATTTTCCAAACCTATATACCCAGTTGGAGTATTGTGTGCAGTTCTGGTCGCCTCATTATAGGAAGGATGTAGAGACTATTGAGAGAGTTCAGAGGAGATTTAAAAGGATGCTGCCTGGATTGGGAGGCAGGCCTTATGAAGATAGGTTGAGGGAGCTGGGACTCTTCTCACTGGAGAGACGTAGGTTGAGAGGTGACCTGATAGAGGTTTATAAAATGTTGAGAGGAAAAGATAGGGTGGACTCTCAGAGACTATTTCCCCAACCTGAAATGGTCACTGCGAGAGGACACAGATTTAAGGTACAGGGAAGCAAATACAAAGGTGATGTCAGGGGTAGGTTTTTCACTCAGAGGGTGGTGAGTGAATGGAACCGACTGCCGTCGGAGGTTGTTGAGGCAAACTCACTGGGGTCTTTTGAGAGACTTCTGGATGAGTATATGGAAAAGAATAGGATAGGGGGTTATAGATAGGTCTGTGGATTGGTAGATGTGATTGGCGCAACTCGTGGACCGAAGGGCCTGTTTGTGCTGTATTGTTCTATGTTCTATGAGCTTCACCACACAGGAAGGCAAGGTAGCAGACCCACGAGAAGGAAACAACTTGCAAATTCTTTGCAACGTTAATGTAAGCCTTATTTATAACTAATAAATAAACTTTACTTTTACTTTACTTATATGATCAAATGTCAGAGGTCTTAAAACTTTTTTTTAGGGAAACACTCTATCCCATGACACAAATTTTGCATCAAAAGCACATCAAGGTAGATAAATCCCCAGAACCTGATGAAGTATATCCTAGGACATTGTGGGAGGCTAAGGAGGAAATTGCAGGTCCCCTAACCAAGATATTTGAATCATTGATAGTCATAGGTGAAGTGTCTGAAGATCGGAGAGTGGCAAATATTGTGCCTTTGTTTAAAAAAGGCTGCAGGGAAAAGCCTGGGAATTGCAAGCCAGTGAACCTCACATCTGAGGTGGATAAATTGTTGGAAGGTATTTTGAGAGATAGAATCTACAGGCATTGAGATGCAAGGACCAATTAGGGACATTCACCATAGCTTTTTGAGTAGAAAATCATGTCTCATAAATTTAATAGAATTTTTTTTGAAGGGATAACCAAGAAGGTAGATGAGGGCAGTGCAGTTGATGTCTACATGGACTTCAGCAAGACCTCTGACAAGGTACTGCATGGTAGGTTGTTGCATAAAGTTAAATATCATGGGATCCAGAGTGAGGTATCTAAATGGAAACAAAACTAGCTTCTTGACAGAAGTAGAAGGTGGTCGTAGAGAGCTGTTTTTCAAACTGGAGGCCTGTGACCTACAGTGTGCCTCAGGGATCAGTGTTCGGATCACTGTTATTTGTCATTTATATTCATGATTTGGATGAGAATATAGGGGGATGGTTAGTAAGTTTGCAGATAACACCAAGATTGGTGGCATAATGGACAATGAAGAAAGCTATCTCCAATTGCAACGGGATTCTGATCAATTGGGCCAGTTGGCTGACAAATAGCAGATGGAATTTAATTTAGACAAATGATAGGTAATGCATTTTGGTAGACTGAACCAGGGCAGGACTTACTCAGTTAATGGTAGGGCACTGGGGAAGGTTACAGAACAAAGAGATCTAAGGTACATGTTCATAGCCCCTTGAAAGTGGAATCATAGACGGACAGAGTGGTGAAGAAGGCATTTGGCATGTTGATTTCATT
Organism: Sphyrna mokarran; assembly: GCA_024679065.1. Lineage (NCBI taxonomy): Eukaryota > Metazoa > Chordata > Chondrichthyes > Carcharhiniformes > Carcharhinidae > Sphyrna > Sphyrna mokarran. The sequence continues at coordinate 33,981,741 of JAGIQG010000023.1, read as the reverse complement.
GATCAGAACATTAAATACAGGAGTTGAAATGTCTTGTTGAAGTTGTACAAGACATTGGTAAGTCTGCATTTGGAATAGTGTGCAATTCTGGTCACCCTATTATAGAAAGGATGCAGAAAAGATTTACTAGGGTGCTACCAGGACTTGATGGATTGAGTTATAAGGAGAGACAGAATAGACTGGGACTTTTTCCTCCGGAGTGTAGGAGCCTGAGGGGTGACCTTATAGAGATCTATAAAATAATGAGGAGCATAGAATAGAACAGAGTAATACAGTGCAGAAAGAGGCCCTTCGGCTCATTGAGTCTGCACCAACCACAATCTACTCCCTACTCCCATATCCCTACATGTTTTACCCACTAATCCCTCCAACCTAAGCATCTCAGGACATTGAGGGGCAATTTTAGCACAGTCAATTAGCATAACCCGCACATCTTTGGACTGTGGAAGGAAACCGGAGCACCCAGAGGAAACCCACGCAGACACGAGGAGATCGTGCAAACTCCACACAGACAGTGACCCGAGCTAGGAATCAAACCCAGGACCCTGGAGCTGTGAAGCAGCAGTGCTAACCACTGTGCTACCGTGCCACCCTAGATAGTCAGTATCTTTTCCCAAAGGTAGGGGAGTCTAAAACTAGGGGGCATAGGTTTAAGGTGAGAGGGGAGAGATATAAAAGTGTCCAAAGGGGCAATTTTTTCACACAGAGATGGTGAATGTCTGGAACAAGATGCCAAAGGTAGTAGTAGAGGCAGGTACAATTTTATATTTTAAGAAGTATTTAGATAGTTATATGGGTACGATGGATATAGAGGGATATGGGCCAAATTTGGGCAAATGGGTTTAGCTTAGGGGTTTAGGGAAAAAAAGGGCAGTGTGGACAAATTGGGGCAAAGGACCTGTTTCCATGCTGCAAACCTTTGTGACTCTAAATAGGTCAAGTCAGTGATAAAGCACTCTCTGTAACAGACACACTTAACAGGATGGCGAGATTGTACAGGCACAAGCTGGCTACGGGAATACGGGAAAAACTATAAGGACAGAAATGCCTTCAATGTCTATAACAGGAGGAAGGTTATGGCAAAAATGCCCAGGATGTGATTAATTTGTGTTTTTGGTGTGACCCTAAATTTCATTATGCTTTCAACTGTCCAAAACTATCTACTAGTGTTTGAAGCTACACAGGACATGGAAGAATCAGAATATGAAAGAGTGACCAGAAAGAAGGTATTGTCTGATTAAAGTTTTACTCCTGTAATGAAAGTTTTGGTTGCAGAGTCCTTTAATTGTGCTGTTTTGGACACTGGCTACGTATCTACATGTGTGGAATTGACTGGTTAAAATGTTACCTGGGGTCTTTAAATGCTGAAAATTGGAACAAGATTAAGGAATTTGAAAGTTCCACAAGTTTCAGGTTTGAGGATGATATTACTCTGAAGTCACAGAAAAGAGTGATGATCTCTTGAAATATTGCCGGAGCATAAGAATTCATTAGCACAAATGTTGGGTCAAGTGAGGTATCTCTGTTACTGAGTAGACCATCGAAACTGGATATGAACAACAATAAAGCAACAGTTTTTGGAAAAATGATAGGACTTACAATTTACAGTCAGGACACTATAATATTCCATTAATGACAAATAATTTTTCAGGTAAAGAGTTAAGGAAATGTTGTTAGCAACTGGAAATGGGACTTTAGCAAATATAAAGCTCATTGTGTTGAAGCTGCATTGATAATTTATAATCCATCTCCTTGGAGGTTGCAAATTTTATTAAAGGATGCAGGTATACGAGATGAAGACTACACTAAACTTATAGAACAGCTCAATGGTCAGCGTGAAGTTTGTAGGAAGTCCACCATCATGACTGATAGTAATTCTACCTTTGGTCAGAGATTTTAACGACATTGCGGCTATGAATGTTAAGATCTACGATAAAGCAAAGATTATATTCATTTTATGCTTTGACTAAATCTTGTTGCTAAATCCACAATCAACAGTTGTCCATATAAAAAAAAGAGAGTAATCCTGGATCAGATCATGGAAAAATGGATAGGGACAAGAATGGGGCCACCGGCAAAGTTCTGACAACGAGGGGAGGAATTTGCTAACGATAAGTTTAGGGATATGTGTGAAAACATGAATAACATAGTCATGAATACAGCTACAGAAAGCCCATTTAGTAATGGAGTGCGAGAGAGGAACCATGTGGCAATAGATGATATGTTCTGGAAAATTTTGTTTGGATCGACCAAACTGCAAGTTAAGTTCAGCCCTAACATGGCAATACATGCAAAGAATTCATTGCAGATGGTCATGGGTTATGGTCCACACCAATTAATATTTGGTAGAAATCCAAAAATTCTGTTCACTTTGATTCATCAGCTTAGGAAGAGATGACAATTAGCTCTGTGTCTTCTGACCATTTAAACGCACTGCATATAGAAGAAGAGCACTATCGGAAGCAGAAATCTCTGTGTCTTAAAGCTCTGCAAATTATTTCAATGTATGGCCATCAAACACTGTTTTTCAGCAAGGAGATAGTGTAAAAGAGAGATCATTTTAACGAATGGAAAGGCCTTGGGGAGGTTATAGGCATAAGTGGCAAAACAATGGTTTTGCAACATGGTAAGAGTATACTCATGAAGGATAATTGGTATAGATTACCAATTTGCAAATTCAGAAAAAGTAGACGAAGATGATGAGGAACTAGGGTCATCTGATACTCATATGTTACATAATTATGAGAACCAGTTAGCTGATATAGACAAAGTATCTGTAGACGAACACAATATTCTGATGACTAGAACAGGCCACGTTTCCTAAAGTTGGCACAAAAGTGATAAACTTATCTGAAAGGTCAACTCAATGGAAGGATGCAACTATCAATAGAACAGCTACTGGACATTATAAATACTGATTGAACGTACAGCGGAATATAGAGGAGGCACTCAGGACTATAGATTGGGAACTTGAAGCTCGAAAATGGAGAGCACAGAAACGTAGTGTCAGTTCAGACAGCAAGTCTAAGAACTTGTTCTAAACAAGTTCTTAGAACATAAGAACTAAGAGCAGGAGTAGGCCATCTGGCTCCTCATGGCTAATCTTTGTGGTCTTAGCTCCATTTACTCGCACGCTCACCATAATCCTTAATTCCTTTACTGTTCAAAAATTTATCAATACTTGTCTTAAAAACATTCAATAAGGTGGCTTCAAGTGCTTCACTTGGCAGGGAATTCCAAAGATTCACAACCCTTTGTGTGAAAAAGTTCTTCCTCAACTCAGTCCTAAATCTGCTTCCCCTTATTTTAAAGCCATGTCCTCTAGTTCTAGTTTCACCCACCAGTAGAAACAACTTCCCTGCTTCTATCTTCTTCTACTCCCTTCATAATCTTATATGTTTCTATAACATCTCCCTCATTCTTCTGAATTCCAATGTTATAGCCCCAGTCTACTCAGTCTCTCCTCATTAGCCAGCCCTCTCAACTCCCGAATCAACCTAATGAATCTCCTCTGCACCCCCTCCAGTGCCAGTATATTTTTTCCTCAAGTAAGGACACCAAAACTATACATAGTACTCCAAGTGTGGCCTCACCAGCATTGTATACAGTTAAAGTCCATCCCTCTGGCAATGAAGAGCAAAATTTCATTTGCCTTCTTAATTACCTATAAATTAGACAGACAGGGATCGCAGGTAGAGGTGGGAACATCGGGGTGGCGGCGCGGGCTTGTTGGGCTGAAGGGCCTGTTTCCGGTGCTGTTTTTTTTGTTCTTGTTCTTTGTACCTGTTGCACCTGCAAACCAACTCCTTGTGATTCTTGCACAAGGACACCCAGGTCCCTCTGCACAGCAGCATGCTGCGATCTTTTACCATTTAAATAATGGTCATTTTGCCAAAATGGATGACCTCACATTTACCAACATTGTACTCCATCTGCCAGACCTTGGCCCACTCACTTAGACTATCTATATCCATTTCCAGACTTTCAGCATCCTCTGCACACTTTGCTCTGCCACCCACCTTAGTGCCATCTGCAAATTTTGACACATTACACTTGGTCCCCAATTCCAAATTATCTATGTAAATCGTAAACAATTGCAGTCCCAACACTATCCCTGAAGCACGTCACTCATCACTGATTGCCAATCAGAAAACCCCCCACTCTTTGCTGTTAGTTAACCAATCCTCTATCCTTGCTGATATTTTATCCGTAACACTGTGCACGTTTATCTTATGTAGCAGTCTTTCATGCAGCACCTTGTCAAATGCCTTCTGGAAATCCAGATAAACCACATCCACAGGTTCCCCATTGCCACTTCACATTAATGTTCTCAAAGTATTCCACCAATTTAGTCAAAAGTGACCTTCCCTTCATGAACCCATGCTGCGTTTTACCACTGGGACAATTTATTACCAGATATATTGCTATTTCTTCTTTGATGATAGATTCAAGCATTCTCCCTACTACAAAGGTTAAGCTAACTGGCCTATAGTTACCTGCCTTTTGTCTACCTCCTTTTTTAAACAGTGGTGTCACATCTGCAGTTTTTCAATTTGCGGGAACTATCCAAAGTCCAGCAAATTTTGATAAACTATCGCTAGTGCATTTCTCCCACCATCTCTTTTAGTATCCTAGGATGCATTCCATCAGGACCAGGAGACCTATCTACCTTTAGCCCCATTAACTTGCCCAACACTACATCTTTCATGATAATGATAATTCTAGGTTTTCACCTACCATAGTCTGTCATAAATTTTTGGCATGTTATTTGTGTCTTCTACTGTAAAGATCAACACAAAATACCTGCTCAATGCCTCAGCCGTTTTCTCATTTCCAATTATTAAACCGCCCCCTTCCCCTTCTGATCCTCTAAAGGACCAATGTTTACTTTAGCCACTTTTTTTTCATTTTATATATTTGTAGAAACTTTTGGCTTTTATATTCTTAGCTACTTTACTCTCGTAATCCATCATACTTTTCTTTATAGTTTTTTTTATGGCTTTCTGCTGACTTTTAAAGATTTCCCAATCCTCTAGGTTCCCACTAATCTTTGCCACTTTGTATGCATTTTCTTTTAATTTGATACCCTCCTTTACTTCCTTAGAGATCCATGGCTGATTATCTTTTTTTCTACAGTCTTTATCACTGATATATACTTTTGCTGAGCACTGCGAAAGATCGCTTTGAAAGTCCTTCACTGTTCCTCAATTTTCCTACCATAAAGATTTTGCTCCTAGTCTACTTTAGCCAATTCTTCCCTCATCTCTTTTGTTTAAGCAGTAGACACTGGTATTGAATTTTACCTTTTCACTCTCCATCTGTTTTTTAAATTCAACCATACTGTGATCGCTTCTTCCTAGACGATCCCTGACTGCAAGATTATTAGTTATTCCTGTCTCATTACATAGGACCAGATCTAGAATAGCCTGCTCCCTTGTCAGTTCCATTACATACGTGTGATCACAGGAAGAGATTGAGAACTATCAAAAGAACATCCCACAACAGGAGGGAAAGATCAAGCAGCGGTAGTTCAGAACTAGTTATCAGGCAGAACAGGGGTGCAGCTTGACATGGTATTGGAATATGCATGAGACTGTAAGTGCTACTAGGAGTAGAAGCCCACATGCTCGTGAAATTTTGATGGCTTCCAATAAATTAGATGAAAAAGTTATAAAAAGATGCCAAATAACAAGAACTGCATTGTTGGAGTGAACTTAGAGAGTATACATGGAGGTAAAAAATTGGGGACAAAGAGCTCTACCTCACGGATGGATTTGCATGGAAAAGGTGCTTCGTGATGGAACTTATAAGGCAAAGGCCAGGCTCATGGCAAAGGGATTTGAAGAAAATTTCAGAGACTAGAAGTTAAGGATGGATTCACCTATAACAGGAAAGGTTATTTTAAAAATCTTCTTGGCTCTGTTAGCTACGAAGGCACGGGAATGCAAATCTATAGATATTAAAGCCACCTTTTTATAAGGCATCAGCTTCAGAGGATCATTTTTCTCCATCTTCCTAAACAGACAGCTAACGCAGAAGGTGTCCTCTGGAAGTTAAATAAATGTGTATATGGTCTAAATGATGCGAATAGAGTTGGTATTTTTTGGTGAAGTCTGTTGCCAGTTGAAAGCAGATCCTGCAATGATCTATTACTGGCTCTATAGAGAAAAGCTTTCTTGTATCTTCATTATGCATGTCGAAGATTTTTTTTATGGGGTGGCCACCAAGACGCCAAGCTTTGTAGTGGCTTTTTTCATATCCCAGATATTAACAGAAATTTTGTGGTAAGGGTATTTGGGTAAAATATCCACTAAGTGTCACATAGACAATAAGTCACTTTGGGAACAAAGAATAAAGAAAATTACAGCACAGAAACAGGCCCTTTGACCCTCCAAGCCTGCATCGACCACACTGCCTCCCTCTGACCTACCTTTCCGGCACCATAATTCTCTACTCCCGTCCTATTAGTGTATTGTCAAGGTGCCCCTTAAAAGTTACTATCATATGAGCTTCCACTACCTCCCACAGCAACAAGTTCCAGCCACCCACCACCCACTGTGTGAAAAAAAACTTTTTCTTTTTTCTCTTTTACATCTCTTTTAAACCTTTTCCCTTTGCACATTAAACCTATGCTCCCTATTAATTGACTCCTGAAACTACCCACTCTGTCCATGCCCCCTCAATTTTGTGCACTCCTCAAGGAGAGTAAATGATAAAAGGTTACAGATATAGCCAGCTCAAAGCAAATGTTGGACAATGGTGAAATACTAAAAAAAAACGGGTTGACAGTAAAGCAATTGGATAACTGATAATTACTAAGAGAGGAATTAGTTCAAAAAAACTTTTGGACATTATCAAGGAAGGTTGTATCTTTCTATGAATGTATGATTTATTTTTCTTCCAAAGATGAATATGAAAAAAGGGGGAATATGTTTTGTGTTTCTGTAGAAACTATATTTATCTTTTTTTTAAAGAAGGGGAGACTATTAGGAATGGTTAACAGTTATTTTCATTTAAGTTCTACATTGGATGTTAATCATTTAATACAAGGCACTGGGATATATAAAGAGGTTATAGATGGCACTGGATGTTGGATATGTATGTGGATTTGAATCAAAAAATAAAGTGAGTTTATGAAGAAGCAGGTCCTGTGTTTTCTTTACTGACTGCAACAATTCAAAGAAAATTTGAGAGAAATAAATTATTCAGAGAGGGTGATGAGAATCTGGAATGGACTGTCTGGGAAGTCCGGAAAACTTACAACCATTAAAAAGTATTTGGAAATATCATAACATTCAAAATCAAAGAAGTGCTGGAAAATGGGGTTAGCGTAATTTTAGTGATAATTATTGTCAGTTCAGACTCCATAGGACATTTTATACACTGTATGACTGTGGCTTTGGCTTAACACTGAACTTTTCCACATTGTATGTTATTGTTCTTTCAGTTTAACACTATCCTTAGCCTTCTTGGCTAACTATAGTTGATTTATTCCCTTCTTAGAATCCTCTCTCGTCACGGAATGACTCTTTTCTCTTTGTTGTGAGTAACAATTTACAGCCCTCTCATTCTTGATCTTTTTCTAAGTGGGAACAGTTTCTCCCTCTATCTAGTCCCCTCATAAGTCTGAATATCTCTATCAAATCTCAACTTAGTCACCTTCTCTCCAACCACTCCAATCCATCCTCATATTTGAAGTTCCTCATCTCAGACTAATCTTGCACGCTCTCTTCAATGTGTTCATATCCTTGTGTACAATATTCCAGCTGATGTCTAACAAGTGTTTAACTTGGAACTTACGTGATGAAGGGGCAGCACTCCAAAAGCTGGTGCTACCAAGTAAACCTGTTTGTTGTACTTTAACCTGATGTTATGAGACTTCTTTCTGTGCATACCCCAGTGCAACGCTGGCATCTCCACATCATCACATACGTCCTGCTCTTTTACCACTTTAAGGATTTTACCACTTATTTTGTATTTCTCTCCACATTCTTCCTACCAAATCTAGCACCTCACACTTCTCCACATTGAACTTCATCTGCCAACTATTTACCCACTCTACCAACTAGTCTATGCCCTTCTGAAGTTCTACACTCTGCTCTTCATAATTTACAATTGCTGCAAGTTTTGTGTCATCTGCCAACTTTGAAATTGCACACCAATATCTAGATCATTTATATCAGAAACAGCAAAGGTCCCAGTACCAACCCTCAGAGAATACCACCATAAACTTTCCTCCATTCTGAAAAATATCATTGACCATCACTCTCTGCTCGCTATTATTCAGCCAATTTTGTATCCACGTTGCTACTTTTCCCATTTATTCCATGAATTATAATTTTTCTCAAGTCCGTTGTATGGCACTCTCATATGCCTTTTGAAAGTCCAGGTAAACCATATCATCAGTATTATCCTTATCTGTTCTGTTACCTCCTCAAAAAACTCCAGCAAGTTCGTTAAACATGATTTCCTCTTTAGAATTTCATGCCGGCTCTTCATAAACATCCCACATTTTTCCATGTGGCTATCCCATAGAAGCTTGCCCACCGATCTATCAAATTGATTGGCCAGTCATTGCTGAGGCTGTCATCTTGCATCCCTGAGTTTGGAGAAGACTGGAAGATTATGGCCAGTATTCTATTCTCACTTCCTCCAACTTCCTTAGATGCCTCTCATTTGGTCCCAGTGCTTTGTCAACTTTCAGTGCCAATAGTCTATTCAACACTTCCTCTTGCAGCAATTCAAGAAAATGACCGCCACCACTTTCTCAAGGACAATTCGGGATGAACCACAAATATTGACGTTACCAGTGACACTTATGTCAAAAGAAAAATCCATACTTACAAGAGGCTGCATGGAACACTTAAAATGAAGCATCAAACCTCAGCTTTCTTTCCTTCCAATACAGGAACTAGTCCAGTAAAGGAGTAACTACCATATTTATTTCCCTTTCCCTCGAGTAATGCTTGTACTGTACAATAGTAATCGATTTTCTCCAGCAGTGATTTGCACTTTCAGAATCAAATTCTTCTCAGTGACCCTCAAGTTGACTAATAACATTATTATTAATATCCCAATAACTCATTGGCAATTTTTCTCATCCGCTATCAAACATTCTCCTACAAGGTATGGCACCTGCCTGATGCAAGGAAAGCTCCCATTAGATAGTGAAGAGGGGTGTTATAGTTTACAGAGTGACTTGGACAAGTTGCAGAGCTGGGCCGAGAGGTGGCAAATGGAGTTTAATGTGGAAAGGTGTGAGGTAATGCACTTTGGCAGGAACAATAAATGTGTAGAGTATAGGGCTAATGGTAGGGCTCTTAATAGTGTTGAGGAACAGAAGGATATTGGTGTATGTGTCAATAGATCCCTGAAAGTAGGCAGTCAAGTGGATAAAGTTGTTAAGAAGGCATATGGAGTCTTAGCTTTTATTGGTAGGGGGATTGAATTTCGGAGCCGCAACGTCATGTTGCAACTGTACAACACTCTAGTGCGGCCGCACTTGGAGTATTGTGTGCAGTTCTGGTCCCCACATTATAAGAAAGATGTGGAGGCATTGGAGAGGGTACAGAGGAGGTTTACCAGGATGTTGCCTGGTATGGAGGGCAGGTCTTATGAAGAGAGGCTGAGGGATTTGAGGTTGTTTTCGTTAGAAAGGATGCGGCTAAGAGGGGACCTAATCGAAACATATAAGATGATTAGAGGTTTAGATAGGGTGGACAGTGATAGCCTTTTTCTAGGATGGAGAAAGCTAGCACGAGGGGACACAGCTTTAAATTAAGGGGTATGAGTTATAGGACGGATATCAGAGGTAGGTTCTTTACTCAAAGAGTGATTAGGGAGTGGAATGCCCTGCCTGCAGCTGTTGTAGATGCGCCAAGTTTGGTGGCGTTTAAGAGTTAATTGATAAGTATATGGAAGAGAAGGGAATGGTTTAGTTTGGAGGGGCATTGCTTTTTATTTTGGTCGGCACAACATCGAAGGCCGAAGGGCCTGTTCTGTGCTGTAATGTTCTACGTTCTATGTTCTAACAGTACTGAACTTAGAAGAGTATCCCCTGTTGCAACATTTTAATTTCCACAATATTGTAAAGTCAAGAGGCTAATTCATCACCAAATTACAGACATCTAAGCCAACTGCCAGACAGTCTTTCATTTAATCAGTCTAGACTAGTCTTAAAATCACTGATCTTAAACACTCTGGAATCAGAAACAGAAAATATTGGAAACACTAAGTTGGTCAATTTAGCATCTGCAGACAACACAATTTAGAGTTTAGATGTAGAATCTTGATCTTAACAGGAAGAAATTAGAAAAGCATTTGAGAACATAGTGGATCTGGGTTCAATTCCACCTTGGGTGAATGTATGTGTGGAGTTTGCACATTCTCTCCATGTTTGCCACTAATTTTGTGGGTTGTGTAGGTTTCCCCTGGGTACTCCAGCTTCCTCCTACAAAGATTAGGTAGACTGGCCATGGTAAATTGCCCCACAGTGTCCCAAAATGTGCAAGTTAGATGGATTAGCCACAAGGAGTGTGAAGGTTATGGGGAGAGAGCTGTGTCAAAGAATCGGGGCAGACTCAATGGGCTGAATGGCCTCTTCTGCACTACAAGGATTCTATGATTCTAAGAAAGCAATTAACCTGCGAAACACAACAAGCTAGAATTAGGAAAACTCAAAGATTTTAGTATGTAAGAACTTAAGAAATAGGAGCAAAGCTAAATGATTCGGTTCCTTAACCTGCTCTGCCATCAAAATGTTTATAGAATGGTTTCAGCACAGCAGGCCACTTGACCCATCGTGTCCATGCTAGTTCCCTGCAAGATCAATTCAACTAGTCTGGCTTCTTTACCTTTATCCCCAAAGCCCTGCAAATTTTCATCTTCAAGTGATTGCACAGTTCTCTTTTTAAAAATATTACTGAATCTGCCTTCATCATACCCTCAGTACATTCCAGATCCTAAACATTTGTTTGCATGAATGATTTAAGAACATAAGAAATAGGTGGTGTAGACAAGTCAGCTCACTCCACATTCAGTAAGAACATAACTGATCTTCTACTTCAATACCACTTTTCTGCAATCTTGAGCACATTCAATGACGAAACCTCTCCTTCCCAGAGGTTTACCACCCTCTAAGTTAAGAAATTCCTCCTCATGCAATCCTAGTACTTAGTCTGAGACTCTGTTCTCTGGTTCTAAACATCACCAGTCTGGAGAAATATCCTTCCTGGCATCTACCCTATCAAGACCTGTAAGAATTTTGTATGTTTGAATGAGATCAGCTCTCATTATTCTAAACTCCAGAGAATAAAGACAAATTAATACAAGATGAACAGAGGGATCTTGGTGTATATGTGCATAGATCCCTGAAAGTTGGCAATCAAGTCGATAAGGTTGTTAAGAAGACGTACAGAGTCTTGGCTTTTATTGGTAGGGGGATTGAATTTCGGAGCCGCAACGTCATGTTGCAACTGTACAAAACTCTAGTGCAGCCGCACTTGGGGTTTTGTGTGCAGTTCTGGTCCCTGCATTATAAGAAAGATGTGGAGGCATTGGAGAGGGTACAGAGGAGGTTTACCAGGATGTTGCCTGGTATGGAGGGCAGGTCTTATGAAGAGAGCTGAGGGATTTGAGGTTGTTTTCGTTAGAAAGGAGGCGGCTAAGAGGGGACCTTATCGAAACATATAAGATGATTAGAGGTTTAGATAGGGTGGACAGTGATAGCCTTTTTCCTAGGATGGAGAAAGCTAGCACGAGGGGACATAGCTTTAAATTAAGGGGTGGTAGTTATAGGACGGATGTCAGAGGTAGGTTCTTTACCCAGAGGGTGGCAAGGGTATGGAATGCCCTGCCTGCTGCAGTTGTAGATGCGCCAAGTTTGGTGGCGTTTAAGAGGTTAGTAGATAAGTTTATGGACGAAAAGGGAATGGTTTAGGTTAGAGGGTCATTGCTTTTTCTTAATTGGTCGGCGCAACATCGAAGGCCGAAGGGCCTGTTCTGCGCTGTAATGTTCTATATTCTATCCACAACTCCACCAACCTTCGTATCGTCTGCGAACTTACTAACCCAGCCCTCCACTTCCTCATCCAGATCGTTTATGAAATGACAAACAGCAAGAGTCCTAGAATAGATCCTTGGGGCACTCCACTGGTAACCGACCTCCATTCAGAAGAAGACCTGATTGGCTACCAATTAGGCTAATTGGCAAAACAAACTCTCCCTAAATTGTCTCAACTTTGGTTTTTAATCCATAGATCTATAAACATGGACAGGGATTGCGGGTAGAGATGGGAACATTGGGGTGGCGGCACGGGCTCGTTGGGCCGAAGGGCCTGTTTCCCGTGCTTTTTTTTGTTCTTTGTTGTTCTTTAAGACCCATCCACAACCACTCTCTGCCTTCTGCAGGCAAGCCAGTTCTGGATCCATGAGGCCAAAGCCCCTTGGATCCCATGCCCTCTCACCTTCTCAAGAAGTCTTACATGGGGGACCTTATCAAACGCCTTGCTGAAGTCCATGTAAATCACATCTACCACTCTTCCTTCGTCAATGTGTTCAGTCACATTTTCAAAGAGCTCAACTAGGCTCGTAAGGCATGACCTGCCCTTAACAAAGCTGTGTTGATAGAGTCATCATGGATTTATGAAAGGGAAATCATGCTCAACAAACTTACTGGAATTCTTCAAGGATGTAACTAGTAGAGGGTGGGGGGGAGCCAGTGGATGTGGTTTGTTTGGACTTTCAGAAGGCTTTCAACAAGGTCCCATGTTAGAGATTAGTGTGCAAAATCAAAGCATATGGAATTGGGGCAGTGTTTTGAAACGGATAAAAAACTGGTTAGCAGACATGATGCAAAAAGTAAGAATAAACAGGTTATTTTCAAAATGGCAGATGATGACTTGTGAGGTACCACATGGGATCAGTGTCAGAACCCCAGCTGTTCATAATGTATATCAATGATTTAGATGAAGGAGTGAAATCTAATAGTTCCAAATTTCAGATGATACAAAGCTGGATGGCAAGGTGAGCTGTGAGGAGGATGCAGAGATGCTTCAGTGTGTTTTAGAGAAATTGTGTAATGGCAAAGGCATGGCAGATGCAGTGTAATGTAGGTAAATGTGAGGTTACTCACTTTGGTAGCAAAAACAGGAAGGCAGAATGGCATGGCTATACATTGAAAGGGGGAAATGTGCACAAAACCTGGATGTCCTCATAAACCAGTCACTGAAAGTAAGCGTGCAGGTGCAGCAGATAATGAAGACAGCAAATGGCATGTTGACCTTCATAGAGGAAGAATTCAAGTATGGAAGCAGGAGATATCTTGCTGCAGTTATACTGGGAATATTGTGTGCAGTTTTGGTCTCCTTATCTGAGGAAGGATCTTCTTGCTCTAGAGGGGAGAACAGGCAAGGTTGGCAGGGATAGCAGGATTGTAGTCTGAGGAGAAATTGGGTTGGTTAGTATTATATTTGATAAAGTTTCTAAGAATGAGTGAAGGGATCTCATAGAAACCTAACTCCGACTGTCTATCCTGTCTAATCCTGTTAAAGGATATTCCTAATTGGTGAGGTGTCCAGAACCAGGGATCACAGATTAAGGATACATGGTGGACCATTTAGGACTGAGATGAGAAGAAGGTTTTCACTCAGAGTGGTCAGCCTGTGGAATTCAGTACGCCAAAAAGCAATTGAGGCCAAAACATTATGGCCAGAATTCTCCGGCAGGATCTTCTTGTGGTCTTGCTGCCATATACCAATACTGCGGGTTTCCTGATAGTGTGAGTTGCGGTCATTGGGAAATGCCATTGACAGTGATTTAACTTTGATCTGGAATTAGAAACATCACAACTAGAAGCAGAAATAAGTCATATTGCTCTTCAAGTCTGCTCCACCATTCACAAGTGATCATCAAATTCAATATTCTGATTCCCCCTTCGCTTCCATATCCCTAGATTCCTTTAGCCTGAGGAGCTACATCTAATTTCTTCTTGAAATCAAACAACGTTTTGACTTCAACTCCATTCTGTGATAGTGAATTCCACACATTCACCACCGGTTGGGTAAAGAAATTTCTTCTCACTTCACTTCAAAAAGATTTACTCCTTATCCTTCAACTATGACTCCTAAGTTTGGACTTGACCACTGGGAACATTTTTTTCAATCTACCATCTGCTAGAATTTTGTAAGTTTCTGTGAGATGTCCTCTCACTTTTCTAAACTCCAGTGAATATAATTCTAACCATCTTCGCCTTTTCTCATATGATAAGATATACCATTTCGGAAATCAGCCTGGTAAACCTTTGTTGTACTCCCTCTGTAGTAAGGACATCCTTCCTCAGGTAAGGACATCAAAACTGCACACAATACTCCAGATGTGGCCTCAGCAACTCCGCACGAAGACAAAAGTCAGTGAAAATATTATACTCAGTTAAAAATGTATGAGGACCCTAAAAAACACGATGACCACCTGACTGGTGGGGACCAATATTAATGTTTTCACAGATTCCTGTTTTACTCTGATGACTATCATGGAATTGTGTACATTCAGCTACCCACTGGAAGAACAGGAGAGAGTGGATAAAGAAATTCAATATCTAGATATTGGATCAAGCAACCCCCACTAGTCATCGGACACAAGTAATCGTGCCACAATGTGGAGGAACAGAGACAGAGCATGAGATTTCTGTGCATGCCAATATGAATCGCTCATCCAGACTGTGGATAGTCTGAGAAAGGATGGGAACCTGGTACTATAGCTTATCCATGCGGTGGCAACTCAAGAGGGAAGTAAAGGGGCAACCTGTTTGTAACACCCTCTGAGATGGAACTCTGTTGAAAATATCTCAGAGGGCAATTTGGATATTGAAGGAATATGTGATTCAAATACTGGGTTCGTGAAGATATTTATGCAAAATTATAGAACCTGTTCATGAGGGCCAGTAACTGTGTAAACATGTAATAGATAAGACTTGATTGTAGAGATATTAAAATACCTGTGATATCAAAAACCTACCCAATATCCAAATGTGATTGAATCTTCCCCAGATGGATTAGGATTGAGAAAGCTAAAACTTTACTACATGATGTGACAATGGTATCTCGTGGGGTAACCTACAATGTTTTAGGTTTATAAACAATATTACATTCAACATGCCATGATCTCCTAATGCCATTAAATAGACGTAACTCCAACTGCAGAAAATCATGGGTGATTATACTTACAGAATTGCTCCTGAAGCACAAACACAAGATAAAAGTAGTATATTGGGTGATACCGGGGAATTAGAATTGTTTGGGAGTGCAAACTCGGTAGTCAATTCAGTACAAACATTTGAACTGAATAGTTATTCCCCCTGGGTTGCCACAGAAGTTAAAAAGGACAACATTACAGGACCTATGGAACCAAGTATGCACTAATCGCTGTAGATCTACAAGAATCTACAGGGACTCCTAAAAATACATTTAATCACATAACTGGAGGGATAATCAATGACCACTGAGATCAAAAGGCAGTCGAGTAATAACCTCGCCAGAGATCTAACAGATTAGATTTGATCTGACATTGAAGATTTAAGATTTAGAACCACTCCCTCGATATTTATTTGTCTCCCTGTACAAAATAAGGTTTCTTAATATTCACCGACAATGGTAGGGAACTGCCTAACCCATTGGTGGGAAATAATATCGATGGGGATGTAGGGACAGGGGTCATGTTCCCATGGCTTCCTATATTAAAAGGCAAAAGTTAAAAGTTGAAATTTACTGCAGAATAGTTTAGGATACCTATCGACACCTGGGCCACTCAAAGGATTCGGAGAGGTTATTTTCAACATTATATTGGCCTCTTTGGGTGGTCACCCAATGACCAAACAGGGACTGAAAGGGTTAATAAGTACACAAGTTTAAAAATCACATAAGCTGCTGAGAGAGAAAAAAAATCTATATAAAAGTCTTCACAGATAAGCACCAAGGTCTTTAGATGGAGAGAATTCATTAAACCAGACATCTGGAACTGGGAGGATGGAGTGATCTGCACAGATTGGGACATCAATGATAACTTGTAACAACAAAAAACATGATTAAGTCTTAAGGCTGATTGGATGTTATAATTAAGCCAGCATGAAGTGATTGTGATTCATTTAAATATCTATATCTTATGAATTATGCAGCCTTAAATCAATAACTGAGAGTAGACTCCTATACGATGATTGGTGTACGTTAATCACTTGTAATCAATTTTAAACTATAACTGCTTGTATATTCCTGAATTCTGGGCTCTGGCTCATTGCTGGTTTTGATTTGTAATATTCCAGGATCCTTGTAATAGTTTGCATCAAAGGAGCTGTTCAAGAGAACGCTTGTGACTTTGTCAGGTGATTTGAACGGTAAAGCTGTAATCAATTAAAAGGCTGAATCTTGGATCATGCAACCCAAGCAAAAACGTCCCAGAAAAAATCTGTTGTTGTTAAGTTTGAATCTTTGTGTGCAAGCCACATCATCTGCTAAAAAAACCTAAAATAGTTAGGACATTTCAAAAAGAAAATCGGAGACATGTTTAACTGAGAACATCAAGTAAGGTAAAAAAAAAGTGGGTCCTCACATTTCGAATATTAGAAATGTTGCTGAGGAAAAACAACAACAGGATTAAAGATTGAAGTTGCCAGTGCTCGAAGGCCAAATAAGAAAAAGCTCTCTGTGTGACTCTAAAAGCGGATTTTTTTGAGGGGTAAGATTCCAGGTAGCACTTGGTATATTTAAAAAGAAAGGGTGCTTTGCTGTATGGCATCATTTGAAAAATGATCTTGACAGAGATCCTTGAAGAGCATTGCTCTCTAAAGCTATGGATCATCATGAAATTGTTCAGGTTCCATAAAACGAATCAATGGAAGGCAAAAGCTTCTTTCAAATTAAGAAGTTTCATTTTTAAAAAGAGAAGACGTGTTAGGAAGTTGGTGAGGCTAATGGTTGAACATGAGGTGAAAACAAAATAATAAACAAGTAACTAGACCAGCAGGTATCTCTAAAAACTGAAGTGTGAAATGCTATAGCAGAAAAAATGTTTACCAGATATAAGTGGGTCTATACAAAAGATAACTTTTAAAAGTAAGGGAATTTAAGAGATGTAGACAGTCCAATCTACAATATCAAAGAAACTGAACAAAAAAAACTGTTAACACCATCATCGAGGAGGGCAGGCCAGTTTTCCATCCATTAGTCATAACTTCAATCCAACACTCAAGCAGTTATAGTTTAAAATTACATCCTGGTCCAACTAACATTTACAGTCATGCAGGTAACAGATATTCTCCTCTAAAAGACACCGTTTCGTGCCTTCACTGAACAAGGAAAATACATTTTCCTACACTTGGTCATCTAAGCTGAATTGTGCGGTAACACTTAGCTGAATTTGATTTATAAAGTTACTAAATTGGATGTTGTTTGGGAAAACGGGCATCTCAGCAAATTCAGGGAATGTGGGTGTATTTGAGGAACAAAAGGTAATTTTAGATAAAATGGTGTGTTTCGTTATTATTTGTCTTGTGTTTTTCTTTTACTTGAACTAAATATTTGTCATTAATTGTTTACACAACGGGACTGTTGTACGTGATTCCCCACATTATTCTAAACCAATTTGATAAATACTATTCGAGGGTTGGATGGAGAGAAATTTGTTCAGTGTATTCAGGAAAAATTTCTCATTCAGTATGTGGATGGCCCAATTACAGAGAGAGTAAAACTTGACCGCCTCTTGGGAAATAAGGAAGGGCAGGTGACAGAAATGTTATGAGAGATCACTTTGGATGAGGGACTATAATTCCATTAGTTTTAAGATAGCTATGGAGAATGATAGGTCTGGCCCAAAAATTAACACTCTAATTTGGGGAAGGCCAATTTTGATGGTATCAGGCAGGAACTTTCAAAAGTTAATTGGGGGAGTCTGTGGGAAGGCAAGAGAGTCCTGGAGTGTTGAGGGTAAGACAGCTTGATATAGCGGAATTTTTTTTAAGTTAAAACCGGAAACTGGAAGTAGGTTGCGGAGAGACCTGGGAAGGTTATTTGTGTGTTTTCTCCCCCCAGTAAACTGGAACAGGGAGGAATCCCAATACTCTACATATGTGGAGTATCCCACCCTTCCCCCTTCTTTAACCTTAAGAAAGACTCAGAGTGAGAGCAGATAAGTTCTTTTTTTCTCTCTCTTTTCATTTCTTAGTAAGGGATATAACAGGGGTGTCAGTGAAGGCAGTGCAATGTTCCTCCTGTGGGATGTTTGAGATGAGGAGCACCAGTAGTGTCCTGGCTGAGCACACCTGCAGGAAATGTACTCAATTCCATCTCCTTGAAGACTGTGTTAGGGACCTCGAGCTGGAACTGGATGAACTCATCCATCCATCATTTGGGAAGCAGAGACAGCTATAGATAAAAGCTAAGAGAAATAGTTACTCCTAGAAGAGATATGTGGGTGACTGCTAGAAGGGGCAAGAAGCAGTCAGAGCAGCGATCTCCCGTAAAACAAGTTGTTCCTCTGTAAAACAAGTACTTTGTTTTGAATGTTGTTGGGGAGGACGACTCAATGGAGGTAAGCCTTGGGGTATAGGTCTCTGGTGCAGAATCTGTCCTCGTTGCTCAGATGGGAAAAGGGGAAAAAGAGTAGAGGATTAGTCATTGGGGAGTCCATAGTTAAGGGGACAGATAGGAGATTCTGTGGGAACGAGCGAGACTCACAGTTGGTATGTTTCTCCCAGGTGCCAAGGTCCGTGATGTCTCCAATCATGTTTCTGGGATCCTTAAGGGGGAAGGAAACCAGCCCCAAGTTGTGGTTCACATAGGCACCCATGACATAGGTAGGAAATGGGTGAGCTGCAGAGTTGGGCTGAGAGGTGGCAAATGGAGTTTAATGCAGAAAAGTGTCAGGTGATTCACTTTGGAAGGAGTAACAGGATTACAAAGTATTGGGCTAATGGGAAGACTTTTGGTAGCGTCGATGAGTACAGAGATCTTGGTGTCCATGTGCATAGATTCCTGAAAGTTGGCACCCAGATTGATAGGGTTGTTAAAAAGATGTACAGTGTGTTAGCTTTTATTGGTAGAAGGACTGGATTTTGGAGCCATGAGATTACGTTGCAGCTGTAGAAAACTCTGGTGCAGCCACATTTGGAATATTGCGTACAGTTCTGGTTGCTGCACTGTAGGAAAAACGTGGAAGCACTGGAAAGGGTGCAGAGGAAATTTATCAGGATGTTGCCTGGTATGGTCGGAAGGTCTTATGAGGAAAGGCTGAGAGACTCGAGGTTGTTTTCATTAGAGAGAAGGTGGTTAAGAGGCGACTTAATTGAGGCATACAAGATGATCAGAGGATTAGATAGGGTGGACAGTGAGAGCCTTTTTCCTCGGATGGTGATGGCTAACATGAGGGGACATAGCTTTAAATTGAGGGGTGATAAATATCGGACAGATGTCAGAGGTAACTTCTTACTCAGCGGATAGTAAGGGTGTGGAATGCCCTGCCTGCATCTGTCGTGGAGTCGCCAACTTTAAGGCATTCAAATGGTCATTGGATAGATATATGGATAATATTGGAATAGTTTAGGTTAGAGAGTTGCTAGATTGGTTTCACTGGTCGGCGCAACATCGAGGGCCAAATGGCCTGTACTGCACTGTAATGTTCTATGCTAAGTGGGAGGCTTTCAAAAAGTGTGTTAACCAGAGTTCAGGATAAGAACATTCCTTTTAAGACTGATAGTCAATGCTGGTAGAAGTAGGGATCACTGGATGACCCGGAATATTGAGACCCTGGTCAAGGAGGAGAAGGCAGCGCATGACATGCATAGGCAGCTGGGATCAACTGGATCCCTTGAAGTGCATAGAAGGTATAGGAGTACAGTTTAGAGAGAAATTAGGGGGGCAAAAATGGGACATGAGATTGTTTTGGCAGATAAGGAGAATCCAAAGAGCTTCTACAAATACATTAAGGGAGAGAGAGTAGGACTTCTTAAGGATCAACAAGCTTTTTTGAAGGGGTAACCAAGAGGGTAGATGAGGGCAGTGCAGTTGATGTTGATGACATTTGCACAACCTTTGACAAAGTATCACATGGTAGGTTGCTGCATAAAGTTAAATCTCACAGAATCCAGGGTTAAGATGGCCAAATGGATACAAAATTAACTTGATAACAGCAGACAGAAGGTAATTGTAGAGGGTTGTTATTCAAACTGGAAGCTTGTGACCAATGATGTGCCTCAGAGATTGGTGCTAGGTCCACTGCTATTTGTCATTTATATTAATGATTTGGATGATAATTCAGTACACATAAGTAAATTGCAGATGACAAGAAGATAGGTGGCATAGTGGACAATGAAGAATGTTTTCTAGGATTTTTCAGAGGGCCTGTCTGTCTGGAACAAGCTGCCAGAGGCAGTGGTAGGGGTTTAAAAAAAGGGGTGGCATGGACAAGTTGGGCTGAAGGGCTTGTTGCCTTGCTGTAAGCTTCTATGATTCCATGACTATGACTCTAAATATACACCACCTAGAACCAGCATTTCAAGTTATCATTGAGGGCTTTGAGACACTTTCACAGGTAACATCAGTGGGATTCTGAATACATTCTCTTTACACGCTCAAATACTGCAGCGGTGTGTGTTACCTTTTGTTTCTCCATCAATGTTCAATGGCTACAGTCTTAGATCCCACACAAAAATGTACATACACATTTTTTTTTGATGAGACATATAACACATCAAACCCTATTTCATTTTAATGTACTGATGTCTAGTTTATAAGTAACCTGAAAAATCTCCACTTCTTGAAGCCAGGTTCTAGCCATCTGTACAGCTTCCTTCAAAGCAAGGATATTGGGCAAATGAGCAGGAATACCTCTCCGTTCTTCCAAGGCAGCAGATAAAGTTGTCAAAGAGTGTGGAGGCCTGCAGGAATCAGAGACACTTGTTAAAAGAACCCAAGGAAATTCATGGTCTATTTTGGGCAAAGTTACTTAACATTTAACAAAATGAAATGTTGCCTCCAGTGTTGCTCTAAAGTCCAGGAAGAATGACCACAGAAATGTTTAAGTCCATTACAACTGATAGAGTTCATGTTTCACACAATCACAGCTTTGTTACAGTACAGAAGGCCATTCATCCCATTGTATCAGCATCGGCTCACCAAATGAACTATTTCCCAACCTTTACCTCATAACCCTGCCTATTCTTCCTCTTTAGAATACAATCTCATTCGAATTGCCCGATTTTTAAAACTTGTTTTAGCTTTACGTTTTTTCCATCAGTAACATGTAATCATCTCTCAATGCAGTGCTGCTAGTTCATTTTTGAGAAATTGTTTTATTGTGTTTCTTTCTCAGAAACCACTCAATCATCTTTAACCATTCAAACTTTTTCAGTTGTCCGAACCTGGTGATGTTGGAGGTTTTGATATGAAAATTGCTGAGTAGTTCTGTTTGCACTTTTCTTACTACAAAGTAATGTTTCAGAAACAGGAAAAAGATAGGGTTAGATTTATCAAAGAGATGGGCATTAGAAGTCATGAATTTTCCTAATCCTGTGGTCTCATCTCCTTCGTGGCATTGGACAGCGCAGGCTGGAGATGATCCTGTTGCCTCCGAAGGCAGGCCCGTAGCATAGATGGGCAGAAAATGAGAAACCAGCCTTTGTTACTAGGATATCAGTTCAGTTATACCAATTCTAAGCATGGTTATTGGGCCCACTAGCTCTTAATCATCAACCAGCTACCACCCCCTCACCCCATCATCTCTCCCGTAGCAAGCTCTATCCATGAGCTGCCCCTCCCCTTTATATCTATGTCCCCTCATAACCTTCATAACTTCCATTATCCCCATGCATCCTCTTCTAACTGTGAGTATCCACTATGAATTAAACCAATGAGCCACTGGCAGTTTGGGTAAGATTTGAAATACTCCTGAAACTGCTCCAAGATGCGCCAAGTTTGGTGGCGTTTAAGAGGTTAGTAGATAAGTTTATGGACAAAAAGGGAATGGTTTAGTTTGGAGGGTCATGGCTTTTTCCTAATTGGTCAGCGCAACATCGAAGGCCGAAAAGCCTGTTCTGCGCTGTAATGTTCTATGAAACTGACAAAATAAGCCACTTAGAATCTTACTCTTAAACTATGTCTCCTGATTCTAATCTCCCCTATATTTGGGAACAGCGTCCTGGTATCTACCTAATCAAATCTTCTCAGAATCTTATAAAAAGATCACCTTTCATTCTCCTAAATCTCAATGGACACCAGCCCAACCTTTCCTCACAAGCTAAATCCTTCATTCAGGAATCAGTCAAATGGACATTTGTGAAACTAATTCTAATGCAATTATTATCTTTTTCCAAATATGGAAACCAAAATTATACATAGTATTCTGAAAGTGGTCTCACCAAGGCCCTGTATCGCTGCCGCACAATTTCCTTTCTTTCATATCCAGTCTGCTTGCAATAAACATAAACCTTCAATTTATTTTCCTAATCACTTGCTTTACCTACATGCTATATTTATGAGGTTCATGTACCAGGACACCCAGATCCACTGAGTCCTGCAATCACTCTAAATTTCAATAGTCTATTGTTTTTCTGTTCTTGCTGTCAAAATGAATAAATTCACATTTTCCCACATTATGTGCCGTCTGCCAATTTCTTGATGACTCACTTAATCCATCTATATCCCTTTGCAGACTCTATCTCCTCTACACTCACTTTCCTACCTATCTTGGGGGTCCTCAGCAAACTTAGTTACCATACATTTGGGTCTGTCATCCAAATCATTGATGCAGATTGAAAATGGTTGAGGTCACAGCACTGCTCCCTGTGGCATTCCACGAATTCGCCAAACCAAAAAGACAAACTTATCCTAACTCCGCACTTTAAAAATTGTTCATGGGTTAGTAGTGTTGCTGGCTGGGCTAGCATTTATTACGCATCTCTAATTGCCCTTCCAGAGATAATAGTGTGTTGCTTTCTTGAACCGCTACAGCCCATGTGTTGTAGGAATACCAATTTTCAATAACAAATTTGTTAGGGAAGGAGTTCCAGGATTTTGATCTGGCAGCAGTGAAGGAATGGTGACATAGCTCAAAGTAAGGATGATGTGCAGCTTGGGAGCAAATTTGTGGTGCTCCCATGCATCTGCTGCCCATGTCCTTCTAGATGCCAAGGGTTGTGAGATTGTAAAGTACTGTTGAAGAAGCATCGGCGAGTTGCTGCAGCATACACCTTGTAGTTCGTAGACAATGCTGCCACTATCAGTTAACATAAATTAGCCATGCTAATTTATTAACCCTGATACTATGTACTGTTATCTTGTGGAGTAACTTTTGACATGGCACCTTATCAAATACCTCTTGAAAATTCGATGAGTTCAGACATATTAGTAAAGAATCAAGTTCATTTCCTGTTCATGGACAGTCTTTGATAGACTTGCAGATATAAATAAATAACTGAATAATAAATAATATTGTATTTCCAAGAAATGAACTCTTTTAGGTAAATTTAGACGAATGACTATACCACAAAATGAAATATTTAAAAATAGTGAAGTCTTACTATCTAAGAAAGGACGTGCTTGCAATAGAGGGAATGCAACAAAGGTTCACAAGCCTAAAGAAAAGCAAATTACTGCAGGTGGGGGGGCTGGAATCTAAAACAAAAACAGAAAATACTAGAATATCTCAAGTCTGACTGCATCTGTGGACTGAGAACAGAACTAATGTTGAGAATCTGGATGACTTTTCAGAGGTTCAGCAAACTGATTTCTGATGTGACTGTCTCATGAGGCGCTACTGAACCTAACTGCTTGGAATAATGAGAGATGATCTTACTGATGTACATAAAATTGTTATAAGGTTTGACAGAGTAGATATAGATAGGATATTTTCCCTGCCTGTGAAGTTTAAAACTAAGACGTACAGTTTCAGATGATGATGTAGGCCATTTAGGATTAAGATGAGGAGCAATTTCTTCACTCAGTGTGCTGAATCTTTGGACTTCTCTACCTGAGGGCTATGGAAGCTGTCAATGAATATATTCAAGACTGAGATCGACAGACTCGTAGGGGAAAATAACATTGAGGAAGATGATTAGTTCTTTGATGGAGCAGCCAGGAATCAAACAGACATCCCCTCCTCCTATTTCCTATATACAACAAATGGGTGAGACTGCACTTGGGAGTACTGCTTACACTTCTGATCTCCTTACTTAATAAGGAAGGATATATGGCATTGGAAGGAGCTCAAAGGAGGTTTACTGGGCTGATTCCTGGGAAGAGTTGTCTTATGATGAGAGGTTGAGTAGGTTGGGTCTATACTCATGCAAACATACATACATACAAATTAGAAGCAGGTGACCACTCAGCCCCGTGCCAATATGTTACCCCCCTACATAATGAACTTTTATTTTACGTAATAACCTTTAATGCGACATATTATCAAATGGCTTCTGAAACTCTAAATAGAGTGCATCCACCATTCCCCTTTATCCATAGCACATATGACTCCTTCAAAGAACTCCAGTAAATTGATCAACATGATTGCCTTTTCACAAAACCATGTTGACTCTGTCTGATTGCCTCCAAATTTTCCAAGTGCCCCACTTTAACACCTTTAATAATGCTTCTTACACTTTCTTTATGACCACTAGCCTATCGTTTTCTGTTTCCTGTTTTTCCCCTTTTCAAATACTTTTTGCTATCTTCTAATCTAATTGGACCTTCCTTGAATCTAGAAGTTTGGAAGATTAAAACCAATGCATCAACTATTTCACTTTTAAGAGCTTAGCGTGAACCGCACCCAGACAGGATAATTTGTCAGCCTGTCACAGACTGAACAATTTGCTTAATACTACATCTATGGTGATTGTAATTTTCCTGATGCACAGCTATTTCTGGGATGTTACTTCTGTCCTCCATAGTGAAGATTAATGCAAAATATCTGCCTTGGCATGATTTCCACTATCAATTCCACTGATGCACTATCAGACCAACACTCAATTTATTAATTCTTATTTAAGCATCAACAGAAGTTCACACAATTGGTCTTTACATTATTAGCTCCTGTACTTGGTTTTTCCCTCCTTATCAATCTTTTTGTCTTTCTTTGATATTTTTTATATTCTGCCCAATCTTCTGATCTGCCATTTGTCTGTGCTTAAGTACAAGTCCTTTCTTTTAAGTTTAATATGGTCTTTAGTTTTACTCTGGAGAGAGTGCAGAGCAGGTTTACCAGGATGCTGCCTGGTATGGAAGGTCTGAGTTATGAGGAAAGGTTAGGCAAATTGGGACTGTTTTCCTTAGAAAGACGTAGACTTAGAGGAGATCTAATAGAGGTGTACAAGATTATGAGGGGTATAGATAGAGTAAACAGGGTTAAGCTCTTTCCTAGGATGGACTCAAATAGCACGAGGGGTCACGGCTTAGGGTGAGGGAGCTAAGGTATAATTTGGATGCTCGAGGGAGTTTTTTCACACAGAGGGTGGTGGGGATATGGAATGCGCTGCCAAGTAAAGTGGTGGAGGCAGGTACTCTGGAGTTATTTAAGAAATACTTAGATGGGCACATGAGCAGAATGGGAATGGAGGGGTATAGAAAACTGATTTAAAATAGGGATCATGAGCCTTGGGAGTCCCTGGGAAGTGTGTAAACAGATGATGATATTGATGTATTTGTTTTTATCCTACAGGTGCTTTGGTCCACCTTGTCTAACTAGGGGCATACACGCGATGGGTCGTCAGGGGGCTGTTCTTGGATTTTTTTTTCCGAAAGTAACCTAGTGCTTCACGTCATTAGCGTACGCTTGACCTGGACCATTTGATGGGCAACACAACAGCTCAGTGACTATCGCTGTGCTGTGCAGATACATGGATGTGGGCCTGTGTCTGTGGGAGTTTGCGCATTCTCCCCATGCTGGCATGGGTTTTCTCCGGGCACTCCAGTTTCCTCCTACATCCCAAAGATGCGCTCTTAGGCTAATTGGCAAAACAAATTCTCCCTAAATTGTCTCAAATTTGGTTTTTAATCCATAGATCTATAAACATGGACAGGGATCGCAGGTAGAGGTGGGAACATCGGGGTGGTGGTGCGGGCTCGTTGGGCCGAAGGGCCTGTTTCCAATGCTTCTTTGTTCTTTGTTCTAGTTAATTGCAAATGATAGGCTTGGGATTTTTCTTTGATTGGAATATGTTTATTCTGTACATTCTGAAATATAGAACATGGAACATTACAGCGCAGAACAGGCCCTCGGCCTTCGATGCTGCGCCGACCAGTTACGAAAAAAGCAATGACCCTCCAAACTAAACCATTCCCTTCTCTTCCATATACTTATCAACTAACCTCTTAAACGCCAAAAAACTTGGCGCATCTACAACTGCCACAGGCAGGGCATTCCACTCCCTAACCACCCTCTGGGTAAAGAAACTACCTCTGATATCCGTCCTATAACTATCACCCCTTAATTTAAAGCTGTGTCCCCTCGTGCTAGCTTTTTCCATCCTAGGAAAAAGGCTATCACTGTCCACCCTATCTAAACCTCTATTCATCTTATATGTTTCGATCAGGTCCCCTCTTAGCCTCCTCCTTTCTAACGAAAACAACCTCAAATCCCTCAGCCTCTCCGCATAAGACCTGCCCTCCATACCAGGCAACATCCTGGTAAACCTCCTCTGTACCCTCTCCAATGCCTCCACATCTTTCTTTATAATGTGGGGACCAGAACTGCACACAATACTCCAAGTGCGGCCGCACTAGAGTTTTGTACAGTTGCAACATGACGTTGCGGCTCCGAAATTCAATCCCCCTACCCATAAAAGCTAAGACTCCATATGCCTTCTTAACAACCTTATCGACTTGACTGCCTACTTTCAGGGATCTATGCACAAATACACCAAGATCCCTCTGTTCATCAACACTATTAAGAATCCTACCATTAGCCCTATACTCTACACATTTATTATTCCTGCCAAAGTGAATTATCTCTCACTTTTCCACATTAAACTCCATTTGCCACCTCTCAGCCCAGCTCTGCAACTTGTCCAAGTCTCTCTGCAAACTATAACACCCCTCTTCACTATCTACCACTCCACCGACTTTAGCGTTATCCGCAAATTTACTAATCCATCCTTCAATACCCTCATCCAGATCATTTATAAAAATTACATTTAGCCACTTACATTAGCCAATGGCTATTTAGCCATATTTCTCCCTACGTTAGGAATGTATAATGTCATGAAATGCTCTCCTAGAGCAAAGACATATCTTTCAAGATGGATGATTAAATATTTGGTAGTGGTGAATATGTTGAATCTGGGCTAAGTAACTAATCTTCTTAAGCAATAACCACAAGCTTAGTTTTACATTAGATCAGATTTAAAATCTTTTGGATCTGTTGAAGTACATCTATTAGTGGACTATTAGGAGCTGTCTTGAACACTTGAATGAAGAACAATTTAGTCTAAAAAGTAATTTATTAACAGAAAATTTCTTAAACAACTATTTTGCTCACCAAGTAATTCCCAAAGACCACATATCAGAAAATAATGGGATGCTCAATTTGCTAATTTGGGTGTGGTTCCGGAGGACTGGAGGATAGCGAATGTGGTCCCATTGTTTAAGAAGGGGAAGAGAGACCTTCCAGGGAATTATAGGCCAGTGAGTCTTATTTCTGTTGTGGGCAAGGTATTGGGGAGAATTATTAGGGATAGGATTTATAGTTATTTAGAGAGAAATGAATTGATTGGGGATAGTCAGCATGGTTTCGTGAAGGGTAGGTCATGCCTTACTAAACTCATTGAGTTTTTTGAGAAAGTGACCAGAGAGGTGGATGGGGGTAAGGCGGTTGATGTAGTATATATGGATTTTAGTAAGGCGTTTGATAAGGTGGCCCATGGAAGACTTCTGCAGAAAATGCAGATGTATGGGATAGAGGGTGATTTAGCTAATTGATTAGGAATTGGCTAGCAGATAGAAGACAGAGGGTGGTGGTTGATAGGAGATGTTCATCGTGGAGTTCGGTTACAAGTGGTGTACCTCAGGGGTCTGTTTTGGGGCCCCTGCTGTTTGTAATTTTTATAAATGATCTGGATGAGGGTATTGAGGGATGGATCAGTAAATTTGCAGCTGACACTAAAGTCGGTGGAGTGGTAGATAGTGAAGAGGGGTGTTATAGTTTACAGAGTGACTTGGACAAGTTGCAGAGCTGGGCCGAGAGGTGG
Source organism: Sphyrna mokarran (assembly GCA_024679065.1). Lineage (NCBI taxonomy): Eukaryota > Metazoa > Chordata > Chondrichthyes > Carcharhiniformes > Carcharhinidae > Sphyrna > Sphyrna mokarran. The sequence continues at coordinate 33,953,525 of JAGIQG010000023.1, read as the reverse complement.
CAAATGGAGTTTAATGTGAAAAGTGTGAGGTAATGCACTTTGGCAGGAACAATAAATGTGTAGAGTATAGGGCTAATGGTAGGGCTCTTAATAGTGTTGAGGAACAGAAGGATCTTGGTGTATGTGTCAATAGATGCCTGAAAGTAGGCAGGCAAGTGGATAAAGTTGTTAAGAAGGCATATGGAGTCTTAGCTTTTATTGGTAGGGGGATGGAATTTAGGAGCCGCAGCATCATGTTGCAACTGTACAAAACTCTAGTGCGGCCGCACTTGGAGTATTGTGTGCAGTTCTGGTCCCCCACATTATAAGAAAGATGTGGAGGCATTGGAGAGGGTACAGAGGAGGTTTACCAGGATGTTGCCTTGTATGGAGGGCAGGTCTTATGAAGAGAGGCTGAGGGATTTGAGGTTGTTTTCGTTAGAAAGGAGGCGGCTAAGAGGAGACCTTATTGAAACATATAAGATGATTAGAGGTTTAGATAGGGTGGACAGTGATGCCTTTTTCCTAGGATGGAGAAAGCTAGCACGAGGGGACACAGCTTTAAATTAAGGGGTATGAGTTATAGGACGGATATCAGAGGTAGGTTCTTTACTCAAGAGTGATTAGGGAGTGGAATGCCCTGCCTGCAGCTGTTGTAGATGCGCCAAGTTTGGTGGCGTTTAAGAGGTTAATTGATAAGTATATGGAAGAGAAGGGAATGGTTTAGTTTGGAGGGGCATTGCTTTTTATTTTGGTCGGCACAACATCGAAGGTCGAAGGGCCTGTTCTGTGCTGTAATGTTCTATGTTCTATGTTCTAACTTTGTTTCAGTACATTTAATGCAGACTGAAAATTGTGGATTCAGTACCAATCCTGAATTTTGAGACCATAATACAGGCTAACCAAATACCCTAAAGGAGCACTATCAAAAGTGCTGTCTTTCAGATGCAATGTCAAACTGAGGTCATGTAAAAGATCCCATGGTACTATTAAAGAGTAGCGAGCTTCCAGTGTGACTTCATTGATAACTGCCCTCAACTAAGATCATAAACATTTACCATTATTAGTGTTGTTCACGAACCTTGCTGTGTACAAATTAATTGCCAAATTTTCTACGTTAAAATACTGACTGTTCTTCAAAGCTATTTCATTGACCGCAAAAATTTTTGTAATTTTCAAAAATATTTTTCCTCTTTTACAAACTGAAAGTATCTGCTTTCCTGCTTTGGAATCCAGCTCTGTTGAAAAGAAATAGAAACGGAACGGTGAAAAGCATACTAGGGCAGGGTGGGTCAGTAGTTAGCACTGCTGCCTCACACTGCCAGAGACCCAGGTTCAATTCCAGCCTTGGATGGGTTTCTGCGTAGAGTTTGCACCTTTTCCACACATCTGCGTGGATTTCCTCCAGATGCTCCGGTTTGCTCTCACAGTAGAAAGGTGTGCTTTGTCATGCCTAATGTCCCAAGATGTGTAGGTTAGGGGGTTAACAAAGTAAATACATGGAGTTACAGGAATAAGGCATGGGTAAGATGTTCTATCAAGAGTCAATACAGATTTGATGGGCTGAATGGCACAACTGGGATTCTAATTTAACGGATTTGATGTATACCTGCACAAAGTATGATGCTCTCTCACCTGATTTTTAGCAAATTGTGAGCTTTCTCCTCTGACTGTTCAGAGACAGTGAGGATTTCCTGCAGATGAGCCATGGCCCTCTCTACAGCTGGATGAGGCACCAATCCCACTCCAGAATCAATCAGTCGTCTCATTTCATCCAAACTGAATGAAGCAGGTGCAGAGTAAGCCAGTTGTACTTCTTCCAGCCACCGCGCTTGTTCTAGACGCTCTTGAAGATGCTGCAGCTGTGGTAATTCTATGGAAAACCCAAAACTGAGATCCATCAATTGTTGTAGTTCAAGAGTACTGGGTACTTCATCAGAGAGAGCCTTCTTAGAACGCTGCTGAAAATCTTCTACAGAATTTAAAAGATCCTGAGAGGAGAGATTACAACATAGTATAAACAAATTCATTTCATAGCTGACAAAACAAAAATGACTGTTCTCACAAAACTTTCATTATAGTTGTATGGTACGCACTTTAATATTCATAAAAAAGTTGTAAATGTAAAAAATATTAGAATTATTTTTCACTTCTCTACTAAAATATTCAAGGAATTCCAGCAGCTACACAAACCTTTAATAAGGGAGCCTGGACAATTGTGCAAGGTAGGTCATAGAGCTGTTTAACAAATGCTTGAAGCTCTGCAGCAGTCAGCCGGTTTTGGTACTTTCCTCCACCAGAACGGTATCTGAAACATAATAAATGTTACAACAGTCACTTTCCGAGGACAATTACTGCACAAAAACATACATCCAATCTTCTGTTTTCAAGGAACAACATATCATTAGTTTTGTTGGAATAAAATTGCAGTATGATATTTTCAGATTACAACATTTAATTGGAGCACAACCACATTCATCCTTCCAAATATTTTTTTCCATTAAAGATACCGTACAACATCAAAAAGCAGAACTGATTGCTGCTTTGTTAAATTAAACCATCATTCTCACACTTTTTCCCGGCACTTGCATACATTCACCTAGAGAGAGGAAATACTTAAAGGGTTGGAACCCTTGAAAGTTGATTAAGTCTCCAGGGCAGATGCACTGTTTCTGAGGCTGCTGAAGGTGGTCGGGGAGCAGATGGCAGATGTTCTGACGATGATTTTCCAATCCTCACGAGACACAGGGGAGGTACAAGAGGACTGGAGAAATGCAAATATAGTTTCATTGTTTAAAAAAGGAACGAAGGAAATGCCAATTATTGGCATTGATAGTGGGCAAATTAGTAGAATCAATCCTGAGAGAGAGAATGAACTGTCACACAGAGAGACATAGGCTTCTCAAGGATAGTCAGCATGAATTTATTAAAGGGTGATCTCGCTCACAAGCTTGACTGAATTATTTGAGGAAGTGACAAGGTTTGATGAAGATAGTGCAGCGGATACAAAGAACAAAGGACAAAACAGCACGGGAAACAGGCCCTTCTGCCGCAACGAGCACGCGCCGCCATCTCGATGTTCCCACCTCTACCTGTAATCCCAGTCTATGTTTATAGATCTATGCATTGGAACCAAATTTGAGACAATTTAGGGAGAATTTGTTCTGCCAATCAGCCTGAGAGCACATCTTTGGGATATGGGAGGAAAACGGAGCACCCAAAGAAAACCCTCACAAGCATGGGGAGAATGCGCAAACTCCCAAATCCATGTATCTACACAGCACAGCAATAGTCACTGAGCTGTCATGTTGCCCATGAAATGGTCCAGGTCAAGCATACACTAACGACGTGAAGCACTAGGATACTCTCAAAAAATCCAAGAGCAGCCCTTTCACGACCCATCACGTGTATGCCCCTTGTTAGACAACAAGGTGGACCAAAGTAACTGTAGGATAAAACAAACATCATCGGCAATTTATATACTTCCCAGGGAACTCCCAAGGCTCATGATGCCTATTTTAAATCAGTTTTCTATATCCCTCTATTCCCATTCTGTTAATGTGCCCATCTAAATATCTCTTAAATAACTCCAGAGTGCCTGCCTCCACCACTTTACTTGGCAGCACGTTCCATACCCCCACCATCCTCTGTGTGAAAAAACTCCCTCTAGCATCCAAATTATACTTTACCCCCCCTCACCCTAAGCCCGTGACCCCTCGTGCTATTTCAGTTCATCCTAGGAAAAAACTTAACCCTGTTTACTCTATCTATACCCCTCATAATCTTGTACACCTCTTTTAGATCTCCTCTAAGTCTATGTCTTTCGAAGGAAAACAGCCCCAATTTGCTTAACCTCTCCTCGTTTCTGTACATTATCCAGTACTTGGCCAATCTTTGTATTGCCCGCAGATTTTCCTATCATGACGGGTATGGATAGAGTAAACAGGATTAAGCTTTTTCCTAGGATGGACTCGAATAGCACGAGGGGTCACGGGCTTAGGGTGAGGGAGCTAAGATATAATTTGGATGCTAGAGGGAGTTTTTTCACACAGAGGGTGGTGGGGGTATGGAATGCACTGCCAAGTCATGGAGGCAGGTACTCTGGAGTTATTTAAGAAATACTTAGATGGGCACATGAACAGAATGGAAATGGAGGGGTATACAAAACTGATTTAAAATAGAGCCTTGGGAGTCCCTGGTAAGTGTGTAAATAGATGACGATATTGATGTACTTGTTTTTATCCTACAAGTGCTTTGGTCCACCTTGTTGTCTAACAAGGGGCATACACGCGATGGGTTGTGAGAGGATTTTTTTCGAGAGTATCCTAGTGCTTCACGTCGTTAGTGTACGCTTGACCTGGACCATTTAATGGGCAACACGACAGCTCAGTGACTATCGCTGTGCTGTGCAGATACATGGATTTGGGCCTGTGTCTGTGGGAGTTTGCGCATTCTCCCCGTGCTTACATAGGTTTTCTCCAGGTGATCCGGTTTCCTCCCACATCCCAAAGATGTGCTCTTAGGCTAATTGGCGAAACAAATTTAGGAGCCGCAACGTCATGTTGCAACTGTACAAAACTCTAGTGCGGCCGCACTTGGAGTATTGTGTGCAGTTCTGGTCCCCGCATTATAAGAAAGATGTGGAGGCATTGGAGAGGGTACAGAGGAGGTTTACCAGGATGTTGCCTGGTATGGAGGGCAGGTCTTATGAAGAGAGGCTGAGGGATTTGAGGTTGTTTTCGTTAGAAAGGAGGCGGCTAAGAGGGGACCTTATCAAAACATATAAGATGATTAGAGGTTTAGATAGGGTGGACAGTGATAGCCTTTTTCCTAGGATGGAGAAAGCTAGCACGAGGGGACACAGCTTTAAATTAAGGGGTATGAGTTATAGGACGGATATCAGAGGTAGGTTCTTTACCCAAAGGGTGGTTAGGGAGTGGAATGCCCTGCCTGCAGCTGTTGTAGATGCGCCAAGTTTGGTGGCGTTTAAGAGGTTAGTTGATAAGTATATGGAAGAGAAGGGAATGGTTTAGTTTGGAGGGTCATTGCTTTTTATATTGGTCGGCGCAACATCGAAGGCCGAAGGGCCTGTTCTGTGCTGCAACGTTCTATGTTCTATGTTCTAAATTCTCCCTAAATTGTCTCAAATTTGGTTTTTAATTCATAGATCTATAAACATAGACAGGGATCACGGGTAGAGGTGGGAACATCGGGGTGGTGGCGCAGGCTCGTTGGGCCGAAGGGCCTGTTTCCCGTGCTGTTTTGTTCTTTGTTCTTTGTAATAGCTATAACCTACAAAATGACATTGATAGGTGGGATGAGCAGTGAAATGGCAAATGGACTTTTTTTTAAACACCGAGAAGTGAGGACATGCATTTAGAACTGTCTGACAGTTAAGGAAATAGACAATAAATGGAAACAAATTAAGAAGGGTATATGGAGTGAGGTATCTTGACATACAAGTACACAGTTCCTTAAAGGCAGCAGTTCAAGTAGACAAGGTTTTGGAGAAAACATATGGAATTCTCTCCTTCACTGGTTGAGCTGTAGAATATAAAAGGACATCAAAAGGTATGCAGATAGAGGGGTATATTAGGACTGTTTAACTACGGCTTTTTTCCACAGGTAATTCGGTCCATAATTTGAGCATGCATTCGGCAGGTGGTGCGGGTACAGCTCTTGGATGTTGATTCATGGGTTGCCTGGTACCTCATGTCGTAAATGAGTGCTTTATGTGGACCATCTGAAGGGCACCATGACAGCTCAGAGACTATCGATGTGGCTGTGCAGACACTTGGAATTGGGCTGGTGTCTGCAGGAGTTTGCGCGTTCTCCCCGTGGTTGCGTGGGTTTTCTCCGGGCACTCCGGTTTCCTCCCAGAACCCAAAAATTCGCTCTTAGGCTGATTGGGAAACAAATTGTCCCTATGGTGAAAATTTTCCATATTAGAAATAATATATATATATTATATAGGAATATTAAAATAGGATAATGTATTTGCTACTATATAGTATGACGGCGGCGCGGGCTCGTTGGGCCGAAGGGCCTGTTTCCCGTGCTGTGTTGCTTAAAAAAAAAAATCATATTGGAATTGTATAAATTCCAGAAGCTAAACCGGAGTGGTTCTGGTTGCCATGTTACATGAAAGATGTAACTGTAGATTGAACAAGGGCAGGACTTGCTCAGTTCATGGTAGGATGTTGGGGAGAGTTACAGAACAAAGAGATCTAAAGGTACACGTTCATAGCTCCTTGAAAGTGGAGTCACAGGTGGACATGCTTGGTTTCATCAGTCAGAACACTGAATACAGGAGTTGGGACATCTTGTTAAAATTGTACAAGACATTGGTAAGACCATACTTGGAATATTGCGTGCAATTCTGATCACGTTATTACAGAAAGGATATTAAACTAGAAAAAGTGAAGAAAAGATTTCCTAGAATGCTACCAAGACCTGATGGTTGAGTTGTAAGGAGAGGCTGGATAGATTGGGACTTTTTTCTCTGGAGTGTAGGAGGCTGAGGGGTGATCTTATAGAGGTCTTTAAAATAATGAGGGGCATAGATAAGCTAGATAATCAACATCTTTTCCCAAAGGTAGAGGAGTCTAAAAGTAGAGGGCATAGGTTTAAGATGAGAGGGGACAGATACAAGTGTTCAGAGAGGCAATTTTTTCACACAGAGGGTGGAGTCTGTCTGGAACAACTGCCAGAGGTAATAATAGATTGTGTCTTTTAAAAAGCATTTAGATAGTCATATGGGTACAATGGGTATAGGGGGATATGGGCCAAATCCGGGCAATTGGGACTAGATTTGGGATTTTAAAAAAAGGGTGGCATGGACAAGCCAAAAGGCCTGTTTCCATGCTGTAAACCTCCTTGATTTTATGCTCTGGAGCGAGTGCAGCGATTTACAAGGGCTAGAAAAATGTAGCTATGATGAAAAGTTGGATAGGTTGGGGTCATTTTTCTTGTAACAAAGGAGGCAGGAGGGGACTTGATAAAGGTGCACAAAACTGATGGGAAGAGATGGCATAGGCATGATAAAATTTTTTCCCTTAGTGGAGAATTCTAGAACCAGGGACATAGATTTAAGATAAGTGGTAGTAGGTGCAGAGTGGTCATGAGGAAGACCATATATATATATATATATATATATATAGGGAAATGGGTGTCTGGAATTTGCTGCCCGAGTTGGTATTGGAGGCAGACATCCTGAACTATTTTTAAAAGTACTTGGATCCACACCTTAAGTGCTGTAAGCTACAGGATTACGGTCCAGGTGCAATAAGGTAAGATTAGAAATGGCATCTGGATGTCCTATGGCTGGCACAATACCACAATGGTTAGCACTGCTGCTTCACAGCTCCAGGTGACATGGGTTCGATTGCTGGCTTGGGTCACTGTCTGGTGGAATTTGCACGTTCTCCTTGTTTCTACTTGGGTTTCCTCTGGGTGCTCTGGTTTCCTCCCACAGTCCAAAGATGTGCAGGTTAGGTTAATTGGCTATGCTAAAGTTGCCCTTAGTGTCCTAAGATGCATAGATTAGAGGGATTTGTGGGTAAATGTGTAGGGATATGGGGATAAGGCCTGGCTGGGATTGTGGTTGGTCCAGACTCAATGGGCCAAATGGCCTCTTTCTGTGCTGTAGGGTTTCTATGTTTCTATGTCCTTGTGCTGGCATGGACAAGATGGACTAAATGGTCTTCTTCTGTAGTGTAACTTTTCTATGATAGCATGATACTCCTCCAATACACTTCCTCTATTTTTCTTTCAAAGATTAGATTACATTTCTACTTCTTCTGGATCATAAAGCAAAGTATTCAGAAGTACTAAGAATCAGATTATTTCTCAGGAAAACACTGATGAAAAAGTTTGTGACTTTGAAGAGAAGAGACATATCTTGTGGAACGAAGGAGAAACTATTGGGATCTAAGATATGATGAACCTCATTACAATTCAAAACATGGTATTAAAATATTGTAAGATGTGCAGAAAACACAAAAATCCTGGATCTTCTGACTTCAGACCAATAAATGGTGTTCAAAAAGCTGAGACTTGCATTAAATGACAACATAAAAATGGCAGCTCCAAAACTTAATACATATTATGATGGGATATAAAAAGAATTTCAAAGATAACAGAACTGTGAAGAGGCTTTGGGATGGAATTGCAAACAGCTAAAGAAACAACCTACAGTAACAAGATGAAAAGCAATGGCAAATGATATTTATGACAGTGAGCATGATAATTTTTGTTGCAGAGGATACCAGGAGACAGTGCAGGTCAAAGATGGGTGCCTATTCATTTATGGGATGTGTACAATACTGAATAGGCCAGCATTTATTACTCATCCCAAACTTCCCCTGAGAAGATGGTGGTGAGCTACCTTCTTGAACTGCTGCACCGCACGTAGTGTTGGTTCACCTACAGCACTAGGGTTTGACTTCCAGGATTTTGACCCAGCGAGAGCAAATAAATGGTGATACATTTCCAAATCAGGATATTGAGTGATGTGGAGGCAAATATCCAGGTGGTGTTGTTCCTAGGCGTCAGCTGCCCCTGTCCTTCCAGATGGTCAGAAGGATTTGGGAGGTGGGGTCAAAGAAGTTTGGTGAGTTCTTGCAGTGCATCTCGTAAATCGTGCACTGTTCATCGGTGGTAGATTGTTTGTGGAAGGGATGCCAATCAAGCAGACTGTTACATCCCAAGTGCTTTCAGCATCTTGAGTATGGCTGAAACTGCACTCACCCCAGACAAGTGGAAGATATACCATCACACTCCTGACTTTGTACTTCGTAGATGGTGGATAGGCTTTGGGAGTCAGGAAGTGAGTTACTCGCTGCAGGATTCTTAGCCTCTGACCTGCTCTAGTAACGCATTATTTACATGGTCAGTCCAGTTCAATTCCTGATCAATAGTAATACTAAAGATATTGATTGTAAGTTTCAGTGATGGTAATACCATGAATGTCATTAGGTGATGGTTAGATTCTCTCTTGTTGGAGGTGGTTCATGGACGATAGAACATGAACAGTACTTAAGACTGAGTATAGATTAGTATTAAGTGATTCAAAAACCAGAGGAATATTTCTGAACATTAAGTTTAAAATTGCAATCATCTTTTACACAGGAACGTAGAACATAGGAAGAGTAAGCCCTTCCAGCCTCCTTCATATTATGATTATGGTTGATCATCCAACTGGGGGGGACAACTTGTCCGAGGGAGGCAGCAGTGGCCCGCTATCTAAACCTGAGCCAGTACGCCAAAAATCTAAGGAAGAGAGAGGCAAGGTGATACTAATAGGGGACTCCACCGTGAGGGGTTCAGACAGGCGTTTTTGAGGACGCAGGCGAGAGTCACGGATGGTGGTTTGTCTTCCTGGAGCTGAGATCCGGGATGTTTCTAGGCGCCTCCCAGACATCCTGAAAGGGGAGGGCGACGAACCTGAAGTTGTGGTGCATATAGCTACTGCAGATATAAGCAGGAAGAGGGAGGCAGTCATCAAAAGGGATTATAGAGAACTGGGTAGTAAGCTGAGGAAGAGAAAAGCAAAGGTAGTAATTTCAGGATTGCTGCCTGCGCCTCGGGAGAATGAGAGCAGGAATCAAATGAGGTGGAGGATGAATGCATGGCTGAGGGACTGGAGCAGGGGGCAGAGATTCAGGTTCATAGATCATTGGGACCTCTTTAGGGGCACATGCAACCTGTACAGTAAGGACAGGTGGTACTTGAACGCTAGGGGGACTAATATCTAGGGCTACTGGGGGATCTTTAAACTAGAAAAGCTGGGGGGTGGGAATATTGATGGGACGGTGAATAAGGAGGTTAGTTCCCAGGTAGGGAAGGACTGTAGGCAGTATGAGAGGGGGGTTAGGCAGGTGGTGGAAAAGGGAAATAGCCTGACTGAGGAGCTGAGGTGTGTCTATTTTAATGTCAGGAGTGTAGTAAATAAGGTAGATGAGTTTAGGGCGTGGATTGCTGCTTGGGAGTGTGATGTGGTGGCCATTACAGAGACTTGGTTGTCTCAGGGACAGGACTAGGTACTTCAGGTGCCGGGATTCAGATGCTTCAGCAGGGACAGGGTTGGGGGCAAAAGAGGAGGTGGTGTGGCACTGTTGATCAGGGACAGTGTCATGGCTGTAGAGAAGGTGGAAGACGGGGAGGGAATGTCTATGGAGTCTCTGTGGGTGGAAGTTAGGAACAGCAAAGGCTCGATAGCTTTGCTGGGTGTATTCTATAGGCCGCCCAATAGCGACAGGGAACTTGAGGTGCAGATAGGGAAACAGATCCTAGACAGATGTAGAAATAACAGGGTTGTCGTGATGGGAGATTTCAATTTCCCAAACATCGACTGGAATATCCCAAGGGTAAGGGGTTTGGATGATGTGGAGTTTGTTAGGTGTGTTCAGGGAGGTTTCCTGACACAGTACGTGGAAAAGCCTACGAGAGGAGAGGCTGTACTTGACCTGGTGCTTGCTAATGAGCCAGGGCAGGTGTCGGATCTCACAGTAGGTGAGCATCTTGGGAATGGAGATCATAATTCTATCTCTTTCACAATAGCGATGGAAAGAGATAGGGTCAGGTAGGCTAGGAAGGTGTTTGTCTGGAGTAAGGGGAAATATGAAAACATTAGGCAGGTAATTGGACGTATAAACTGGAAGGTGGTATTCTTGGGGAAGGGTACAGAAGGAAAGTGGCGGATTTTCAAGGAATGTTTGTCTGGAGCACTGCAAGACAACATTCCGAGGAGCCAAGGAGGTTCTGGTAGGACGCGGGAACCGTGGTGCACGAAGGTAGTGGTGAACCTAGTCAGGAAGAAAAAAATGGTATATAAAAGGTTCAGAGAGCTAGGTGATGTTAGGGATCTAGAGGAGTATAAGGTGTGTAGAAGAGAGCTTAAAAAGGAAATTAGGAGAGCCAGAAGGGGTCATGAGAAGGCCTTGGCAGGTAAGATTAAGGAGAATCCCAAGGCCTTCTACAAATATGTGAAAAGTAAAAGGATGAGAAGAGAAGGGATAGGGCCTATAAAAGGTGAAGGGGGAAAAGTCTGTGTGAATCCGGAAGAAATGGCAGAGGTGCTTAACGAGTACTTTGCCTCGGTATTCACAGTGGAAAGTGAACTGGGAGATTGCACTGCAGGTTTGAGGCATACGGAAAAGATTGAGTATGTGGATATTAGGAAAGAGGATGTGTTAGACCTGTTAAATTCTATCAAGATAGACAAGTCGCCGGGACCGGATGGGATGTACCCCAGGTTACTGTGGGAGGTGAGGGAAGTGGTTGCAGAGTCCCTGGCGATGATATTTGCGTCGTCCATGGAAACGGGAGAGGTTCCAGAGGATTGCAGATGTGGTTCCTATCTTTAAGAAAGGGAACAGGGATAGTCCATGAAATTACCGACCGGTGAGTCTGACTTCAGTGGTTGGTAAGCTGATGGAGAGGCTTCTGAGGGATAAGATATGTGAACATTTGGAGAAGTTTGGACTGATTAGAAATAGTCAGCATGGTTTTGTCAAGGGCAGGTCATGACTTACGAGCCTAGGTGAGCTCTTCGAAAATGTGACTGAACACATTGACGAAGGAAGGGCGGTGGACGTAGTGTACGTGGACTTTAGTAAGGCATTTGATAAGGTCCCACGTGCAAGGCTTCTGGAGAAGGTGAGAGGGCATGGGATCCAAGGGGCTTTGGCCTCGTGGATCCAGAACTGGCTTGCCAGCAGAAGGCAGAGAGTGGTTGTGGATGGGTCTTGTTCTGCATGGAGGTCGGTCACCAGTAGAGTGCCCCAGGGATCTGTTCTGGGACCCCTGCTGTTTGTCATTTTCATAAATGACCTGGATGAGGAAGTGGAGGGATGGGTTAGTAAGTTCGTCGACGATACAAAGGTCAGTGATGTTGTGGATGGTCTGGAGGGATGCCAGAAGTTGCAGCGGGACGTAGACAGAATGCAAGACTGGGCGGAGAGGTGGCAGATGGACTTCAACACAGATAAATGTGTAGTGGTCCATTTTGGCAGGAATAATGGGATGAAGGAGTACAATATAAGGGGTAGGAGTCTTACCTGTGTTGTAGAGCAGAAGGATCTCGGGGTCCAGGTCCATAGGACTCTTAAATTGGCCTCGCAGGTGGAGGAAGTGGTCAAGAAGGCGTACGGTATACTGGCCTTCATTAATCGAGGAATAGAGTTTAGGAGTCAGGAGATAATGATGCAGGTCTATAAGACTCTTGTCAGACTCCACTTGGAGTACTGTGCGCATTTCTGGTCGCCTCATTATAGGAAGGATGTAGAGGCTATTGAGAGGGTTCAGAGGAGATTTACAAGGATGCTGCCTGGATTGGGAGGCAGGCCTTACAAAGATAGGTTGAGGGAGCTGGGACTCTTCTCACTGGAGAAATGTAGGTTGAGAGGCGACCTGATAGAGGTTTATAAAATGTTGAGAGAAAATGTTTATAAAATGTTAAAATGTCTCTTTTTTGGACAGTGATAGCCTTTTTCCTAGGATGGAGAAAGCTAGCACGAGGGGACACAGCTTTAAATTAAGGGGTGATAGTTATAGGACGGATATCAGAGGTAGGTTCTTTACCCAAAGGGTGGTTAGGGAGTGGAATGCCCTGCCTGCGGCAGTTGTAGATGCGCCAAGTTTGGTGGCGTTTAAGAGGTTAGTTGATAAGTTTATGGAAGAGAAGGGAATGGTTTAGTTTGGAGGGTCATTGCTTTTTTCATAATTGGTCGGCGCAACATCAAAGGCCGAAGGGCCTGTTCTGCGCTGTAATGTTCTATGTTTCTATGGATAGATAGGGTGGACTCTCAGAGACTATTTCCCCGAGCTGAAATGGTCACTACGAGAGGACACAGATTTAAGGTGCAGGGAAGCAAATACAAAGGAGATGTCAGGGGTAGGTTTTTCACTCAGAGGGTGGTGAGTGAATGGAACCGACTGCCGTCGGAGGTTGTTGAGGCAAACTCACTGGGGTCTTTTAAAAGACTTCTGGATGAGTATATGGAAAAGAATAGGATAGGGGGTTATAGATAGGTCTGTGGATTGGTAGATGTGATCGGCGCAACTCGTGGGCCGAAGGGCCTGTTTGTGCTGTAGTGTTCTATGTTCACTCAGTAGCCTGTTGCACTTTCCTGCATCTTCTTTGATCCCTTTAACCCCAAGATAATATCTAACTCCTTCTTGAAAACATACAATGTTTTGACATCAACTGTTTTCTGTGATAATGAATTTCACAAGCACTATGGGTGAAGAAATTTCTCCTCACCTTTGTCCTAAATGGTGTACCCTATATCCTCAGACCCTTGGGTCTGGATTCTCCTACTATCAGGAACATCCTTCCTGTATCTATCATGTCTGGTTGAGTTAGAATTTTATCCGTTTCTATGGGAAACCCCCTCTTTCTTCTAAATTCCTGCGAAAATAATTCTAATCAACTCAATCACTCCTCATACGTCAGTCCTGCCATCCCAAGAATCAGTCTGGTAAACCTTTGCTGCACTCCCCCCATAACAAGAACATCTTTCCTCAGATAAGGAGACCAAAACTATCTAACCTATACATATTTGGAACTAAACGGCAATTTCACATGGCCAATCCATCTAACCTACACATCTCTGAGCTGAGAGAGGAAACCCTCACAGTTATGGGGAGAACATGCAAATTCCACCTCGTCACCCAAGACTGGAATTGAATGCAGGTTGCCGGCATTTTGAGGTAACAGCACGAACCACTGTTCCACCGATATGCAGATTATTGTGGTAAGTTTTAGACCAAATGTCTTCCCACCTTTAATACTTTTGCATTTAGTGGTTCACAGATGGTGTCCAGGAAAATATCTACTGAGGAAAAGAATTTCACCAGTAAATGCTCATGGACAGTTGTCTTTCTCTTAAGTTGCAATGTTCTGTTAACTCAACTATGGGCTGAATCCAATCAAGATAGATGGGATAAAAGTCAGCATTCTACTCCAGACTGATGCTTTTAAATTCCACTGAGTACAGGCCCAACCTACTCAATCTCTCCTCATGAAAAGCTAGCATGCAAATTCAGCAGATAATTGGAAGGCAAATGACTTTTATTTCAAAGGGAATGAAGCATAAAAATAGGGAAGTTTTGTTATTATGAGACAAGGCATTTGTGAGGCCATATCTAGAAAATTGTGAAAAGTTTTGATTCCCTCATTTAAGAAAAGATATAGTGGCATTAAAGGCAATGCAGAGAAGGTTCACTAGGTTTATCCCAGCTTTGGATGGATTTTTTCATGAGGACAGGTTGAGTAGGTTCTGTCTGTACTCACTGAAGTTTAAAAGAATGAAAAGTGAATTTATTGAGACACATTGGATTCTGAGAGGCTTGACAGGGTAAATGTTGAGAGGATGATTCTGTTGTGGGAGTGTTTAGGACCAGAGGGCATCATACCAGAGTAAGTGGTCACCCATTAAGGCACTGACCAGGAGTAATTTATTCTCTCAGAAGATAGCGTGGAATTTCTTACTGTGGAGGGATGTAGGGGCTGGGTTGTTAAGTTATGTTCAAGGCTGAAATAGGTAAGAGTTTTAATTAGTAAAGGAACCAAGGGTTACAAGGATAGGTGAGAATGTGGAGTTGAGGATTATATCAGATCTGCCATTGAATTGTGGAGCAGACTTGATGGGTCAAATAGCCTACTTCAGCTACTACATCTTATGTTTATGAAATAATCTTTCCTAATCAGGTCTGCTCATCCCTTAATGTGTATCAAACATTTTGCACACCTGGTTTGTTGTTTATTTAGTAGTTGCTGGGCAACAGAGGCACACTTTTCTGCCTCAACAATGGCTTCCTTCAACTGTTTCAATAAATCATTTCCTGGAATTTTTTTCTTCTCTGCTTCCTCCACCAGTGATTTGAAATCTGAGAGACCTAATGAGATGGAAATGATAAAATCAATTGTAAGAAAAAAACAACTCTTCCCTTTTACAAAGGGATAATAATTTATGTTTTGCAAGTGAGAAAAAATTTCTCCTTTCAAGAAAAGCTCTGCGTTCGTTCCTTATCAATATGTTCAGAAGCGATCTATATAAAACCAAAATCACAAGGAGCACTGTACCTAAAACAGCTCAAATGTAAAAATTACTTCAGATATTTCAAATGACTGATATAAGTAACTTTTTTTTCCCCAACCTGATGTATTTCAAACTCCTATGTCTGTGCAGAATTTTCATGTTGGTTTTTGTAAGCAACAATCTTGAAAATAATGTATATGCAACAACGAACTGATAATAAAACCTTTATTCTATTCTAACTTTCAATCTTTAGGTCAATCTACCAAAATATTTTTTATTGCGCATGCAGAATTAGTTTTGTCAATGCCGTGGATCTCCTGTTTTAGCTTTTCATGAAGTTGTGCACTTTTGCTCTGTAGGATGGAGATTTTCTATGCAACTTGGAATTAAATAAGCAAATAATTAGCTATGATTCTATAGTTTAGGGAGTTAGGTAGAAAGTTAAAAATCAGGACCTCTAGGGTTATAATCCCAGGATTACTCTCTGTGTCTTGCACCAATGAAGTTAGGAATAGGAAGATAGTACAGCTCAACACGTGGCTAAACAGCTGGTGTAGGAGGGAGGGTTTCAGATATCCAGACCACTGGGGTCTCTTCTGGGGCAGGTGGGACCTGTACAAGAAGGACTAGTTGCATATAAACTGGAAGGGCATAAACAATGTGGCCAGGAGACTACTGTCACATGAAAGATTTAAACTAGTTTGCTAAGGGACTGGAAAAGCAAGGTGATTTAACTGAAGGGGAACCAGAAAGTAGGGCCAGTAAGACTCAGAGGAAGGGCAGGTAGAGTATGATTGCTTATCAAAGAGGGCTGGAGGATTGAAGTGCATTTGTTTCAATGCAAGAAGTAAGTAACAGTAAGAAGTAAGAAGTAACAGGTAAGGCAGATGAACTTAAGAGTTTGGACTAGTACTAGGAACTACGATGTTGTTGCCATTACAGAGACTTGGTTAAGGGAAGACAGGATGGGCAGCTTTACATTCCAGGATACAGATGTTTCAGGCAGGATGGGGGGGATGTAAAAGGGGTGGAGGATTGCACTACTGGTTCAGGAGAATATCACAGCTGTACTGCAGGAGGAGACTTTGAAGGCTCAGACAATGATACAATATGGATAGAGTTCGGGAATAGGAAGGGTGTCATTGCAATGTTGGAAGTTTACTATAGGCCACCCAACTGTCAGCAGGAGATAGAGGAACAGATATATAGGCAGATTTTGGCAAGGTGTAAAATAAGGTCATTGTTGTGGTGGGAGATTTTAACTTTCCCTATATTGACTGGGACTCACTTAGTGCGAGGGGCAGAGTTTGTAAGGACCATCCAGGAAGGTTTCTTGAAACAGTCCAACGAGGGAAGGAGCCATACTGGACCTGATATTGGGGAATAAGCCTGGTCAAGTGGTCAATGTTTCAGTAGGGGAGCAGTTCAGAAACAGTGACCACAATTCAGTAAGCTTTAAGGTACTGTGGATAAAAATAAGGGCGGTCCTCAAGTTAAGGTGCTAAAGGGAGGGCAGGCTAATTACAAACAATATTAGGCAGGAACTGAAGAATGTAGATTGGGAGCAGATATTTGAGGGCAAATCAACATATAGCATGTGGGAGGCTTTAAAGTGTAAATTGATAGGGATTCAGGACCAGCACATTCCTATAAGGATGAAAGATAAGTGTGGGAAGTTTTGAGAATCTTGGATATCAAGAGATATTGTGAGCCCAGTCAAATAGAAAAAGCATTTGTCAAGGTTCGGACACTTGGAACATACAAAGCAAGTATGGAATAAAAGGAAAGAAATTTAAGCAAGAAGTAAGCAGGGGTCGTGAAAAATCATTGGCCAGCAAGATTGAGGAAAATCACAAGGCTTTTTATGCATATACATAGTGCAAGAAAGATGTGGAAGCATTGGAGGGGGTGCAGAGGAGGTTTACCAGGATGTTGCCTTATGAAGAAAGGCTGAGGGACCTGAGGTTATTTTCATTAGAGAGAAGAAGGTTACGCGGTGACCTAATTGAGGCTTATAAGATGATCAAAGGACTGGATAGGGTGGATAGTGTGAGCCTTTTTCCTCGGATGGTGATGACCAACACGAGGGGACATAACTTTAAATTAAGAGGTGGTAGTTATAGGATGGATGTCAGAGGCAGGTTCTTTACAAAGAGGGTGGTGAGGGCGTGGAATGCCCTGCCTGCAGCAGTTGTGGACTCGCCTACTTTGGGGGCATTCAAATGGTCGGTGGATAGGCATATGGATGATATTAGAATAGTTTAGGTTAGAGGGTCCACTGGCTGGCGCAACATCGAGGGCCGAAGGGCCTGTACTGCGCTGTAATGTTCTATGTTCTAAGAGGATAGCAGATAGCCAGAGAGAGGGTTGACCTACTCAAGGACAGGGGAGGGAATCTATGGATGGAGCTAGAAAAAATGGGCGAGGTAATCAATGAGTACTTTGTGCCAGTACTCACCAAAGAGAAGGACTTGGTGGATGAGGAATCTAGGAAAGGGTGTGCAGATAGTTTGAATCATGTTGAGATCAAAAAGGTGGTGGTATTGGGGGTTCTTGAGAAACATTAAGGTAGATAAGTCCCCAGACCCTAATGGGATATATCTCAGAATACTGAGAGTGATAAGGGAGGAAATTGTGTTGGGAACAATTTTTGTATCCTCATTGGCTACAGGGGAGGTCCTAGAGCATTGGAGACCAGGTAATGTTGCTCCTTTGTTTAAGGAAGATTGCAAGAATAATCCAGGTAATTACAGGCCAATGAGCCTTACATCAGTGTAGGGAAATTATCGGAGAGGATTCTTCGAGGTACGATTTGCTCCCACTTGGAAATAAGTGGACGTATTAGCAAGAGGTTTCGTGAAGAGGAGATCACGTCTCCCCTTGATCGAGTTTTTTGAGGCAGTGACGAAGATGATTGATGAGGGTACAGCAGTGGATGTTGTCTACATGGATATCACAAGGTCTTTGACAAGGTCCCTCATGGCAGACTGGTACTAGTGAAGGTGAAGTCGCATGGAATCAGAGGTGAACTGGCAAGATGGATACAGAAGTGGATCAGTCATAAAAAACAGAGCTTAGCAGTGGAAGAGTGCATTTCTGAATGGAGGGCTGTGACAAATGGCACTCCTCAGGGATCAGTGCTGGGACCTTTGCTGTTTGTAATAAATATAAATGTTTTGGAGGAAAATGTATTGAGTGTATGACACAAAAGTTGATGAATTTGCATATAGCGAACAGGACCATCACTGGATACAGCATGAAATAGATTAGTTGGAGGCTTGGGTGGAAGGATGGCAATGGAGCTTAATCTAACAAATGTTAAATAATACATTTTGGAAGGTCTAATGCAAATAGGAAATATACAGTAAATGGCAGAACCCTTAAGAGGCAGGGGGATCTGGGTGTATAGGTACACAAGTCACTGAAAATGGCAACAGAAGTGGAGAAGGTAGTTACGTTTGCCTTCATTGGCTGGGGCACTGAGTTGCAGCTTTATAGAACCTTAGGTTAACTTGAAACAGTGTTCTGAACACATTGACGAAGGAAGGGCAGTGGACATAGTGTACGTGGACTTTAGTAAGGCGTTTGATAAGGTCCTACATGCAAGGCTTCTGGAGAAGGTGAGGGGGCATGGGATCCAAGGGGCTTTGGCCTCATGGATCCAGAACTGGCTTGCCGGCAGAAGGCAGAGAGTGGTTGTGGATGGGTCTTGTTCTGCATGGAGGTTGGTAACCAGTGGAGTGCCCCAAGGATCTGTTCTGGGACCCATGCTGTTTGTCATTTTCATAAATGACCTGGATGAGGAAGTGGAGGGATGGGTTAGCAAGTTCGTCGACGATACAAAGATCGGTGGTGTTGTGGATGGTCTGGAGGGATGTCAAAAGTTGCAGCGGGACATAGACAGGATGCAAGACTGGGCGGAGAAGTGGCAGATGGATTTCAACACAGATAAATGTGTAGTGGTCCATTTTGGCAGGAATAATGGGATGAAGGAGTACAATATAAGGGGTAGGAGTCTTAGCTGTGTTGTAGAGCAGAAGGATCTCGGGGTCCGGGTCCATAGGACTCTTAAATCGGCCTCGCAGGTGGAGGAAGTGGTCAAGAAGGCGTACGGTGTACTGGCCTTCATTAATCAAGGAATAGAGTTTAGGAGTCAGGAGGTAATGATGCAGCTCTATAAGACTCTTGTCAGACCCCAGTTGGAGTATTGTGCGCAGTTCTGGTCGCCTCATTATAGGAAGGATGTAGAGGCTATTGAGAGGGTTCAGAGGAGATTTACAAGGATGCTGCCTGGATTGGGAGGCAGGCCTTATGAAGATAGGTTGAGGGAGCTGGGACTCTTCTCACTGGAGAGACGTAGGTTGAGAGGCAACCTGATAGAGGTTTATAAAATGTTGAGAGGGATAGATAGTCTCTGAGAGTCCACCCTATTTCCCCGAGCTGAAACGGTCACTACGAGAGGACACAGATTTAAGGTACAGGGAAGCAAATACAAAGGAGATGTCAGGGGTAGGTTTTTCACTCAGAGGGTGGTGAGTGAATGGAACTGACTGCCATCGGAGGTTGTTGAGGCAAACTCACTGGGGTCTTTTAAGAGACTTCTGGATGAGTATATGGAAAAGAATAGGATAGGGGGTTATAGATAGGTCTGTGGATTGGTAGATGTGATCGGCGCAACTCATGGGCCGATGGGCCTGTTTGTGCTGTATTGTTCTACGTTCTATTACGTAATAATACATAATTCTGGTTGCCACACTACCACAGTGATGTGGAAGCTTTGGAGAGGATACAGAAAAGATTTATCTGGATATTGCCTGGCATAGAGAGCATTAGCTATGAGGACAGGTTGGAGAAATATGGTTTGTTCTCACTGGAACAACAGAGGTTGAGGAGAAACCTGATAGAACTCTACAACGTTATGAGAGGCATGGAGAAAGTGGATAGTCAGAAGCTTTTTCCCGGGGTGGAAGAGTCAGTTTCTCAGGGGTATAAGTTTAAGGTACAAGGGGCAAGGTTTAAAGGATATGTACGAGGCAAGTTTATTTTACACAGAGGGTGTCCTACCCTCTTCAATCATCTTCATCACTTCCTCGAAAAACTCGATCAACTTAAGTGACATGATTTCCCCTTCACAAAACCATGTTGCCTCTCACTAATATGTCCATTTATTTCCAAGTGGAAGTAAATCATGTCTGAAAGAATCTTCTCCAATAATTTCCCCACTACTGAGGTAAGGATCACCAGCCTGTAATTACCTGCATTATTTTTGCTACCCTTTATAAAAAAAGGAACAATATTAGCTAATTAGATAGGTGCCTGGAACTCTCTGCTGGGGGAGGCAGTGGAAGCAGATACGATAATGACTTTTAAAGGGCATCTTGACAAATACATTAATAGGATTGGAATAAAGGTATATGGTCTCCATAAGAGTAGAGGGCTTTAGTTCAGTCAGGCAGCATGGTCACTGCAGGCTTGGAAGGCCGAAGGACATGTTCGTTCTGTGCTGTAATTTTTTATCTGCAACTATAGGTACTGAATACAAGATGCAACAGACAAATTCAGATTGCCAAAACAAGAACATGTTCTAGGACCACAGTGAAGCTTCCAGACCATGTAATAGAACAGAGAATATAGAAGATGGCAGGAATCTAACCTCAGGCAGAGCAAAAAGGTTGACAAGTATGAGAAGGGAGGTGGTCAATGCAGGACTGAGGTTGTTGTACTTAAATGCACACAGTATATGGAACAAGACAATCGAGTTTGTTGCGTACATTGAAACAATGCTGTGGGTATCATAGAGAGGTAGCTGCAAGGGGATCAGGGCTGGGATCTAAATATTCAAGGATATATGTCCTCTCAAAAGGACAGACAGATGAGCAAAGAAGGCAGGGTTACACCGTTAGTAAGAACGAATTTCAATCAATAGCAAGAAGTGGTATAGGATCAGAAGACATAGATTCTCTGAGTAGAGCTGAGGAATCGAAAAGATAAAAAGACCCTGATGGGAGTTATGTACAGGTCCCTAGCAGTAGTTAGGATGTGGGGCAAAAAGAAATCAGGAGATAGAAAAGACATATAAAAAAGATAACATTACAATAATCATGGGGGACAAGGAAAATCAGGTAGTAGTGGATCTCAAGAAAGGAATTTGTGTGATGTCGAAGAAATGGTTACAAGCAAACAGACAATTCTGAATTTGGTGATGTGTAATAAAACAGACTTAACTAGGGAATTTAAGGTGAAGGAACCCATAGGGAGCGGTGACCACAATATGTTAGAGCACAAGAACTTGGAATCAGATGTAATGGTATTACAACTGAATAAAGGTAATTACAAAGACATAAGGGAGAAAAGCTAGCAAGAGTTGATTGGAAAGGGAGCCCAGCAGGGAAAACAATAGAACAGCAACGGCAAGAGTTTTTGGAGGTTATTCAAGTGGCACAACAGAAATTCATTCCAAGGAAGGAGGAAAAAAGGTTGTAAAGAATGCTTTTGGTACATTGGCTTTTATAAATCGGAGTATTGAGTATAAGAGTTGGAATGTTATGGTAAGGTTGTATAAGGCATTGGTGAGGACAAATTTAGAGTATTGTATACAGTTTTGGTCACCTAGTTACAAGGAGGATGTAAATAAGGTTGAAAGAGCTCAGAGAAGGTTCATGAGAACGTTGCCGGGACTTGAGAAGCTGAATTACAGAGAGAGATTGAATAGGTGAGGACTTTATTCCCTGGAGTGTAGAAGAATGAGGGAAGATTTGATAGAGATGTATAAAATTTTGATGGGTATAGATAGAGTGATTGCAAGCAGGCTTTTTCCACTGAGGCTAGGGGAGAAAAAAAGAGGGCATTGGTTAAGAGCGAAAGAAAAAAAAAGTTTAAAGGAAATATTGGGGGGCGGGGGGGTGCTTTCTTCATACAGAGAGTTGTGGGAATGTAGAATGAGCTGCCGGGGAAGTGGTAAATGCGGGGTCATTGTTAACATTGAAGAAAAACTTGGATGGGTTCATGGATGAGAGGGGTGTGGAGGGATATGGTCCAAGTGCAGGTCAGCGGGACTAGGCAATAAATGGTCCAGCACAGACAAAAAGGACCAAAAGGCCCATTTCTGAACTATAATTTTCAATGATTTTAAACATGCTCGGGGGAGAGCAAGACATCCATGGCTGATGAGGGAAGTCAAGAACAGCATAAAAGCAAAGGAAAAGATTTACAAATTGGCGAGGATTAGTGGGAAGCCAGAGCATCGGGAAGCTTTTAAAAGCGAGCAGTGGACAACTAAAAAAAACAATAAATGGGGAGAAGATGAAATATGAGTCTAAGCTGGCTAGTAATATAAAAGGAAGATAGGAAGAGTTTTTTCAATATATAAAAGGTAAGAGAAAGAGACAGGAATAGCCATTGGACCACCGGAAAATGAGGCTGGAGAAATAAAAATTGGAAACAAAGAAATGGCAGAAGAACTGGATAGTTATATGCTGGAAGACACTAGTGGAATGCCAGAACTCCAGGAGAATTAGAGGAAACAGGTGAGTGTAGTAGCCTTCACTACAGAGAAGGTGCTGGGGAAACTGAAGGGCCTGTAGGTGGATAAATCACCTGGACCTGATGGACTGCACCCCAGGGTTCTAAAAGAGATAGCTGAGGTAATTGTGGAGACATTGGTGGTGATCTTTCAGGAATTACTGGAGGCAAGAAGGGTAGCAAAGGATTGAAAAGTAGCTAACATAACACCATTGTTTAAGAAAGGAGGGAGACAGCTGACGGGAAATTATAGGCTGGTTAGTCTGACTTCGATCATTGGCAAGATTTTAGTGTCCGTTATTACGGATGAGATCGCAGAGTACTTGGAAGCGTGTGATAAATAGGACTGAGTCAGCACGGCTTCGTCAAAGGGAGGTCACAAATAGCAAATCTGTTAAGAGTTCTGTGAGGAGGTAACATGAAAGTTAAGTAAAAGAGAACCACGAACGTGATTTATTTAGATTTCCAGGAGGCCTTTGACAAGGTGCTGCATAGGACACTGATAACTAATAGCTCATGGTGTTAAGAGTAAAATCCTGACATGGAAAGAGGATTGACTGACTGGCAGAAGGCAGAGAGTGGATGGCAGCCGCTGACTAGTAGTGTGCCTCAGAGGTCGATGCTGGGACCACAACTTTTAACAATATACATTAACGATTGGAGGAACTGAAGGCATTGTTGATAAATTTGCAGATGATACAAAGATATGAAGAGGGTATTGAGGAAAGAGGGGACTGCAGAAGACTTGCTCAGTCTAGGAGAGTGGCAGATGGAATAAATGTGGAGAAGTATGAGGTTTATGCACTTTGTTAGGAGGAAAGGAGAAACAGACTTTTCTAAATGGGGAAATGCTTACGAAATCAGAAGCACAAAGGGACTTGAGTCCTTGTTCAAGATTTTCTTAACGGTAACTCAGTTGGCAGTTAGGAAGGAGAATATAATGTTAGCATTCAAATCGCAAGGGCTAGAATACAAGAGCAAGGGCATACTTTTGAGGCTGTGAAAGGCTTTGGTCAAAGAATGAAGAAAATTACAGCACAGGAACAGGCCCTTGGCCCTCCAAGCATGCACCGACCATGCTACCCGTCAAAACTAAACTCCTCCCAACCCTTCAGACATCATCTCACTCTATTCCCATCCTATTCATGTATTTGTCAAGACGCCCCTTAAAAGTCACCATTGTACCTACTTCCGCTACCTTCCCAAACCAGTTACATTTTCCTTCAAATCATTTATATACTTCATTTATATATAACTCATCTCCAAATTCAATAGCCTGGGCAGTTCCCGCATCTACGACTGGATCCTGAACTTCCTAACCTACAGACCAGAAACAGTGAGGATAGGCAACATCATCTCCTCCACGATTTCCTCAATACTGATGCCCCACAAGGCTGTGTTCTCAGCCTCCTACTATACTCCTTATACACCTATGACTGTGTGGCCAAATTACCTTCCAACTCGATTTTCAAGTCTGCTGAGAACATCGCCATCATGGGTCGGATTTGAAACAATGCCAAGACAGAGTACAGGAAAGAGATAAAGAATCTGGTGAATTGGTACAGTGATAATAATCTCTTTCTCAATGTCAACAAAACAAAGGAGATTCTCATCCACTTCAGGACACATAGTGGAGAACAAGTCCCTGTCTACCTCAACGGGAACAAAGTAGAAATGGTCAAGAGCTTCAAGTTTTTAGATGTCCAGATCAACAACAGCCTGTTGTAGTCCCCCTATGCCAACACTATAGTTAAGAAACCCCAACAATGCCTCTACTTTCTCAGAAGACTAAGGAATTTGGACTTGTCAGCTACGACTCTCACCAAACTTTACAGATGCACCATAGAAAGCATTCCGAATCAGACTCCATTTGGAGTATCAAGAGCAGTTTTGGGCCCGATATCTAAGGAAGGACGTGCTGGCCTTGCAAAGGATCCAGAGGAGGATCATAAGGATGATCCTTGGAATGAAGAGCTTATCGTACGAGGAACAGTTGAGGACTCTGGATCCATACTCATTGGAGTTTAGAAGGATGAGGGGGAACCTTATTGAAACTTAAAGAATACTGCGAGGCCTGATAGAGTGAATATGGAGAGGATGTCTCCACTAGTAGGAAAAGCTACAACTAGAGGGCACACCTCAGACTAAAGGGACGATCCTTTGAAACAAAGATGAGGAGGATTTCCTCAGCTAGATAGTGGTGAATCTGTGGAACTGTTTGCTGCAGAATGCTGTGGATATTGAGTGTCTTCAAAACAGAGATAAATAGGTTCTTGATTAATAAGGGGATCAGGGGTTATGGGGAAAAAGCAGGAGAATGGGGATGAGAAAAATATCAGTCACGATTGAATGGCGGAGCAGGCTCAGTGGCCTAATTTTGCTCCTCTGTCTTATGGTCTTAAAGGCTCTCTCAAGTTGCAAAATTTACAAGTTTTAAGTTGAAACTTTAATACTAGGCCACTGGCTAATGATAAAATAGACAACTTTCTTTGAATTATTATAGTAACTTGAAACATTAAACCCTACCCACTTTCATACGGTGCAGCTGAGGTACTGCCCACCTTTAATAAGCTGAAAGAACACTGAACAATAAAAGAAATTATCAAAATAATTATCATCTTCCCATGACATTCAATGTCATAACCATCACCAAATTCCTAACTATCACATTCTGAGGTTTACCATGCAACAGAAACTGAACTAGATCAGCCATATAAATATCGTAGGAGGGAAAAACAGCCTTTTAGTTCTGATTGGAGGTTGTATGAAGTTCTACTAGCTTCTGTCTCTCAACGCTTCAAGACTGTCTACCCTCATTCTAACAAGTGCATTTATGTCTATTAGAGGAATGTTGCTTATTTGGAACTGAAATAGTGATAAATTAGAAATTAAAGTTGTTTCCCTTCATTTTTAAATAATATTCAACTGTTAACAGTTAATAATTCAGTTGTTAGAGTTATATTTAAACTGTGTTAGTAATTAAAGTTTGTTTTATTTTAAACAACCCCTCATGTGTCAGTGGAATTACTCATGGAATGAAGTATCCTTTTCACATATTTCTGCCAAAATAGAAAAATTGTTAGGGTCTAGTCTGTCTTCCTAATGTAATTTGGGCTTCTGGTCCAGAGGCCTAACACTATCCACATCAAAGCAGTCTGTCTGATTTGTACATATCCACAATTTTCAACCTTCACTCTCTCAAATCACCGATCCACAGTGGCAACAGTGTGTACCATCTGCAAGATGCACTGAATTCATGAAAGTCCTTTGACAGTATTTTCTAAATGTACCATTTAGAAGAAGGGCAGCAGTGACATGGAAACACCATCATATATTAAACTGATCTTTTTCTACACCAGGGGTCTCCAAGCAACAGCCCACGGGCCACATCTGGTCCGAAGCAACTTGAAATATTTATAATAAATATTTATAATAAAGTAAATTATTTCCCTTTTTTTTTTTCCCCCAACCATACAATGCAACAGTTGACAAATGCGGTTTCACTGCACTCCTTCCTATATGACCAGAGTGGTATCGGCTTGGTGGACCCTTATATTTTCAGTCAGAAATACCCTTCAGTTATGGGAGCAATAAAGAAAAGTGGACAATGAGTGCCACCTGTTTAAATGAAGAATGGGGTACTTCTCTATACAAACAGATGGTAAAGCCTTGTGTGTCATTTGCAACGTAACTGTTGCAGTATTGAAGGAGTACAATGTAATCAGCAATTTGAGACCAAACATGAACCAAGTTATTCCCAATTCACAGGAACACGGCATTCGGAAAAATTTGAATCAATGCAACAAAGGTTGCTTTCTCAACAAGCTTTCTTTACACAGAAGACTGAAAATGAAGCTTCAACCAGGACCAGTTGCAAACTAGCTTATGCATTGGCTAAAAAAGGAAAGCCAGCCACTGATTGAGATCTCATCAAAGAGTGTATGATGGAAGCAATGGGAGAGTTACGCCCAAAGAAAGCAAATCTGTTCAAAATCATCAGTCTTGCACCAAATACTGTTGCTCATAGAATTGAGAACATAGGAAGCAATATATTTCATCAAATTGCAGACAAAGCAAGAAATTTTCAGTTGTATTCTCTCGCACTTGATGAATCAACTAATGTGTGTGATACATCACAACTCCTAGTATTTATCCCTGGTGTTGACAGTGAGTTTAATGTCACAGAAGAATTAGCATCAGTGCATAGCATGCACAGCATAGTAACTGGAGAAGGTACCTTCAAAGAATTGCAAAAAACTGTGTTAGAATATAACCTGGAATGGAATAAACTGCAATGCATGATAATTGATGGAAGAAAGAACATGTCTGGGGTGAAGAAAGATTTGATTGGGCAAAGCACAAAAGCTTGTGAGGTTGGTGGATTCTCAAAGCCCATGTTTTTGCATTGCATTATCCATCAACAAGCACTGTATGGAAAATATGTGGATATGTCTTGCGGTCTGAACCCTAATGTTTCAACAGTGAATTTCATTGATCTCACAGGCTGAGTCATCACCAGTTACGTGATTTTCTAAAAGAAACCGATAGTTCTCTAACTTGCCTTTTTATACAGCAGTTCGATGGCTTAATTGTGGAGAGATTTTATCACGGTTCTTTCAGCTTAGAGAGGAAATTGATTCATTTCTCACAGAGAAGAATCCACCCAAACCACTTTTATCAAACACTAACTGGCTTTAGAAATTGGCATTTTTTGTAGACGTGACAGGCCATATGAATCAATTGAATCTGAAGTTGCAAGGTGAAACAAATTTGATTTGTGATCTATTTACGCATTCAGGACAAACCTGATGCTATTTCAAGAACAGGTGAAAGTTCATAACATGGAAAATGAACCAAGTTGTGAAAAATTTCATGAAGAAAGTGAAACAGAATTTCCTTCATTTGCAACAGATTTCATTAAGGACTTGCAAAATCAATTTCAGGAATGATTTTCTGATCTTGATGGAAACACAGATGAAATAAAGCTGTTTCAAAATCCATTGACTGCAATGTTGAAACACTTCCAAGTCAGTTTCAAATGGAAATTATTGATGTCCAATCAGATGACATGCTGAAAGACAAGTATAAAGAAAGAAATCTGATCTAATTTTATAAATTTTTGCAGCTGAGCAGTTTCCAAATGTGAAGCGATTTGCTTATGGATTTGTATCAGTTTTTGGTACAATGTACCTGCGTGAACAAGCATTTTCAAAAATGTCAAGTCTAAATATCGAGCAAATTTATCTGATAAGCATTTAAAGTCCATTCTAATAATTGGCTCCTCAAGCTTGAAACCTCAGTTCAGCAATATTTTGGAATTAAAAAAAGCTGTTCCATCATTCCTGTTAATCTTGTGCAAAACTTCATGATTTGTTGGTTACGATTGAAAACTCCAACTGCCAGAATTGTGTAGAAAGGTGCAGACTCAATTTATTTGTGTTCAACCTTTATTAATGGTTCAAGTTTATTTTGAATTTCTTTGCTTTGTTTTACTGAAGTTCTGTCTTGGGGCAGGGCGTGTTTCTTTTTCTTATTGTATGCCACAAAATTGGGCAAATTTCATTTCAGGTAAACATTTGTAAAATTTCAGTAAATAAAATTAAAAAATGAATAGCCTGCTTTTCTCATCTGCAGTTGTTATTAATTATTTTGTCAGAGCATTTGCTAATATTTGACATTTTTATTCATATATCATTTCTCAGTATAAGCACAGTATTATTTCTTTATAATTGTCACATTTCTCTTTGTTCCAAGTCATATCATGCTGATTACAAAAAAGATCCAAATAAAACTTATTCATTCATTTAAATTTTATTAATTCATTTACAAGACTAATCTTTCTCTTTGGCCCCCAGAAATGTGTAATATACACAATGTGGCCCTCGTATTGAAAAATTTGGAGGCCGCTGCTCTACACCCCAGCTATGACTATAACACTACATTCGGCACTTCCTCTTATCATTCTCATGCTTTGTCTGCATAGCGTGCAAGAACCAATATTTTTCACTGTATACTAATACACGTGACAATAAATCAAATCAAATCATCACAACCACATGCAGATTCCTCTTCAAACCACACACCATTTTCAGATTATGACCCCAAGTTCCGGACTCCTCCCATCATTGGGAATATCTTTCCTGCATCTACCCTGTTTAGTCCTATTACAGATTTTATAGATTCCTATGAGATTCCCCCTCATTCTTCTGAACGCCAGTGAATATATTCCAACTGACTCAATCTTTCCTCATACTCAGCCCTGCCATTCCAGGAAGCAGTCTGGCAAACCTGCACTGCCTGCCCTATAGCAAAAATATCCTTCCTCAGGTAAGATCAGCACAGAATATTTCAGGTGTGGACTCATCAAGGCTCTGCATAATTGCTGCAAGACAGCCCTGCTCCCATACTCCAATTCTCTTGCTATGAAGGCCAACAAACCATTCACCTTCATACATGCAGCACCTGCAGGCTTACCTCCAGCAACTGGAATACACGTCATTCTGTATCTTTTGTGCATTTGCCCACTTAATGAGCTCATCCAAATCATATTGAATTATCTCTGCATCCTCATTACAGTTCAACCTCTCACCTAGCTCTGTGTCATCTACAAATTTGGAGATGATATATATCATAGAGTAGCACAGTGGTTAGCACTGCTGCCTCACAGTACCAGGAACCCGAGTTGTGTCACTATTTGTGTGGAGTTTGCATGTTATCCCTGTGTATACATGGGTTTCCTCAGTCTACTCCAGTTTCTTACCACAGTCTGAAAGACGAGCTTGACAGATTGATTGACAATTCTAAATTCTCCTTCAGTGTACCTGAACAGATGCCAGAGAATGGCAACTAGAAGATTTTCACAGTAACTTCATTGCAATATCAATGCAAGTCTAATCGTGATCAATAAATAAGCTTTAAAACGTTAATTTTAACATATATTTCATTCTGTTATTTACATCATTAATATATTGTGTGAATAGCTAGGGACCTAATACAGATCCCTGTGGTACTCCACTAATCACTGCCTCCTTTTCAGAAAAAGTCTTGTTTATTCCAAATCTGTTTTTTGTCTGCCAACCAATTTTCTATACATCTCAATAAACGACCCCAAATTTGATGTGTTTTAAGTATACACACTAATCTCTTCCGTGGAACTTCGTTGAAAACCTTCTGAAAGTTCAGATAAACCACATCCTCTGGTGCCCCCTCCAACTCTACTAGTGACATCCCTGAAGAACTCCAATAGATTTGTCAAGCATAATTTCTCCTTGCACACTAACACTGTCCGATTCAATCATTGTTTTTCAAGTGCCCTGTTGTACCATCTTGGATAACGAACTCCAGAACTTTCCCCACTACTGATACCAAGCTGACTAGTCTACAATTCCCTGCTTTCTCTCTACCTTCTTTTTTAAATAGTGGGGTTAACATTAGCTAACTTTCAATTTGTAAGAACTGTTCGAGAATCTACAGAATTATCAAATTCCTAAGTGCAGAAGGAAGCCATTCAGCGCATCAAGCCTGCACCAACTCTCTAACAGAGCATCTTACCAAGGCCCTATCCTCTTAATCCCATATATTTACACCACTAATTCCCCTATCTACACATCTTTGGACACTAAGGGGCAATTTAGCACGGTCAATCCACTGAAATTGCACATCTTTGGACTGTGGGAGGAAATTGGAGTACACAGAAAACCCATGCAGGCATAAGGATGACATGTAAACTCCACACAGATTGTCACCCAAGGCTGGAATTGAATCTGGATCCTTGGCACTGTGAGACTGCAACGCTAACCACGATGCCGCTAGGTTGTAAGTGAGTATCCAAATATATGCTAGGAAACGATTAATGAATAGGGTAAAAAGGGACAAGCATTCTAAGATTCAGTGCTCAGGAAAATCTGTTTGAAGTCCAAGAAGAAAGGAGGCACGCTGGAACTGGTTCTTGAGAATGACAGGGGACAAATAGATTAAGAGCCAATAGGAGACACTGAGGGAAAGAGATCAAAGAACAATACAGCACAGGAACAGGTCCTTTGGTCCTCCAAGCCTGTGCTGATCCTGTACTGACTGACTGCCCTATCAGTCACTCATCTACTGCCTGCACCTTGGGTGTGGTCACGTCTCTAAAGCTCCTATCTATGACGCCTTCTGCAACCTTCATACTCCAAAGTGCATCCAACTGACCTACGCAATTTGTGAGCAGCTGCAATTGGCTGCACTTCCAGCAGTCGTCTACTCATCTTACACTTGAAGTCTTACGGATCTTCCACATCTCTCAGATGAAGGACTTTACCCCACTGACTGACATTTATTCCATCAATGAATTTATTTGCAAACAAAATACTTAAAAAAAAATTTGGGTTATAATTAGCTATACAGTTGCTGGTAATATATTTCCACTATAAATATTAATACCTAAATACACTATTCTCTAAAATTATTCATGAGGAAGTGACAATTCAAGAACCATTTTCTCTACCACAACTATCATATTGTTTTGTGGGCTTGAAGAAGTGGCTGAAGGTAGGTGCGCTCTCTCTGTCTCTCGTGGACTAATATACATGCTAACCTCATCTTGTTTGACTATTATCATAGTGTCGTACATAAGCAGGTGCCAAATTGGATGACCCTCAAGAATCAGGTGCAGTGATCGATCCACTAATGAAGTAGAATGAGGCTGACTCCTGCAAAACGTTTTCACCTGTGTGAGAAGCACAATTTCTAGAAATATCTGCACTGATAGTGAGATGTTTGAACAAAACTGCCAGAGCAAGCTCAGCATTGCCCATTTGCAAAAAAGACTAAGTTGTAGTAACACATATCCTTCTACATACCTGTGAGACATCGACCATCTATTCCAGACATATTAAGCAATCCATCTACACTGGGGATGGGGGAGAAGTATATTGGGTGATCACTTTGCAGAATACCTTCACTCAGTCTGCAAGCACGAACCCAATATTCCTGTGCATGCCGTTTTAACTCAGCACTTTTCTCTCATGCCACATCTGTCCATGATATGCTGCAATGCTTCAGTGAAACTGGACACAAGCTGGAGGATTAGCTTCTCATCTTCCGATTGGGTACGTAACAGCCCTTAGGGCTCAATGTTGAGTTTGGCAACTTTATTTTGATCTTTCCCCTCCATCATAAATCCCCCTATCGTTTTTTGAAAATATTCCTACATTGCTTCAATGCAAAACACTTCCTCTCCTTCTCACGCCCAGGCCATCGTTCATTTATTTTTAAAAACTGCTACTTTTTGCTGCAGTTTCCTTTATTCTCCTATTCTCCTTCCCTCCAGTTCCAACAAAGAGTCAATGACTCAAAACATTAACTCTGTTTCTCTATTGAGAGATGCTAGCAAACATGCTGAGTTTCTCCAGTGCCCTCAGTTCTTGTATGTGATATTAAGCAGTTGGACAGGTTTCACGAGATGCATTCAAATCAAGAGCATGAAATGTAAACAAAGCGCCTAGCAATGAAGCACTTCAAAGAGCAGACATTTCTGGAAATTAAATGTTTGTCGTCAAAACCTAGCTTAGCTGGAGAGGTCTTAGGGCGCAGTAGAATATAAGAAATGGCAGCAGGAGTAGACCCTACGTTCTTTCAAGCTCTGCCATTTAGCATGATCATGACCGATCTTGGGTTTCAGTTCCATCTTCCCTCCCCCTCACAGCTCCCTCAATTTCCTGAGAGAGCACAAATCTGTCTATCCCAGCCTTAAACTCATTCAATGATGGAGCAGCCACAACTCCCCGGGGTAGAGAATTCCTAAAATTCACAACCCTTGAGTGAAGTAATTTCTCCTATTCTCAGTTCTAACTGATTGGGCATTCATCAGGGGATTGTACCCCATGTTTTAGATTCCCCAACCAAAGGAAGAAATCTCTCAGCCTCTACCCTATGAAATCCCTTCAGAATAGAACAAAACAAATACAACGCAAGAACAGGCTCTTTGGCCCTCCGAGCTTGTGCCGATCATGTTTACCTATCTAGGCCAATGGCTTATATCCCTCTATTCTGACTATTCATATGTCTATCAAGATAAGTCTTAAATGTGGCTAATGAAACTGTCTCAACCACTTCACATGGCAATGCATTCCAGGCCCCCATCACCCCTCTGTGTAAAAAATCTTCCCCTACACATCTCCACTGAACCTTTTCCCCCTTATCTTAAGTTGTGCCCCCTTGTAATTGTCATTTCTGCTCTGGGAAAAAGCTTCCAACTATTCACCCTATCTATAGCTCTCAATTTTATAAACTTCCTTCAGCCTCCATCTTTCCAGGGAGAACAATCTCAGTTTATTCAATATCACCTCATAGTTAATTCCTTCCATACCAGACAACATCCTGTTAAACTTTTGTTTTCTGCGCTATCAAAGCGTCCACGTCCTTCTGGTTGTGTGATGATCAGAATGAGACACAGTATTTCAAATGTGACTTAACTAACATTTTATACAATTGTAACATAATTTGCCAACTTTTATTTTTGATGGCCTGTCCAAAAGAAGCAAACATGCCATATGCTTTCGTCACCTATGCTGCCAGTTTTAAGGATCTAACCCCCAGATTAATATGTGTCTACACTCTTTAATATTCTGCCATTTATTTTATAGCTCCCACCTGAATGGGACCTACCAAAACGCATCACCTCGCATTTGCCTGGATTAAATTCCATCTGCCATTTCTCACCCAATTTTCCAGTCTACCTATATCCTGCTATATTCTCTGGCAATTTTTATCATTATCTGCAACTCCGCCAAATTTAATATCATCCACAAACTCGCTAATGAGACCAGCTACTTTTCTTCAAAGTTGTTTCTATATATTGCAACAGCAGAGGTCCCAGCACTGATCCTTACAGAACACCACGAGTTACAGATCCCCATTCAGAAAAACAGGCCAAGCGAGTTCTGAATCCATCTAGCTAGTTCACCTCTGATCCCTTGAGATTTAAACTTTTGCACCAGCCTGCCACGAAGGACCTTAACAAATGCCTTACTAAAGTTTATGTAGACAACATCCCCAGCCCTTCCATCATCAATTGTTTTTGTCACCTCCTCAAAAAACTGAATTAAACTAGTGAGACATGACTTCCCATGCACAAAACAATGTTGTCTGTCACTAACAAGACCATTCAGTTCCAAATTTGTATAGATCCTTTTCCTAAGAATCTTCCCCAACAGTTTCACTGATGTCAAGCTTATTGGCCCATAATTACTTGGATTATCCTTGCTACCTTTCTTGAACAATGAGACATAGAACATAACAGCACAGAACAGGCCCTTCGGCCTTCGATGTTGCGCCGACCAATATAAAAAGCAATGCCCCTCCAAACTAAACCATTCCCTTCTCTTCCATATACTTATCAACTAACCTCTTAAACGCCACCAAACTTGGCGCATCTACAACTGCTGCAGGCAGGGCATTCCACTCCCGAACCACCCTTTGGGTAAAGAACCTACCTCTGATATCCGTCCTATAACTATCACCCCTTAATTTAAAGCTGTGTCCCCTCGTGCTAGCTTTCTCCATCCTAGGAAAAAGGCTATCACTGTCCACCCTATCTAAACCTCTAATCATCTTATATGTTTCGATAAGGTCCCCTCTTAGCCTCCTCCTTTCTAACGAAAACAACCTCAAATCCCTCAGCCTCTCCTCATAAGACCTGCCCTCCATACCAGGCAACATCCTGGTAAACCTCCTCTGTACCCTCTCCAATGCCTCCACATCTTTCTTATAATGTGGGGACCAGAACTGCACACAATACTCCAAGTGCGGCCGCACTAGAGTTTTGTACAGTTGCAACATGACGTTGCGGCTCCGAAATTCAATCCCTCTACCAATAAAAGCCAAGACTCCATATGCCTTCCTAACAACCTTCTCGACCTGACTGCCTACTTTCAGGGATCTATGCACATACACACCAAGATCCCTCTGTTCATCTAGACTACTAAGAATCCTACCATTTGCCCTATACTCTACACATTTATTATTTCTGCCATAGTGCATTACCTCACACTTTTCCACATTAAACTCCATTTGCCACCTCTCGGCCCAGCTCTGCAACTTGTCCAAGTCCCTCTGCAAACTATAACACCCCTCTTCACTATCTACCACTCCACCGACTTTAGTGTCATCTGCAAATTTACTAATCCATCCTTCAATACCCTCATCCAGATCATTTATAAAAATTACAAACAGCAGGGGCCCCAAAACAGACCCCTGAGGTACACCACTTGTCACCGAACTCCAAGATGAATATCTCCCATCAACCACCACCCTCTGTCTTCTATCTGCTAGCCAATTCCTAACCCAATTAGCTAAATCACCCTCTATCCCATACATCTGCATTTTCTGCAGAAGTCTTCCATGGGCCACCTTATCAAACGCCTTACTAAAGTCCATATATACCACATCAACCGCCTTACCCCCATCCACCTCCTTAGTCACTTTTTCAAAAAACTCAAAGAGGTAACATTGGTTATCCAATGATGAGACAATGGTGAGACAACATTGGTTATCCTCCAATCCTCTGGTATCTCAACAGTAGCTAACGAAAAGTGTTATTATTAATAAACTTATTGAACCTTTACTTGTGTTTGTCCTTTGTCCTGCTTGCAACTAAGGGCACCAGAGTAAAACCGTGGAGTAAGCAATTGGTCGAAAGTATCTGAGAATTAACAGATACAACATAGAACATAGAACAATACAGCACAAACAGGCCCATCGGCCCACGAGTTGCGCCGATCACATCTACCAATCCACAGACCTATCTATAACCCCTTATCCTATTCTTTTCCACATACTCATCCAGAAGTCTTTTAAAAGACCCCAGTGAGTTTGCCTCAACAACCTCCGACGGCAGTCAGTTCCATTCACTCACCACCCTCTGAGTGAAAAACCTATCCCTGACATCTCCTTTGTATTTGTTTCCTTGCACCTTAAATCTGTGTCCTCTCGTAGCGACCATTTCAGCTCAGAGAAATAGTCTCTGAAAGTCCACCCTATCTATCAGGTCGCCTCTCAACACACATCTCTCCAGTGAGAAGAGTCCCAGCTCCTTCAACCTATCTTCATAAGGCCTGCCTCTCAATCCAGACAGCATCCTTGTAAATCTCCTCTGAATAGCCTCAATATATATTGCAACAGCAGAGGTCCCAGCACTGAATCTTACAGAACACCACGAGTTACAGATCCCCATTCAGAAAAACAGGCCAAGCGAGTTCTGAATCCATCTAGCTAGTTCACCTCTGATCCCTTGAGATTTAAACTTTTGCACCAGCCTCTCAATAGCCTCTACATCCTTCGTATAATGAGGCAACCAGAACTGCGCACAATACTCCAAGTGGGGTCTGAGAAGAGTCTTATAGAGCTGCATCATTACCTCCTGACTCCTAAACTCTATTCCTCGATTAATGAAGGCCAGTACAACATACGCCTTCTTGACCACTTCCTCCATCTGCGAGGCCAATTTAAGAGTCCTATAGACCCGGACCCGGAGATCCTTCTGCTCTACAACACAGCTAAGACTCCTACCCCTTATATTGTACTCTTCATCCCATTATTCCTGCCAAAATGGACCACTACACATTTATCTGCGTTGAAGTCCATCTGCCACTTCTCCGCCCAGTCTTGCATCCTGTCTGTGTCCCGCTGCAACTTTTGGCATCCCTCCAGACCATCCACAACACCACCGATCTTTGTATCGTTGGCGAACTTGCTAACCCATCCCTCCACTTCCTCATCCAGGTCATTTATGAAAATGACAAACAGCAGGGGTCCCAGAACAGATCCCTGGGGCACTCTACTGGTGACCGACCTCCATGCAGAACAAGACCCATCCACAACCAATCTCTGCTTTCTGCCGGCAAGCCAGTTCTGGATCCAAGAGGCCAAAGCCCCTTGGATCCCATGCCCTCTTCACCTTCTCCAGGAGCCTTGCATGGGGGAACCATGTGTTACAGAAAGTATACAGTGGTGGTGAACAGTTGGACTGAGCAGAGAAATACTGTAGTTCCCCTGGAATCAGTAGTAGAACCCCTATTCTTCCTGATACATATTAGTGACCTAGACCCTTCATGTACATGGCACAATTTCAAAATTTGAGAATAATATGAAACTTTGGAATATTGTGAAACATGAGCAGAACAGTGTAAAGATTCAAAAGGACATTGACAAATTAGTGGAATCAGTGGACAAATGGCAGATGAAGTTCAACATGGAGAAAGTTAAAGTGATTCATTTTAGTATGAAGAATGCAAGAATTATAAAATAAAGAATACAATTCTAAAGAAAATGCAGGATCATGTGGATGCATATGTGCAAAGATCTTTGGAGGTGGCAGGTTGAGAGAATGGCCATAAAGCGTCCTTGGTTTAATCAGAAGACAGAGTACAAAAAGGAAGTTATGTTAAACCTGCAATAGACATAGCTTTGCCTAAACTGGAGTACTGTGTCCTGTTCTGAGCACCACACTTTTAAGAAGCAGTAGAGAGGATCCAGAAAAGATTGATGAGAATGGTTCCAAGGATGAGGAATCTCAGTTACATAGACTGTTTGTAGCTGGGACTGTTCTCCTTGGGAAACAGAAGGTTGAGAGAGCAGCTTATATCGAGCTCTTCAGAATTTTAAAATAATGAGCGATTTGGACAGATACATACGAAGAAATTACTCCAATTGAAGTATTGAGCACTGGAGGACACAGGTCTAAGATGATTGACAAAGAAAAAACACGAGGAAAAAATGTTTTTGTGCAACAGAGTTGTTGGCAAGGTCAAGTGATGCTTTCAAAAGAGAATTAAATCATAATATGCAAAGGAAAAACTTGCAGAGCTATGAGAAAAGGCAGAGATTAATTGAGGGGCAGCACAAACTAAGCTGAATGGCCTCCTCTGTACTATATGATTCTATACATATCCTTTTCTATTAATTTTTATAGGGACAGAGAGTATTTTCTCACCCCTCGCTTTTCCAATTCTTTCAGTTTAACTGAAAAGTGCTCTGAGGCACCCCACCAGTATTTATATTTCAGGCAGTCGAGGAGCCGTGGACAACAGTTCCTCGAGTATTTCCTCTATTTTTCGGTTGGAAATAACTTAATTTCTATTTACCGCTTCAGAAGAATTGTTGTGTTAGCAATATCTGCATTTACTATCTTGTCAGTCAAAGGTAGAAGTCTATTGGCATCACATCACCATATACCATGGATTCTATATAGAATTTCTATACTTACTCTTCTTCCCATCATCTTTAGCTTCCAGGGCATCAGTAACTTTGGAAGACCATTCATCATATATTGCTACATGCAATTTTAACGCATTCAGAATTGGATAGAGATCATCCAAGGCATAGCGATACCTGGATGAGAAGAAGTAGGTTAAACTCAGTAAATAAGAAGGGGGGTCATCATAAACACAATTTTTATAGATTGAAAAAATTCATCAACTTCCCTTCCAGTTTCTATCCCTCCATTACCTTCACATGGTCCACCTCAGGATTTCCCTTCCCTTCCTTGACATTTCTTTCTCCATTTCCATCAATAGACTATCTACCAATATCCGTTACAATTCCACTGACTCTCACAGCTACTTGGACTACAGCTTTTCGCACCCTACACCCTATACGGACTATTCCATCCCTTTCTTTCAGCTCCTTTGCCCCAATCGCATTTGTTCCGATGATGCCACTTTTCAAAGTGGTGCTTCTAATATGTGCTCCTTCTTCCTCAAATATGGTTTTCCACTACAGTTGTCGACAGGACTCTCAACAGCGAACCTCACCTCCTCCCAGAACAAGCATAGCGTGCCTCTCATACCCACATGCCTGTCCTTGGCCTGCTGCAATGTTCCAGTAAAGCTCAACGCAAACGGGAAAAACAGCACTTCATCTTCTAGCTAGGCACAATGCAGCCTTCCAGTCACAACATCAAATTCAACAATTTCAGATAATTAGCTCAACCCCATCTCGACCCCTTTGATTTCATTTCATTTTTAATTGTTCTCTACCTTTTACTTTTTTATTGTCTTTCCTTATTTTTCTTCCCTCTTCTTCCCTCCTATTTTATCCCCCCCTTCCTTAACGTCTTTCCCCCTTTGTTTCCTTCTTTTCTCCATTTTATCTCTTTCCCACCCATTCCCTCCCACCTCCTCCCAAATATCTTCATTGGTCATAGCTTACCCCCTGATTTCAGCTTCTCTGCTGTTCCATCATTCACATCTTTTATTCTCTCTCTAGACCACCATTAACAGCCTTTCCCCGTTTTTGTGACTGTGACTCATCTTCCATTCCCTTACTCTGCATTATAAATATTTCCCACTTTCTATGCCTTTTAGTTTTGACAAAGTGTCACCTGGATTCAAAATGACAACTCTTTTCTCTCCTTACAGCTGTCTTCTGGTTTTAGTTTGCTGGTGAAACTTGTTATTTAAACCATCCGAAATCTATGACAGTTGGCTTATTATGTTAGAATATTACAAGTTACAATATTGTTGTATTAACTACAATAACCTTATACTTATTATTATATATTAAATATATCAAATATTATCACTGAAAGGGTAACACAGCTGAAGTCAATAAAAATAACTTTCCATATGACCCTGTGACCATTTCAAAGACATGCAAATTGTACTTCTTTTCATCATCATTGGCAACACTGAAGACAAAACATATCAAGCTCAAGCATTAATCAGGAGCATCGTGAGAATAGAACTAGCTTCCTCTGCAGCAAGTAGGGCTCATCAAGTCTATTCAATAATTTTTGGTTTTGAAAAACAACTAAGCCTGCAGCAAGGACTTGATGGATTCTGGAGATAGATAAACAAATTGAGTGGCGAATACATTGTTTTAACATTTATTTATTAGAATCACAAGTAGGCTTACATTATCACTGCAATGAAAACTTCCTGGTTGCCACGTTCTGGTGCCTGTTCGGGTGCACTGAGGGAGAATTTATCACGGCCAATGCATTGAACCAGCATGTTTTTCAGACTGGGAAACTGGAGTACCCAAAGGAAACACACACAGACACAGGGAGAACTCCACACAGACAGTGACCTAAGCTGGGAACTGAACACTGGTCCCTGGTGCTGTGAGGCAGCAGTGCTAACCACTGTGCCACCATGCCACCCAGCATGGTGCCACACCTCGAGTGAGAAACCAACTAGACGGCAGGCACAATGGATTCAGAAGGGGAAGTCCTGCTGACCAATCAATTTATTTAGATGGCAAGAGCTCATGTGGATGACAGATGACCTGACTGACACAGTATTTTTTGGAAATCAAGATGGAAGTTTCACATGGAAGATTTTAGTGAAGTTCAAAATTGCAAGGAATTCAAGGTAAGCCTTCAAAATGGATAAGGCACTAGCTGAAGGATAGAAAAACTGAAAAAATTCAAAAGGACTCGGTTGAGATGGGAGTGACTCAAGAGTTAGTACTGGAACCGTGTATAATTTGCATAAATGAACTGGATTCTAAAATTTGGAGATGATACCATCTAGGAGGCTATGAAGTCAGAAGAGGCAGCTCAGAAATTACCAAATGTGTTGGACAAAATTTGAACAAAGAACAAAACAGCACAGGAAACAGGCCCTTCGGCCCAACGAGCCCGCGCTGCCACCTTGATGTTCCCACTTCTACCCATGCCAATGAGAATAATGGCTTACGTTATATAATAAAGCCCAGTACAAATTACAGCATTTTAGAAGGAAAAATAAGAAATACTTATCCTCTGTACAGAAACAGCTGAAACAGCCTTGAAGAAACAGCAAAAAGTTCTGGTAAGCATGGTCCTGAAACTCCAATTAATGGAGCAGTAATCAAGGAGGTCAACAGGATATTCAAAATACAGTCAGAAGAGTAGAATAAAATAAAAAAAAAGAAAGAAAATTACAGCACAATAACAGGCCCTTCGGTCCTCCAAGCTTGACCGACCACGCTGCCCGAACGAACTAAAACCCCCCACCCTTCCGGGGACCACATCCCTCTATGCCCATCCTGTTCATGTATTTGTCCAGAAGCCTACTTCCACTAACTACCTTCGCAGCAAGTTTCAGGCACCCACCACTCTGTGTAAGAACTTGCCCTGTACATTTCCTTTAAACCTTGCCCCTTGCACCTTAAACCTACGGCTGCTAGTAATTGATTCTTCCACCCTGGGAAAAAGTTTCTGACTATCCACTCTATCCATGCCCCTCA
This sequence comes from Sphyrna mokarran, assembly GCA_024679065.1. Classification (NCBI taxonomy): domain Eukaryota; kingdom Metazoa; phylum Chordata; class Chondrichthyes; order Carcharhiniformes; family Carcharhinidae; genus Sphyrna; species Sphyrna mokarran. Next base: position 33,912,771 of record JAGIQG010000023.1, on the reverse strand, counting down.
ACCTCCCTTGTTCCAGTGAGAACAAACTAAGTTTCTCCAACTTTTCCTCATAGCTAATGCCTTCCATACCAGGCAACATCTTGGTAAATCGTTTCTGTACTCCCCAAAGCCTCCATATCCTTCTGGTAGTGTGGTAGTGTAGTTAGGCCACACTTGGAACACTATATTCCAAGTGCGGCCTAACTAAGGTTCCATAAAGCTGCAATGCCCCGGCTGTGAAGGCAAGCATGCCGTATAACTTCTATACCTGCACTGCCATTTTCAGTGATCTGTGTACCTATACACCCTATGCCTGTAATATATTAAAGGTTCTGCCATTTAGTCTATATTTCTCATCATATTAGACTTTCTGAAATGCATTACCTTGCATTAAGTTGAACAAAAATTAAGCTGAATGAGGAGTAAACTCTCCATTATCTAGGGTCATTCCCAGAATAAAGGGTTGTGACAGGAGTTTGTCAGGATGATTATTGCCTTGCTCCAATCATCTTCAACTGTTTCATAATTACCTCCATTGAAAAGTTAAAAATGGGTATATTTGCAGTATTCTGTTCTTTTCACAATTGTTCTTGATACCGAAGCAGTCCTTCACCACATGCAGCAAGATTTGATCAGCATTCATAGGTTCAAAATAGTAAAAAGTAATTTTAGCATGGATTGAGAAGGCAGATTGCACAAATTCAGAAAGGAGGTTGAGGATGGATGCCTCACCCTCATCCATTTAGCACAGTCCAATGTCTCTTAACTAGATCTCTAAGTTCACACACAAGGCAGCTATTCAATCATGACAGTCAAACAGATTGCAAGACACCCTGAAAAGCCTCTCTCCCTCTGAAAGGTAGTTCACAATTGGAGGTAGTAGAAACTAACTGTAAGAAAAGGATGTACTTACATTTTCTACACCCCATGGAGGAGACTGTGGTAGCCTTCAAATGCCATTGCTGATGCCACAGTCACTACTACAACTGAGGTGATTGAAAATAAAGACATCTCCATATCTAATTTTGTCTAATTGTACTTCTTCACCTCTCAAATATTTGACTGAGAAGGTGCAGACAGCATTAAACGTGCACTTATTTTTCACTCCTTTCACTATAATCCAAACCTTGTCCCTTTTTATTTCAAATGCTCAAAAACTGAAAGATCGCAAGTGAAGGAAGAGCAAAAAGAAATCAAAGATGAAGGGTGTCATAGAGAACCAATGTCATTAGGGCACAATAGGAGCTATCTATTCTACCATTCAAGTCCACACTGGTTTTCTGTGGATCAATGTCATTTGTCGGTTCTATACCAGTAACCTGGAAAGGTTATTTCCTAGAAGTGCCATCTATTTTCTTATGAAATCATTGATCGCTCTCTCGTTCTACCACTCTCCAGATAAAATAGGTCCTGCTCGCAACCCGTTGTCTCTCTTACCGAAAGCCTAAAATTTCTGTCCCGTGTAAAACCGTGACATGGGTAAAGCTTTCTACTGTCTTCCTTAACTAAACCTGTTATCATCTTGTACATCTCTGCTAAATCTCCAATCAACCTCCTCTGCTTCAAGGGGAACAACTCCAGCTTCTCTTGCTGAAAAAACTGTCATCACTGGAATAATTCTGTTCCTCTCTATCTTGCCTAAAGCATCTAAACACTGGAATGCTAAGCTGCCAGACCTGCCCTTCTTTCATCCAAATCTCCGTAATTGCCACAACATCACAGTTCCATGTAGTAATACAAATTTTAAATTCATGCGTCTTACCTGTCTTAGTCCACGCATTAAATCAAACACAACTCAGACCATATGTCCTGTCATGTTTTGTAGACCCTCCTTGTGTTTTGTGATTTGGAGGAAAATGCAAATGGTCTGATTAGTAAATCTGCAGATCTTACAAAAATTGGAGGAGTAGCGGATAGTGAGGAGGATTGTCAGAGAATGCAGCAGGATATAAATCAGCTGGAGATCTGGGCCGAAAGATGACAGATTCCAGAAAAATATGAGGTGATGTAATCTGGAAGGTCAATTGCAGAAGGAAAATATATACTAAATAGTCAAGAAGGGATCTAGGCGTGCAAATCCACGGTTCCCTGAAGGTGGCAAACTCAGATTCACAAGGTCATCAAGAAGGCACATGGCATGCTGGCCTTCATCAGTCGAGACACTAAGTAAAGGAATTGGAATATCATGTTGCAGCTGTATAAGACTTTGATTAGGCCACATTTGGAGTCCTGTACAATTCTGGTTACCACACTGCAGGCAAGATTTGATGCATTGGAAAGGGTGCAGAAAGGAATTATCTGGATGTTGCTTGTTTCGACCATATGGACTATAAAGAAAGGTTTGATTTGATTTATTATCACATTATTAGCATACAGTGAAAAGTATTGCTTCTTGCATGCTAGACAGATAAAGCATATCGTTCATAGAGAAGGAAACTAGAGAGTGCAGAATGTAGTGCTAGTTATAGATAAGGTGTAGAGTAATATCAACTTAATGCAAGGTAGGTCCATTCAAACGTTTGAAGGGAAGAGGCTGTTCTGGAGTCTTTTGCCTGACAGAAAGTGGAAGGGAGAATGTCCAGGGTGTGTGGGGTCCTTAATTATGCTGGCTGCTTTCATGCAGTGGGAAGTGTAGACACAGTCAATGGATGGGAGGCTGATTTGCCTGATGGATTGGGCTGCATTCACAACCTTTTCTAGTTCCTTGTGGTCTTGGGCAGAGCAGGAGCCAAATCAAGCTGTGATACAACCAGAAAGAATGGTTTCTTTGGTGAGAGTTGTAGCTGACATGCCAAACTTTTTAGTCATCTGAGAAAGTAGAGGCATTGGTGGGCTTTCTTAACTATAATGTCAACATCAGTAGACCAGTACAAGTTGTTGATGATCTGGACACCTAAAAACCTGAAGCTCTCGAAGCTTTCTATTTCATCTCTGTTGATGTAGACAGGGCACACTCTCCTCTACACTTCCAGAAGTTGATGACAATCTCCTTTATTTTGTTGACACTGAAGGAAAGATTATTGTCAATGCACCAGTTTACCCGATTCTCTATCTCATTCCTGTATTCTGTCTCATTATTGTTTGAGATCTAACCCACTACAGTGATGTGGTCAGCAAACTTGAAAATCGAATTGGAGGGGAATTTGACCATAGGTGCACACGCATACAGTGGGCAGCTGAGAATACAGCTGTGGAGCACTGGTGTTGATGATGATCATGGAGGAGTTGCTGACTATCCTTACAGATTGTGGTCCAAGGGTTAGAAAGTTCACAATCCAATCACAGAGGCCTAGGCCACGCAATCTGGAGATATGTTTTGTAGAAATAATAGTGTTGAAAGCTGAATTGTAGTCAGTAAATAGGAACCTGATATAGGGGTCTTTGTAATCTCAATGTAAGGGGCAAGTCTTTCACACACAGGGTGCTGAATACCTGGAATGTGCTGCCATAGGAGATGGTGGAAGCAGATTCTATAACAACGTTCAAGAGATATCTGGATAAAAACATGAATAATAAGGGAATAGAGGGATATGGACTACGTAGAGATAAGATGCATATGGCGGCAAAGACTTTGTGTGTCAAAGGGCCTGTTCTTGTGCTGTAGCAAAATGAATCATTTTACTTTTCCCTGTAATAAATTCCGTTTGCACTTGTCTATCCATTCTACTGATCAATCTATGACTCTGCAGTATATCAGAATCATCTTTACAGATTGTCACATCTTCCAAATTTATCCTTGAGGCCATACTTAGTCAAATACTGCCTTGACGTCAAGGGGAGTCACTATCTTGGGTTCAGCTCTTTTTTTCATGCCTGGACAAAGAATGTAACAAGGACAGGAGCTAACTTGTTCTGGCAGACCCCAGAGTCACTGAGCATGTTATTGCTTAGCAAGTGTTATTTGATAGCACTGTTGATGACACCTTTTCTTTGATTTTTTTTGATAACTCAGAGTAGGCTAATGGGATGGTAATTGATAGGAATGGATTTGTCTTTTTTTGTGGACAGAACATACCTGGGTCTTCTAGCAGAGAGTAATAAATCTTAAAAGGCAGAAGTCCCTTTACCAAATATATCAAGGGATATAGGGATAGTGTGAGGAATTGACATTGAGGTAGAAAATGAGCCATGATCTAGAAGAACGGTGAAAAATGCAGAAGGGACTGAATGGCCTACTCCTGCTCCAATGTTCCTATATTACTGCTGGAATATTCTCAGGGCCCACTGCTTTTGCAACATCCAGTGCCTCCAGCTGTTTCTTCATGTGGAATGAATAAAATTGGCTAAAGACTGGCAACCAAGATGATGGAGACCTCAGAAGGAGCCAAACATATATCACCAAATCAGCATTTCTGGCTGAAGATGGCTGCAAATACTTCAGACTTGTCTCTTGCCCTGATGTACTAGGCACCTCCATCACTGCAGCAATTCAGAGCTTTGATTTGATCAATTTGTTGTGAGATCACTTAACTCTGTCTATTGCATACCACTTTCCCTGTTTTGCATGTAAGTAGCCCTGTATTGCAGTTTCACAAGGTTATCACCTCACGTGCGAGTATGCATGGTGCTGATCCTGGTTACAGACCTGTAGTAAATCCATCCCATTTAGTAAAGTGGTAGTACCACAGATCACAATGGAATGAATAGCAATACAAAGGTGAGATTTTATCAAGGCCAAAGGCAGGTAGACTGGTGAGGACATGGTTTTTCCTCATTATTTCCAATAACACCTGCTGCAGTCTTAGTCTGGCAACTATGTCCTTGAGTCTCAGCTAGCTTGGTCACTTAGCCATACAGTCACAGAGGTTTACAGCCTAGAAACAGGTTTTTTGGCCCAACTTGTTCATGCCGCACTTTTTCTTTTTAAACCCCTAAGCTAATCACAATTGTCAGCATTTGGCTCATATTCCTCTACACCCAGCTTACCTATGTAATTATCTAAATGTTTTTTAAAAGGTAAAATTATATCTGCCTCTACTACATCTCTGGCAGCTTGTTCCAGACACTCACCACCCTGTGTAAAAAAAAAAGCCACTTTAATCTTTTTGAATCTCTCCCTTTTCTTAAACCTATGCACTCTAGTTTTAGATTCCCCTACCTTTGGGAAAAGATACTGACTATCTAGCTGTTCTATGCCCTTCATTATTTTATAGACCTCTATAAGATCATCCCTCAGCCTCAACACTCCAGAGAAGGAAGTCCTAGTCTATCCAGCCTCTCCTTACAACTCAAACTATCAAGTCCCAATAGCATCCTAGTAAATCTTATCTGTACTCTTTCTAGTTTAATAATATCCTTTCTATAATAGTGACCAAAACCGCGCACAGTATTCCAAGTGTGGCCTTACCAATGTCTTGTACAACTTTAACAAGACGTACCAACTCCTGTATTCAATCTGACCAATTTAAATGCCAAATGCCTTCTTCATCACTTTGCCCATCTGTGATGCCACTTTCAAGGAGCTATGAACTTGTAATCCTAAATCTCTTTGCTCTGTAACTCTCCCCAGCGCTCCAACATTAACTGGTTAAGTCCTGCCCTGGTTTAATCTACCAAAATGTATCACCTCACATTTATCTAAATTAAAGTTCTTCTGCCATTTGATCAAGATCCTGTTGCAATCTGAGATAACCTTTTTCAATGTCCAACATGTCACCAATCTTGGTATTATCCAGAAACTTACTAACCATGCCTGCTAAATTCTCATCCAAATCATTAATATCAATGACAAGTAACAGTCCACCTAGCACCAATCTCTGAGGCACACCGTTGGTCACAGGTCTCCAGTTTGAAAAACAACCCTCTACAAGCACCATCTTCTGTCATCAAGCCAATTTTGTATCCATTTAGCTACCTCATTTTGGATCCTATGAAATTTAACTTCATGCAACAACCTACCATGTGATACCTTGTCAAAGGCCTTGCAGACAACATCAACTGCACTGCCCTCATTTATCTTCTTGGTTACTTCTTTAAAAAACACAATCAAATTTGAGAGACACGGTTTTCCACTCTCAAAGCCATGTCCCTAATCAGTCCTTGCTTCTCTAAATGCCTACAGATCCTGTGATTCAAAATACCTTCCAACAACTTACCCAGCATGAATGTGAGGCTCACCAGTTTGTAGTTCCCACGCTTTTCCTTGCAGCCCTTTTTAAACAAAGGCACAACATTTGTCTCCTCCAATCTTCAGGCGCCTCAATTGTGACTATTGATAATACAAATATCTTTGCTAGGGGACCCAAATTTCCTCCCTAGCCTCCCAGTGTCCTGGGATCTCAGGGGTTTATCTACCTTGCTGTGCTTTAAGACCTCCAGCACCTCCTTCTCTGTTATGTGTACAATCCTCAAGACATCATTTTTTTTTTCCCCAAGTTCCCAAACATCCATGCTTTTCTCAACAGTGAATACTGATGAGAAATATTCATTTAGAATCTCACTATTTCTCACGGATCCGTAGATAGGTGACCTTGTTGATCCTGAAGAGGCCCTACTCTCTCTCCCTAGTTACTCTTTTGGCCTTCATGTATTTGAAGAAGCTCTTTGGATTCTCCTTTGGCTTATCTGCCAAAATAATCTTGAATCCCCTTTTTGCCGTCCTGATTTCTCGCTAAACATACACCGACACCATCTATACTCTTCAACAGATTCACTTGATCCCAGTTGTCTATGTTATATGCCTCCTTCTTCTTTTTGATCAAGGTCTTCATAACCCAAGTCATCCAGGATTCTGTACCTCTACCAGCCTTACCCTTCACTCTAGGAGAAATGTGCTTACCCTGAACTCTGGTTAACACACTTTTGAAAGCCTTCCATTGAGCAGACTTCCCTTTGCTTCCCAAAGACTCCCCCCAATAAACTTTTGAAAGTTTCTGCCTGATACCATTAAAATTAGCCTCATCCCAATTTAGAATTTTAACTTTTGGGCCAGATCTATCATTCTCCATAGCTATCTTAAAACAAATAGAATTATGGTCACTGGTCCCAAAGTGATCCCTCACTAATATTTGTCATCTGCCCTTCCTTATTTCCCAAGGGAAGGTCAAGTTTTGCCTCCTTTCTAGTCAGGCCATCCACATACCGAATGAGAAATTCCTCCTGAATATACCCGACAAACTTCTCTCCATCCAACTCTCTAATACTATGGCTGTCCCAGTCAATGTTGGGAAAGTTAAAATCCCCTACTATTACCATCCTATTTTTCTTGCAGCTATCTGTAATTTGCTCCTCAATTTCCTGCTGACTATTTGGGGGCCTACAGTACAACCTACCTGATTTCCCCTTTCTTATTTCTCAGTTCTACCCATATAACTCAGTGGCCGAACCCTTGGCTATATCCCCTCTCAGTACTGCCATTATGTTTTCCCTAATCAAAATTGTAAGTCTGCCTCCTCTCTTACCTCCTGTTCTATCTTTCCTATAGCACCTGTACTCTGGAACATTGAGCTGCCAGTCCTGTTCCTCCCTTAGCCATGTTTCAGTAATGAGTACCTTTGCAGGAACAACCTGGTTAGTTATGCTGATGTACTTATGTCAACGTCAGGTGGTCTGTACGGTTTTTGACCATTCCGTAGCAGGTTAGTACAAATCACTGGCTTGCTCAGCTATTTCAGAGGGGATTTAAGAGTCAACCATAGTGCGGTGACCCAGAGGGCAGATAGCAGATCTGCATCCCTGGAGATATTGGTGAATAAGATGAGATTTTTCAACAATTGAGGATAGTTTAATTGTCACCATTGCTGGAACTAGCTTTTAATTCCAGATTTATTAATCAACTGGATTTAAATTCCACTAGTTGCTTTGGTGGAATCTGAACTTGTGTTCCCACAGAAACTGCTTGGGCCTCTGAATTACTAGTTCAGTGACGTTATCATTATGGTCCTGCCTCCTCTAACTTAGATCAAAACTGCACTGTGTTTGCAGTCATGATCTGCCTATTTTGCAGACAGCTGATGAACCTTTGGTGTGCACACATTTACGAAGATGGTATCCAGCATTCTTCCTATCCAGAACAGACCCGAGGTCAGGAGGAGTGGGAAATGAGTGAGCCCACAGTATATAAAACAGTGACAGCAGAGCAGGATCAAGGCAAGGAATGGGATCAGAGAGGATGCTGGAAATGGAGGGACTGTGTTTGAAGTATCAAAGCATAATACAAAAAAGCAGCTACATGATTCATTGGTATCCCTTTTCTGCTCTCTTTCTCCATCTAAACTAATTAAAATTAATTTTAATTATTTAAAATTAAAAAAAGTAGTGATAATATGTCAGCATAGCATAGGTTGAGACATTAATTGAAATTAATAGTTTCAACAAGGTACTAGCTAGATTCTAATTGAGGGAGGAAGAATCAGATGATGCAAAGAAAACTAAAGCCAATTGTTTATAATCCAACAACACATGGGACAAGCAGAACTATATTTTTTGAAAAAAAGCTGCTTGGGCTCATACAAACAGATGAATTAGGAGGAGGCCATTCCACTCATCTAGACTGTTCCACCATGCAGTAAGATTGTGGCTGATCTGATTTTGGTCTCAGCCCCACAGTCCTGCCAACCCTTGATAACCCTTAAGACTATTTGTTGTTCAAGAATCCATCTAGCTGTCTTATAACTATTCAATGACTCTGTCTTCACTATCCTCTGCAAAAGACAATTCAAAAGACTCACAATTCTCAGAAAAAAGCTTCTTCTCAACTCTGTCTCAAATGGTATATTCCTTATTTTTAAACTATATATGCTGGTTCCAGTTTTTCCCACAAGGGGGAACATCCCTTCAGCATCCACCTTATTTAAAATTATAAAGTTTATTAATTATTGTCACAAGTAGGCTCACATTAACACTGCAATGAAGTTACTGTGAAAATTCTCTAGTCGCTGCATTACGGCACCTGTTCGGATACGTTGAGAGAAAGTTTGGCATGGCCAGTGCATCTAACCAGCACACTTCTGCATTGTGGGAGGCAACCAGAGCATCCAGAGGAAACCCACGCAGATGCGGGGAGAACAGGCAGATTCCACACACAGTGACCCAAGCCAGGAACCCAGGTCCCTGGCGCTGAGGTAGCATGCTAACCACAGTGCTGCCATCAAATCCCCCCCGGATCTTCTGTTTTAGTAAGATCAGTTCTTATTCTTCTGAGCTGCAACGGGTCCAGGTCCAACCTGCCTTCATACGATAACCTCCAGCACATGCCCCTATCCCTAATGCCAGGGAATCAGTTGAGTTCTGCTTCTACTGCATTTATATCCTTTTTTAAATGATGAAAAAACATACACAATAATCTGGATATGATCTCATCCTATAAAACTATAGCCAAAAACTCCTACTTCTACATTCCATTTGCCTTTCTAAACACTTGCAGTACCTGTATAATATCATTCTGTGATTCATATACAGGGCTCCCAGATCTCTCTGTACCTGATTGTTTCTCAATCCTCTCTGTTTAAATAATATGCTATTTCTGTATTCTTCCTCCCTAAGTTAAGTTCACATTTTCCAACATTACATTCCATCTGCCAAATTTTTGCGCACTCATTCAACCTACTACAGAGCTTTCTAAGATTGTGTCCTTTTCACAACTTAATTTCCTATCTATTTTTGTGTAATCAACGAAGTTAGCAATTGTACATTTGACCCGAATCCAAAAATGACCCATTTATCCCTATTGTCCAAGTACAACACATTCACAGGATCGCCTTATTCATGTTGCTTGTTATTTCACTTCCTCAAAGATCTTCAATAAATTAGTCAGGCATGATTTCCTTTTCTTAAAACCACGCTGACTCTGCATGTTTGCACTGAGTTTTTTGTTTAAGTGTCCTAACATCATCTCCTCAAACATCAATTCCAGAATTTTCCCCATGATAAATGTTATATAGCCCATAGTTTCCTGCTTTCTCTCTCCCTCCTATCCTGAAGAGGATTAATTTTCTAATTTTCAACTTAGAGACCTTTTCAAAATCTATGTAATTTTGGAAAATTAAAACCAATGCATCTACTATCTCAGCAGCCACTTCTTTTAAAGTCCTGGGACAAAGGTAATAGTGACCTGGGAATTTGTCAGCTTTTATTCTAAAAGATTTTTTAGTATGTTTTCCTGGTGATTGTAATTGCTTTAAGCTATTTCCTTTTACCTTTGAGTCACAATTATTTCTCTGTTATTTATATTTGAAGACAGATGCAAAACATACAAAGAACAAACAAAAAACAAAACAGCACGGGAAACAGACCCTTCGGCCCAACGAACCCGCGCCACCACCTCGATGTTCCCACTTCTACCCGTGATCCCTGTCTATGTTTATAGATCTATGCATTGAAACCAAATTTGAGACAATTTAGGGAGAATTTGTTCTGCCAATCAGCCTAAGAGCACATCTTTGGGATGTGGAGGAAACCGGAGCACCCGGAGAAAACCCACGCAAGCACGGGGAGAATGCGCAAACTCCCACAGACACAGGCCCAAATCCATGTATCTGCACAGCACAGTGATAGTCACTGAGCTGTCGTGTTGCCTATCAAATGGTCCAGGTCAAGCGTACACTAACGGCGTGAAGCACTAGGATACTCTCGAAAAATCCAAAAGCAACCCTCTCACGACCCATCGCATGTACACCCCTTGTTAGACAATAAGGTGGACCAAAGCACCTGTAGGATAAAAACAAATACATCAATATCATCATGACTCCCAAGGCTCATGATGCCTATTTTAACTCAGTTTTCTATATCCCTCCATTCCCATTCTGTTCACATGCCCATCTAAGTATCTCTTAAATAACTCCAGAGTGCCTGCCTCCACCACTTGGCAGCGCGTTCCATACCCCCACCATCCTCTGTGTGAAAATACTCCCTCTAGCATCCAAATTATACCTTACCCCCCTCACCCTAAGCCCGTGTCCCCTCGTGCTATTTAAGTCCATCCTAGGAAAAAGCTTAACCTTGTTTATCTATACCCCTCATAACATCTGTTCAATTTATCTGCCATTTCTTTATTTTTCATTATTAATTTCCCATTCTCACTTGCGAGAGGACCACATTCATTTTATTTGTTTTCTTTTAAATACTTGCAAAAGCTCGTTACCTGTTTATATTTCTAGCTATTCTTCTCTTGTACTCTAATTTCTCCCACGTTATAAATCTTTGTCATTTTTCCTGTTCTTAATATACTGTTCAACCTTCTGACTGATCTTTGCAGAAATACATGCTTTTTCTTCCAATTTGCTGCTATCTTTAACTTCCTTAGTTAAAAATGATATGTCCTTCCCTTAGGATCTTTCTTTCTCACTGGAACATATATTTTCTGAGTACACATCTCCTTAAGTGTCCGAAACTACATCTTTACTGATCTATCCCTTAACTTGATTTTCCAGTCCACCTCATCTAGTTGCCTTCCTGCTATCACATGAGAAGATGATGGCTCAGTGATATTATCACTAGACTACTGATCCAAAAATACAGCTAATGTTCTGGGGACCCAGGCTTGAATACCACCACATCAGATGGTGGGATTTGAATTCAAAAAAATACATCTACCAATGACCATGAAACCATTGACGAATGTGAATTAAAACCCCATCTGCTTCATTTAATATCCTTTAGAGAAGGAAATCTGCCATCCTTACCTGGTCTGGCCTACATGTGACTCCAGAGCCACAGCAATGTGGTTAATTCTCAACTGCCTTCAGCAATGGGGATGGGCAACGAATGCTAGCCAGCCGACCAACAATGCCCATATCCCGGAATGAATAAGAAAAAAAATGCCTTTATTTAAGATTAAAATATTGGTTCCCTTTTGGAAAAGGGAGAAACTCCTCAAATTTTAAGATAGCTATGAATAATGATAAGGCAGAACCTTGCTGAAAGTACTAAATTGGGGAAGGGCAAATTATGACATAATTAGGTAGGAGCTAGGGAGAGTTAATTGGGAGCAGCTGATATCAGGCAAGTCCACATTTGACTGGTGGAGTTGATTAAAGACCCACTGATCAGAGTTCAGGATCGGCATGTTCCAGTAAGGAGGAAGGGAAAGCATGGCAAGGTAAGGGATTCTTGGAAAACAAGGAAGGAATTTAGTTAAAAGGGAAAACCAAGCAAATGTTAGCTTTAGGAATTTGAAATGAGACAGGGCCTATGGAGAATATAAAGCAAGCAGGAATGAGCTCAAGAAGGAAATTGAGAGAGCTAGGAGAGGTCATGAAATGACATTGGCACATAGGGTTAAAGTAAATAGAACATAGAACACTACAGCACAAACAGGCCCTTCGGCCCACGAGTTGCATCGATCACATCTATACCTACCTATCCACAGACCTATCGATAACCCCCTATCCCATTCGTTCCCATATACTCATCCAGAAATCTTTTAAAAGACCCCAGCGAGTTCACCTCTACCACCTCCGACAGCAGCTGATTCCATTCACTCACTACCCTCAGTGAAAAACTTACCCCTAACATCCCCTCTGTATTTGCTTCCCTGCACCTTAAATCTATGTCCTCTCGTAGTGACCATTTCAGCTCGGGGAAATAGTCTCTGAGAATCCACCCTATCTATTCCTCTCAACATTTTATAAACCTCTATCAGGTGCCTCTCAACCTACGTCTCTCCAGTGAGAAGAGTCCCGGCTCCCTCAACCTATCTTCATAAGGCATACCTCCCAAACCAGGCAGCAACCTTGTAAATCTCCTCTGCACTCTTTCAATAGCTTCTACATCCTTCCTATAGTGAGGCGATCAGAACTGCGCACAGTACTCCAAGTGGGATCTGACAAGGGTAATATAGAGCTGCATCATTACCTCCTGACTCCTAAATTCAATTCCTCGATTAATGAAGGCCAGTACACCATACGCCTTCTTGACCACTTCCTCCACCTGCGAGGCCAATTTAAGAGTCCTATGGACCCGGACCCCGAGATCCTTCTGCTCTACAACACAGCTAAGACTCCTATCCCTTATATTGTACTTCTTCATCCCATTATTCCTGCCAAAATGGACCACTACACATTTATCTGCGTTGAAGTCCATCTGCCACTTCTCCGCCCAGTCTTGCATCCTATCTATGTCCCGCTGCAACTTTTGACATCCCTCCAGACCATCCACAACACCACCGACCTTTGTATTGTCAGCGAACTTACTAACCCATCCCTCCACTTCCTCATGCAGTTCATTTATGAAAATGACAAACAGCAAGGGTCCCAGAACAGATCACTCCACTGGTGACCGACCTCCACGCAGAAAAAGACCCATCCACAACCACTCTCTGCCTTCTGCCGGCAAGCCAGTTCTGGATCCACAAGGCCAAAGCCCCTGGGATCCCATGTCCTCTCACCTTCTCAAGAAGCCTTGCATGGGGGACCTTATCAAACGCCTTGCAAAACGTCCATATACACTACGTCCACTGCTCTTCCTTCGTCAAAATCTTGACGTATTTTCTACATGTATTAAAAACATGATGATAACAAGGGAGAGGGTACGACCACTCAATGGTAAAGGAGAAAACACGTGCTTAGAGGCAAAGGATGTCGTTGAGATCCTAAATGAGTACTTTGCATTGATATTCATGAAGGAGGAGGACATGGAGGATAGTGAAATTAGTGTACAGCATTCTAATATGCTACAGCATTTTGAGATCAAGATGTGATGTTGGGTCCCTTGAAGAGCATTAAGGTGGATAAATCTCCAGGACTCGATGCGATCAATCCAAGGTTACTCAGGAGGCAACAGAGGAGCCAGCTCGGGCCCTAACAAAGATCTTTGTATCCTAGCTAGTTACTGGAAATGTCTCGGAGGACTGGCGAGTAGCTAATGTTGTTCCTCTGTTCAAAAGAGAAGAAAGGCATAATCCAGGAAGGTTGTCAAAGGATACAGTGAGATATCAATACAGACAGAACGGTGGCACAGAGGATAACACTGCTGTCTCACAGTGCCAAGGACCTGATTCAAATCCAGCCTCGGTTTGTGTGGAGTTTGTACACTGTCCCCATGTCTGCGTGAGTTTCCTCTGGGTTGTCTGGTTTTGTCCCGCAGTCCAAAGATGCACGGATTAGGTTGATTGGCAATGCCAGATTGATCCTGGAGTCAGGGGATTAGCAGGGTAAATATGTGGGGTTATGAGAACAGGGATTGGGTGGGATTGTGGTCAGTGCAGATTCAATGGACTGAACGGCTTCCTTCTGCATTATAGGGATTCTATGGTTAAGATGCAAGTGTGGGCAGAGATATAGCAGTGGAGTTTAATCCAGTAAGTATGAATTGCCGCACTTTGGGTTAAGCGCTGAAATCCCTGCAGCACAGAAAGAGGCCAATCTGCCCACCAAGTCTGCATTGTCGGCAATTCGACCTAGGCTCTATTCTTGTAACCCCACATTATTGCCTTTATTGGTCAGGCATTGAGTACAAGAGTCAGGATGTCATGTTGCATTTTTTATAAAACTTTGGTTCAACCACACAGAGCATTGTGTTCAATTCTGTAGCCACATGAAGGATGTGGAGGGTCTGAAGACGGTGCATAAGAAGATTGGATTAGAGGTTATAAGCTTTAAGAGAAGGCTGGACAAACCATGGCTGTTTTCTCTGGAGCAGAGGAGGGTGAAGGGAGACTTGATACAAGTCTATAAAATTACGAGAGGCACAGATGGGATAGGGTTGACAGTCAGAATCCATTGAAATGTCTAATACATTAGAGAATATGCACTTAAGGTGAGAGGTGCGAGTTCATAAGAAATTTTCAAGTTTGCTGATGACACCACCATAGTGGGCCGGATCTCAAACAATGATGAGATGGAATACAGAAAACAGACAGTCTGGTGAACTGGCGCAATGATAATCTCCCCCTCAATGTCAACAGAACAAAGAAGACAGTGAACAACTTCAGAAGCGTAGTGGAGCACATGTCCTGTTTACGTTAATAGAAATGAAGTGGAAATGATCAAGAACTTCAAATTTCTAGGTGGCCAGATCACCAACAACCTGCCTGGTCCTTTCATGCCAATGCCTCTATTTTCTAAGGGGGCTAAGGAAATTTGGCATGTCTGCTACGATTCCCGCCAACTTTTATAGATGCACCATAGAAAGTAGTCTCTCTGATTGTATCATAGGTTGGTATGGCTCCTGCTCTGTCCAAGGCTGCAAAAATCTACAAAAGTCATAAAGCCATCAGGCAAACCAGCCTCATATCCATTGACTCTGACTACATTTCCCGCTACCTCAGAAAAAGTCAGCATAATCAAAGATTCTACATACCCTGGATATTCTCTTTCCACCATCTTCCATCGGAAAAAGATACAAAAGTCCGAGGACACATACCAACCAACTCAAGAACAGCTTCTTCCCAGCTACCAACCGACTTCCCTTGTATTAAATTGATCTTACTCTGCATCCAAGCTATGACTGGAACACTATATTCTATAATATAATATCAAGGGCACACTCTTAGCAGTGTAGAGCATCAAAATAACCTTGGAATCCAGTCCACGGGACTCTTAAATCAACTTCACAGGTGAAGGATGTGGTCAAGAAGGCATATGGTGTACTAGCCTTCATTAATTGAGGGATTGAGTTTAGGAGTTGGGAGATAATGCTGCAACTTTATAAGACCCTAATCAGACTGTACGCAATTCTGGTTGCCTCATTACAAGAAAAATGTGGAAGTTATTGAAAGGGTGCAAAGGAGACTTACAAGGTGTTGCCTGATTGGGTGGCATGCCTTATGAGGCTGGGTTAAGGAAGCTTGGTCTTTTCTTCCTGAAGAGACGAAGGATGAGAGGTGACCTGATAAAGGTTTCTAAGATGTTGAGAGGTATAGGTCGGATGGATTCTGAGAGGCTATTTCCCAGGCCTGAAATGGTCGCTACAAGAGGACACAGGTTTAAGGTACTGGGGAGTAGGTACACAGGAGATGTTAGGGATAAGTTTTTCACTCAGAGGGTGGTGGATGAGTGGAATCTATAAAATTACGAGAGGCATAGATGGGATAGGTTTGACAGTCAGAATCCATTGAAATGTCTAATACATTAGAGGATATGCACTTAAGGTGAGAGGAGGGAGTTCATAAGAAATTTTCAAGTTTGTTGACGACACCACTATAGTGGGTCGGATCTCAAGCAATGATGAGATGGAATACAGTGGTAATAGAGGCAAACTCATTGGGGTCTTTTAAGAGACTTCTGGATGAGTACGTGGGATTTAAGAGGATTGAGAATTATAGATAGGCCTTATAAATACGACTAATAGATAGGGATATGATCAGCCCAACATGTGGGCCGAAGGGCCTGTTTGTGCTGTAGTTTTCTATGTTCTATATTCTGCTCTCTCTCTTTCCTTCTCTACGTCTGTACAGTGCACAAGAAGCAACACTTTTCACTGTATACTAATACGTGATAATAATAAATCAAAACAAATTGATGCAAATTTTTAATATAAAGTGATATTGTCTGGAGCGTGCTACCAGGGGTGGCAGCACAGATAATAATAAGAGCATTTAAGTGACTTTTAGATAAGTACATGGATATGCCAGGATCAGAGGGATATGGACCAAAAGGGGCTATTTTAATTTGGCATCATATTCGGTACAACATCTTGGGCCAAAGGGTCTGTTGCTGTGCTGTACAGTTTTATATTCTATTCAATCCAATTATTTTTTTCAAGTTCTGTTCCTTTATTGAAACTAATTCTTTCAGTTTATCATTTTCACACATTTCTTGACTTCCTAGTATTTCTGAGTTTTTTTTATTTTCCTCCATGAAGGCAGAGGCAGTGTAATTGTTTACTTTCTCCACTATTTCCCTATTCGCCATTATAAATTTCCTGTCTCCACTTGTAACAGGGACACGTTTATCCTTGCTAATCTTTTCAGTCTCGGTCACCCTGTAGCCAAATCTTCTTAATGGCTATTAAATCACATCTTTTTATCTCCTTTTTCACATTAAGCACTTTATTGTTTTCAAGCAAAACGTAATATTTTTGATCCACAGTCACTTTTGTACTTTACCATAGTTAGTTTAAATACATGCAGTCCTGGTAACAAAGATCATTTACCACCTGGAGATTCCCATCCAAGCCACATACTATTCTGACTTAGAAATATATTATTTCTTTACTACTGCTGAGTCAAAATCCTGGAACTCCCTCCTTAACAGCCATATGGGTGTATCTACATCAAATGGACTCCAGTGGTTCAAGGTAGCAACTTACCACCATCACCTTCTCAAATGCAATTACAATTGGACACTTAATGCTAGCCTGGTGAGCAATACTCATATGAATGAATTTTTTAAAAAAGTTGGCAAAATTAGAATCCATCTGGAATCTTGAAATAAATTTAGTTAGGTTAGGTAGTTTTAGAGTTGGTGAGGAAAGGCAATAACTGCTATGCAAGGGGTTATTTGTAATTATCAACATCGTCCTTAAAACGATTGGCACGCAGCAAATCAATCAGTTGGCCAGGAGACCAATATTTGAGAGGCAGACTCTGCCACAAGTGCTGCATATATGAAGTGGTCATCTGAGCTCATTGTGAGCTCTTGTTTTTGGTGGTGACATCTACTATCAAATTTCTGTACCTACTGATGTCACCATGATGCATACCAGCCCACAGATGATGATGTCATTTTCCACTGAATGTTTAGACCCTTCTCATCATGCTTGCAAGCAACCTTGAAGCATAGCTTTACTACTGATTCTGGCTATCTTACCACACAGGTAATCCTTGGGTAGGTGACCACTTCCAACCAGCATATATGTCTCAGCCAGTGAAATCACTTCTGCAATATTTGCCAACTCTTTCCAATGGGAAGACATACTATTAATTTAACGTAGCAATTGTTCACCATTTGCCATTTTCTGTTACAAATATACATTTTAGGATACTGTGTTCTATTACAGTTTAATAATTTATTTGGTATAAAAGCCTTAAGTAAGTTTTAAAAAGAAGGATTCTGTGAAGGCATGGTATAGCACCACTGCCAAAAATACACTTAGGATTATTTGTTTCATACTATGGAAATGCCACAAATTTTGAGGACAATAAAAACCCACTGGAACATGCTACATTAATTACATGGAACATGGAATCCGAAAATATCTAGAGTTGGAAAAAAACAAGGCAGAAGAAATCCAGAAGTCGAACATCTTTTTAGACACAAAAATAAAGCAGTAACTTCTGGAAACTTCTTTTAGTTTTGACTGACTCAGATATATACAGTTTCAATGAGGTGTATATAACTGGTTTGTCTCAGATGGAAGGCGATGGCATAGTGGTATTATCACTAGGCTATTAATCCAGAAACACAGCTAATGTTCTGGGCATCAGAGTTCGAATCCTTCCACAGCAGATGATGGAATTTGAATTTAATAAAAAAAATCTGGAATTAAGAATCTACTTATGATCATGAAATCATTGTCGATTGTCCCAAAAACCCATCTGGTTCACTAATATCCTTTAGGAAGGAAATATGCCATCCTTACCCGGCCTACGCGTGACTCCAGAGCAACAGCACTGTGATTGACTCTTGAGCTGCCCTCTGAAATGGCCTAGCAAGCTACTTAGTTCAAAAGCAACTAGGGATGTCCACTAACCTCTGGTCAGCCAGCAATAACCATATCCCACAAATGGATTTTAAAAAAAAACATATATGGAGCTTCACTGTCCAAGGCACATCTCATAATACAACTTGCCCAGAAAATTAAAGGCTTTCTCTTTACTGGTTGATCAAACAGCAATGCTCATTCTAGACAGGGAAGTCCCTGCATTATTTACCTGAGATGACATCTGTGTGGTGGACATGAGCACAGTTCCTTAGCATGGTATAGACAAACCAGCTGGTTGGATTTACAAATGCATGAGATTGCAGACAAGAAACAAGTAGTCTTGCACTTTGCACATTGTCGCTCATCATCAGGCAATAACTCGAATTTCTCCCTCACAGAATCAATTACTCCCTATAATGAGGAAAACAGATTAATTTATTTTCAATGAAAATTTATATTCATGTTTCATCTAACTTTCAGTTATTTCTGCAGTGTTCAGGTTTGCTAAGAGGTTAGCAGAAAACAGCCATGTCAATAGCTTAGATTTTATGCAAAAAAACCTATTCTGAAATATCCTTAAGAGGAATTGTATAAAAAGATATTTATATAGACATTCAAAGCAACAAAACATTCAACCAGAATGTCCCATCACAATTCTAACTACATACTAGTTCATCACATCCTTTTGTCTAACCAAGCAAACAGTACAGCAGAAAATGAATCAATGGTTCCTGCAGCTATGTTAATTACCTGTGTTGCTTGAAGGAACATAACTACCTGGCAATTTTAGAGGTCAGAAGGTCCTCAACCATTTCAAAAACACGTCAGGCATTATAGGACAGTTGGCTTCAGGTTTATTTTGTAAAAACATTACTCACAACAGACAACGTGTTTTGATTTGCTCCACTCAGATGGATACGGGCAGGCTGCATGGAGTAACAGTGTTTAGCACGGCTGCTTTACAGCACCAGGATTCAATTCCTGGCTTGAGTCACTGTCTGTGTGGAGTTTGTGTTGTGCTGAAACCCCCATGTCTGCATGGGTTTCCTCCGGATGCTCCCATTTCCTCCCACAATCTGAAAGATGTTTTGATTGGATGCATTGACCAAATAGGCACTGCGGTGAATAGGGGAATTTCACAGCAATTTCATTGCAATGTTAATATAAGCCTTACTTATAACTAAAAAATAAACTTTAACTTGAACTTATTTTTGAAGGTTCCAATTTTCCTGTAGTTAAATGAGAACCCCAATTCTAAACCATAAGTGGGAAAATTCTATCTTGCAATCTGAAATTCTGCATTGATTTCAACTCAACTCTAAGAAATATGGGACCCATGACATTTTGTATCTTTGTAAGTCTTACAGGGCAAGTAAAGGGAAATATCACTGAAAACTATGAGAAAGAAAAAAGATGACAAGAACTTACAGGGTGAAAGCCAACGGGGCCGGGGCGAGGGGCTGCACGGCGCAGTCTCAGAGCGTGGGATCGGGGAACAGGGGGCGAACTGGGGCTGGGGCTGCATGCAGGAGGACCTCTGAGCAGGGATGGGCCAGGTGCCTCAGATCAGGAGTGGCCCAGATGTCTCAGACCAGGGGTGGGGCTCTCAGAGCAGGGGGCATGCTGGCAAGGTCCTCACAGCAAGGGGTGGGCCTCGGAGTATGAGGTGCCAGAGATTGCTAACCTTTTCACCAAGGCCCAATGTATTGAGAATCCAACTTTCTCTCATCCTAATTGTGAACAAATGCGAGCAAATGAAGTAGCATCATTCTGCCCAATAAAATTGACAAAAAAACTAAAATTGAAATATGATGTTGAACAAGAGAACCTTTTTGTTATATGTACATTTAAGAAATAGAGAAGACTTCAATTAATTTGTTTTGGTATGTTCGGTATCTTTCTCTGGGATTCCCTAAGTACTCTTAGGAAGTCAAAAGGGTTCTGTGGCCTGAAAAGTTTGAGACACTGGACTGGATAAATTCGTTAAAAGGCAAGTCAGTAGAGAAAAGATAACAGATATTTCAAGAGATATTTCAAAACTCTCCCCAAAAATACATACGACTGAAGAAAGACTCCACCAGAAAAATGCACACGCATGATTAACTAAGTTTCAAATTGGATGAAAAAGCACATAAGCTACTGGTAGGCCATAAGATTGCTGGTTTCTAAAACTTTATTAGAGAGTGACCAAACAGAAGATAAGAAATATAAAACCAGTCAGTAAAAACTTATAAAGTTAGAACAAGAAGAGTGGCTAAATAAAAATTAGTTTGTTAGAAGATCAGACTGCTCGCCACAGTATCACGATTTTCTCAGCAAAGACATAAAAAGGATAGTAGAAAATCAAGAGGCAAAAGGGAGGGAGCAACTTAAAAATAATAACTATCATGAATGAAAAAAATGACAGGAAAATTTACAAAACTGAAGGCAGACAAATCCCCTACTGTTGACAGCCTTCATCCTTAAAATAAATGGTGCAGAAACACATTGGTTGTAATTTTCCAAAATTCCTTTGATTATGGAATGGTCTCAGCAGATTGAAAACCAAAATACCTCTATTCAAGAAAGGAGGAAAACAGAAAACATGAAATTACAGGCCAATTAGTCTAAATTCTGTCACTGGGGAGAATGTTTGAAACGATTACATTATTATTATAATAATAATAATACAGGAACATAGGAACGCAAGTAGACAAATTCAGCCCTTCGAGCCTGCTCTGTCATTCAATTAGATTATGGTTGATCCTTCCCTGGTCTCAGATCCGTCTCCCTAGTTGTTCCCCATATCCCTTTATCCTCTTTTTCTTTTTAGAAATATTTTTATTGCCTTCTTAAAACCATTCATTGATTCAGACTCTACCATGCCATGAGGCAATGACTTCTACAAATTTACCACCCTCTGTGCGTAGTTGTTCCTTCTCAACTCATATTTTAAATCTATCTACTGTTTCACAACCTATACCTGTGGCCTTTGCTCTAGATTGCCCCATAAGAGGAAATATTTGTCTATGGTTACTCTGTTAATTCCTCTTAAAATTTTATGTACCTTGATAGATCCCCTCTTATCCTTCTAAACTTCAGCAAGTATGAGTCCAAACTGTTAATTTTTCCTTATGTATCCACTCTTTCATCCCAAGAATCAATTTGGTGAACCCCCTCCGAACTGCTCCAATGCCATCAACTTCCTTCCTCAAACAAGGAGATCAAAACTGGACACAATACTCTAGCTGTGGTTTCACCAAACCTTATACAATTGCAAAGCATTTCTCTACTTTTATGCTCCAGTCCTTTTGCAATAAACGCCAAAATTCCATTTGCCTTTTTTATTACACACTGTACCCTCATACCGACTTTCTGCAATTCATAATCAAAGACACCCAGATCCCTCTGTCTGAACACATATTAAATCTACTTTCCAGGGTAGTAAGGGCGTGGAATGTCCTGCCTGCAGCAGTTGTGGACTCGTCAAGTTTAAGGGCGTTCAAATGGTCAATGGATAGGCATATGGATAGCATTGGAATAGTTTAGGTCAGAGGGTCATAAAATTGGTTCCATTGGTTGGCGCAACATCGAAGGCCAAAGGGCCTGTACTTGCTTTGACTTTCCAATTATCTCCTCCTTAATGACTGATTCCAGCAACTTGCCCACCACAGAGGTCAGGCTAACTGTCCTATACTTTTTGCCTCCCTGCCTTTTTGAACAGGGATGTCACATTAGCTTATTTCAAATCCACCAGGATCTTCTCAGAATCCAAAGAATTTTGAAGTATAATAGCCAATGCATCTATTACTTCTGCTGCCACCTCTTTCCTCAGGCCAAAATAATTACCTCTGCCTAATGCTAAAACTCTAGTGTTGCACTCTATGCAAAAAAAGACAATCTGAATCTATAATTCTAGCATCCTGTGGTTATTCTTTTCAAGAGGATCTATTTATCAACCATTCTTCGTTTATAATAGGGAACTAAAATAACCTACTCCCTGATCTGATTGGTTCCATAATACAATCCCTTATCCACTCTATGAAATCTCCCTCAAAGCTATCTTTGCCAATTTGTTTAATCCAGTCAAAATGCCTGTTAAAATCACCCATGATTACTGCGACGTCCTTCTTACAAGCCCTCGTTGTTTTTTGCTTTATACTATGCCCCAATTTGGAGGTATTGTTTGGGGGCCAGTAAGTTTCTCCCACTAAGGTGTTTTCTCCTTTGGTTCTTATTTTCACCCAGATCGATTCAACATGTTGCCCCTTAGTGCCAATATCATTTCTTCATGTTATCTTTAACCAAGAAAGCAACTCCACTTCCTATTCCATCCTGTCTATCCTTTCGGAATACTGAGTACCCTTAGAATTCAACTCTCAGTCCCAGTACCCCTGCAGCCAAGTTTCAGTAATCACACCAAATCATAGAAACAGAGGTTTACAGCATGGAAACAGCCCATTTGCCCAACTTATTCATGCTGCCCAGTTTTTACCATTAAGTTAGTCCCAACTGCCTGTGTTTGGCCTATTTCCCTTGATACCCATCTTACCCATGTAACAGTCTAAATGCCGTTTAAAAGACACAATTGTACCCTCTACTGTTTCTACTACTACCAAAATATGCTGCTAGAGATTGCAATTTGTTAAATCAGTTGCAGCTACTGTTTACACATTGGAAATTGGAACTTTTGCTCTCTCCCAATTTGTTACTCCATATCTGCATCAGGTGCTGCTGATGTTCATTCTTCACCGCCACCCCATGTTAGTCACTGCATGTTGACTATCTCAGTGCAGGTCATCCAGTCAGGGCAGGCCACAGCCCCAGACCCATCCCGCCCTCACACTCCACCCCAGCCATGCCCCTGCTCCAGCCCTACCCCACAGTCCCTGAACATGCGCATTTGTCTGTATTTGTGCCATGAGCTCATTGATCTTATTCCGAAGCGGAAGTTTAAAAAATCATAATGCAATAAAGGCAGAGTCAATTTTGTGAAAGGGAAATTGTGCTTTGACAAATTTATCACTTCTCTGAGGATGTAATAAACAGAGATGACAAAGGGAAATGAGTAAATATAATGCATTTGGATTTCCAAAAGACATTTGAAAAGGCATCATATAAAAGGTAACTATATAAGAGCATATTTGTTGGAATATGGATAGAGGATGGACAAGAAACAGAGTCCTGTAACTAGTGAAACGCCTTAGCATTTGGTGCTGTTTTACAATCGTTATTAATGATTTGGATGAAGGACCTGATTGTATTGCAGCAAATTTGTTGATGGCATGTAGGTAATAAACCAAGTTATGAGGAGGTTACAAAGATTTATTAAAGTAGTGTGGAGCACATTAGTAAGAAAGTTTTTCTTAAATCGCATAGTGCAATGGTGAAGCCACAGTTAGAGTACTCTGTACAGCTTAAATTACTTTTTTTTATTTATTCACAGGACATGGTTATTGATAGCTAGACCAGTATTACCTAAATGCCCTCCCTACAGAGTGGCATGATGGCACAGCAGTTGGTACTGCTGCCTCTCAGCGCCATGGACTCAAGTTCGATTCCCAGCTTGCGTCAGTATCTGTGCAGAATCTGCAAATTCTCCGTGTCTGCGTGGATTTCCTCCAGGTGCTCCAATTTCCATCCATAGTTGGAAAGATGTGCTGGTTAGCTGCGTTAGCCATGCTAAATTCTCTTTCAGTATACCCAAACAGGCACCAACTGGAGTGTGGCGACTAGGGGATTTTCACAGTAACTTCACTGTAGTGTTAATGTAAGTATACTTATGACACTAACAAATAAACTTTATATAATCAGGGAGATATTTAGATTGGAAAAACTTAGATTCACTAGGCTAACTTATGAGGAAAAATTGAGAAGGCTATAGCTATCGGAGTTTAGAAGAACGAGAAGTAATCTTATTGAAATATATAAGAAACTGAAGGGGCTTTATCCAAGAGGATACCTCCAAGGGGGAAATCTAGAATTATGGCATACTTAAGAAAAGGATTCCCCCGTCTAATATGGAAATTAGGAAGAATTTCTTTGCTGAGGTTGATAGTGTTTGAACTTCCTTACCCAGAGAACAGTAGAGAATAAATGATTGAATACAATCAAGGCTGTTATATAGATTTCTGATTGACAAGAATCCCACAATGGGAGAAAAGCAGGAAAATGGAGTTAAGACCATTATCAAATCAGCCACGATCTTACTGATTGGTGAGGTAGACTCAAAGAGCCACATGTCCCAGTGAAAGGTCCTTTAACAAGTCTGCCCAAGCAGTCAGCTGATTCCAGAGACAACAACTATCTCCATTACATCCCCAATTCCCCAGAATGAAATATAGTGGACAGAGTTCTTTTAAGCGAACTGGGTTTACCAGATCAAGAAATTTCCTGATTCAAACTTCCTGTGTTGTTAGCGAAAATCCAGACCACAGCTCAGGTATCATTCTTGTAAACCTTTCTTGCACTTTCTCCAATGGTTCTATATGTACAGCAGGATCAAGGGGTTGAATGGCCTAATCTTGCTTTTATTTCTCATCTTCTTGTTTGAGAAGGCATGAAATAAAATTGAAATTTCAAATTGGGGTGAGGGTCTAAAGAAAAAGCACAATAATTTTATATTTAATACACTGGGCAAATAGTGAATCAGGATAAGTTAGTGAGGGTGAGTGTTTGAATGATAGGATACACAAAGCAAGTTTTGCACAGGATGGTCTTTATGGTAATGCATGTGCTTCATGGCAGAGCAAGGGCCATGTTGAGCTTATAGGTAACAGACACATCAGAGTTCAACAGCATGGAGACTGGAGATGGAACAGGAGCAGACATATATTGAGGTGAAGGCAAACAGTCGTCCTCATTACAAGCATTAACAAAATGACCTTTTGTTTCATAATTACTTATTTTCTGCAGCACTCACCATTTTGCAAACAGCCTCCCGTAATTTCTTCTCCTCTTCAATCATAATGATCATATCCTTATAAACAGCAGATGCCAAAACTACATCCAGATCTTTCCACTTGGATGCCATCTTACAAATCATCTCATCGTGAGAAAAAACACAGTAACGATTCAGGAGACGATAATGTTCTACACACTGTCGGCCCATTGGCAGCTATAAGATAAACACACTCAACAGGACATATCTTTCAAACAGTAGTTTGAAAATACATTTCAGATGGATTGGCAAGTGTAAAACGTGAGAGCAAAGTTTTTGGACCTTAAGGTGATATGCATTTTCAATGTTAACACCAGGGGACTCCAAAACATTACAACTTCTATTTCAATGCTCCTTGATCTAGTAACAAATAAAGTCCATTCAGTTATTAATCAAGATGTTAAAATATAAATTACCTTTTATTTCTATATGAAGCTTCAGAAAGTGTTACTCTGTATTTCTCCACATATATACCGAAAGTGCACACTTACCCAGTCCATTGTGCAGAAATTTACAGCTTCTGCAAAGTTGAAGCCCTGGTTAAAGCCACTGTGATAGGCTCTGGGAAACGTGATGACAAACTCCCCAGCACACTGGTTTGTCCTATAAACCTGTATTGAGAAAAGAGATCTTATAGTAAATATCGACAGACTGCAATCAACAGAATAATGGACACAGCTAACCAGTGTTGTGCCTACTATTTTTTTCAGTGAATAATTTCTGGAAGCAAGATTTTATAATTTAAAATAAATCTGACGAATTTAAGAGAAAATGTTTTCAACCAAATCTGTTGCATAATTAAAAATATTACACTGGCATACTGCATGATCAGAAGTTCCTCTGCAGCATCAATGTCAATTCAACTTCATAAATTCACACAGTTCCATAAAAAATTTCAAATGCTGTTTCTAAACAACAGCCACATGGTAAATAAAAAGCGACACTTTATCATGAATTGCTCTACACAATCATCCAAATCTTACAGTCAGCATTAGAACCCCTTATCCAACACTGATTAAGCAGAAAATCACCCTTTTACCTACATGCAATCTTTCTGTCTAAACTTCCAATGGGACAATCCTACATAACTTCCTCAGTGCAGGAGAGCATCAAAGAGAATCTGTGCAGGCAGCATGCCCCCTTTTTACTGCATTAACTGCCATTTTCTAGTGATTGTTTAAAGATCATCAAGCTTTTCAATGTGTCAATGGGTTGGTGAGTAAATAGGTTGGTGGATGAGGTACGTAGGTCAGGGGATAGATTGGCAGATGGCTAGGGTGATAGCTGAGTACTTTGGTCTGGAGTAGTTAGGTGATCGAATGGGAGGGTTGCATATTTACCCAGGGGTTAGACAAGGATTTTATCTAACAAGCACGGCACGGTGGTCAGTGTAGCACTGCTGCTCATAGTGTCAAAGATCTGGGTTCAGTTCTCTGGGTGACTGTGTGGAGTTTGCAATGTTCTCCCCACATCTGCATGTGCTTGCTCCAAATGCTCCAGTTTCCACTCACAGTCCAAAGATGTGCTGTTAGGTGGATTGGCTATGCTAAATTGCCCTTTAGTATCTCAAGGTGTGTAGGTTAGGGAATTAACCGGATAAATATGTGGGGTTAAGAGGATAAGGCCTATTTAAGATGCTTTTGTTGGAGAGTCAGTGCAGACTAGATGGGCCAAATGACCTCCTTTTACATGGTAGGGGTTTTATGACAATCAATTGCAGATCCTGGGCAGGACTTTTTGACCTCACTCATCCTGAAACCATAAAATCCCACCCAAGTCAAAGGACCTTCCCATTGTCCATTCCTCACCTACTCTAAATTCCATGGCAGGCAGGGAAATGAAATTCCAGCTCATAGATTACTATTCAGGTAACAATTTTTGTTCATTTTATAGCATGTGGGTGTTGCTGGTTAGACAAACATTTATTGCCCATCCCTAGTTGCCCTTAAGATGCTGGTGAGCTGCCTTTTTGAACTGCTGCAACCCCTGAGGTATAGACACACCTACAATGCTGGTTATGTCTTCAAAGGACTCGAGCAAGATTTTGACCCAATGATAGTTAAGGAATGGTGATGTATTTCCAAGTCAGGATGGTGAATGTTTTGGAGGGGGAACTTCCAGGTGGTTGTATTCCCATGTATCTGCTTCTAGATTGTAGTGGTCATTAGCTTGGAAGGTTTTGCCAAAGGAATCTTGGTAAGTTCTTGTAATGTATCTTGTGGATGGTACACACGATTGCCATTGCTCAGACGCAGCAAATGGTGGATGGAGTAAATGTTTTGTGGAATGGTTAGCCATCAAGTAGACTGCTAGTCCTGGATGGTATCAAGCCTCGAGTATCATTGGAGCTGAACTCATCCAGTCAAATGGACAGTATTCCATCACACTCCTGACTTGTGCCATGTAGATGATGGATAGGCTTTAGGGCATCAAGAGTGGAATTACATATTGCAGGTCTGGTAGCTACAATATTTATATGACTAGGCTACTTCAGTTTCTCGTCTTTGGAAATCCAGATAGATAGTAGGGGACTCAGTCATGCCATTGAATGTCAATGAGTGATGGTTAGATCCTCTCTTGTTAGAGATGGTCATTACCTGACACTTGAGGCACAAAAGGTACTTGCCACTTGTCATTTCAAACCAGGTCTGTAGCATTTGTTCATGGACTGCTTCAGTTTCTGATAAGTTGTGAATAGTGTTGAACAGTGTGCAGTCATCAATGAACATCCCCACTTATGATAGAAGGAAGGTCATTGATAAAGCAGCTAAGGATGGCTGGGCCAAGAACACTGGACCAAAAAAGGAATTCTTGTGTGATCTCCTGGAGCTAGATTCTTAACCTCCAATCACTACAACCATCTTTCTTTGTGCCAGGTATGACTCTAACCAGCAGAGTTTTCTTGTCAATTGCCACTGACTCCAGTTTTGCAAGGGAAAGTCAGAATCAAAATCAGGAATCCAACTAACTGAGTCTGAGAACTTTTTGAAGGGTCCCAGGGAGATAGAGAATTATCCACCAGACATTCAAACTTCTTCGGTAATATCTACAGAGTTAGTGTGATGGGGTTTCCAAAACATACTGGGTCGTATATCCAATCTTTGTCAATCCAGAAACCAGAAGATCTGAACCAATATTTATAATTTGAGACAGTACTTCATTATTCAGTGCCCTCCTTGTCTTTTAACTTATGTTAAAAGTGTTTCAAGTCACACCTGCACACATTTCCAAGAAAAAATTAACGAATGACTCAAAATACATAATAATTCATATTTTTTTCAAATAATATTCTTAATTTCTATAGTTTAGTTTGCATCATACTTTCTCATACTGCCTACAGAAATACAACAGGAAGTTTTATGATACTCGCTCTGCCATTGCTAGAAAATTACACTGACCAGACACTTGAAAACGTTGTGTGTTCCTGTCCAGGTTAATTCCTAGGGTTCTAAGGTTCAAGGGTACACCTATTTAAGGGTAATTTACTTGTTGATAATATTTCAAATCAAAGAAGTCAACTCTGATTTAATGGCCAAAGGAAAATGGTCAAAGATAAGATGATATTAAATTCCATCCCCTGCTTCACTAGCCAGGTTAATCAGTTGGGAAGTCTTCCTGCTCGCAAACATCTGTCTTCACTTGATTACGCTTTAATCCCAGCTTTTGATTTCATAACATCATAAATGATTAAGAGGGCACTTCTTTCATGTGTTAGATAAAAAATGGTCTGCAACAACATCCTATTATGAAAGAAAGGATCTCCATCTTGCCCCCTATTTCAAAAGGGCAAAGAACGAAACAGCATGGGAAACAGGCCCTTCAGCCCAACAAGTCCGCGCCACCACTCCGATGTTCCCACCTCTACCCGTGATCCCTGTCTATGTTTACAGATCTATGGATTAAAAACCAAATTTGAAACAATCTAGGGAGAATTTGTTTTGCCAATTAGCCTAAGAGCACATCTTTGGGATGTGGGAGGAAACCGGAGCATCCGGAGAAAACCCACACAAGCACAGGGAGAATGCACAAACTCCCACAGACACAGGCCCAAATCCATGTATCTGTACAGCACAGCGATAGTCACTGAGCTGTCCTACGCTAATAAATTCCACTGGCTCACCACTCTTTGGGTGAAGTAATGTCTCCTCATCTTCGTCCTAAATGGTTTACTCTGAATCCTCAGAGTGTGATCCCTTGTTCTGGGCTCCCCCACATCAGGAACATCCTCCCCGCATAATCCTGTTGAGACCAGTTAGAATTTTATAAATCTCTATAAAATCCCCCCACCTCATTCATTGGAATCCCAGTGAAAATAATCCTAACCTAGTCAATCTCTCCTCACACATCACCTGCAGAATTAGCTTTGTAAACCTTCTCTGCACTACTTCAAGAGCAAAATATCCTTCCTCAGAGAAGGAGACCAAAACCACATACAATTTTCTAGATGTGGCCTCACCAAGATTTGTATAGTTGCAACAACACATCCTTGCTCCTGTACCCAAAACCTCTCACAATGAAGGCTAACATGCCATTTGCCTTCTTTACCGCCCGCATGCTTACATTCAATGACTGGTGTACAGTCCCCCCTCCCAATTTAAAGCCATTCAGGTAGCAATCTGCCTTCTTGTTTTTGCTTCCAAAATGAATAACCTCACACATATGCAAATTGTACTGCATCTGCTATTGATTTGCCCACTCACTCAACCTTTCACCCAATCAGCACTGATCCCTGTGGCACACCACTAGTTATTCCTGCCAATTTGACAAGTACCCATTAATTCCTACTCTTTGTTTCCTCTCTACCAACCAGTTTTCTATCCACCTCAATACACTTCCTCCAATCCCACGCACTTTAATCTTGCGCGATCGTCTCTTCTGTGGGACTTTTGTCAAACACTTTCTGAAAGTCTAAATATACTACATTTACTGGTTCCCCCTTGTCAACTCTATTAGTTACATCTAAAGAATTCCAACAGATTTGTCAAGCATGATTTCTCCTTCATAAATTTGACTGTGTCTGATCCTGCCACCTCTTTCTAAATGCTCTGCTATAAATGGATAATAGATTGGAGAATTTTCCCCACTGCTGATGTTAAGCTTACTGGTCTATATTCCCTGTTTTCTCTTTATCTCCATTTCTGAATACTGGAGTGACATTTGCTACCCTACAATCTGCAGCAATTGTTCCAGAGTCTACAGAATCCTGAAAGATGACTACCAATGCATCCACTATTTCTAAAGCCACTTCCTCAAGTAGTCTGGGATGTAAATTATCAGGTATCGGTGTCAAGACCCCATCTATTCACAATATATATCAATGATCTGGATGAGGGAACAAAATGTAACATCTCAAAGTTTACAGATGATACCAAGTTGAGTGGGAGAGTGAACTGACGAGGATGCAGAGAACCTTCAGAATGATCTGAACAGGTTGGGTGGGTGGGCTAATCAATGGGGATTTATCTGCCTTCAATCCCATCAACTTTTCCAGTACCATTTCTCTATAACATTGATTCCCTCAGTTCTTTCCTTTCACTAAATCTTGCAATCTCCAACATTTCTGGCATCTGATTTGTGTTCTCTTTTGTGAAGGCAGAACCAAAGTATGTATTCAGTTGCTCAGCCATTTCTTTGTCCCCTATTATACATCCCCCCACTCCACCTTTCTGTCTGTACAGGGCCTACATTTGTCTTCACCAATCTTTCTTTTCATGTATCTATAGAAACTAAGTGTCAGTCTTTATGTTCCTTGCAAGCTTACTTTCATACAGTACTGCTTCCAATCCTCAGACTTATTATTTTTCTTGGCCAATCTGTATGCTCCTTTTTTAGATCGAATACTCTCTAATTTCCTTTGTAAACCATGGATTGACCCTCTTATGCATTTTGTTTTTGTGCCAGACAGGAATAAACAGTTGCTGCAGTTCCCCCATGCTTTGCCATTGTCTATCCAATTCCATCCCTTTAAGTAATACTGCCCAATCTATCAAAGCCAACTCATATCTCATATCCTTATGGTTTCCTTTATTAAGATTCATAATAATTCAACCAATGCATTTCTAACTTATTTTTAACAAAATTGTCCTGTAAATTTCATTAGCTGTTTGAGAGATGTTTGGATTAGGCACTACAATGGATGTTATGCAGAGACAGTTGAGTATTATTTTCTTGGACAGGATTAGCGTAGAGGTCACAGCTGGAAGTATTGCTTTAGTTGTGCTATCATAGTGATATGTTTACAGACTGGAGCACTAAACTTTAAATCATATCAATGAACAATCATAGGTTAGTGTTCTGCTAGGTTTTGGAAGAATGAATCAGGATTTAAAAATGCAAGTTGCTTTTATTTCCATACTGGAAGAACTGGAGAACTTAAATCAAATAATCAGGAATAAAAAGCTAGTACCAGTAATGGTGACCACTCAACTACTAGTGTTGTTAAAAACCCACCCAGTTTACTAATGGCTTTTGGGAAGGAAATGTGCTGTTCTAACCTGGTCTGGTCCACATGGTTGGCATGGTAACACCATGGTTAACACTGCTGCCTCACAGCGTCAAAGTCCCAGATTCAATTCCGATTGCAGATGATTGAGTGAAGTTTTCACATTCTCCCAGTGGTGTGTCTGTATGGGTTTCCTCCGTGCTCTGGTTTCCTCCCACTCTCCAAAGAAATGTGGGTTAGGTGGATTGGCCATGCTAAATTGCCCCTTAATGTCAGGGGGATTAACAGAGTGAATATGCAGGATGACAGGGTCTGGGTGGAATTATTATCAATGGGTTGAATGACCTCCTTCTGTACTGCAGGGACTCTACGATTCTATGATATATGACGCCAGACCCAAAGCAATGTAGTCACTTCTTAACTGCCTTCTGAAAGGCACTGAGTTACACCCAAGAAGATGATTTATCTTCACCTTCGCAATGGCTAATTAGAAATGTGTAACAAATATAAGTGAATAGATAGCAACAAGATTTGAAGGCAAATGCTAGGATAGGAAGAAATAGCTATTTGTTAAAGAGTTAGAATGAGACAAAGTGCAGAGAAATCAAGCATATTTCAGGAAATTTAACAATAGGTGGCATTTTCCGTGCATGCCCCCCACCCTTTATGCTGTGAAAGAGATGGCCCGGCACATGCTGGATTTTCCGGTCCTCCTAACATAAATGGATTTGGTTTCCTGTCATTCAAGGTCTTCCCGCCCCTCCACTCCACCCAATCTTAAGGGCTGAATTCAAAACGTAGAAATAGAGAAGCAGAGGATCTAAATGAAGAGTGACAAGCTTTTGTATACAAGTGGAATTGTCAACTGAGTAGTCAAGCAAAGGGGAGAGAGAGAGAGAGAGAGAGAGTTATTGCCAGTATTGCATTTTAACCACATTATGAATATTCATAATACAGTAACAGTACAGAGGAGATGTTAGAGGTAATTCATAATAGTACAGAGGAGATGTTAGAGGTAAGTTTTTACTCAAAGGGTGGTGAGTGAATGGAATCGGCTGCCATCAATGGTGGCTCAGGCGAACTCACTGAGGTCTTTTAAGAGACTTCTGGATGAGTACATGGGATTGGGAGTTACAGATAGTTCTATGGCCTGGTAGGTAATGATATGATCGGCACAACTTGTGGGCCGAAGGGCCTGTTTGTGCTATAGTGTTCTATGTTCATATTAATATCAATAATGCATTTTACTGGCCTGCTATTAAAATAATAAATGAAAGAAAAAAATTAAGTCATTGCAGTCAGTGTTGCGCCATGTTTCAAAGTAATGAGTAATTAAAAAATGCTGATTGTGCACAAAGTAAATCAGTCAAAATCAGTGGATTTTTTTTCCTCTATTAAGAACTTAAGAGGAATTATAATTTGATTACTTTAGCGTTTGAAATACTACATTATCTTTATTAGTCTGCAGTCATTCTTGAATGCATTTGCAAATTAATGCTGTACCTGCTCAGGTTTTTTTCTACTGAGGTTCAGTGAAAGAGGAATAGGAAGTTAGAGCAGGCACTTAGCACAGTATGAAAAACTTCTATTATCCTATCTTAACATGCAAAGACCAGAGGGGACTCCATGATAGGATGAATAAATGAGATTTTCCTGATGTTAGTAATACACAATTAATCAGATCGAGACAGCATTCTCAAAAATTTCTTTAGTTTCCCAAAGCATTCAATAAAGGTAAAATGAAATCTGTATAAGTGTCACAAAATGTGACTGATTAGCAAGACTGGCAGGCTTCAGAAATGGACCAAAAATTATTCGGCAGCTGTACATAGAATTGAAGCATGAATAAAGGTAATCAGTATATCCCTTAAAGACCAGTTACAAGTCTGTTACTGATTACGATGTATTGAATTAATCTGAAAAGTGGATAAGCAAATCTCTCCAAGCTATTCTAAGTAGGGACATAGGGTGGGGCCTGGGTGGGATTGTGATCAGTGCAGACTCGATGGGCCAGGTGGCCTTTTTTTGCACTGTAGGGTTTCTATGATTTCTTTCAAATAATAGTAACTTGAGAAGATTGCAAGTGGAAAGAGGCCAATGCAACCGGGAAGCTTGGCAGACCAGTGACAAATGTTACTACATGAATTAAAGCTGCAAGATTGAAGAAGTTAAATTGCATTGTTTTAAAGGACATAAAGGAGGGAGGAATGTGGGCATACAAGCAACTAGATCATGTTTGGCAACAGGAAAGAATAAGTAGGATTCTGGATTGTATACAATCAGAGGAACAATAACACATAACTAAAACATAATATATATATATATATATATATATATATGTGTATATATGAACATTTGGTGTCAAAAACCAAAAGCTGACCCTTAAAGCTTTAAGGTGACCCTTAAAGACATCATGCTGCCGAAGTCCTGAAGAAAACACTTGCCAGAGGAGGCCTCCAGTACATGTTAAAGTACAAAACAAAGGGAATAACCTACTTGACCTCATCCTCAACAATCATGATAGTCTCAGACACATCTGTTTTCACATAGAGAATAGCCTTTACCCTGTGTGTCATTGCCACTGTTTTAAATAGATTCAGAACAGACCTTCAAAACTGTGGGTCATTTCATAGAAACACAAAAAAAAGAAGGAAGCATAGACCGTTCAGTCTCGAGCCACTCTGCCATTATGATCATGGCTGATCGTCAAATTCATTAACCAGATCCTGCCTAGCTCACATATCCCTTGAACTCTTCAGCCCCAAGGGCTACTTCTAATTCCTTCTTGTAATTCACATTTTGGACTTAACTACTTTCTGTGATAGTGAATTCCACAATTTCTCTTCATCTCAGTCCTAAAAGGTTTATCCCGTATCCTCATACTATGACCTCTAGTTCTGGACTCCCCTATCATCGGCAACATTTCTTTGAATCTACCCTAATCATCTTAGAATTTTATTTATAACTTATTTATTCATGCCACAAATAATTAATAAATTAATACTGCAATAAAATTACTGTGAAAATCCGCTAGTCCCCCCTCACTCTTCTAAACTCCAATGAATAGAATCCTAATCAATTTAGTCTCTCCCTATATGACGGTCATGCCATGCCAGGAATCAGTCTGGTAAACATTTGTTTAGCAGTAGAAGTGCATTCAGCTGTGTGATGACACTATGCCTTTAAGAAAACTATTTTGTGGCATGTTTCTTGTGAAGGTTATGTTAAGATTCCTCTCTGTTTAAACGGTACTGCTTTGTCTGATTCAGGCAGCCCACCTGTTGAGAATACAGAATAATAACTACCAGTTACTGCGGTGTTTGATTTAGTAAGTTAATGTAGTTTTGTTGTCTGAGTTGTCCCCTGGGGTTTCAGAGTGATATTTAATTAGGCTCATTGACAAGAAAGTATCCTGTGGTAATGTGAGGAGTTAGGCTGACAGGTGAAAAAAACTCTCTCTTTGGATTTGCAAGGAGTAGCAGCTACTCTCTCTTTCATTGAGTCAAAGAGGATTTACAGCATAGAAACAGGCCCTTTGGCCCAACTTGTCCATGCCACCCTTTTTTTTAAATCCCCAAGCTAATCCTAATTGTCTGCATTTGGCTCTCTCTGTGAAACTGAAGTCTAGGACCTGTTATAAAATAGATCTCTCTCTCCAGAGGTGTTAAATGGCTTGAGGACCGGCAACCCATATAAGCCAACGTGTTTCTGCTAACTGCTTCTGAAGAGCAGTCTACAGCTATGAGGAATATTGTTTACATTGGAACTAATACAGATAGTTTAACAATAAAAAATTATACCTAGATGTGTTTAAGTATTTCCACTGGTAAAAGTTACACAAATTGTTTTTGTTTTAGTTAAACTATATCGCTAAATAAAGTTTGCTTGTTAAAAGCTTCCTACTAGGTCAATCACATCTTGATTGAACCACCTTATGATCACAATAATGCCAAAATCAAAAATAATCGGTATCATAGAACACTACAGCACAAACAGGTCCTTCGGCCCACGAGTTGTGCTGATCATATCAGTACTTACCAGGCCATACAACTATCTGTAACTCTCAATCCCATTAAATCCCATGTACTCATCCAGAAGTCTCTTAAAAGACCCCAGCGAGTTCACCTCTACCATCACTGACGGCAGCCGATTCCATTCGCTCACCACCCTGAGTGAAAAACTTACCTCTAACATCTCCTCTGTATTTGCCCCCTCAGCACCTTAAACCTGTGTCCTCTACAACGACCATTTCAACCCTGGGAAACAGCCTCCGAGAATCCACCCTATCTATTCCTCTCAACATCTTATAAACCTCTGAGATCACATCTCAACCTTGGTCTCTCCAGGGAGAAGAGACCTAGCACCCTCAATTATTTTCATAAGGCATGCCTCCCAATCCAGGCAACATCCTTGTAAATCTTCTCTGCACCCTCTCAATGGCTTCCACATCCTTCCTATAGTGAGGGCACCAGAACTGCACACAGTACTCCGAGTGGGGTCTGACAAGGATCTTATAAAGTTGCAGCATTACCTCCTGACTCCTAAACTCAATCCCTCTATTAATGAAGGCCAGTACACCATATGCCTTCTTGACCACATCCTCCACTTGCGGGGCAGATTTA
Organism: Sphyrna mokarran; assembly: GCA_024679065.1. NCBI lineage: Eukaryota > Metazoa > Chordata > Chondrichthyes > Carcharhiniformes > Carcharhinidae > Sphyrna > Sphyrna mokarran. The sequence goes on along the minus strand of JAGIQG010000023.1, from coordinate 33,876,287 downwards.
AGAGTCCTATGGACCCGGACTCCAAGATCCTTCAGCTCCTCAACACGGCCAAGACTCCTACCCATGATATTATACTCCTTCATCCCATTGGTCCTGCCAAAATGGACCATCATACATTTATCTGCGTTGAAGTCCATCTGCCACTTTCTCTGTCCAGTCTTGCATCCTATGTCTCACTGCAACTTCTAACATCCCTCCAGACTATCCACAACATCACCAACCTTCGTATCGTCAGCGAACTTACGAATCCATCCCTCCACTTCCTCATCCAGGTCATTTGTGAAAATGACAAACAGCAGGGTCCTAGAACAGATCCCTGGGGCACTCCACTGGTGACTGACCTCCATGCAGAAGACGACCCATCCACAATCACTCTCTGCCTTCCACAAGCAAGCCAGTTCTGGATCCACAAGGCCAAAGCCCCTGGGATCCCATGCCCTCTAAGCTAATTTCATAGTGTACCTTGGAGTTTCTAAACTTGTCCAAACAACTACAATGTATAAACTTGTGGCTATCTCTGACTTTACCATCATCATCAAGCAATGAGACCAAAACTCATTCAAAGAGGAATGTAGGAGACCAAGTCAGAAGCAGCACCAGCCATGATGGTCTCCACTTCTCTTCTTGAACAACATTTGCTATCCTCCAGTCTTCTGGCACTATACCTGTAGCCAATGATGACAAAGATCAAAGCCAAAAGCTCTGCAATCTCCTCCCTAGCCTCCCAGAGAATCCTAGGATAAATCCCATCTGGCCCAGGGGACTTATCTATTTTCATAATCAATTGCCAACACCACCTCCTTGTGTATCTCAATGCCGTCGAATCTAAAAGCCTGCCTCTCAGTATTCTCCTCAACTACACTGACCTTTTCTTGCATGAATACTGATGAAAAATATTCATTTAGTGCCTCTCCTATCACTTCAGCTCCACGCACAACTTCCCACTACTGTTCCTGACTGGTCCTAATCTTGCCCTAATCAATCTTTTATTCCTGACATACCTATAGAAAGTTTTAGGGTTCTTCTTGATCCTACCTGCCAAAGTCTTCTCATGTCCTCTTTTAGTTCTTCTTAACTCTCTCTTTAACTCCTTCCTGGCTAATTTGTAACTATCTAGTGCCCTAACTGAGCCTTCACGTCTCATCTTTAGGTAGAGGGTAGTAAGGGCGTGGAATGCCCTGCCTGCAGCAGTTGTGGTCTCACCAACTTTAAGGGGGTTCAAATGATCATTGGGTAGACATATGGGTAATATTGGAATAGTTTAGGTGAGAGAATCATTTGATTTGTTCCACTGGTCGGCACAATATCGAGGGCTGAAGGGCCTGTACTGTGCTGTTACCTGCAAACTTACTAACTACGCCTCCTAAAGATTGATGGCATAGTGAAGGATATTATCTAGGATTGCAATGCGATCTTGATCAATTGGGCCAATAGCAGATGGAGTTTAATTTAGATAAATGCGAGGTGTTGCATTTTGGCAGACCAAACCAGGACTTGCTCAGTTAATAGTAGAGTGTTAAGGAGAGTTAAAGCACAAAGAGATCTAGGGTACAGGTTCATAGCTGTAGTCACAGGTGGAGTCACAGGTGAACATGGTGGTGAAGAAGGCATTTGGCATGCTTGGTTTCACTGGTCAGAATATTGAATACAGGAGTTGGGACATCTTGTTGAAGTTGTACAAGATAATCATCAAGCCACAACTGGATACTGTGTACAGTTCTGGTCATCCTATTATAGAAAAGATATTAAATGAGAAATAATGCAGAAAAGGTTTACCAGAATACTACCAGGACTTGATGATTTCAGCTATAAAAGATATCTGACTTTTTTTCTGAAGTCTAGGAGGCTAAGGGGGTGATCTTATAGAAATCTATAAAATAACGAGAGGCATAGATGACAAAGTCAATGACTTTTCCCAAAGATTGGGAAGTCTGAAACTAGAAGGAATAGGTTTAAGGTGACAAGGGAGAAAGGGTCCAGAGGGGCAATTTTTTCCACACAGAGAGTGATGAGTGTCTGGAACAAGCTACCAGAGATAGTTGGAGAGGTGAGCACATCTTTGTCTTTGAAGAAGCATTTAGACAGTTATACAGGTAAAATGGATATATGGGCCAAACATGAGAAATTGGGACCAGCTTAGTGATAAGAACAAAGAGGGTGGCATGGACAGGGTGGGCTAGAAGACCTGTTTCCATGTTGTAACTTCTATGACTCTACTGTCACATGTATTGGCATACATTGAAAAGTATTGTTTCTTGCATGCTACACAAAGCATACTATTCATACAGTACACAGGAGAAGCAACGGAGGGTGTAGAATGTAGTACCACAGTCATAGCTAGGGTTTAGAGAAAGATCAACCTAAGGTATGCCCTGAGGGCAGCAGGGAAGAAGGTGTTCTTGAACCAACAATCTCAGATTTTTGTATCTTTTTCCCCCGAAGGTAGAAGGTGCGAGACTGATATGCATGATCGACTGGCTACATTCACAACCCTTTGTGGTTTCTTGCAGACTTGGTCAGAGCAGGAACCATATCAAACACTGGGGTTGGGAGAAATACTGGAGTTAAAAGTTTCGACAGACTATGCCTGTATCCATTGGAATTCAGAAGATCTTATTGAAACATACAAGATCCCAGTCCTGTCCCTGAGGCAACCAAGTCTCTGTAATGGCAACCACATCACACTCCCAAGCAACAATACACGCCCTACCTTATTTACTACACTACTGGCATTAAAATAGACACACCTCAGCCCCTCAGTCAGGATATATCCCTTTTCCACCACCCGTCTAGCCCCCCTCTCGTACTGTCTACAGTCCTTCCCTACCTGGGAGCTAACCTCCTTATTCACAGTACTTCAGGTGCCAGGATTCAGATGCTTCAGGAGGGACAGGGTTGGGGGCAAAAGAGGTGGTGAAGTGGCACTGTTGATCAGGGCCAGTGTGACGGCTGCAGAGAAGGTGGAAGATGGGGAGGGAACGTCTACGGAGTCCCTGTGGGTGGAAGTTAGGAACAACAAAGGGTCGATAACTTTGCGGCCCAATAGCGACCGGGAACTTGAGGTGCAGATAGGGAAACAGATCCTAGACAGATGTAGAAATAACAGGGTTGTCGTGATGGGAGATTTCAATTTCCCAAACATCGACTGGAATATCCCAAGGGTAAGGGGTTTGGATGGGGAGGAGTTTGTTAGGTGTGTTCAGGAATTTCTCCTGACACAGTACGTGGAAAAGCCTACGAGAGGAGAGGCTGTACTTGACTTGGTGCTAGCTAATGAGCCAGGACAGGTGTCGGATCTCACGGTAGGTGAGCATCTTCGGAATGGAGATCATAATTCTATCTTTTTCACGATAGCAATGGAAAGAGATAGGGACAGGCAGGCTAGGAAGGCATATGTCTGGAGTAAGGGGACATATGAAAACATTAGGCAGGTAATTGGACGAATAAACTGGAAGGAGGTGTTCTTGGGGAAAGAGTACAGAAGGAAAGTGGCAGACATTCAAGGAATGTTTGTCTGAGGCTCTGCAAGACAATGTTCCGAGGAGACAAGGAGGTTTTGGTAGCAAGCGGGAACCGTGGTGCACAAAGGTTGTGGTGAACCTAGTCAGGAAGAAAAGAAAGGTGTATAAAAGGTTCAGAGAGCTAGGAGATGTTGGGGATCTACAGGAGTATAAGGCGTGTAGAAGGGAGCTTAAAAAGTAAATTAGGAGAGCCAAAAGGTCATGAGAAGGCCTTGGCAGGTAAGATTAAGGAGAATCCCAAGGCCTTCTACAAATATGTGAAAAGTAAAAGGATGAGAAAAGAAGGGATAGGACCTATAAAAGGTGAAGGGGGAAAAATCTGTGTGAATCCAGAAGAAATGGCAGAGGTGTTTAACGAGTACTTTGCCTCGGTATTCACAGTGGAAAGTGAACTGGGAGGTTGTACTGCAGGTTTGATGCAAACGGAAAAGATCGAGTATGTGGTGTTAGGAAAGAGGATGTGTTAGATCTGTTAAATTCTATCAAGATAGACAAATCGCCAGGACCAGATGGGACGTACCCCAGTTATTGTGGGAAGTGAGGCAAGTGGTTGCAGAGCCCCTGGCAATGATATTTGCGTCGTCCATGGAAACGGGAGAGGTTCCAGAGGATTGGAGGAATGCGGATGTGGTTCCTATTTTTAAGAAAGGGAACAAGGATAGTCCAGGAAATTACCGACCGGTGAGTCTGACTTCAGTGGTTGGTAAGCTGATGGAGAGGCTTCTGAGGGATAAAATTTATGAACATTTGGAGAAGTTTAGACTGATCAGAAATAGTCAGCATGGTTTTGTCAAGGGCAGGTTATGCCTTACGAGCCTAGTTGAGTTCTTCGAAAATGTGACTGAGCACATTGACGAAGAGCGGTGGACATGGTGTACACGGACTTTAGCAAGGCGTTTGATAAGGTCCCCCATGCAAGACTTCTGGAGAAGGTGAGAGGGCATGGGATCCAAGGGGCTTTGGCCTTGTGGATCCAGAACTGGCTTGCCGGCAGAAGACAGAGAGTGGTTGTGGATGGGTCTTTTTCTGCATGGAGGTCGGTCACCAGTGGAGTGCTCCAGGGATCGCCTCACTATAGGAAGGATGTAGAAGCTATTGAAAGAGTGCAGAGGAGATTTACAAGGTTGCTGCCTGGATTGGGAGGCATGCCTTATGAAGATAGGTTGAGGGAGCCGGGACTCTTCTCACTAGAGAGACGTAGGTTGAGAGGCGACCTGATAGAGGTTTATAAAATGTTGAGGGGAATAGATAGGGTGGATTCTCAGAGACTATTTCCCCAAGCTGTTTTCCCTTCTCGGAGAGATTGGAGAGACAGTTTAAAAATAAGGGGCTTCCAATTAAGACAGAGATGAGAAGGATCTTTTTCTCAGAACGTATTGTCAGTCTTTGGAATTGTCTTTAATATGCATATTGATAGAATTTAGCCCTGGATAGGCTGGACAGGCAGACTGCAAGATAGGACGGTTGATAATGTTATGAAGCGGAATGGACTCCTCCTCTGAGAACTAGCACCTAACCACTCAAAGAGCCTCACCTCATAATCTGTAAGAATGAGTGTAAAGTGGTACAATCTACTCTTCAGCAACTTGTAGTTAAAATAACTCCCTGACACACTATCTAAAGTCATAGAATCATAGAATTCGTACAATACAGGAGGAGGCCATTCAGCCTATTGAGTCTGCACCTGACCACAATCCCACTCAGGTCCTATACTCATAACCTCATTTCCCCTACTAATCCCACTGACGCTAAGGGGAATTTAGCATAGCCAATCCACCTAACCCATGCATCTTTGGGCCGTGGGAGGAAATTGGAGCACCCAGAAGAAACCCCACAGACACAGGGAGAACATGTAAAAGCCACACAGACAATGACCTGAGGCTGGAATTGAACCTGGGTCCCTGGTGTTGTGAGGCTAACCACTGTGCCACCATGTTGCCCAATCAACAGGTAACAATTTATTTATCTAACAGTGAACAAGTTAACTAAACTATTAACAAACTGAATAAAACATAATTCTAATGGAATGCTGTTCAGATAAATACAATTCCCACTATTAACAAAATAAAGTTCTGTCACTCTCAATTATAACCAGGTTTCACACCTTCCAAAATGTTCTAGGCCTTTTTGTTGATTCTTTTGGATGGAACATTTTTCTTCTTTGGTGCCTTTTCTACTGAAAGTGTTTTCTCTTAAGACACAGATGAAGCTGAGAGAGCTAGCAGTTCTCTCTAGCGCTGAATTAAGAGTTGTTACTCTGGCAGATGCTCTCTGCTTTTGTCCTACTGCCACTCTTTCTTTTATACTTGTGATGACATATCAATATCCCCACAATATGAATGGTCTTGGGTTGCCAAAATTATTGGATTTAAATCCAATAGGTTCTCGTTATCTAAGTGCCTAATTCAAACTGATGGGCTGAATTCAAATAATTCTGAAAGCATATTGCCTTAATAACCCTGCTGCTTGGCCTTATGATACAAATTTTTCATTTTGGGTGTTTCATTTTTGGGCACTCCATATGTACTTTTTTAAACTTTCTAAGCACAAAAAAAGCACTACACCTTTTTAATGGGACAATGGCAATGCAATGCTTTATCCCTGGCAGTTTATATATTACGAACAGAGTCTACAATTACTCATCTTTGCAACAATAAGCAATGGTAGGTATTTCAGGAGATATTCAATTCTTCCTGAACAAAATACATTCCACATAGGAAAAAAGATTGTGGGGGTGGGGGGACATCCATGCCTTGGCAAGAAAGTAAAAATGACAAAGACAAAACCTAAGGCATACCATATTACAAAGGCCAATGACAGGCTGGAAGGTTAGAGAACTTTCAAAGATCAATAAAGGGCTACTAAAAAATAAAACAGTAAAGATAAATTATGAAAGAAAATTATGAAAGAAAATTGGCCATGCTAAATTAACCTTAGTGTCAGGGAGATTAGCAGGGCAAATGAGGGTTACGGGTACGCAAAGTATAAAAAAGGTAGCAAAAGTTGCTAACGTATATAAAAGGGAGGAGAGTAGCTGAAGTGAATGTTGATTCCTTGGAGGATGACACTGGAGAATTAATAGTGGGAAACACAGAAATGGCGTAGACATTAAATCAGTATTTTGCCCTGGTTTTCATAGTGCAGGACATCATGTTAATAGTAACAGGTAATGCAGAGGTTATAGAAAGGGGGAAATTTGGAACAATTATTATTATCTATGTAGTGGAGGGGTATTATGCCCCCACTACATATATGAGAGCAGTTCTGGTGAGCTAGGGGAAATAAACTCTATCTGAGAAGTCAATCTTGGACTAACTGTGCACCAGTTAAGATGTTCAATAAACTAACCGACATACCATGTGGTCTTCTTGTTATTAATTAGACTCAAGCATAATAAAGAGGATGGCATAGTCAGCTGCCTCAGTGCCAAGGACCTGGGTTCGATTCCCAGGTTGGGTCATGGTCTGTGCAGAGTTTGCACATTCTCCCTGCATCTGTGTGGGTTTCCTCTGGATGCTCCAGTTTCTTGCCACTGTTCCAAAAATGTACAGGTGAGGTGGATTAACCATGGAAAATTGCCCCTTAGTGTCAGGGAGACTAGTTAGGGTAAATGTATCAGGTTATGGGGATAGAGCCTGGTAACAATTGGGTCATGGGATTGTGTAAGAGGTCTGACAACATCAATTTTAAATCCAACCGATTTATTTGATAATAAACTTGCTAGCTTTCGGCGTTTGTGCCTTCGTCAGGCAAATGAAGTGTTCTGGTCTCCAAAAGCACACATCAGCACAGACAGTTTACTGATTAGAATCAGTAATCTGTAAACTGTCAAATAAATTACTATCAAATAAATTGGTTGGATTTAAAATTGGTGTTGTAAAACTTTACTGAGTTTACCCCAGTCCAACGCCGGCAACTCTACATCATACTTATAGAGAACAGGCTTAAGCATCATATAGTGTGTTTATGAGGGGATTCTGTCTGCGGTCAACAGAAAAATTAGTGGGAAGGTTAGTGGGACGTAAGGCAGTGGCTGGCATGAGAAGCATGAAATAAGGGGACTTGGTAAGCAGCTACTGAAATCTGAGTGGTAGGAAATGCTCCTGCTGGCGGGAAAATAAAATGGCGGATCAATTAGGATTGATAAGATTGCTTAATGAGGAAGCAGTAAGTTAGATCCCATATATCGAACATTTTCATCTCTATTTGAAAGCAAATAAAGTGAATGAAAACCTAGCAGTACCGTTTTTTGAGAATCGTTGGAAGGAAGATTTTTGCAATTCTCAGGAGTTTGGTGCCATCAGAAAAACTGGAAACTGTGTGTGTTGGAAAACCATTTTGTACTCAAGCCACTTATGATTATGGAACACTTTTCACAAACAGGTATAGCAGGAAGGTGAGTCCATTGCTCAATTTGTGGCCTTTTTAAAAAAAGATTGCCAGAGCACTGTGGATACGGAGGGTTTCTCCAGGATGCTTTGCAGAGCCATTTACTCTACGGCCCTCCATCATAAAGCCATCCAATGGAGGCTACTGGAGAAATGTTGGATTTTAAGGTACCTTTTGAAATAGCTACTGCAATGGAGTTGGTCATTAACAAGGCAACACAGTTGGGGGTCAATGTCCAAGTACATAAAGTAGCAGAAGTTCAGTACAGTGTGGTACCAACCGTACAATGTGGCAATCTGGCCAAAAGAGTCAATGTGTTGAACCTGAGTAGCTCAATGTCACAGGTGTAAGCAAGTGGATCACATTACCCAAACTGCAGGGCACAACAAAAAGAGAAGATATGCCGAAAAGAGACAAACCAGAAGACAAGGCATAATGTACATGAAGCCAGTCAGAGCGAGACAGGTGGTGGAATTTTTTTTTTTGTCTGGGCAGAAGAGAGGAGGAAATCATGCAAAGGTCTGCTAACCTCAGACAGGTTTTTCCGGTCTTGGTGCAAGCACAGCTGGAAAATCCTATCCGGGGAGTCAGCCAAATTTGTAGAGGATGCACAGCAGTCAAAATCAAAATGAATTTCAGTTAAATATCCTATCAATACGATATTATTGACTCCTGATTCACTCAAAGGGAAAATTAAATACATGGCTGCTGAAGCCTGCTTGGATTACTCTACATACATACATGGAACAAGTGGTGCCACTTAAGCGCTTTACATTGATTGAAGTACAGCTAAGGAGTCAGAATGCAGAGTTACCACTGCATATAGTTAAAGGGATTGACAGGAGTCCAGTGTTATCTGGATAATATCTTGTTTAGGGACTCCACTGAAAAGGAGCTTTTGAAGAACTTAACCTTCAGATAGTTGCAGGAGTACGGCCTGCAAGTAAAAAGGGAGAAGAGTTTCTTTTAAAAAGAGATTCCAAGTAATCGATGGGCCTTATGTAGACATTCAACATCGATTAGTTGGGCCTATCTATCGATGGTGAAGGTCTACACAAGGCACCCAAGAAAATGGAGGCCATTGTGAAGGCCCCTAGATCAGAGAATGTATCTCAAGTGCAATCATTATTGGGGTTAGCAAAGTACTATGGCAAGCTTCACCCAGATCTGACAACCATCTTAAAACCCATACACCATTTGCATGGAAAAGTTCAGCCATGGAAACCATTATGATAGTGGAAAAGCTAAAAAAAAGGGTACTGAAGAAAAATACCTGGAATTTTTCTGAACTGTGTGGCGACAAGATCCCATAGCCATAAGTTAAAACAGGAAGAGAGAGCAAAAGGAGAAAGATGAAGGAGTTGAGATCCAGTTACTGACACTCTGTTTGATGAGATTGTAAAGAAAAATCCTAAGTAGGTAGAGGGATCAGGCATGGTGCTTAGTTGTGAAAGATTAATGAAACGACAACAAAAGATGAGACAATGAAGGATTTATAATCATAAAGCCAACTTGGAAAAGGAATTGATAGTGTGTTCCAGAAAGCTATTACATAAAGAATTAAATCTTTAAGGTGGAAATGGAGACCTTGGTAGGTTAGTGCAGATGGGAAATGGGCACAAGTTCACCACATTGTGTTGCCAGCAGAAGTATTGCAGGTAGCACACACACACCTGCATCACGTAAAAGGATTTGGAAGTGTAGCTAGTCTGATTAATAGGTTTGCAGATGTTACAAAAATTGGTGGAGTTGCGAATGAAGAGGATTGTCAGAAGATACAGCAAGATTGGGCAGGGGAATGGCAGATGGAATTTAATGTGGTCGTGTGTGAGATAGTGCATTTTAGAAGGTCTGATGCACGTAGGAATTATACAGTAAACAGCGGAATCCTTAGGAGTATTGACAGGCAGAGAGATCGGGGCTACATGTCCACCCATCACTGAAAGTGACAAACATGAGTGTATAAAATAATCAAGAAGGCATACGGCATGCTTGCCTTCATTGTCAGGGCATTCAGTATAAAAATTTGCATGTCATGCTGCAACTGTACAGAACTTTAGTTAGGCCTCATTTACATAGTGTATAATTCTGATCACCACACTACCAGAAGGATGTGATTGCTTTGCAGAGCATAAAGAGGTTTACCAAGATTTTGCCTGGTCTGGAGGGTATTAGCTATGAGGAGAGGTTGGATAAATTCGGTTTGTTCTCATTGGAACGATGGAAGTTGAGGGGTGACCTGACAGAGGTTTACAAGATTATGAGTGGTATAGATAGGGTAGAAAAGTCTTGGGGACAGAGGTTGATACATGGGTAAAAATTTAGAGATGTGCGAGGCAAGTTTTTTTTAAACTGAGGATGGTGAACGTCTGGAATATGCTGCTCGGGGGAGGTGGGTGGGAGCAGGTATGATAACAGCATTTAAGGGGCAGTGAGATGAATACATGAATAGGATGTGAATAGAAGGATACAGACTCCATAAGTGCATACGGTTTTAGTTTAAGCAGACATCATGATTGGCTCAGGCTTGGAAGGCCAAAAGCCTGTTCCTGCGCTGTACTGTTCTTTGAAGTCATCCAGGAGTGAGGAAGACTCAGGTAAAGATACAAAAGCAACTATATTGGCCTGGATTACATAAAGATGTGGCTGAATTCTGTGTACCTGTCGTACATGTCAGATGGTAGAAAAGCCACAGGTGGTGATAAAACAGCAGCTTTGATGCCAATTCCTGCACTTGAAGACCTTTTATACGGGTGCAGGTTTCTCCATCGAAAACCAAAAGTAGGAACCTTTATTTACTAACCATAATGGATACTCCTACCAGATTTCCAGAAGCAATTCCATTAAGGAATGTTAAAGAAAAAAAAATTGCATAGGAATAGCTCACTTTCTGTACCAGTTATGGATGATGCGGGAAGATTCAGTCAGACCAAAGGCCCAATCTTACTGCTAAATTATTTAAGATGATGATGAAGCACTGGAAAAGTGGCATCAGACCCTAAAGACCATATTGGAACTTATTGCCAGGAATACCCAAAGGATTGGGATAAAGATATGCCATTTATATTATTTGATATCAAAGATGCTCCAAATGAATCAACTTAGTTTATTCTATTTCAATTGATATTCAGACACAAAGTAAGAGGCTTTTAAAATTAATTAAGAAAAAAGAAGGTAGGTCCCAAGTCAGAGATCTCATAGTTAGATTATGTATCTGAGGTAAGAGAAAGATTAAACAGATGAGGTGAATTCACTAGACAACATTTAAAGGTGACATAGCACCTAATGAAGCAAGAAGCAGATAAGAAATCTAAAATTTGTACCTTTGGGGATAAAGTATTGGTGCTATTACCATGGTAGGAAATCTCATCAAAGCAAGGTTTAGTGTTGTCTATCAGATTGAGAAGTTAAGTCAGTTGAATTATCTGATAAAGATGCCAGATGGGAAAACAATTATAGGGTATATCATGTGAACATACTGAAACAGTACTTTTAGGGGAAGGGAACCGGAGAAATAGGTATTAGTTACTGCCACGCAGCTTGAGGATTCAAATCCAGATAATTTGAATTTTGATGTGCTTCAGAATAAATTAAATAAAGAAGTCCTTAAGAAATGGAATAGGTTGTGAGCTATCTGTCCCAGGAACAGAGGACTGAATTGAAAGACTTGTTACAGCGTTTTAAAGACCTATGCAGAAATAGAATGGGAAGAACTGATGCCAAAGTACATGAGGTTGACGTAGGTAATGCAGTTCCAATAAAACTTCACCGCTACCAGCTTAATCCTATCAAAGCAATGCAGGTTCAGAAGAAAGTGGAAGCAATGTTACAAAAAGACATCACAGAGTCAAATCAAAGCGAGTGGAGTTCGCAGATTGTGCCAGGTCCCAAGCCTGAAGGTACTCATGTAGATTATTGGAAGGAACTCAGTAAGAATTTAGCAACACCAATTTAAAATCCAACCGATTTATTTGATAGTAAAAAAGCGAGCTTTCGACTCTTGTGTCTTCTTCAGGCAAATGCAGTGTTCTGGTACACTGCATTTGCCTGAAGAAGACACAAGAGTCGAAAGCTCGCTTTTTTACTACCAAATAAATCGGGTGGATTATAAATTGGTGTTGCTAAATTCTTACTGAGTTCTTACCACCCCAATCCAACGCCGGCATCTGTACATCATGATTATTGGAAGGTCAATGCTGTGACCAAAGGTCAAGGCTGGAGGATTGTGTCGAAAAAGTAGGACAAAGGGAAGTACTTTTGTCAGAGACAGCAAAAGAAGTTTGTTTTTGTGATGCCAAATGGGATGAAAAAAGCCAGCCACTTTACAACGGCTTATAAAGAGTTGTTGCAGGATTGTGCCGTCCACATAGATGACTTAGTGATCTTTAGTCATTCACGGAAAGATCACATGGTGCACTTGGCAGAGCTCTTCGAGAGATTATGGAAGGCAAAGTTGGTCATGAACTTGGCAATAACAGAATTTGCAAAGACATGAGTAATGTTCTTAGCATACAACATTGGATATGGACAGATGACACTGAGAAATGTGCAGACAAGGATCATCAAGAAATTTCCAAGACCATCCTCAAAAAACGAACTGCCACAATTTTTGGGATTGAGCTGATTCTACAGGAAATTTATACGAAACTTCTTGTTCTATGTTCTATTAAGAGGTCCGTGGATAGGTTTATGGATGAAAAGGGAATGGTTTAGGTTAGAGGGTCATTGCTTTTTCTTAATTGGTCGGCGCAACAGAGGGCCAAAGGGCCTGTTTTGCGCTGTAATGTTCTATGTTCAGTGGCATAGTGACACCATTGACAGATTCGTTAAAAAAAAAAATGGAATTTCAGTGGACAGGACAATGCCAGGAAGCAGCTGAGAATTTAAAGTAGGGTTAACTATCGCAACCGTTTTAGCCACACTAAATCTTTTAAAACCCTTCAAAGTCAGATCGATGCAAGTGGTGTAGGTGTTGGAGCTGTTTTACTTACAGGAGGATGATTGTGAAATTGAAAGGCCATTCGACTATTTTTCCAAAAAACTCACCAGAAAATCCACCAGAAAAAGATATTCAGCCATCAAATAAAGGTTACTGAGTTTGGTAATGGAGTTACAACATTTAATGTTTACACTGAAAACAATGCATCAGAGACAACTGTGTTTACTGATCACACTCCTTTGACATTTCTGGAAAGATTTAAGGACAAGAACACCAGTTTATTTCATTGGAGTCTCATTTTACAAGCATTTAATTTACAGATTGGATAAGTTGCAGGTTGTGAAAATATTACCGCTGATGCTTTATTGCGAGTTTAAAACAAACGTGTTTATACAAGTTAGAAATGATAGTGTTCATCAATGCATTCAATAAATAGAATTAGTATAAATTGTGAAACCCTAGGTTAATGAGCTATGGATTGAGTAATATAATGACATAAAGATTTGAAAAGAAAAGAAAATGAAGCCATCATTTCATGATGATAGATCATTTTTTTCTTAAGGGGAGGAGTTGTGAAGGTGGTTAGAGTAATTGTAGATCGGGAGGTCAGAAGTTAGAATTTGTAAAATTGTAAAATGCCAGAGTGACAGCATTGCATGGTCCCATTAAAAGGTGGTGTTTTTTCAGTGCTTAGAGAATGAAAATTCAAGTACATAGCTAGCCCAAATTGAAAAATTTGTTTTGAAATGCCAAGCAGCACTTTTTATCAAGACATTGGACACTTAGATCCCAAAAATGTAAAACTTAAGAATTTTTAAGAGCGTTAGAGTGTGTGAAGTCAGACAGAGAGAGAGAGAGAGAGAGAGAAAGAGAGAGAGAGGGAGCGTATTGCTGGCTCTCATAGCTTTATCTATGTCCAAGGCAATACCATCCGAATAGCAAACGTACTAAAGAAGAAAGAAATTGCAGACAGAAGAATCAACAGAGAAAGCCCAGAATCTTTCAGAAGACACAAACCTGGTTATAATTTAGACAGTGACTAAATTCTAATTTTCAGAATGAGCGGGAATTGCATTTATTCAAATAGCATACCATTAGTCTTTTCTTTCGGGAATACTAAGAAGGGATTTATTTGATTTGTTAATAGTTCAGTTAATTTGTGCACTGTTAGTTAGATAAATATTGTTACGCATTGATTTTGGGTGTTTTAGTGTTAGTTCTCATGAGGGGATGGACCTCTGCTTTCTAACAATACAATATAGTCAAAATAAATGTGACTGAGAACCGATAGTACGAGTTTCTATAGGTGTTTTAATCGAAGTAAATGTTGGTCCTCTACAAAGCTACATATGGTGACCCAGCCTTGAAGCAGATATTACTGACCTAGTCAGACAGTGTGAATCATGCCAATAGAATCAAAAACATCCCCTCCCACACCCTGCCTCAGCCTTCCTACATCCAAGGGAGTGACCTGATAGGATGCGAGTGCATGTAGATTTCACCGGGTCTTTTTTTTGGGCTCCATATTTCTGATTATGGTCAACAGAATGTCAAATAGTTGCAGATACATCATATAAACTCCACACTTACCATAGTACCATGGAGAAACTACAACAAAGTTTCTGCACTCATAGGACACCAAAAATCCTAATCTCTGACAATGGCACTGCCTTTACTAGAGCTCCAAGCCTTCATGCTTTCCAACTGAATCAAACACATTCAGATAGAATCACATCACCCATCATCAAATGGACTGACTCAATGTGCAGCTCGATGTGAAGAAGCAACCTCCAGTATCCATACAGACCAAACTGGCGAATTTTAAATGTTATCGCACTAGCAGAAGTATAAATGGTATCGAGGCTTCAGACAAGATTAAGCCTATTTGTCTGAAACCTGGCAAGGAAGATGGAGTTCCAATAAGAGAACCATGATTCTGTAAGGAAACAGAACATTCAAAACTAGCAACCCAGTTCACATGAAGAACTTTGGGGATGGCCTCAGTTGTGTCACAGGACCATTACAGAGAAAACAGGCCCCACGTCTTATAATGTCCAAGTACAGGGCAAAATTGTCAAGGAACACCTAAACTATCTCAGAAGTAGGGAGCACGTGCCAGTACACGCCTAATTACCAGCCATAGGGACAACCGCTGCGAGCACCAAATCTCAGTTGACCCTGTGCCTTCCCCTCCAGGTGATGAGGACACAGATTCTGAAATGGAAGCAGAAGCAATTTACTGAAGCGAGACCTCAAGAAGAGCCATAATCAGTGGCTTTACAATGTTCCCTTTGGAAGCAAAGATCTCTAATCTGCTTTACAGTCCCGATTCGATCCTACATCCCATTGACCCAAAGCCACGTGACAGAGAAGACACCTCCATCTGTGGCAGGAGTATGGGGGAAGAAACAGACTTGAGGAGGAAGGGATGTTATAATGGCCATGGGAAATTATCAACAGATCTCCCCTTGGGCATTACTGAACATGAGTTGTCTTATTAGGCTCACTAAGAGGGAAGGAGCAACGGGGTTTTAAAATCAGCTGGCTCTACAGGCCGACAGTCAATTGGCTCGGGACCAATCTGCTCTCTGCAGTCAATGAAAGATGTTCAGATATCCCTGTAAATACAAGGGTGATTAGTAATGAAGACTGGCTTCAGTAAGATTATTACACCCAGCTTACATAAAATGGATATTAAAGTTTTAACATACGGCATATAATAATTTTCCAGATCATTCTAAATTGTGAGCTCCAAACTGAAGGTGTTTCCATTTTTCAATATGCGTTAGAAACCTCAGGGCTGTGAAGATTAGATCAAGTAGAATACAAGTCCAATGACAATTATTTCAGAAAAGCTTTTGCAGAAGTCTGCAAGTTTCAGAGGCATCTAAATTTATTCAGAATTATTGAGCAAAATATGAAATCTTTTGCTTCAATCTGCTATAAACTTTGTTTGGAGTTTAATGCTTTGCTAGTCCAAAGAGATAATGACAACACGGCAAAAAACATGTTTGTACAAATTAGCAAGTGAGTGCAAAATTAGATAAATATTATTGATCAAAAGGATCTGCTGATCACAATTTGAAATTCCATTTGTACGACTGCCTGGTTTAAAAGATTGTTTATTATTCTTATCTGCATCACCAATATATAGGTTAAAAATGCTAATATTTTAGTCATTTCTTTGTTCTGGTATCAGGCTGCATACTGGAAAGATCTGAACTATTTTACAAGTAAACTCAATGCCTTTTGAGGTGAAGTGGGATACAACTTCAATTATTTCCACTGGATCCCAGCCTTCGCAGTGTATAAATTTCAAGATATCCTTGCAGAGCGAACCAAATGAGACCACATATCAAAAATGGCACGAGTCACTTCAACTTTGCTGAGCATCAAACTTCCATAAATTGCCCAGCAACGAGCTTAGCCAATTCAAGAGATGAACAATTCAAGAGGTAAGCTAAAGCTATTAGAACTAAGAGCAAACAAATCCAAAAGCGAAGTCTAAAGGAACATGGATTTGTGTTTTTCTGAAGTAAAATATTGGAAATGACCACAAACTTCATTTTAAAAAACCCATTTTTTTATGACCTCAGGACATCTCAAAGTGCTTCACAGCCAACTAAGTACTTTTGAAGAAGTTAGAATATAGCAGGTAATGTCTTGGGGAATGAATCCATATTTAGAAATGCATCCGAATAATACTTGAACAAGATGGCCCCACATGGCATGAAGCTCAGATAATTCTAGGTTTTTTTAATCTTGATTGATACCAGCTGGAATCACAGGAAAGAAACCTCTTGCTACACTTCTGCAAGTATGATGCCAAATACATAGTTAAAGGTTAAATCATTAAGTTTTTTAAAACCAAAAAAATTAACTTTAGGATTATAATTTTAATGTTCGGCAGGAACATTATTTGGGGATGAGGGTGGAAAGAGAAAGAAGTGCAAAATACACAAAGCAGGCACAGCAAATCATCCAGTAGTGGAATAGTGACATCTTGGCAAACCTCCACAGCGCTGTATAAATACTGTTAATTCAATTTATTCTGGCCATAGAATTGTATATTGCAATGAAAATTGCCCAGGTTTTATTCAATGGATATAATCTACATAAATATACTACAACTCTCAAAAGATGTTGCCATGTTTTTCTTAATTTGGGTTATCTAATACCATGGACTAAATTAAAAAAATCTAAGGCCACCCTCCCAACCATGCCAAAAAACTATTTTCTAAAGCTTGATATCAAATGGATAATGCTAGGTACATCACCAGTAATCCCTCTTTAAAGCATAAAATCTAAGTTTGAAATCAGGATCTCAGGGCTCCAAGGAGATCTGCAATACGTACTGGCACTCCGTGAGCCATCAAAGTGTTAGGGTTCATGATGGTGACCAGCTGATGCAGAAGGTCAGGCTGGGATTCAAACAGCTCAGGCGCCAGTCTCTTCATAACATTCTCCAGCTGTTCTGCCACGTATGCTGGTGCTCCATACCATGTCTTAGGCTCTCCCCTAATTAGTTTTAAAAGAAAATTAGATTCCATGAAGTTGAAATTAAGCACCATTGTTTTTGGAAAGCTGATGGAAACTATGTCAGCAAACTACCAGGAGGGTTTTATTAAATTACAGAGATTTATGAAATAATTCTGCAAGATCGATTATGTGTAGTTTACAATTCTGTGTTCATAGCACAAGCCACCCAGAGCACGAGCTAGTAAGAGCTGCCCAGACTACACAGCGAGAAGCAGCCCAGGTCAGCCCAAGTGACAGTGAGAGGCAACCCAGGTCAGACCAAGATAGGTTTATAGGATAAATTATCTTTAAGTAAAGCATTTAACCCACAAGCAGATTGGATGTTTTTCTTCCTCCCCATCTTTTTCTGATTTCAGCAATGAGCAGCTCTTGAGGTTTCTGTCCAACACAACCAAACCATTTTCTTGCTGCTGTTGATATTTTCACAATTTTGCATTTGATTATTTATGAACTTCAGAACTAAAAACTAGTCGATGATTTTATCCATCACATGGTTTCAATTCAAGAGAATGGAATAAAGCCACAATCAATTAGCTTTATCGATCATCACCAGGGAAGTGAAACCACTGGGATGTTTATAAATCCAACATACTAAATTCAAATGACCAGCTTAATAGAATGCCACTTTGAGACTAATATTTATACTCTAAATCACGTAGAAGCAGAATTTCTAATATGCAAAACAAGTTATCTTATTACGACATGGAAAGGACAGTTTATCCTGGAAGGTATTAACAATTTCCATAGCATCTACTGGAAAGCAATTGTGGTTTGAAGTGGATGAAAGTGGGGCGCAGCGTTTGTGGGTGAGCTGAGAGGGGCTGGGAGCAGGGAGTGCGCGTGAGGGGGGCTGGGAGAGCGCGTGGGCGGTGAGAGAAAGGGGCACCACTTGGAAAAGGCAGACACTCGCAAGACAGCACAAGCCAGAGATAGAGAGAGAGAGAGAGAGAGAGAGAGAGAGAGGGGTCATAAGCAAAGAGAGAACTACAAACTGTTTTGGCAATTTAGTAACTGGATTTAGTATTGGGTGACTTGCCAAAATTGCAGTGCTGAAAGTAAATATTTATTAGTATGAAAAAATGATTTTACTCCAATTTAGTCAGGTCTGCCACCTGGCAATCATTACAAATCCAAGCTTGACGTCACCAACAGACCACAAAATTTAAACCCCCTTACCTTTCCATTCCCATGATGTTGTATCCAATTGTGCAAAAATACATTGCAAAGGTACCTTAAGTCAGCACACTGTAATCTGTAAGCAACAGTTCATCAAAAATTGCATTCATGAAATTTTATTACTAATTCATCTGCCCATTCAAGTTTCACTACAGCTGCTGAACAAAATAAATGAAGAATATACAGTCCCTCAAAGCCCATTCCTCCAGAAGCCCAAATCTCTTTCTACATCAGCAGCTCTATTCAACACCACCTTCCCACCCAATTCCATATCACTCGATTTCCTTAATACCCAAAAATCTATTGGCCTATCTGAAAGAACTGTGAAAATGCAATGGTCTATTCCAGACAGTTGTGGACATTTAGTCATTGAGCATTAGCAGAAGTCCTTTCAGTGAAGAAAGTTTGCAACTCAGTTTAATATGGCCTAATTCTCGATTGCCCCGTCAGGATTAAAGTTATGTCAGCATCTACGTTTGTCAGTGACTTAAGGAACTTAATGAAATAGGATAGAATCTCACATGCTTTAATTAGATCACATCCTATATGTCAGAAGTCTAAGACAAGTCTACTCAATCTCTTCCAGGAATCCACCTCGTCCCAGGAAGCTGTCCAGTCAACTAACATTGCACTTCATCAAGATAAATACTTCTTTCCAACGATAAGGAGATCTAAACTGTACTTTTTTTTTTAAAAAAAAAAAAATCGGGTACTATCTGATCATCATTCTATAATTTGTGTATATAACTACACCCAATATCAACATTTCCCAATTTCATCATTAAAAAACAGTTCCTTTTTTCCTTGACAACAAACAATGACCTCTACTATATTACATCTGCATTTTCCCAATCACTTAAACTGGCTAAAACCTTTTTCAGCCTTCTTGCATCCTTTTCACAGAACAATTCCCACCCAAATTTCTATTGTCAGCAAACTTAGATGCAATAAACTCAGTCTCCTTATCTAAATCAATGACATTGATTGAGGATTAATCTCTCACCTGAACACTAAGTACCCCACTAGTTAGGGCTTGCCAACCAAAGAATGACCAATTTCTCCCAACTCAGTTTTCTGCTTATGAATCAATTCTTAATTCAAGTCAATAAAAGGAGAGGCAGAGATATGGTGGTATTGTCACTGGATTAGTAATCCAGAGACCCAGATTAATGCTCTGGGGACAATGGTTTGAATCCCAGCACAGATGATGTAATTTGAATTCAATAAAAGAATTGGGAATTATAAGTCTAATGGTGGCCATGAAACAATTGTCATAAAAACCCATATGGTAAACTAATGCCCTTTAGGGAAGGAAATCTGCTATCTTAACCTATTCACGCTTACATGCGACTCCAAATCCACAGCAAGAACTCTTAAATGCCCTCTGAAATGGTCAATTAGGGATGGGCAATAAATGCTAGCCCAGCCAGTGACTCCCCACATCCTTTGAATGAATTAAAAAAACCCTAAAGACATAAGTCAGGGTAATTTTCATAACAGGAGACAGCCATTCAGCCCATCAAGTCCACACCAGCTCCTGCAGAACAATCCAGTCAGGCCCACTCTCCACTTGAACCCTGCAACCCTTCAAGTTTATTTCCTCAACGGACCACCAAATTTATATTTCAATTTCTTTTTCCTGCTCCCACCACACTCAAGGGCAGATAAGTTCTTCATCATATTCCCTAGCAAGTCTCGCCCAACAGTTAATGAGAAGACTTTTGCTCAGTCTACTTCATGTCAACATGTCATAATTTTGCATACTTTGATTAAATCTCTCCCCAAATGTCTTTTGTTTCAAAGAGAACAATTCCAGCCTTTCCAACTTAACCTTGCAACTAAACATCCATCTATGGGAATCATTCTGGTAAATCTGCTCTGCACCGTCTTGGAGCTTCACGTCTTTCCTAACGCAATGTAGTTCTGTAATTGTAGCCAAGTTTCATATCACTAGCAAATTTTGAAATTTTACTCCATATTCCTAGGTCTAAGCAATCTGCATATAGCAAAAAAAGCATTAGTTCTTGCACTGATCCTTGGGGAACACCACTGCCTGCCACCCCAACCAAAAAAAAACTATCTGCCACATCTGTTGCCTGCTTTCCACCCTGAAGACAAATTTTTATCCATTAGACACAGGCTTTCTTATTCCACAGGCCTTAATTTTATCAAGCCTTTTTCCATGGTACCTTGTCAAATGCTTTCATTAAATCTGTAGACAACATTCACTACATTTCATTCATCAACCTTCTCTGTTGCATCATCAAAAATGAACTACATTAGTCAAGTATGATCTGCCTTTTACAAATCTGCATGGCTCTCCTTAATTAACTAAAACCTCTCCATGCGCCCACGATTCTTATCCCTGATTAGCTAATAAACCTATAGTTGTCTATTTGAAATTAAAATTCATGCAATGTGGGCTTTGCTGACTAGGCCAGTTTTTATAGCCCATCCCTAATTGTACTCAAGAAGATTGTGGTAAGCTGCCTTCTTAAACCATGACAATTCATCCAATGCATACAACAACAATACCCTTAGGAAGGGATTCAGCAATAGTGATGGAACAGCGATATTTATAATTCAGAATGGTGGTGACTTAGAGGAGACCCCCCAGGTGGTGTATTTCCAAGTGTCTGCTGCCTTTATCCTTCTCGAGAGCAGCAGTCATGGGATTGGAAGGTATTAAGAACCCTTGGTCAGTTTTTGCACTGCATCTTGTAAATGGTAGACAACGCTGCCATTATTCACCAGTAGTGGAAGCAGTGAATATTTGTAATCAAGCAGGCTGCTTTATCCCAGATGGTATTGAGCTTCGAGTGTTGTTGGATTAATCTTCATTCAGGCAAGAGGAGAGTTTGCATCATCTCCCAGAGCTGTGTTTTGTAGTTGGAGGAGAAGCTTTGGGGAGTCAGATGATGAAATACCTGCTACGGGATGCCTAGCTGCGAACTTCTTTTAGCCATAGTATTTATAGGTTAGGCCAGTCCAGTTTCTGGTAACCCTGGGAAGCTGATAGTGGGGAATTCAGCAAATAAAATGCCACTGAATGCCATGGAGAATTAGCTGGATTCTCTCTTGTTGGAGACAGTCATTGCCTATCACAAATGTTACTTGCCACTTGTCAGCCCAAGCCTGGATATTGTCCAATGTTGTTGCATTTGGATTTAGACTGCTTCAGTATCTAAGATGTCATGAATTGGGGTTGAACACTGGATAATCACGAGTGAATATCCCCACTTCTGGCCTACTAAACGGAATGAAGGCCATCGATGAAGCAGCTGAAGATGGCTGGGCATCTCTTGCAGTGATACCCTAGAACTGAGATGATTGACCTCCAACCACCATAACCATCTTCCTTTATGCCGATATAATTCCAGCAGGTTATCCTGATTCCTAGTGACTCAATTTTGTTAGGGCTTGTTTGAGCCCTCTCAAATCAACTACTGTCTTGATGTCAAGGGCAATCACTCTTACCTCGCCTGTGACATTCAACTCTTTTGTCCATGTTTGAATCAAGGTTTTAATGAGGTCAGGAATGAGTGGCCCTAGAGGAACCAATGCTAAGTGCCAGTGGGCAGGTTATCATGAAGCAAGTGGCACTTGATAGCTCTGTTGATGACCCCTTCCATCATTTTACTGATGATCAAGTGTAGACTGATAGAGCAGTAATTGTCAGATAAGATTCGTACAGCATTTTATATACAGGACGTACCTAGACAATTTTACACCATATCTGGTAGATGCCAGCATCATTGCTAAAATGGAACATCTTGGCTAAGGATGCAACAACTTCTGCAGCGCAGGTCTTCAGTACTATTGCTGGAATATTATCAGGGCCCAGAGTCTTTAAAGTACGCTTTCAACTATTTCTTGATATGCTATGGAATGAATCAGATAACACTACCATCTGAGATGCTGGGGGCCTCTGGAGGAGGCCAAGTTGGATCATCCACTCTGAATTTCTGGCTGAAGATTGTTGTTAATACTTCAGCCTTATCTATTGACTGATGTGCTGAGCTCCTCCATCATTGAGGGTTGGGGTATTTGTAGAGTTTCCTCCTCCAGTCAGTTGTTTAATTGTTCATCACCATTCATGACTGAAACTCAATTTGATCTATTGATTGTGGAAACACCTAACTCCATCTAATTTCTTACTGCTATTCGGTTTGTAGTTTCACCATGTTAACACCTCATGTTTACATATGCCTTGTTGCCCTGGTATGCCCTTTTGCTCTCTTCACTAAACCCAGATTGATTCCCTATCTTGGTGACAATGGTAGAATGGGGAATATGCCAAGTCATGTGATTATAGATTGTGGTTGAGTACAATTCTTCTGCTGTTGATGGCCCACGGTCCCTGCCGATGGTACAGGACATACCCAAGGGTGATGATATCTGGGATATTATCTGTGCGGTATGATTCCATGAGTGTGACTATGTCAGGCTGTTGCTCGAGTATTAGGTGAAACAACTCTTCCAATTTTGGCACAAGCCCCCAAATGTTAGTAAGAAGGATTTTGCAGGGTCAACAGAGCTGGTTTTGCTGTGTCCATTTCCTGGGTCAATGTCAGATGGTCCAACCAGTTTCAGTTCTTTTTACAGAACAAGGAACGGGCCCTTCAACCCTCCAAGCCTATGTCAATCATGATCTTTGCCTAAACTAAAACCCTTATGGAATGAGTATGCTTCCATTCCCATCCTATTCATGTATTCATCTTGTTGCCCCTTAAGTGTCGCTATCATACCTGCTCCCACCATCTCCCTAGACAGCACATTCACCACGGTGTGTAAAAAAACTTGCCTTGCACATCTCCTCTAAATTTTCCTCGCACATCTTAAACCTGTTAGTCCCCTAGTACTTGACTTTTCTACCCTAGGAAAGGGCATTTGATTATCCATTCTGTCTATGCCACTCAATCTTGTAGATCTCAACCAGGTTACCCCTCAACTTCCATCGTTTCATGAGAACTGAGTTTATCTAATCTCTCCTCATAGCTAATACCTTTCAGATCAGTCAACATCCTGGTAAACCTCTTCTGTACCTTCTCTAAAGCATCCACATCCTTCTGGTAGTCTGGCAACCAGAATTATACACAATATTATAAATGAGTCTAACGAGGATTCTGTACCGTTACTGTATGACCTGCAAATTTTTATACTGAATATCCTGACCAATAAAGGCCTTATCCAATTGTGTTGCCATTTTCAGTGACTGGTGAGTATAAATCCCCAGATATCTCTGCCTGTCAATACTCTTAAGGGTTCTACCATTTACTGTATAATTCTTACACATGCATTGGACCTTCCAAAATGCATTATCTTACACTTGTCTGTAGCAGTTTGATTAGAGGTCTAATAACGCTTGTATGGCACTTTATGAATTCTCGTTTGAAATCCACAGATTATCCCAATCCATGCTGCGGGTTTCTCCTCGTCCTTCAGGTAGCATGCTCTCTAGTAACCATGGACTTCACAACTATTGATCTCCATTGGATTGGTCCACCATTATGCTTGGCAAAGTATTGCAATGATTAGCTATTGCTTTCTGCAGTATGGCCAATCAAGAAACTCTTCCACACTCTACTGCCCATCAATTGGCAATATTGAATTGAATACTGTGAATTGAAAAGATTTATGGACTAAAATTAACCTGTTTCGTTATGCATCTACCTTCCTTGGCCATCGAATCCTAAAGGGAGACGTGAACCTGAAGTTTCTTGCCCAAAGATATGGACGTTAGCAGTGTGCTTACATTCTTAGTTATAACCCTCATAAAATTAAGATTTACCAAACATAATATTTTGTGAAATATTTGAGGTGCAAACAATATTCAAATGGCCTCATTGGCTGTTTTAAAATACACAGCATTTGAATCATTTCAATTAGTGCTATTTTAACAGTGGTTAACCACTTTAATTTAAATCCCATGTTACCTGCAATTCTGACATGAACGCTTGTGTGTATTTTTCCAAGTAATATTAAATATGCATTATGAACACTGTGGTTTGCCACTCCCTTGTACAGTTGTAAACTCAAGCTAAATCTACAAATCTTCAGTGGTGTCCTTCTCCACCTCTCTGTATTTTAATGTTATTAGCAATTTTTTCAGGCTTCCACTTGCAGTCTGGATCCAAAGTGCAGATTGAAAACAACAAAGTTTCAAGACAAACTTCCACGGAGTTCCACTCAACATAGCCTCAGTCTGAATCACAGAAACCTGAATCTCCTTCAGTGCCTCACCAATCTCCTGAAGAGATTGGTGAGGCACTGAATAAATATTTCTCTTCGGTATTCACGCAGAGTGCTGGAAATGTAGCTATGGAGAGCACTGAGGTACAGGGTTGCAAATTGGGAAGTATTGTAGTAGATAGGGAGGATGTGTTAGAAATTCTCGAGGGTTTGAAGTTGGATAAGTCCCCTGGGCCGGACGGGATTTACCCTAGGATTCTCTGGGAGGCAAGAGAGGAGATTGCAGAGCCTCTGGCTCTGATCTTCAGGTCCTCGTTGGTTACGGGTGTGGTTCCGGAGGACTGGAGGATAGCGAATGTGGTCCCATTGTTTAAGAAGGGGAAGAGAGACCTTCCTGGGAATTATAGGCCAGTGAGTCTTACTTCTGTGGTGGGCAAGGTATTGGAGAGAATTATTAGGGATAGGATTTATAGTTATTTAGAGAGAAATGAATTGATTGGGGATAGTCAGCATGGTTTCGTGAAGGGTAGGTCATGCCTTACTAACCTCATTGAGTTTTTTGAGAAAGTGACCAGAGAGGTGGATGGGGGTAAGGCGGTTGATGTAGTATATATGGACTTTAGTAAGGCTTTTGATAAGGTGGCCCATGGAAGACTTCTACAGAAAATGCAGATGTGTGGAATAGAGGGTGATTTAGCTAATTGGATTAGGAATTGGCTGGCAGATAGAAGACAGAGGGTGGTGGTTGATGGGAGATATTCATCGTGGAGTTCGGTGACGAGTGGTGTGCCTCAGGGGTCTGTTTTGGGGCCCCTGCTGTTTGTAATTTTTATAAATGATCTGGATGAGGGTATTGAGGGATGGATCAGTAAATTTGCAGATGACACTAAAGTCGGTGGAGTGGTAGATAGTGAAGAGGGGTGTTATAGTTTACAGAGTGACTTGGACAAGTTGCAGAGCTGGGCCGAGAGGTGGCAAATGGAGTTTAATGTGGAAAAGTGTGAGGTAATGCACTTTGGCAGGAACAATAAATGTGTAGAGTATAGGGCTAATGGTAGGGCTCTTAATAGTGTTGAGGAACAGAAGGATCTTGGTGTATGTGTCAATAGATCCCTGAAAGTAGGCAGTCAAGTGGATAAAGTTGTTAAGAAGGCATATGGAGTCTTAGCTTTTATTGGTAGGGGGATTGAATTTAGGAGCCGCAGCATCATGTTGCAACTGTACAAAACTCTAGTGCGGCCGCACTTGGAGTATTGTGTGCAGTTCTGGTCCCCACATTATAAGAAAGATGTGGAGGCATTGGAGAGGGTACAGAGGAGGTTTACCAGGATGTTGCCTGGTATGGAGGGCAGGTCCTATGAAGAGAGGTTGAAGTATTTGAGGTTGTTTTCGTTAGAAAGGAGGCGGCTAAGAGGGGATCTTATTGAAGCATATAAGATGATTAGAGGTTTAGATAGGGTGGACAGTGATAGCCTTTTTCCTAGGATGGAGAAAGCTAGCACGAGGGGACACAGCTTTAAATTAAGGGGTATGAGTTATAGGACGGATATCAGAGGTAGGTTCTTTACTCAAAGAGTGATTAGGGAGTGGAATGCCCTGCCTGCAGCTGTTGTAGATGCGCCAAGTTTGGTGGCGTTTAAGAGGTTAATTGATAAGTATATGGAAGAGAAGGGAATGGTTTAGTTTGGAGGGGCATTGCTTTTTATTTTGGTCGGCACAACATCGAAGGCCGAAGGGCCTGTTCTGTGCTGTATTGTTCTATGTTCTATGTAAACATAGAAGAGAGAAGAAGGCCATTTGGCCCTTCAAGCCTGCTTCATCATTCATTAAGGTCATGGCTGATCTTCCAACTCAATAGCCTAATCCTGCTTTCTTCACATAACCTTTGATCCCTTTCGCCTCAAGTGCTATGTCTAACCGCCTTTTGAATATATTCAATGTTTTGACCTCAACTACTTCCTGTGGTAATGAATTCCACAGGCTCATCACTCTTTGGATGAAGAAATGGTCTACTTTGAATCCTCAGAACTCCTGGATCTGCACTCTTCCATCATCAGGAACATCCTCCCTGCATCTACCCTGTCTAGTCCTGTTAGAATTTTATAAGGCACTATAGGATCGCTCCCTCATTCACCTGAACGCTAACAAAAACAATCCTAACCGAGTCAATCTCTCTTCATACATTAGTTCCGCCATTCCTAGAATCAACCTGGTAAATCTTTGCTGCAGTTCCACAAGAACAGGAAAACAGAAAAGGAGACCAAAACTGCACACAATATACTCACCAAGGCCCTGTATAATTGCAAAACACATCCCTACTCCAGTGCTCTCATTATGAAGGCCAACATACCATTTGCCTTCTTTACCACCGCTGCACCTGCATACTTAGCTTCAGTAACTAGTGTACAAGGAACCTAGGTCCCCCTGCACACTCCCATTTCACAATTTACACCCATTCAGGTAATAATGCAGATTGCAAGAACATTGAAGCCAAGTACAGCAGGTGGTGCCAATCTGCAAAAAGTTAATGTTTCGATCAATAACCTTACAATAGAATTAACTTATATAAGGATGGTGTCAGAGCCTAGACAGAAGAGGCCCTTCAGCCCATCAAGACAATCACGAGGGGTCACAGGCTCAAGATGAGGGGGCGAGGTATAACTCAGATGTCAGAGGGACTTTTTTTTTTTTTACACAAATGGTGATGGGGGCTTGGAGCACTCTGCCAAGTAGGGTGGTGGAGGCAGACACGCTGGCATCGTTTAAGACTTACCTGGATAGTCACATGAGCAGACTAGGAATGAAGGGATACAAACAAGTGGTCTAATTGGACCAATGAGCAGCAGAGTTGGAGGGCCAAAGGGCCTGTTTCCTGTGCTGTAGTGTTCTTTGTTCTAAGACTGCACTGACAAAATTACTCTATTCTCACTTTCCAGCACTTTGTTTTGAATGCTATGAAGTGCTCATCCAGATACTTTTTGACGATCGAAGATTTCCCATCCCTACTAGCTCCCAGGCAGTGCTTTCCAGACTCTCACCACCATCCGGATGAAAACATTTCCTTCTGATTTCCTCTAAACCTCCTGCCTCTCACCTTAAGATTATGCTATTTCGTTACTGATCTTTCAACTAAGGGAAACAGCTGTTTCTTATCCACCTGTCCATACCCCTCAATCTTGTATGTCCCAATCAGTTCCCTCCACAGCCTTATCTGTACTAAAGAGAACAACCCAAGCCTATATAGCCTTTCTTCATCGCTCAAATGTTCCATCCCAGGCATCCTACTTGGTGGTATGTGGCACAGTGCTCAACACTCCCTCACAGCACCAGGGACCCAGGTTCTATTCTAGCCATTAGTGACTGACTGTGTGGTGTTTGCATGTTCTCTCCATCTCCACATGAGTTTCTCCAGGTGCCCCAGTTTCCTCCCAAAGTCCAAAGACATGCAGGTTAGATGGACTGACCATGGTAAATGTGTGCGCGGAGGGGAATTTATAGGAATAGGGTAGGTGGATGGGCCTCAATAAAACGTGCTTTCAAAGAGTTGTTGTGGTCCTGATGGACTAAATGGCCTCCTTTGGCACTGTAGTGATTCAATGTAATATCCTGGTGAATTTCCTCTGCACTGTCTCTCGTGCAATCACATCCCCCTATTGTGAGGTGCCCAGAACAGAAGACAGTACTCCAGCTGTGGCCTAACCAAAGTTTTGTTCACCTCCAACATAACCTCCAAACTCTTATGATCTATGCCATGATTAATAAAAGTGTCCTTTATGCCTTCTTCATTACCCCATTAACCTAACTTATCGCCTTCAGGGATTTTTTGATAAGTACCCCAAAATCCCTCTGTTCTTCTGAGCTTCCTCGTGTCCTATTTATTTAGTATTCCCTCATCTTGTCACTCCTTTCAAAATGCATCATCTTGCTCTTTTCAAGGTTAAATTCCATCTACCACTGAACTTGCATTCTGGCCATCTACATCTTCCTACAATCCAAGACATTCTTCCTCACTATTAACCATCCTGCCAATCTTTGTGTCCTCCCTAAAATTACTCATCATCTCCCCCTACTTCTCATCCATGTTGTTTATACATAACACGAACAATAATGGACCGAGCATGGTTTCTATGGTGTGCCATTGGACACCAGCTTCCAATCACACTGTCTCCTTCCATTAATGTAGAGATGCCGGCGTTGGACTGGGGTAGTAAGAACTCAGTAAGAATCTAGCAACACCAATTTTAAATCCAACCGATTTATTTGATAGTAAATTTGCGAGCTTTCGACACTGTGTCTTCGTCAGGCAAATGCAGTGTTCTGGTCTGCAATAGCACACATCAACACAGACTGTGTTGATATGTGTCCTATTGCAGACCAGAACACTGCATTTGCCTGACGAAGACACAGTGTCGAAAGCTCGCAAATTTACTATCAAATAAATCGGTTGGATTTAAAATTGGTGTTGCTAGATTCTTACTGAGTTCTTCCTTCCATTAAGCCAGTTTTGGATTCAACTTGCCAAGTTACTCTGGATCCTCTTTTGCCATCTTTATCAATCTTCCATTATTCATAACATGATTTGAAAGGTGATCTGAAACTTTAATTATTTCTCTCTCCAAAGATGTTGCCACACCTTTCTAACAATTTCCGTTATCATTGTACACCTCAAGAATATTAGCATTTCCTAGTTTTTAAAACCAATGTCATACTTAGTCTATATTCTTTCCCAAGTCCTCCTGGCTTTTCATCTTTCACACAAACTACATCATCTGAAACTTTCAGATAGTATAAACACAGATCTATCATAACATCTCTCCAACCACACTAACTTCTGAAATGTCTGCATTCCTCCAATTCCGCTCACGTACCAGCCCCAATTTCCTTTGTTTTCAGCTTTCTAAGCCCCAAGCGCTGGAATTCCCTCCCTAAATCACTTGACTCCTTCAAAGCATTCTTTAAAATCTATTACTTTGATGCATTTTTGAACACCTGCTTGACATCAATTATTTGGTTTGATTACATACAATCTTCTTGGGATAGTAAAGGCACTATATAAATTTATGAAATAATTGAACAATATACTTTAGCTGTAACATTGTTAAACAGAATCTTCCAGAATAACTGATGCTGGCTGTTCCTCAAAATTATTGACTGGTATTGTCAATTTATTATAGAATATACAGCATAGAAGAGGCCATTAAGCCTAACAAGTCCATGCCACAGCGCTTTGCAAGAGCGATTTAGTTAGTCTCACTCTTTACCTTTCCCCATACTTCAACATATTTTACACAAAACCCAGTAGTTCATTTTCCCTTCACATGTCTATCCATTTCCCTTTTGAAGGTCACAATTTAAATCTACGCTCTCAGGCACTGTATTCCAGACCATAACTATTTTCTGTGTAAGCAAGATTTCCCTCAAACTGCTTCTGGTTCTTTTGCTAATGTCTTTATGCCAATATCCTCTGGTTCTCAACCCTCTGCCAACAGGATCAACTTTTCTCTATCCACTGCCTGGATCTCTCATAATTCTAAATACCATTAAATTACCTCCAAATCTTCCTTTCTCTGAGGAGCACCTGTCCAGCTTCTTCAATCTATTCTCATAACTGAAGACCCCATCCCAAGAAAATTTTTTGTAAATCTTTTTTGCACCTTCGCCAAAGCCTTCACACCTTTGTGATGTCCAAAACTGACACAATAACCAAGTGACCAAACCATTATAAGATTTGATGCAACTTCCTTGCTTTTATATCCATGCTAAGAATAGCTGTATTTTGTGTTATGGTCAAATTCTGCTGTATTTGATAGCTT
This sequence comes from Sphyrna mokarran, assembly GCA_024679065.1. NCBI lineage: Eukaryota > Metazoa > Chordata > Chondrichthyes > Carcharhiniformes > Carcharhinidae > Sphyrna > Sphyrna mokarran. Next base: position 33,845,718 of record JAGIQG010000023.1, on the reverse strand, counting down.
TCATTACTGCAAATCTAAACAACGCTCAATAAATCTTACATGGAGAGACGAGGCACAGTAAACTTCCTTCCTAACCTCCTAGGATAAGCATTATCTGATTAAATTCCCTTAATTTATTTCAGTGCCCAACATGAAGAAACATATATACTATGAGGAGATTTTAAAAACCCAAGATTGAGTTGAATGTGAGTCTGTTGATGACATCAAAAGATTATGCAACATATTCTGGCACATGTTTTCACGAATTTTGCAAAATAACATGTATCAAACATAGTTTGGAAATGTTTACTATAAAATTATCATTTTGGTTAAGGCTAAAAAGAGGTAGAGAGTAAGAATAATACAAGTGAAAATCGGGCTCAATAAAGAAGGTTCAAAGGAGAAGCAAAAAACAAAAAAAAAAAAATCAAGAAATGAGTACAAGAGGAGAGTGGTAACTAACAGATAAGAATCCAAAATTCTTCTCTAGATATATTAATAGTAAATAGTTGATGAGAGATGTAGGGTTGATTAGGAGCTAAACAGCAGATTTACGCATGCTAAGCAAGGCTAAGGTACTAAATTTGCATCCACTTTCATCAACGAAGAACATGCTATGCAAATCACAGTAAAACAAAGGGTGTTTGACATACTGGATATGCTAAAATTTGATAAAAGGAGGTATTGAATAGGCTGAATATATATAAAAGTGGATCAGGTGGATCACCAGGACCAAATAAGACGCATTGTCGATACACAGGCCATAATTTTTCACTTCTCCTTGGATACAGAGTGTTGCCAAAAAATTGGAGAATTGTAATCAAAATAGGGTGCAAGGATAATCTTTGCAACTACAGGCCAGTCAGTTTAATCCTAGCAGTGGAGCTACCAATAATTTAGGACAAATTTACAACTTGGGAAAATGCAGATTAATTAAGGAAAGACAGCTTGGATTTATGAACGGAAAACAGCATTTTTCTAACTTTTTGATGAGATGCCAGCAAGAATTGGTGAAGGTAATGTAGTTAATGTGGTGTAAATGGACTTCCAAAAGTCATTCAATAAAATGACACACAAATGTAACCTTGTTGTCAAGTGTGTTAATGACTGAAACTTGGGTGTAGAAAGCACAGTTTAAAAATTTGTGCATCACACTTGAGGAGGATGGTGTTGAAATTCAAAAACAGAATGAATAGATAAGTGGCAGATGAAATTTAATAGAACTGCAATGCTATTCTATTGAGGTACAAAGTGATTAAAATTAATTGAATGAACAAGAGGCAATATAAAATAAAAGATACAATCTCAGCAGGGAAGCAGGAGCAAAGGAACCTGATGGTATATGTGCACAAATCACTGAAGGTGGCAGGAAAGGTTGAGAAGGTTGTTAACAAAAACACATGGGATCCTGTGCATTATAAACAGGGACACTGAGTATAAAAGCAAGGAAATTGTAATAAATATATACAGAACACTGGATCAACTGGAGTATTATGTCCAATTTGGAGCACCAAACTTTAAAGGATGTGAAGACATTAGAAAGGATGCAGAATAGATTCACAAGAACAGTTCCAAGGATGATGAATTTCAGTTGAATGAACAAATTGGAAAAACTGGGGCTGTATTCAAAACAACTGAGTCTGAACAGAATGGATAAGAGAAAATGTTTCCATTGACAGAGGATTAAGAACCAGAGAACACCAATTTAAGGCTAGTGGTAAAGAAGCATCAGCAACATGAAAAACGGGCAAGTGGCTGGGATTTGGAATGCACTCTCGGTGTGTGATCAAAGGAGATTCAATCAAGGCCTTGAAAAAAAAAATGCAGATAATTACGTGGAGGAAAAACATGCAGGCTTAGAGGGAAAAGACGGGATAATGGGACCAGGTGAATTGCCCTTGCTGACACAGCATGGAATGGCCTTCTTCTGTGCTGTAAGGCTTCTATGATAATGATAAGCTATCTGTACAGTAAAATGGTGCTCACATCAATGTTTCTTGGAAAGTTCGGTCTTGGGTTTAGTTACATGTTAGCAGGGCATCAATTTATCTGCAAGCACCAAGCAATTTGCAAGGCGAAATGTATTCTGTTTTTCTGCATTTCACCTGATGGTTAATTTTTGAATATTGTAAAAAAAAAAAATAGCATTCAAGGTGCAAAGTTCAGCAGCAAGTCTATGGTACCTTTGCATTCTTCTCTTTGAGATCTAAAATGTAATGACTGAAGTCTTTACTATCTGTGTTAGTGGCTGTCTCTCACCAATGCAGATAATTGATTGAGTAGCTCCAGTGATCCTCAATGTGCCAGCAGAAAGAGGAGAAGCACATCCCTACGTAGAGCCATGGTAATTTCATCCCACAGATGTCAGCACTAACGTGTGTAAGAACTGAAGGTTCCAGCACAGGCATATTGTTTAAATTCCATCCTGAATCAAAATATTCCTGCAAATAAAAGATAGAAAAATGCAGTGCAATTACAAAATTTGACTCCAAATACAACATTAGAAGGGGACAGCTTTCAAAATTATAACAAGTCTTCGACAGAATGCATCATAATTTTGTTACTATATGACATTATGTGAAATCTATATATTTTGTAAGTTACTAACAATATTATTAAAAAGAGAACAGATATTTTTCTTAGATCGTGGATGGGCAGTTGATAAGTATTGTCTACAATTGCTGTACCATGCAGGAGCTTCAGTCATCTTGTGTAGGAAATGCCTACAGCTGCTTGAGCTTGAACTTAGGATTTCCCAGCTTGAGGGTTAGCTGGAGTCACTGTGGAGCATCAAGGGTGAGAAGTTCCTGGACTGTCAAGCAGTAAGAGTTCTATTTAGTTCATGGGTGGTCATCCAAAAGAAATATGCCACTTTGGATACTGCTGGGCGTGATAATATCTTGAACGAGTGCAGACTTTCACCAATGGACAAGCAACTGCACAAGAGATAACACCAGAAAATGGTAATGCTATCAATATAGGAGATTCCACAGATTGAGTGCCAGCCAGGCATTTTTGTAACCATTTACATTATGTCTTCAGGCATACACTAACCCTTTCTTCTCAAAATAGAACTTTACTACCTTCCACTGAAACTTGCAGTTTGATATAGGAAATATTGGAGATTAGAACATAGAACATAGAACAATACAGCACAGAACAGGCCCTTCGGCCTTCGATGTTGTGCCGACCAAAATAAAAAGCAATGCCCCTCGAAACTAAACCATTCCCTTCTCTTCCATATACTTATCAATTAACCTCTTAAACGCCACCAAACTTGGCGCATCTACAACAGCTGCAGGCAGGGCATTCCACTCCCTAATCACTCTTTGAGTAAAGAACCTACCTCTGATATCCGTCCTATAACTCATACCCCTTAATTTAAAGCTGTGTCCCCTCGTGCTAGCTTTCTCCATCCTAGGAAAAAGGCTATCACTGTCCACCCTATCTAAACCTCTAATCATCTTATATGCTTCAATAAGATCCCCTCTTAGCCGCCTCCTTTCTAACGAAAACAACCTCAAATACTTCAACCTCTCTTCATAGGACCTGCCCTCCATACCAGGCAACATCCTGGTAAACCTCCTCTGTACCCTCTCCAATGCCTCCACATCTTTCTTATAATGTGGCGACCAGAACTGCACACAATACTCCAAGTGCGGCCGCACTAGAGTTTTGTACAGTTGCAACATGATGCTGCGGCTCCTAAATTCAATCCCCCTACCAATAAAAGCTAAGACTCCATATGCCTTCTTAACAACTTTATCCACTTGACTGCCTACTTTCAGGGATCTGTTGACACATACACCAAGATCCTTCTGTTCCTCAACACTATTAAGAGCCCTACCATTAGCCCTATACTCTACACATTTATTGTTCCTGCCAAAGTGCATTACCTCACACTTTTCCACATTAAACTCCATTTGCCACCTCTCGGCCCAGCTCTGCAACTTGTCCAAGTCACTCTGTAAACTATAACACCCCTCTTCACTATCTACCACTCCACCGACTTTAGTGTCATCTGCAAATTTACTGATCCATCCCTCAATACCCTCATCCAGATCATTTATAAAAAATTACAAACAGCAGGGGCCCCAAAACAGACCCCTGAGGCACACCACTTGTCACCGAACTCCACGATGAATATCTCCCATCAACCACCACCCTCTGTCTTCTATCTGCCAGCCAATTCCTAATCCAATTAGCTAAATCACCCTCTATTCCACACATCTGCATTTTCTGTAGAAGTCTTCCATGGGCCACCTTATCAAACGCCTTACTAAAGTCCATATATACTACATCAACCGCCTTACCCCCATCCACCTCTTTGGTCACTTTCTCAAAAAACTCAATGAGGTTAGTAAGGCATGACCTACCCTTCACGAAACCATGCTGACTATCCCCAATCAATTCATTTCTCTCTAAATAACTATAAATCCTATCCATAATAATTCTCTCCAATACCTTGCCCACAACAGAAGTAAGACTCACTGGCCTATAATTCCCAGGAAGGTCTCTCTTCCCCTTCTTAAACAATGGGACCACATTCGCTATCCTCCAGTCCTCCGGAACCACACCCGTAACCAACGAGGACCTGAAGATCAGAGCCAGAGGCTCTGCAATCTCCTCTCTTGCCTCCCAGAGAATCCTAGGGTAAATCCCGTCCGGCCCAGGGGACTTATCCAACTTCAAACCCTCGAGAATTTCTAACACATCCTCCCTATCTACTACAATACTTCCCAATTTGCAACCCTGTACCTCATTGTTCTCCATAGCTACATTTCCAGCACTCTGCGTGAATACCGAAGAGAAATATTTATTCAGTGCCTCACCAATCTCTTCAGGCTCCACGCACAACTTCCCACTGCTGTCTATGACTGGCTCTACTTGGAATAGCATGAGTTGACTAGAGATAGCCAGCATGGTTTTGTCAGAGAGAGATCGTGCCTAACAAACTTGATAGAATTGTTTTGAAAATATGATCAACTGTGTTGATGAGAGAAGTGCAGTTGATGTAGCTCACATGGATTTTAGAAAAGCGTGTAACATGCAGAAGGTTGAAGTAGATGGAATTCAGGGACATTTGACAAGATGGATCCAAAACTGGCTTAATAATAGGATACAAAAAGAACAAAGAACAATACAGCACAGAATAGCCCTTTGGCCCTCCAAGCTGCCCTGATCATGTGTTCTTAATTGACCATTCGTTTGTATCTCTCTATTCTCAGTCTGTTCATGTGGCTATCCAAATAAGTCTCAAGTAATCCTAGTGTGTTTCCTTAACCAGCTGGCTAGGTAGTGCATTTCAGGCCCCCAGCACCTCTGTGTAAAATACGTCCTCTGCATATCCATATTGAACCTTGTCCACCCCCGCCACTTACCTTGGGCTTGTGACCCCTTGTGTTTGTCATTTCTGACCTAGGAGAAAGCTTCTGATTGTTCACCCTATCTATGCCCTTCATGATTTTATAAAATTCTATTAGGTTGCCTTTCAACCTCTGTCTTCCCAAGGAGAACAACCCTAGTTTCTACAATCTCATCTCATAGCTAATACCCTCCACACTAGGCAACATCCTGGTAAATCTTTTCTGTACTCTCTCCAAAGCCTTCACGTCCTTCTGGTAGTGTGGTGACCAGAACTGGACGCAGTATTCCAGATGTGGCCTAACCAATGTTCTAAATAACTGCAACATCACATGCCAACTTTTATACCCTATGCCCCATCCAATAAAGACAAGCATGCTATATGCCTTCTTCATCACCTCTTCCAACTATGCTGCTATCTTTAAGAATCTATGGACTTGCACACCCAGGTCCCTCTGTGTGTCTATACTCCTGATGGTTCTGCCATTTAGTGTACAGCTCCCTGCCACATTGGTTTAAATCCACCCAAACCACACTAGCAAAGCTCCCAACCTGATATAAAGAGTGGTGATAGAAATCTGTTTGAGAGACTGGAGTCTGGTGTCCAGTGGCGTACCACAAGGTTCAATGTTGGGTCCCTTATTGTTTGTTATAGAAGTACATGATATAGATGATACTGTGGGGGAATGATAAGCAAAATTTGCAAATAACACTAAGATTGGTTGGGTGGTTAATCATGAAAATTTCCAGCATTTAAATTGGGGTTTGAAATAATCATTTTGAATTTTGAATAATCCTGAGTTCAATTTGTGCTAAAAAAAAAAGAATTTAAAGCTTGGAACAAACCATGTGCTCTTTCCTTTGTTTTAGTTTCAAAAAATTATGACATCATCACATTGAAATGTGTTTTATTTCTTGTATTTTTTTAAAACTCAGATATTTCATCATCTGCTGTTCCTAATTTGGAAATTAGACAATTATATACATTGGAGATTACACATTTTATTTTTAATTTGACAGATTGAAACCAAATTAATTCACTTGACTGTCAGCTGAATGTATTTTTTGAGTGTTTTATTTTAAATAGATGGTTTGTGAATAACAAGTCTAGCAGCTTCATGATTTTAAGATTAATTATCACTAGGTTGTGATAAAACAAGACCTTAAAGAGTTTGGCTCAGATCTTTTTCACTGTTGCCTTTTGAATTAAAGTGATTGGTTATATTTAAGCTTTACCATTTCTGACATTTAATTGGCTAATTTGAGTGCATAAAATAGCCAACTCAAATTCTAAAGAGGAAAATAAGTTTTTTTTTGACAAATAAAGAGTAATGGAGAAAGAGTCTTTATAGGTTTTGCGTTTCGAGGAGATAAACTTTTCTTTGCTGTTGAACAGAGGGGAATTGTAACATTCTCAGTTCCTGATGTTATCATTTAAATCTGGAATAATTTTACAAAGTAATATGTTTGTTTTGTATGTTTCCGACACTGTGTAAAGATTATCTCCAGTAATGCACATGTAAACACATAAAATCTGTTTGATTCAATGTACCAAAATGCTCATAAAATGGGAGTTAATTTCCTGTTGAAAAGTTAAGAGCTCTGGAGAGTGTCAATGACATTATAGTAGATAACACGATTTAAAACTCTCAGAAGAGGAACAAGCAAACCATTTGTGCTAATCATGTTATTCATAAATAAAAATTTGCAAATAATGGATGAAATGATGAAGGAGTTTCCTCTACAATTTGTTCAATTGTCAAAAATTACTTCTTTCTTGTACTTTGGGTACATTGAGTTAATTGAGTCATAAAAGAACACAGCATGTGTATGCTAGTAGAAGACAGAATTTGAGCTGTGACTGGAAGGTAAAATGTAAAAAGTGGAAAGTAAAATGTAATTGTGGCAAGAGTGTTGATTACGCAAATTTGCATATTTTTAAATATCAAGATTATGAAGGCATGGGCAGAGTGGATAGTCAGAAGCTTTTTCTCCCAGAGTGGAAGAGTCAGTTACTAGGGGGCAACAGGCAAGTTTTAAAGGAGATATACAAGACAGATTTTTTTTTTAAACAGAGAGTGGTGGGTGCCTGGAACTTGTTGCCAGGGGAGATAGCAGAAGTGGATACTAAAAGTAGTGATTTTTAAGGGGCGTCTTAAAAGGAAATGGAGGATATCATTCCTGGAAGGGGAGACAGTTTTAATTAAGTCAAGCAACATGGTCGGTGCAAGCTTGGAGGGCTGAAGGGCCTGTTCCTGTGCTGTAATTTTCTTTGTCATTTATTGGAGACTTATTATCAGTACTTTTGGTGCATGACTCTCCTAAATCCAAATCTAAACTTTGTTTTCCTCTTATCTGTACCAATGATTTATTACTATCCTGACTGTAAACCAGGACCTAAAATGTATAATCATATAAAACCTAGTCCAAATTTGTTATGACAATGTTTCTTATGAATATAGAACATTACAGCACAAACAGGCCCTTCGGCCCACAAGTTATGCCGATCATATCAGTACCTACCAGGCCAGAGAACTATCTGTAACTCCCAATCCCATTAAATCCCACGTACTCATCCAGAAGTCTCTTAAGAGACCCCAGCGAGTTCGCCTCTACCACTACTGACGGCAGCTGATTCCATTCACTCACCACCCTCTGAGTGAAAAACTTACCTCTAACATCTCCTCTGTACTTGCCCCCCAGCACCTTAAACTTGTGTCCTCCTTTAGTGACCATTTCAGCCCTGGGAAATACCCTCCGAGAATCCACCCTATCTATTCCTCTCAACATCTTATAAACCTCTGTCAGGTCGCCTCTCAACCTTCGTCTCTCCAGGGAGAAGAGACCAAGCTCTCTCAACCTATCTTCATAAGGCATGCCCCACAATCCAGGCAACATCCTTGTAAATCTCCTCTGCACCCTCTCAATAGCTTCCACATTTTTCCTGTAGTGAGGCAACTAGAACTGCACACAATACTCCAAGTGGGGTCTGACAAGGGCATTACAAAGTTGCAGCATTACCTCCTGACTCCTAAACTGAATCCCTCTATTAATGAAGGCCAGTACACCATATGCCTTCTTGACCACATCCTCCACTTGCGGGATAAATTTAAGAGTCCTATGAACCCGGACCCCAAGATACTTCTGCTCCTTAACGCTGCCAAGACTTTTACCCTTGATATTATGCTCCTTCATCCCACTGGTCCTGCCAAAATGGACCACCACACATTTATCCGCATTAAAGTCCATCTGCCACTTCTCCGCCCAGTCTTGCATCCTATCTATGTCTCGCTGCAACTTCAGACATCCCTCCAGACTATCCACAACAACACCATCGTTTGTATCGTCGGCGAACTTACTAACCCATCCGTCCATTTCCTCATTCAGGTCATTTATGAAAATGACAAACAGCAAGGTTACTAGAACAGATCCCTGGGGCACTCCACTGGTGACTGACCTTCATGCAGAAGAAGACCCTTCCACAACCACTCTCTGCCTTCTGCAGGCAAGCCCATTCTGGATCCACAAGGCCAAAGCCCCTCGGATCCCACGCTCTCTCACCTTCTCAAGAAGTCTTGCATGGTGGACCTTATCAAACGGCTACAAATTTGAATGGCTACAAATTTTATTGGATTTCACTAAAATACATTTACAAGATTAGTGCCCCTCTTAACTTTAGCAAATAATGTTTTTATTTAATAAAGATTGTTAAATCAAGAAGTAACAAATGAGGAGCAAGAATGGTTTGTGATTCAAAAGTCGTCAGAGGAAGGAGTTCATTGACGATATAGCAACTGCTTATAGTTCAGTAGTATTCACAGTTAATACCATTGATACGACAAATCTGGACTTTAAGCTTCAAGCATTAACAAGATAGGTTAAGACAATTTGAATTGTACAATGAAAGTTAGGCATCTAGATACAGACATTACTAAAGTAGATACTGCTTACCGTTCAATTTGTAAGATAGAACAAAGAACAAAAAACAAAACAGCACGGGAAACAGGCCCTTCAGCCCAACAAGCCCGCGCCGCCACCCCGATGTTCCCACCTCTACCCGCGATCCCTGTCCATGTTTATAGATCTATGGATTAAAAACCAAATTTGATACAATTTAGGGAGAATTTGTTTTGCCAATTAGCCTAAGAGCACATCTTTGGGATGTGGGAGGAAACCGGAGCTCCCGGAGAAAACCCACGCAAGCACGGGGAGAATGCGCAAACTCCCACAGACACAGGCCCAAATCCATGTATCTGCACAGCACAGCGATAGTCACTGAGCTATCGTGTTGCCCATCAAATGGTCCAGGTCAAGCGTACACTAACGACGTGAAGCACTAGGATACTCTCGAAAAAAATTCAAGAGCAGCCCTCTCACGACCCATCGCGTGTATGTCCCTTGTTAGACAACAAGGTGGACCAAAGCACCTGTAGGATAAAAACAAGTACATCAATATCATCATCTATTTACACACTTCCCAGGGACTCCAAGGCTCATGATCCCTATTTTAAATCAGTTTTCTATACTCCTCCATTCCCATTCTGTTCATGTGTCCATCTAAGTATTTCTTAAATAACTCCAGAGTACCTGCCTCCACCACTTTACTTGGCAGTGCATTCCATATCCCCACCACCCTCTGTGTGAAAAAACTCCCTCTAGCATCCAAATTATACCTTACCCCCCTCACCCTAAGCCCGTGACCCCTAGTGCTATTTGAATCCATCCTAGGAAAAAGCTTAGCCCTGTTTATTCTATCTATCCCCTTCAAAATCTTGTACACCTCTATCAGATCTCCTCTAAGTCTACGTCATTCTAAGGAAAACAGTCCCAATTTGCCTAATATCTCCTCATAACTCAGACCTTCCATATCAGGCAGCATCCTGGTAAACCTCCTCTGCACTCTTTCCAGAGTCTCCACGTCCTTCCGGTAGTAAGGCGAACAGAACTGGACGCAGTATTCCAAATGAGGTCTAACCAACGTTTTATACAACTGCAACATTAAAGGCCAGCTCTTGTACTCTATACCCCTTCCTACAAAGGCTAGCATACCATATGCTTTCTTCACAACCTTCTCCACTTGCTCTGCCACCTTCAGAGACTTGTTCACCTCTGCGCTTCTATACTCTTAATAGGTCTACCCTTTATCATATACCTCCCCTCTACATTCTTCCTCCCGAAATGCATCACCTCGCATTGATCAGGATTGAATTCCATCTGCCATCTGTCTGCCCAAGCTACCAGCCTATCTATGTCCTGCTGCATCGCCTGACAATGCTCCTCACTATCCGCAAGTCCAGCCACCTTTGTATCATCTGCAAACTTTCTGATCACTCCACTTACTCCCTCTTCCAAGTCATTTATATATATTACAAATAGAAGAGGTCCCAGTACTGAGCCCTGCGGCATACCATTAGTGACCAACCTCCAGCTAGAGAAACACCCTTCCACTATTACTCTCTGTCTCCTATTACCAAGCTAGTTACTTATCCATCTAGCTACCTGTCCTTGTATCCCATTAGCCTGGACCTTCTCAACTAATAATGCAATGGTTGCAATATGGAAATGCTGTTGTGGAATAAAAATTCCATCCATTGTGAATATAATACTTGTAACATGTTAATAGTATCAAAATTCAGCCAAACTAACTATCTAGTTGGGAAGGTATTTGGTCATGGTCTTGATCCATTTTGCTGTATGATCCAGGATCAAGAGGAGAGACTGCAGATGGAGAAAGAACGATGACAACAATAATAGCTTTAAAATGGCACTTCTGGCTGAGAGTTAAGTATGCTGGAATTTCTTGTGGCCAGTGACCTGGAATGTCAAAGGACAGAAAGTGTCAGATTTTAGCAGTTTGTCCTTGGTAGAGAGGAGCTTTTTATACACTTTTAGAGCCCATGTTCCTGATCTGGGCATTAGAACATAAATAATACGTACTTAAGAGACCCCGATATGATGGAGTCTGGAGTGATCAATGCCACTATTCTGCCTGTATTTGATTGACCTAAATGAATGATGCAATTGGAGTTTCTGATCAATTCATTGGCTGGATGACAGAGAATTTTCTGGAAGCAAGTGGAGAACTGTGGATAAAGAAACATGCCAGCGATAACTCAAAGAGACCAACCATTGCAAGACCTGTAACCTGAAGGAAGCTTAGAGAAGATGATAGAGTCTACATCAAGGCAAAATTTGGTCGTATCTATTTTCAGTTAAATAGTTAAAATTGAAATTGAACTGTAGTTTAAGACTTAAAGTTCAGTTAAAGAGTTGCAATTGTTTATGTTTGAATTGGTACCAAAAGTGTTAAATAAAGAAATAATTGAATTACTGTCCTTGTTTGTCTCAAACTAGAATGCTTGGAAGGTGTTCAAATTAAAAGCTGTAGAACAGTTAACCTTGGATGACACATCTTCTTAAGAGTATTTTTCATTGGAATAGATCTTTGTTGAAGTTATAATGATCCCTTCAAATGTCCACCACTGCTTCTTTACTGTCATACCTTTTAACTTATGTTCCAATCCACTGCAGCTAATTTCATAACTTTGTTTGTTTACTTATTAATTTTAGGCCACATTTCTCACCATCAAAATGAATGGGAAAGTCTATCATAGTATGATCACTCTTACTGAGAAGATCCTTTACTTTTAGATATTTATTTAATCCAGTTTTCATTACAAATGACCGGGTCTACAATAGCCTGTCCCTGGTGGTTCCAGAAAACCACCTGGTTTGTCTGCAACTGCTGGTTCCAGAACACCACCTGGTTTGTCTGCAACTGCTGGTTCCAGAACACCACCTGGTTTGTCTGCAACTGCTGGTTCCAGAACACAGTCTTCGAAGCAACTGCCCCAAACACATGCCATGAACTCATTGTCAAGGCTATCTTTGCCAATTTAATTTGTCCAAATCTATATGACAATTGTACGTGTGGCAGCACGGTGACACAGTGGTTAGCACTGCTGCCTCTCAGCACCAGGAACCTGGGTTCAATTCTGATCTTTGATCACTGTCTGTGTGGAGCTTGCACGTTCTGCCCATGCCTTGTAGATTTTCTCCAGTTTCTTCCCACAGCCAAAAGATGTGCAGGTAAAGTTGATTGGCCATGCAAAAATTGACCCTAGTGTCAAAGGGATTAGCAGGGTAAATATGTGATGTCACGGGAATAGGGCCTGGGTGGGATTGCAGTCAGTGCAGATTTGATAGGCTGAATGGCTTCCTTCTACACTGTATGAATTCTATGCGGAAAGCGTGTTTCCACTCGGTGAAATATCCACGACGAGGACCCTAAATACTGGATAATTATTGAAAAATAAAGAGAAATTTCTTGATTTGATGGTTAAAATGTCAAAATTTGAGAATACAGGCAATGGTTGAGGCAAATATATACTAACAAAACTAAATGAGACTTCTTAAGGGAGTGAAAGGGCATGGGATCCAAGGGACTGTTGCCCTTGTGGATCCAGGGCTGGTTTGCCCGCAGAAGGCAGAGAGTGGTTGTAGATGGGTCTTTTTCTGCATGGAGGTCAGTCACCAGTGCAGTGGCCCAGGGATCTGTTCTGGGACCACTGCTGTTGCAGTAGTGAATGAGTTAATGAACTTTGTAACACTTGAGAGAATGAGAAAAACATCCTACATGCAGCTAGTTTTCATATATTTCAGATAAATGTACTTAGTTTTCATGTGCCCAGACTAGAGGGAGACAGCCACTGCTCTTGGTATTATACACAAGTTTATGATAAGCATGCTCAGAAATGTAGGTGACCCAGCTTGTAGTTGAAGTAACTTTCGCCTAATATAGTGAAACCTGCATTTCTAACTATATTTCATATATATTCATTATATACTGCTTATGTATCATGTACCAACATACTATACATATGTTATACAACTTATGAGCACAGATTGCTATACCGGCCCATTAATTTTAACTTGTCTTGTCAGCCTATACATTAGCTAAGGGGTAATCACACACGTCAATTATGGCCTTGAGATAACCAAGAAGAAATGCCAAGGTCACCATGTTCCCATGATGGAGGACAACCCACAGCCTGGGAACCTGCTGAGAATGAGATGTGTATGTGACTGAAGAGGGGAGGGGTGTATAAATATATGCTCTTAACTTGTATTTACTGAGATACCTGGGGAACCGGCTGTTAGGTGCCAGGTGTATCTCCCAAAAGCTTTTGAATAAACTTGCTATACTTTGACTGACAATTCGTCTCAGAGGTATCTTTACCTACAACAATTGGTGCTGAAACCCAGGATCTGTTTATGGGTCCAGTTGAACGGCCACAACCAGAGCTTCGGAATAGATTACTGAATTTAAGGGAGTGGGTCAAAATACTGTAGGTGTAGTAGACATTCATCTATGATGAAAGAGTGTGAGAGTGTGTGAGAGATCTGATCACGTACAAACAAGGAGGCATCTGTCTTTACACTCAGCCTTAGACCGGCTGTTATGAGGGGTAGCCCTCCCCAACGCAAAGGTCAGGAGTTTGAAGCAGGTGTAAACAATGGAGAAAGATGCCTGGGATGTGATGCTCAGATACGAGTAGAGAGAATCTGTCTGAGTGATCACCAGAGTAGAAGAAAAGCCGGCTTAACAGTGTGAGCTTAAGGGTATAAGCTCACAAGTGTAAGCAGTAGAACGGAGCGCACTGATCATCCCTGACAGGTATCATTGGATTTTGACAAGAGCGAGAAAGGAGAGAGTAGAGGACTCCAGGTGATGAGTATAAACTTTTCAATGTTATGGCGGGACAAGGACAGTGGGGACACGGGATCCCTGATAAACAAACATACGATGGCAAGGGACAAATTCAATAAACAGATGAGGAAACAGGGATGTGATCTATTTCACCTGCTAGATCAACAATGGAAATGTTTGGGGGAAAAAAAGAGACAGAACTGAGAAAATTGGAATTCTCTTAGTTTGAATTAATTAAACAAGTTTAAACCGGATAAATTGAACAGGTCTCAAAAAACAACAAAGAACAAAACAGCATGGGAAACAGGCCCTTCAGCCCAATGAGCCCACGCTGCCACCTCGATGTTCCCACTTCTACCCGTGATCCCTATCTATGTTTATAGATCTATGCATTAGAACCAAATCTGAGACAATTTAGGGAGAATTTGTTCTGCCAGTTAGCCTAAGAGCACATCTTTGGGATATGGGAGGAAACCAGAGCACCCGGAGAAAACCCACGCAAGCACAGGGAGAATGCGCAAACTCCCACAGACACAGGCCCAAATCCATGTATCTGCACAGCAACAGCGATAGTCACTGAGCTGTCGTGTTGCCCATCAAATGGTCCAGGTCAAGCGTACACTAACGACGTGAAGCACTAGGATACTCTCGAAAAAAATCCAAGAGTAGCCCTCTCACGACCCATCGCGTGTATGCCCCTCGTTAGACAACAAGGTGGACCAAAGCACCTGTAGGATAAAAACAAGTACATCAATATCATCATCTATTTACACACTGCCCAGGGACTCCCAAGGCTCATGATCCCTATTTTAAATCAGTTTTCTATACCCCTCCATTCCCATTCTGTTCATGTGCCCATCTATGTATTTCTTAAATAACTCCAGAGTACCTGCCTCCACCACTTTACTTGGCAGCGCATTCCATAACCCCACCACCCTCTGTGTGAAAAAACTCCCTCTAGCATCCAAATTATACCTTACCCCCCTCACCCTAAGCCTGTGACCCCTCATGCTATTTGAGTCCATCCTAGGAAAAAGCTTAACCCTGTTTATTCTATCTATACCCCTCATAATCTTGTACACCTCTATTAGATCTCCTCTAAGTCTATGTCTTTCTAAGGAAAACAGTCCCAATTTGCCTAATCTCTCCTCGTAACTCAGACCTTCCGTACCAGGCAGCATCCTGGTAAACCTCCTCTGCACTCTCTCCAGAGTCTCCATGTCCTTCCAGTAGTAAGGCGACCAGAACTGGACACAGTATTCCAAATGAGGTCTAACCAACGTTTTATACAACTGCAACATTAAAGGCCAGCTCTTGTACTCTATACCCCTTCCTATAAAGGCTAGCATACTATATGCTTTCTTCACAACTTTTTCCACCTGCTCTGCCACATTCAGAGACTTGCGCACTTGCACCCCCAGGTCCCTCTGCATTTCTATACTCTTAATAGGTACTCTTATCATATTCTTTGTCCCGAAATGCATCACCTCGCATTGATCAGGATTGAATTCCATCTGCCATCTATCTACCCAAGCTACCAGCCTATGTCCTGCTGCATCGCCTGACAATGCTCCCCACTATCCGCAAGTCCAGCCATCTTTGTATTGTCTGCAAACTTGCTGATCACTCCACTTACTCCCTCTTCCAAGTCATTTATATATATTACAAATAGAAGAGGTCCCAGTACCGAACCCTGCAGCACACCAATAGTGACCAACCTCCAGCTAGAAAAACACCCTTCCACTACTACTCTCTGTCTCCTATTACCAAGCCAATTACTTATCCATCTAGGTACCTGCTCTTGTATCCCATTAGCCTTGATCTTCTCAACTAACCTCCCATGAGGGACTTTGTCAAATGCCTTATTGAAATCCACGTAGACGACATTGACAGCTCGACCTTCGTCCACCGTTTTCGTCACCTCCTCAAAAAATTCTACCAGATTCGTAAGGCACAACCTCCCTTTAACAAAGCCATGCTGCGTATCCCTAATCAGATCGTAACGCTCTAAGTGCCTATACATCCTATCTCTAAGAATCCCCTCCAACAGCTTCCCTACTACTGACGTCAAACTCACCAGCCTACAATTTCCAGGGTTATCCCTACTACCCTTTTTAAACAATGGTACAACATTAGCTATTCTCCAGTCCTCTGGGACCTCACCTGTGACCAAAGAGACAAAGATTTGCGTCAGACGCCCAGCAATTTCACCTCGCGCCTCCCTAAGCAGCCTGGGATAAATGCCATCAGGCCCCAGTGATTTATCAGTTTTAATGTTACCTGGAAGCTCTAACACTTCCTCCCTCGGTATGAATATTTCCCTCAACTGGTCCACAGCTCCCTCAGAGACAGGACCGGTCAACAAGCCCCTCTCCTTTGTGAATACCGATGCAAAGTATTCATTCAGGATCTCCCCCATTCCCTCGGTCTCAGTCTTGGGTTAAAAAAAAATGTGACGACAAGGAGAGAATTAAAACATCGGAATCACAGATTAGAGAGTTAGAAAAGAGAAACCAAGGAAAGAAGATAGCAGTATTGTTAATACATCAGTTAGCTGGACTAATTGAACAAGTAGTACTTACACTAAGTAATGGAGTGAGGATAAAAAAACTTTAGGGAATTAGAATTCAGTGTAAGGGAACTGGAGAAACAAAACCAAAATGTTGGAAGACTACTGCAGGGGGACATTACCTCCCTACCCTGGCAATATGACTGTGAAACTCAGCGCCTGGGGGCGACTTTGATACTGAGGAGGAAGTCTGCGACCTTGCTCCAGTAACGAGAGGAGAAACAGTAAATAATTCCACTGACCGATTTAAATCCTTCACACCAGATAAAAGATATCAGATCCTGGTGTTGCTGGGAAAAAGAGTGCAAATGCCAAATTTTGGTATTATCATCATCCCACAAGATATTGAAAGTATTAGATATATCTAACGAGTTCTAGTCCATCCCCTTGAACTTGATATTGATAGCCTCTGAAACAAGTGGAACTTCAGATAGCATCATTCTCTATCTTGAAGCACTTAGAAGATAAGGGGTTAAAGGCAAATCTGGAAAAAGTCCAAATGGGAAAGACACAGGTGTTATATTTGGGACATTTAATATCTCAAGGCATCAAGAAGATGCCTGTGGACAGGAAAACTACCATATAGCAAATGCGTAGGCTGGTGACTGTCCAAGGGGGAAGGAAGGTTTTGAGGTTAATTATAGCTGCAACTTTATGCCAGAGTTTGCTAAATTGGCTGAGCCAGAAGGCTAGTGAAAGGGGGGAAACCCGCTCTAGAAACTGTGGAATGAGGACCAGAACAGGAAGAAGCGTATACAAACTAAAAGCAGGATTGATGTCAGCTGCGGGGCTTGGATTACCTGATGCTAGTCAAGATTTTCATATCTATTGCAATAACGCAGGAGGATCTTATTCGGCAGTAGTAACCCAAATCCATGGGGACAAGCAGCAGCTGGTGGGATATTATTCGACAGCCGAAGGTCCTGAAGTGGCCAACTTACCCTGGTGTCTTGCCGCATTAGACTGCGCAGCCTGGGCAGTAAAGGTTAGTGAGTCCACTGTAATAACGGGAAATATAGTTTTACACACTAAGCATAGCTTGGTAGAAATGTTAAACACGGGGAAACTACAATCTGTCTCCAACATGAGAAGGGCAAGTGGAGGCAGTGCTCCTTCCCCCCAGTATCACTATTGTAAGAGACACGCGAGAGAATCCTGCCAAAGAAAATTTAGGTGAAGGAAGACCACATACACATGGGAATGTAGATGAGGGAGCAGAAGAAAGTAGAATAAGGGAGGTGCCCCTAGAGGCACTGGAGTTTGTGGATGGGTTACAAAGTATATAGATAGACCACCATGAATGGAACGGACCTACAAGTGGTCCAAGCATGAAGAGAGAGGGCGTAATTGTGCAATTGAGAGCCTCATGTGATGTAACAGGGTATAGCCAATCAAATAAATTGCTTCAAGTTTAATAAATTACGTAGGAACCGGACAGAGATTTGAGTTCTGTCATGTGGGAAAGTTGGCATTACGTTACATCTGAAAGTTACAAGTAGTTAATCATTCAGGCACAGTAGATTTTGTATTTGTGTTTTGGTTACAAAGGCAGAGCTGTAGAAATAATTAATCATGTAGACTGCTGCACATTAAAATGCTTTCAGTATTTCTTTGTGCATCCAGGCTCCAAGTGATAAGATCCAGTTGTGCGCTCTTGTGAAATGTTTTGTTTTACTGTGCCAGAATTGTAAGAATGCGTGAGGGTCTTAATTTAGCGGGGATATTTAAAGGTGATAAAAATAAATTTTATTTTAGATTTTCTGAATCAGGCTTTTGTTAAATTTAATAACGTGTTCTTGAAAGAACTGACAATGAAAGAATTATTCCTAAGAGTTTAAAGAGTCCATCTGAACAAATTTACTCCGCCTGCCCTTCTGTTGAAACAAGCAGAGAATTAACCCATTCTGTCCCAGACAGGATGGATTTTAGTGTTATTAGACTTGCAATAATTTTAGGACATAAAGTCAAAAAAAAAACTAACAGAAAAGGAAATTACATAAGGTAGAATAAGAGTGTGTGTTTAAAACATGAGCAAGTAGTGAATCAACTACAAACCTGGAGTAGAGCTATCCCAAAGCTCACCCTGTTATAATCTTAGTTTTTGTATTTCAGTATATTTATGTAGTCTGGTCTCTTGTCTTTTTGTGGAGTATTTGGTGCAAACATTAAATACAATGCTTTACATTTCAGTTTAAAATAGCGAATGTGGTCCCATTGTTTAAGAAGGGGAAGAGAGACCTTCCTGGGAATTATAGGCCAGTGAGTCTTACTTCTGTTGTGGGCAAGGTATTGGAGAGAATTATTAGGAATAGGATTTATAGTTATTTAGAGAGAAATGAATTGATTGGGGATAGTCAGCATGGTTTCGTGAAGGGTAGGTCATGCCTTACTAACCTCATTGAGTTTTTTGAGAAAGTGACCAGAGAGGTGGATGGGGGTAAGGCGGTTGATGTAGTATATATGGACTTTAGTAAGGCGTTTGATAAGGTGGCCCATGGAAGACTTCTACAGAAAATGCAGATGTGTGGAATAGAGGGTGATTTAGCTAATTGGATTAGGAATTGGCTGGCAGATAGAAGACAGAGGGTGGTGGTTGATGGGAGATATTCATCGTGGAGTTCGGTGACGAGTGGTGTGCCTCAGGGGTCTGTTTTGGGGCCCCTGCTGTTTGTAATTTTTATAAATGATCTGGATGAGGGTATTGAGGGATGGATCAGTAAATTTGCAGATGATACTAAAGTTGGTGGTGTGGTAGATAGTGAAGAGGGGTGTTTTAGTTTACAGAGTGACTTGGACAAGTTGCAGAGCTGGGCCGAGAGGTGGCAAATGGAGTTTAATGTGGAAAAGTGTGAGGTAATGCACTTTGGCAGGAACAATAAATGTGTAGAGTATAGGGCTAATGGTAGGGCTCTTAATAGTGTTGAGGAACAGAAGGATCTTGGTGTATGTGTCAATAGATCCCTGAAAGTAGGCAGTCAAGTGGATAAAGTTGTTAAGAAGGCATATGGAGTCTTAGCTTTTATTGGTAGGGGGATTGAATTTCGGAGCCGCAACGTCATGTTGCAACTGTACAAAACTCTAGTGCGGCCGCACTTGGAGTATTGTGTGCAGTTCTGGTCCCCACATTATAAGAAAGATGTGGAGGCATTGGAGAGGGTACAGAGGAGGTTTACCAGGATGTTGCCTGGTATGGAGGGCAGGTCCTATGAAGAGAGGTTGAAGGATTTGAGGTTGTTTTCGTTAGAAAGGAGGCGGCTAAGAGGGGATCTTATTGAAGCATATAAGATGATTAGAGGTTTAGATAGGGTGGACAGTGATAGCCTTTTTCCTAGGATGGAGAAAGCTAGCACGAGGGGACACAGCTTTAAATTAAGGGGTATGAGTTATAGGACGGATATCAGAGGTAGGTTCTTTACTCAAAGAGTGATTAGGGAGTGGAATGCCCTGCCTGCAGCTGTTGTAGATGCGCCAAGTTTGGTGGCGTTTAAGAGGTTAGTTGATAAGTATATGGAAGAGAAGGGAATGGTTTAGTTAGGAGGGGCATTGCTTTTTATTTTGGTCGGCACAACATCGAAGGCCGAAGGGCCTGTTCTGTGCTGTATTGTTCTATGTTCTATGTTCTTAACTTCAAAGGGCTGAGGAAGTGTTAAAACTTAAAGTATAAGATTTCTTGAATTTACTTCCATTTGAGTTTAATTACAATTTGGAAGAGAGACAAAAGACGACGACTTTATCCATTTTGGAATGCACGTTTGAAGCTTCCATATGTGTCTGTGTGTGTTTAGTAAATTGGTTGCGTGGATATTTATTTATTATTTGCTTTAATGTTCTTCCCCTAATTGTGATTTTACAACAGTGGGTTTGATAAAGAGCTTAAAAGAAAACTGTAAAGTAAATTGAAGTTTAAGAAAGAATGTAGACCTTGGAGGGAACCATACGCTCGTTCCTTTGTCTTGAAGTAGAAATTATGCGAGAGTTAATTGAGAAGTTAAGAGAATAAGTAACTCTGTGGAAAGATAAAAAAGTAGGAACAAAAGAACTTGATTTAGTAATAATAATAAAATAATAAATACTGACTGTCTGAGTCAGTTTAAAATGTATCAAGTCAGTGAAGTCCGCAGAATATCGCGATTTACGAATGTCTGACAATTATGTACTGCCAGTGGAATTTCATGTTCCATCTAAGTTTGCCTTGAACTGCAAAACTTAACTCAGTTTAAAAACAGAAACAATTTAAATTAAAAGGGTTTCGATATGTAAAGTGGTATGATACAACTGTCGGTTGATTATTTTTATTATCACAACTGCCATATAGACCCAAGAATAAAATCAAATCCTGAAAATTAATTTCATTAATATGACAGGAAGTGAATTCAGCTTACTTATGAGAGAGAGAGAGAGAGAGAGAGTTGGAGACTGACTACAGTCAGCTCAAAAATCTTGCAGCATTCGGCTGAACACAACAGAAAGATATTACAACTTTTCAGTTATCTGTGTTTTTACAAGAGCTGGGTACAAATGGTGTCCTGCTGCATAAACAATTGGCACCTGTGACCATGAAACACTGCTATTTACCTCATGAGAGAATCTTCTCTAGAAGGATCATTTCCATTTAAACATCGTACTTTCAGATGTACTCAAACAAATGATCAAATTAGATATAATGTAAGAGTATATCATATAAAGATTGGAGCTGTATGGCATGCGATTTTAATGGGGAAAGTGATGTCTTTTGATAGGATTACGTACAAACGAATGGATGGCCAGCTGTAGCCAGTGCAAAGTGTTATTAGATTCACACTAAGCTTTCTATGGAAGGGGGATATGTAATCAAATGTATAATGCATTGACATGGGAAAAAAATCTGAACACAGATATTGCCCCCCATACTAGTGAGGCTAAGATCCATCACAAACTGGAGTAACCATCGTGAGTTCATGACCAGAAGGGCTATGCAGCCGCACGAATCCATAATTACTAGGGGAACAGATGTAGGCCCTCGAGATAGAATTAGTCGATATGTTTTCGAATTAAGCGCCTAACTGAAAGATATGTGGAAAACAGTAAAGGAAAACCAATTAACCAGTGATGTGCAAATTGAACTAGAACAGACCCTTGAAGTACCGCTAGCGGGCAGCAGAGTTATGGTTAAAACACTGCCTGGAAAACAAGGGTTTGCCCCCAAATGGAATGGCCCTTACGAAGTTATTGTTAGTGGCGACACCTGTGCCTGCATAGATATGCAAGGCCAGCGTGCCTGGGAACATTGGACTCAATTGAAAGAGTTTGCTAGCCCAATTGAAAATATGTAATTTGCTCAATTCACAGAGACAACTGACATCCAACCAAGCTAATCAGGCTCGCGGGACATTGTACGCAAACGATTGGGATCGTGGGAAGTTGTGCATGAGCGCGGGCGATTGGGTTTGCGGGAAACTGAGTGCAGACTCTTGGACTATTGTATAAATAATATGATGATTTTTCCTACTGCTTCTCACAACTTCGGCCCTGCCAGCATCAGAGGGAGAGAGTGTGGGTAGGATGAACAGTTCTCTGAAATTGGACCTCTTCATACGAACACATTCGTATATATGTCAAAGAACAAAGAACAAAACAGCACGGGAAACAGGCACTTCGGACCAACGAGCCTGCATCGCCACACCAATGTTCCCACCTCTACCCATGATCCCGGTCTATGTTTATAGATTTATGGATTAAAAACCAAATTTGAGACAATTTAGGGAGAATTTGTTTTGCCAATTAGCCTAAGAGCACATCTTTGGGATATGGGAGGAAACCCTTATGTCAGGAACAATTGGTTCTGAATTGGTCTTGGGGCCATATCTGAATGACCCCGTGACCAAAATGGGGGGATATGCAGTAGTGAATGAGTTAATGAACTTTGTAACACTTGAGAGAATGAGAAAAATAACCTACATGCAGCTAATTTTCATATATTTCAGATAAATGTACTTTGTTTTCGTGTGCTCAGACTACAGGGAGACAGCCACTGCTCTTGCTATTATACACAAGTTTATGATAAGCCCGCTCAGAAACGTAGCTGACCCAGCTTGTAGTTGAAGTAACTTTCGCCTAATATAGTGAAACCTGCATTTCTAACTATATTTCATATATATATATCATGTAGCAACATATTATACATATGTTATACAACTTATGATCATAGATTGTTATACTGGCCCATTAATTTTAACTTGTCTTGTCAGCCTATACATTAGCTGAGGGGTAATCGCACAAGTCAATTACGGCCTTGAGATAATCATGACGAAATGCCGAGGCATTATGTCTTCCATAA
Organism: Sphyrna mokarran; assembly: GCA_024679065.1. Taxonomy (NCBI): domain Eukaryota; kingdom Metazoa; phylum Chordata; class Chondrichthyes; order Carcharhiniformes; family Carcharhinidae; genus Sphyrna; species Sphyrna mokarran. Next base: position 33,822,780 of record JAGIQG010000023.1, on the reverse strand, counting down.
TGGAAGACAACCCACAGCCTGGGAACCTGTTGAGAACGGAAAGATGCATACGTGACCAGGGACGGGGAGAGAATATATATGTATACTTTTAACTTGTATTCGCTACAATGCCTGGGGTACCTCTGTTAGGTGCCAGATGCATCTCCCAAAAGCTTTTGAATAAACTTGCTGTACTTTGACTCACAATTCGTCTCAGAAGTATCTTTACCTACAACACTGTTTATAATTTTCATAAATGACCTGGATGAGGAAGTGGAGGGATGTGTTGGTTGGTTTGCTGATGACACAAAGGTTAGTGGTGTTGTGGATAGTTTGGAAGGATGTCAGAAGTTGCAGCGTGACACAGATAGGATGCAAGGCTGGGCGGAGAAGTGACAGATGGATTTCAACCCGGATAAATGTGCAGTGGTCCATTTTGGCAGGTCAAATGGGGTAAAGGAGTATAATATCAAGAGTAAGAATCTTAGCAGTGTAGAGGATCAAAGGATCTTGGGGTCCTTAAATCCATAGGACTCTTAAATTGGCATCGCAGGTAGAAGATGTGGTCAAGAAGGCGTATGGTGTACTGGCCTTCATCAATCAAGGGACTGAGTTTAGGAGTTGGGAGGTAATGCTGTAGCTTTATAAGACCCTAGTCAAACCCTTCTTGGGGTACTGTGCTCAGTTCTCGTTGCCTCATTGCAAGAAAGATGTGGAAGCTATTGAAAGAGTGCAGAGATTTACAAAGATGTTGCCTGGATTGGATGGCATGCCTTATAAGGATGGGTTGAGGGAACTCGGTCTTTTTTCCTTAGAGAGGCGAAGAATGAGAGGTGACCTGATAGAAGTGTATAAGATGTTGAGAGGTATAGAACATAGAACATTTCAGCGCAGAACAGGCCCTTTGGCCTTCAATGTTGCGCCGACCAATTAAGAAAAAGCAATGACCCTCTAACCTAAACCATTCCCTTTTCGTCCATAAACATATCCACTAACCTCTTAAACGCCACCAAACTTGGCGCATCTACAACTGCAGCAGGCAGGGTGTTCCATACCCTTACCACTCTCTGGGTAAAGAACCTACCTCTGACATCCGTCCTATAACTACCACCCCTTAATTTAAAGCTATGTCCCCTCGTGCTAGCTTTCTCCATCCTAGGAAAAAGGCTATCACTGTCCACCCTATCTAAACCTCTAATCATCTTATATGTTTCAATAAGGTCTCCTCTTAGCCGCCTTCTTTCTAACGAAAACAACCTCAAATCCCTCAGCCTCTCTTCATAAGACCTGCCCTCCATACCAGGCAACATCCTGGTAAACCTCCTCTGTACCCTCTCCAATGCCTCCACATCTTTCTTATAATGCGGGGACCAGAACTGCACACAATACTCCAAGTGCGGCCGCACTAGAGTTTTGTACAGTTGCAACATGACGTTGCGGCTCCGAAATTCAATCCCCCTACCAATAAAAGCTAAGACTCCATATGCCTTCTTAACAACCTTATCGACTTGATTGCCAACTTTCAGGGATCTATGCACATGTACACCAAGATCCCTCTGTTCTTCAACACTATTAAGAGTCCTACCATTAGCCCTATACTCTACACATTTGTTATTCCTGCCAAAGTGAATTACCTCACACTTTTCCGCATTAAACTCCATTTGCCACCTCTCGGCCCAGCTCTGCAACTTGTCCAAGTCTCTCTGCAAACTATAACACCCCTCTTCACTATCTACCACTCATCCGACTTTGGTGTCATCCGCAAATTTACTAATCCATCCTTCAATACCCACATCCAGATCATTTATAAAAATTACAAACAGGAGGGGCCCCAAAACAGATCCCTGAAGCACACCACTTTGTTCCTGTGGAGCAGCACGGAGAGGCAGCGATTTGGGCGAGTGTAAAGTTCGAGTTTAAGGTAATTTTTAACATTTTCTTTTTGGTTAAAGTAGCGAGCGGTAGTAGTTTTTTGCTGTTTTTTTTAAACTAACTGGAAACCGGAAGTCGTCATAAGGAGGCTTACCGGTAGTTGTAGTTTTTCTCTCTGGCTCTATAAATTGGTAGAGAGGAAACCCGATACTCTACACAGGTAGAGTATCCCACCCTGCCCCCTCCTCTAACCTAATAATAAAAGTGTATGAGAAGTTTTTTTTCCCTCCTAGAAATTAAAGTATCAGGGATGGCACTGCAGGCAGTACGTTGCACCTCCTGCGGTATGTACGAGGTGAGGGACACCAGTAGTGTTCCTGCTGATTATACCTGCAGGAAGCGTGCCCATTTGCAGCTCCTTGAGGATCGTGTTAAGGAGCTGGAGCTGGAATTAGAGGAACTCCGGATAATTCGGGAGGTTGAGGTGGATATTGACAGGAGTTACAAAGAGATAGTCACTCCTGAAAGAGATTCTTGGGTAGCTATTAGGAAGAGGGGTAAGAAGCAATTGGGGAGACAATCCCCCGGGGCTGTTCCCCTCCAAAATAAATTTTCTGTCCTGGAGGCTACAGTTGAGGAAGAATCAACTGGAGGTGGCCAAAGGGAGCAGATGTCTGGGGATGAGCCTGCTGCGAATGCTCAGGTGGGTAGGGGAAATAAGAGATTGGGCCTGGTAATTGGAGACTCCATAGTTAGGGGGACAGATAGGAGAGTAAATAGTAATAAACGGGACTCAGGGCTGGTGTGTTGGCTCCCAGGGGCTGGGGTCCAGGACGTCTCAGTGCGGGTTTTCAAAATTTTTAAGGGAGAGGGGAGTCAGCCCCAAGTCACAGTTCATGTAGGGACACATGATGTAGATAGGATAAGGGAAGAGGATATTAAACAGAAATTTATGGAGTTGGGGTGGAAGATTAGGGCCAAAACAGAGAGTGGTTATCTCTGGACTCTTGCCTGTGCCACGGGATAGTTTAGAGAAGAACAGAGAGTGGGAATGTTTGAACTCATGGCTGTGGGGATGGTGCAGGAGGGAGGGGTTCAGGTTCTTGAACAATTGGGGCTCATTCTGGGGTAGGTGGGACCTCTACAAGAGAGATGGTCTACACCTGAACCAGAGGGGAACCAATATCTTGGGGGGAAAATTTGCAAAGGCTATGCAGGGGGGTTTAAACTGATTCAGAGGGGGGGTGGGATCCTGAGTAGCTTGGATGTTAAGAGGGACGAGAATAGGGGGGTCATAGATGAGAACTGTAAAGCACAGCAGCGTACGGGTGGAGTAGGGCATGGTTTGAAATGCGTATACTTTAATGCAAGAAGTATTCGCAATAAGGTGGAGGAACTTGCAGCTTGGATCAGTACCTGGAACTTCAATGTTGTGGCCATTTCAGAGACATGGATAGAGCAGGGACAGGAATGGTTGTTGCAGGTTCCAGGGTTCAAATGCTTCAGTCAGAGTAGAGAAGGAGGTAGAAGTGGGGGAGGAGTGGCATTATTAGTCAAAGACTGTATCACAGTGACAGAAAGGAAGTTTGATGAGGACTTGTCTGTTGAGGTAGTATGGGCTGAGATTAGAAACAGGAGAGGAGAGGTCACCCTGTTGGGAGTCTTTTATAGACCTCCTAAAAGTTCTAGAGAGGTAGAGGAAAGGATTGCAAAGTCGATCCTGGACAGGAGTGAAAGTAATAGGGTAATTGTTATGGGGGACTTTAACTTTACTAATATTGATTGGAATAGCTATAGCTCTAGCTCGTTAGAGGGGTCAGTTTTTATACAAAGTGTGCAGGAAGGTTTTTTGACTCAGTATGTAGATAGGCCAACTAGAGGTGAGGCTACATTGGATTTGGTGCTGGGCATTGAGCCAGACCAGGTGTTAGACTTGGAAGTTGGTAAACATTTTGGTGATAGTGACCACAATTTGGTTACGTTCACCTTAGTGATGGATAGGGATACGCATGAACCTGGGGGCAGTAGTTATAGCTGGGGGAATGGTAATTATGAGGCCATTAGGAGAGAATTAGGGTGCATAGGTTGGACTAGGAACATCTGGAATGTGGAGCTTATTCAAGGAGCAGCTACTGCAAGCCCTTGATAAGTATGTCCCTGTCAAGCAACGAGGAAATGGTTGAGTAAGGGAACTATGGTGTACTAAAAAAGTTAATTCGCTGGTTAAAAGGAAAAAGGAAACTTATGTCAGGGTGAGGCTTGAAGGCTCAGTTAGTGCACTGGATAGCTATAGATTAGCCAAGAGGGAGCTAAAGAGTGAGTTAGAAGAGCTAAAAGAGGACACGAGAAGACTTTGGCTGATAGGATCAAGGAGAATCCTAAAGCTTTCTTTAGATATGTTAAGAATAGAAGATTGGTTAGGACAAGATTAAGGCCAGTCAGAGACAGCAGTGGGAAGTTGTGCGTGGAGCCTGAAGAGATTGGAGAGTAGAGTATAGATCAGGTGGATTCTCAGAGGCTTCTTCGCAGACCTGGAATGGTTGCTATGAGAGGACACAGGTTTAAAGTGGGTAAAGTAGGTACAGAGATGTCTGGGGTAAAGTTTTTCATTCAGAGGGTAGTGGGTGAGTGGAATCGGCTGCCGTCGGTGGTGGTGGAGGCAAATTCGCTAGTGTCTTTTAACAGTATCTGGATGAGTACATGGGACTTAATAGAATTGAGGGTTATAGGTAAGCCTAGTAGGTAGGGATATCATCGGCACAACTTGTGGGCCGAAGGCCTGTTTGTGCTGTAGTTTTTCTCTGTTCTATATTCTACAATGATAAACTGAAGAGCCAGATAGAGTGGAAAATTTATTTGGAGCATAAACACAGTTTAGTTGGGCTGACTGGCCTATTTTTGCACTGTATATTTAGTGTCTATTTATTTTGCGGTTTACATCTCCAAGAGCCCCAGTGTCCTAAGTGCTCCAATTAATAGTTTTGAAGTTAAGCAGGTCCTACAGTGATGAGGAAATGACAAGCTCATCTGTTTTAGTAGTGTTGATTGAGGGGGTAATTTAATAATGCCATGGGATTTAACAACCAACTAAAATGGCTTCTGCCATTTTCCACTGAAAAGTCAACACCGCTGACAACATCAGTTGAAATTATCTACTTGTCTTTGGAGTGTGACTAAACCAACAATTTTGAGTTAGAGGCAAGTGTGCAGCCAATACTAAAGCTCAAACACAATGTTAATCTTTTAAAATAGAAACTGTTCTTTAGCAAATGTTAACACTTTACATTTGTAACAGTCTGCACATTGTAACAATAATGCTGAAGTGATTGAGGTTTTGAATAATTATGAGGCATGTATTCAGGATGTGACACTGGTATTAATTAATACTGCTGCACTCATCTGCTGTCAGTGCCGAATAGGGTTTGGCTGTGTCATTGGGGTACTAATAAAAATAATTCTTTTTATGGGGTTCCCGAGAGCACAGCTTTAAAAAATAATGACCAGCCTGTGGCACTAAGCCATGAACGTGAGGCAGATTTCCAAAAATAATTCTGGTTCAACAGGGAATGATTATCTCAGACTCTTGTAAAACAAGATACTTTATCATTAATATTTTGTTCAAGCTAAGCCTTTGTTTCTACTGCTATATCCAGCACCATTTTTACCATAAGCTATCAGTTTTATTTCCAGATTGTAAATTGCATTGCCTTTAAACCCAGCAATTAACAGTTTCTTAATGTTCAGTTACGTGTACTACTTTAACTTGTGTCAAGTGCATAAGAAATTATTTCCAAGCATTGGAAAAGAATCTTGATTATGGAACGAGATCTGCAACTTAGAGATGACCAGTTCAAATCCCACCATGACATGTTGATGAATTTAAATACATCAGGTGGTCTGAGGGCTAGTAAAAGATATATGAAAGCTGCCACACATTCACCATTTAACAGCGTGGCAGAAGTTAAATTATTTACAGCATGCTATTTCCACATGCAGTAATGTAGTTTTACATTACAATCTAGCCAATTATTTTTAAAATACAATTACTTAGGATGACCTATAAATGACAACAAACCTTGATGTCTCATAACACAAACATAAATTTGGAAACTAATTTTTTGGAAAAAGATGAAACTAAGCATCTCAACTGGCTTAAGATTTTTTTTAATCCTGCCCACATCCAAGTCTTATTCAGATGATTTTCAAAGAGCAAGCAAGCTCGTTACGTGAACTGATACATACCGTTCAACAGAGGGAAAACCAGTCTGGAGCTCACCAACATTCACAGTCACACTTCTAGCTAGGATCACTGAAACATGATCAAGACTTCTGAAGTCTGGCTAAATTTTCACAAGAAATTTATGGGTGCCTACAACAAGAGAATCCCAAAGGTGCAGAAGGAGGCCATTGGGGCCTGTTGTGTTGGTAACAACTCTCCAAAAGAGCATCATACCCATGCTAACAAAGCAGGGGGAGAAATTGGAAAGACAGTGTAAAATTTCTACAATTGTCTGTCATAACAAGGCAGAACCATGGAAAATTAGTGTAAGCAGCCATTTTACCATTTCTCATGGGTTCGAGAAGGTAGTATTTTAGAAAGATACTTAGAGAATCCATGAAAAAATTCCAGATGATTATCAGTCTCAATCATTTAATGGATTTTCCCAGGCACCAACAGTACATATTTCACAAGTTTAATCTGAAACCTTACCTGTTCATTCGGTCGCAGTTTCATTTTGCCATTTTTGATAGGGAAGCCACTACCAAATTCTTTTGAGGCAATATCAGCTCCATATTCCACAGTAACGTCTTCTTCAATGGTACTAACCAAGCGCCAGAACTCCTTTTCCACCAGTTCTGTTGGAACCATCTAAGTTTGTACACATTATGTGTAAAGGGCAATGGAGGGGTAAGAAAAAAAAACTTATCAAAACTAAAATGAGTTTGTAAAGAATTTGTCACATTAGAATGCATCTCACATTTTGCTTTGCTCAAAGGCAAAATCACTATGAATTAATTTAGTAAATCACTTTAGGATTGTTTTATTTTTCCCTGTTGAATGGTTACACTGATGAAACTAAAAAATGAAACATATTTGTTTTGGCACCTACTTCACCTCAGATATCAGCAGCCAACAGAGGAACAAACAGCAGCTTGGATTTACAAAGCACCTTTAGAATCATAGAATGGAATTATACAATCCTGCAGTGCTGAAGGAGGCCCATTCAGCCCATCGAGCCTGCACCAACAACTATCTCACCTGGGCCCTGTCTCCATAACCCCATATATTTATCCTGCTAATCTCTGACACTAAGGGGTAATTTAGCATTGGCTAAACAACCTAACCTGCACACCTTTGGACTGTGGGAGAAAATTGGAACACCCAGAGGAATCCCATGCAGACACGGGGAGAATGTACAAAGTCCACACAGTCACCTGAGGCCAGAATTGAACCATGGTCTCTGGGACTATGAGGCATTACTGTGCCACCTCAGGCCAAAATTATTCACAGGAAAAGAATTATTTTTTGAAATGTAGACACCATGATACTGTAACGCAGAATCGACAAGGACTCAGACAACTGCGAAATAGATGACCAGATATTGTTTCTTTGTGTTTTTTTTATTTATTAGTGTCACAACGAAATTACTGTGAAAATTCCTAGTATCCGCATTCCAATGACTGTTCGGATACACTGAGGGAGAATTTAGCATGGCCAATCCATCTAACCAGGACTGTGGAAGGTAACTGGAACACCCAGACGAAACCCACACAGGCACAGGGAGAAGATGCAGTCTCCAGACAGACAGTGACCCAAGTCAGAAATCAAACCCAGGTCCCTGGCACTGAGAGGCAAAAGTACCACTGTGCCACCGTTTGCTGGTAATGCCAAAATATAGCAGTGGAACAATCCTGCTCTTTGAAAAACGTCATTGGATCAGAGATGGCAAACAGGCTATTAATTTAATATCAAATCCAAAGAACAGTCTGTCTCATTCAATCCAGCTTTATTCTCACTAATTTAAAATTGTTAAATTTCAATACTTCAGCATTAGACCTTAAAATGTCCGTTGAAGAATTAGACTTTGTTTCTGATCATTCAGGATTCAAGAAAATAAAGTTAAGCTTATATAAGTTTTCAATATCAAGTACGAGAAATGTCCTTTTTAAGCTTGAAGCATACTCAGCCAGCTGGATGGACCTGAACAGAGCTGGGACAGAGTTCCTAATTTTGCTATTGCTGTTGGGAAGGCTTTAAATTAACTCATCAGGTGTCTGAAATCAAGAGAAAATATGCGAGAGAATAACCAAAGTGCACAAAATACTGGGCATGACTGATAAGTATTAGCATTGAAGATAGTAAGTTAATAAGTAAAATCAAAGAAAATGAGATAGTAATGATGTCTAAATCAGAATTATTATACATACATGTGAAAGCATGGAGTACAGTAAATAATATTGGAGAGTTACAGGCACAGATTACCATGTGGAATTATTATGTCATGGTGGTAACAGAAATCTGACTCTGTCCTGGAACAGGAAAGCAAGGACCAGCTGTTAAATGTTCCTGGATACAAGGTGCTCAAAAAAGACAGGAAATATAAAAAGAGGAGTAGTGGTGTTGGTTTAGGAGTGCATTATATAGTGCTGTAGAAAGAGAATGTCCTACAGGGTTCAAAGACAGAATCAGTTTGGCTAGAGCCAAGGATCAAAAGAGTGCAATTACATTGCTTGGTGCAATTTATAAACCACAAACTACTGAAAAGGATATAGATCAAGTCTGCAGGGAAATTATGAAGAGATGCAAACATTTGAGATTTTAATTAACCAAAAATAGATTGGAACAGTGGCAATGTAAGGGTGGAGAGGAGCAAAAGTTTCCAGACTGTTCAGGAAAATCTTTCAGAGCAGTTTGTGCCCAATCCAAAAAGGACGTACTATTGGACAGTTCTTGAAAATGAGGTGGGCCAAGTAGATCAAGTGTTAGTGGGGGATATTTTGGAGACAGTGATCATTGTATCATAATATTTAGGATGATGACAAAAAACACAATAGATATCCAGAGTAAGAACAATTAACTGGGGGGACAGTCAATCTCAATGGGGCAACAATGGAGATGAGCCAGATAGACCGGAACTAAGAGTCAATGAGAAAACACGTAACTGAACAATCTGCGACCCTCAAAAAGGAGAAAAGGCTTGGGCACAGTCAGGGTGTATTCCTTCAAAAGGGAAAGGTAAGGCAATCTAGATGAAAAAGGAGAAACTAAGGTAATGGAGAAAAAGTGTACACATGATAGACATCAGATAGAAAATATATGTTGCAAATCAAGAGGAAAGCAGAAGATTTAGAAGTGAAAAAGCACCTTAGAGAAGTGAAGAGGGATTAGGAGAAAATACTGATAACCAACAAAGGGGAATTCCAAAACCTTCTACAGATATACAGTAAAAGTATGGTAAAAGGAGAAGTAGAGCCAGAGAGACAATAATGAATTTACACATGGAGGCTGCAGACATGGCTGAGGAATTAAATAAATATTCTGCATCTGTTTTTAACCAAGAGATAAACACCACTCAAGACGTGGCAACAGACAGGGAAACTCCACCCCAAGAAGAGTTTAAAAACTGATGAGGAAATGTTGAATAGACTATTGTACTTAAAGTTGACAAGGCACCAGGACCAGACGAGAAATATACTGAAAGAACATTAGAAATTGTAGGGATGTTGGCCATAATCTTTCAATTTTCTCTAGACTATGGGAAGGGGCCAAAGGACTGAGGAATTGCAAATACTATGCCTTTATTCAAAAAAGGTTGTAAGGATAGCCTCAGCAATAGCAAACCAGACAGTTTAACATCAGTGGTGGACAAGCTTCAAGAAATAACTCAGGATAAAATTAGCAGTTGTAAGGGAAAATTGGATTGATTAGAAAGAGCCAGCATGAATTTTAAAGGAGAAATTATGTTTAACTAACTTGCTGGAATTTTTATGAAAAGGTAACATAAGGGGTCAACAGGTTAATGCTGATGATGTGGTGTACATGGGCTTCACATTTGATACAGTGCCACACGACAGACTTGTGACAAAAGTTATAGTTCACGGAATAAAAGTGGAACTTGGATATAAAATTGTGTTAATGATAGATTTTTCAGGCTGGGGGCTGTCTACAGTGGAGTTCAACAAGGGTATGCATTGGAACCTTGCTTTTCCTTATATATATTAATGATCTGTGCACAGGGGACAATAAAATTTGCAGACAAAAAGAAACTTAGAAGACAGTGCAGAAGGAGGTCATTTGGCCCTTTCCCCCACAATGCATTTTCCATGACTAATCCACCTTTGGACACTAAGAAACAATTTAGAATGGCTAATCTACACATTTTTGGACTGTGGGGGGAACCAGAGCACCCGGAGAATCTTGCACAGACATGGAGGAATGTGCAAGCTTCATGCAGTCACCCAAGGCTCGAGTTGATACCTGGCATTATGAGGCAATACTGCCACCATACTACCCAGATTAAGAATAAAGGGTAAAGTTCTTAAATGGGTGCAGGAGCAGAGAGGCCTAGTGTATACGTGCATAAATCACTGAAGATGGCAGGACAGATGGAGAGACGAGATAATAAAGCATATAGCACCTGGGTCTTTATTAATAGGGGCAGAGAGTACATAGCCTCCTTTTGCATTGTAGGGATTCTATTTAGCCATCAACTCTGCATCGACCATAATCCTACCCAGGCCCAATGCTCATAATTCCACGTATTTACCCTAGCTGAGCCCCTGACACTAAGGGCCTGATTTTACTGTTGCACTGCACCTGCTTTTGGGCACAAAAACTTGGTAGAGTCGAGCGCAAGGCAAGGAGAGCAATCTGCATCTGCCTCAGCACTGATTCCCCCTTTACCAAAGCTCAAAAAATGGCCACCATCGGGACCACACCCAAAATGGAAGCAACAGCCATTCAAATGCATTTACATGCATTTAAATTGACTTAATGGGCTGCACACCCAACTTTACCAGCACTTCCCCCTTTACTACTGTGTTCACCCATCCAGAATCTGTGCAAAACAGACATGCTCCATGTAAGTCTGATTCAGTGCCAAGCATCCGACAGCGCTTTGCTTGAGATATTGGGGGGAACCGTCTGAGTTCATTGAGGTGAAAGTGGGTCTGCTGTCACTTTCGGTGCCTGAAAGCAGTGGGGATGAAAGGGGTCCACTGCCACTCAGGGTGCCTGAGATCAGTGGAGGGGAAAAGGGTCTGCTCCCTGGTACGGAAGGTCTGAGTTACGAGGAGAGGTTAGGCAAATTGGGACCGTTTTCCTTACAGACATAAACTCAGAGGAGATCTAATAGAGGTGTACAAGATTATGAGAGGTATAGATAGAGTAAACAGGGTTAAGCTTTTTCCTTGGATAGACTCGAATAGCACGCGGGGTCACAGGCTCAGGGGGTAAGGTGTAATTTGGATGCTAGAGGGAGTTTTTTCACAGAGGGTAGTGGGGATATGGAATGTGCTGCCAAGTAAAGTGGTGGAGGCAGGTAGTCTGGAGTTATTTAAGAAATACTTAGATGGGCACATGAACAGAATGGGAATAGAGGGGTATAGAAAACTGATTTAAAATAGGGGTCATGAGCCTTGGGAGTCCCTGGGAAGTGTGTAAATAGATGATATTGATGTACTTGTTTTTATCCTTTGGTCCGCCTTGTTGTCTAACAAGGGGCATACACGCGGTGGGTCGTTGAGGACAGCCCTTGGATTTTTTTTTTTGAGTACCCTAGTGCTTCACGTCGTTAGTGTAAGCTTGACGTGGACCATTTGATGGGCAACACGACAGCTCAGTGACTATCGCTGTGCTGTGCAGATACATGGATTTGGGCCTGTGTCTGTGGGAGTTTGCGCATTTTCCCCGTGCTTGCGTGGGTTTTCTCCAGGTGCTCCAGTTTCCTCCCACATCCCAAAGATGTGCTCTTAGGCTAATTAGGCAAAACAAATTCTCCCTAAATTGTCTCAAATTTGGTTTTTAATCCATAGATCTATAAACATGGACAGGGATCACGGGTAGAGGTGGGAACATCGGGGTGGTGACGCGGGCTCGTTGGGCTGAAGGGCCTGTTTCCCAGGCTGTTTTGTTCTTTGTACCACTCTGCTTGAGATGAGTGAGAGTGAAAGGGGTTCTGCTGCCATTCTGGGTGCCTGAAAGTAGTGCAAGGGGGAGTTCCTTTGCCACTCAGGGTGGCAGAGATTAGTGGAGGGGAAGGGGTATCCATTGCTACTCAGGATGCCTGAAATCAGTAGATGGGAAGGGGGGTTCTGCTGCCACTGTGCCTGAGATCAATGGAAGGAAGTGGAGATCGCTACCTCTCTGCCTGAGATCAATGGAGAGGAAAGGCGGGATCTGCTGCCATTCTGCCTGAGATCAGTGGAGGAGAAGTGGGGTGGAGGTTGCTCTGCCACTCTGCCTGAGATCAATAGGGGAAGAGAGGAGGAGCCTGCAATCAGTCTGGGTGGCAGAGTTGTGTGGGGATAGGGGGCCTGTAATGTTGTGTGGGTGGGGCATTTAGGCCCAATCCATAGACTTCTACTGCATAATTTGGACTTGCTGATATTTTTGCAGGCAGAATGCGTATGGGGACACCTCAGAATGGATCTAAAAGTCAGATCTAAAACACTCAGTTTCAAGTCCACCCAGCAGTTAGAATCAAAATGGTAAAATAGAGCCCCAGGTGGCAACTTAGCATGACCAATTCATTTAATTTGCACATTTTTGGACTGTGAAGAAACTGGACCAGCTGGAAAAAATGCACACAGATACTAGGAGAACTCCAGACAGACAGTAACCCAAAGAATGGAACCCAGGTCCCTGAACTCTGAGGCAGCAGTGCGAACCACTGTGCCATCCTTATTAGCTGATGACAAAAGGTTAAACAGGTTGGGAATCTACTTAGTCGAATTTAGAACAAGGAGAGGTGATCTCATTGAAACACACAAGATTCATAAGGGGTTTGACAGGATAAATTCTGAGAGAATGTTTCCCCTGACGGGAGAGTCTAAAGTCAGAGGGCATAGTCTCAGAATAAAGGGGTGCCAATTTAAGACTGAGATGAAGAGAAATTTCATCTCTCCGGGAGTTAAGCATCTTTGGAACTCTTTGCCACAGAGACCTATGGGGCCAGAGTCCTTGTGTATATTTAAGTTCAAGATAGACAGATTTTGATAGTAAAGGAATCAAGGGACAAGGAAAAATGGCAGGAAAACGGACGTGAGATAAGTTGGATTCTACTGAATAGTGGAACAGTTCAAGAGGCCAAACTGCCTTCTCCTGTTCCAATTTCTTATTATCTTATGGAATGCATTGCCTAAAAATGTGGTGAAAGCAACTTCAATTGAAGCATTCATGAGTACATAGATGATTATTCGCATAAAAACAGCATGCAGCAGCCCAAGGATAAGGCAGGTTAAAGACACAAAATCATAATGCTCATTTGGACAGCCAGTACAGATATGATTGGCCAAAAACAACAATTCTGGGATTCATCACACTCACATGAACTGGCATATTGAAATAGTCTGACTTGAAGGCATCTGCCATTTCTCCAAATGCACGGAGTGTATAGTCTCTTGGGGCTTGCTCAAATCCAAAAGCTTCTTGAGGTTTGCTACACTCCTAGAACAAAAAAAGGCATTCAGGACTCATGGTGACATTATTGTGTGACTAGCTACTGTTACAGATTATAGTCTTCCAATACCAAAAGGTTTCAGGATCCACGACAGTCTCCCTACTGTTGCAACAGGTCCACAGCAGACGATATATTCAACCCTGAAACACCTGGTCAACGAGGGACACTTATGTCAGGCTTCCTTTTAGTGACTTCACCTCAGTCTCCAACATCATTATCCCAACATCATCTCCAAACTCCATGATGTAGAGCTTGGCTCTTCCGACTATGATTGGATCCTAGATTTCCTAATTTACAAACAGCATTTAGTAAGGATATGCAATGACACCTCCTCTACATTTATCCTCAACACTGGTGCCCCGCAAGGCTATGTCCTCAGCCGTTCACTCCTTATACACTGGTGTCTGCCTGACCAAATTCTACTCCAACTTCTTTACCAAGTTGGCTGATGATACCACTGTAGGAGGTCATATCCAAATAATGATGACATGGAATATAGAAAAAGAGTCTGGTGAATTGGTACAATGACAATAATTTCTCCCTCAGTGATAATAAAATGAAGTAGATAGTCATCCACATCAGAAAACATAGGAGGATGTATTCCTGTCTACATCAAAGATGATGAAGTGGAGATGGTTGAGAGCTTCAAGCATCTAGGTTTCCAGACTGCCAACAACCTGTCTTGGACGCTCCACCCAGCGCTACAGTTAAAAAAGCCCACCATCTTTCTCAGAAGATGAAGGAAATTCAGCATGTCTACTATGACTCTCACCAATCTTTACAGATGCACCATAGAAAGCATCCTTTCTGGATGCATTACGGCTCTGACCAAGTTTAAAAATAAAATCTGAGATGAAAGGCAATTCTTCTCTCAAAAGGTCATCAGGTGTTTGCAATTCTATTCCCAGTGAGCCAGGAAATATACTCAAAGCTGAATTAGATATATTTTTGTTTGCCAAGGGATTCGAGGATTATGGGGGCAGGCAGGAAAATGAAATTAAGGCCAGAGTCAGATCAGCATAATTTTATTGAATAGGAAACAAGCTCAAAGGGCCAAACAGCTTACACATAACCCTATTTCTCATGTTATTTTACAATTACCTATTTTAAACTTTGAAAGTTGGGAATGCAAAAACAAAGTTAGATAGTCATCATGCTGCTGTATAAATTTGATGCTAAGAGCAAGATTCCAGTTACCAACCTGAGCCAGACATTTTGGACACCTCCAATCACCTTTTGGAACATCTTGTAGAGGTGGAATTAAACAGAAAGTGTGGTAGCTGTCATCGCAGCCATCACACAGCAAAAGGCGATCCTCTTCATTACCTTGGCCACAGATCAGGCAAACATAAAGGTCAACCTACAAAAGGAATACAGAATTCAGTCTGTGCCACAGAAGCCTGTTTCAACTATATTTATTTCATCTGACTCTGTCAACATGTTTCTTTTTATATTCATGCGATTATCCAGCTTCTCCAAAATGCATCTATGCTTTACACCTCAAACACTCTTTGTAATAGCAAATTCCACTTTCTCACTGGACAAAGACATTTCTTCTGAATTACGTTTTGCAATTATACTTAGTTTTGGGTTCCCCATGGTTGGAAATATTTCCATTATATCTATCCTATGAAACTGCTTCACAATTTATAAGATCACCTCCCAGTCTTTTCTTTTCTCTCTGAAAATCGGTTAGGGCCCTTCGTCCAATTCCACACTCTCTCTCGCCCCAGCCCAATAGCATAAAGGTTTGCTGATTCTCTTTGCTCTTAGCTCTGACAAAGTGTCATTTAGATTCAAAATGTTGGTTCTATTCTCTCCTATAGGTCCACTGAGGTTTTCCAGCATTTTCTGTTTTTGCACCATTCAGCCTTCTTTGTTCCAAATAACCCCAACCTATCCAATCTCTCCTCATAGCTATACTTTTCTTTTCCTGGCAACATTCATGTAAACCTCTTCTGCATACTTTCCAGCACAATTATGTCCTTTACGTAATCTCGTGAAAGAATTGCAGATAATTCTCCAATTATAGCCTCACCAGTTTTTTTTTGTTGTTTTTTTTTTACACAATTCCAATATTATATCCTTACTTTTACATTCTATACCTCTGTCAACGAAGGAGAGCATTCCATATGCCTTCTTCAAATTGGACTGCCACCTTTAGGGATCTGTGTATGTTTATGCCAAGATCTCTCATTTCATCTACTCTTCTTAGTATATTCCCATTTAGTGCATACTCCCTATAACTATTCATGACCTCACACTTCAAACGCATCTGCTACTTGCGGTGCACTCACCAACCCATCTATATCATTTTGGTGATTATAGGTATCCTCTACACTTTTCTACTCAGCTAAACTTCCTCTCTATCAGCACTATGTGTGTTTCTATACCATACAGACTGCAACAACCAATAAGATAACGCCCCACTACCTTCCCAAGATCAATTAGGGATAGGCCATAAATGTTGGCCAAGCCAGTGAAGTCCACATTCTTTGAACTCATAAAAAACAATCATCTGGAAATATCAGCATTGCACTGGGGTGAGCAAGGGAAGAAGTCTCACAACACTAGGTTAGGTACATTGGCCATGCTAAATTCTCTGTGTACTCAAACAGGCACTGGATCGATATTCCATACCTATTAATTATTATTTAATCTATGTTGGTTTTAGATTGATGGTTACAGTAAAAAGACTGAAATAAAATCTTGCTCTTTTGTTTCATTTCCATTGACCTTTGGGAAATTTATTTCTTAAAAAATGTATTGATCTTTGCTGGAGATTGTAACAACCTATAATAAGTAGCCAAATCTTAACCACAAGACTTCTGTGCTTACTCCTTTCTATAGCTCCCAGGTTTAGCTGCACTGATTCTGTTAAGCTGCTCAGATGCATGGTTAGCAGCAGCCAAAAGTTATCATGCATGCCTCATTCTAAACTAAACAATAAATGTGCACTGTTGTGCAAAATAATGTTAATAGGGCTGTGCAGAGCAAGTAAATCTTTAAAGGGAAGACGATTTAGTCTCATCCTTTAAATGAAAAGCTAACCTTGATATTCAGCATGGAACCTCATTTCTGGCTGAAGATTGGAACAGGAGTTCTACTCAACTTGAAAAACAATGATGGCAAAATTTCATCTCAAATTTGTTGGTATGCTTAAAGTTTTCATTTTATATGTAATAAAATGTCATTCCAAGGAATTGTTTAGTTACGAAGCTTTTGAAATCTTGTTTAGATCCCTGATGCACTTTATTTTAACCCAATTTAATTAACTCTACTTGAGACCCAACTAATGTACAAAAAAAAACTTTTCTCATCAACTGCGGCAGGTGGATTGACAAACCAATGTCAAATTAATGATGTTAATCAGAAGATGCTAAATGCGATGAAGCTCATATGTATTGATGAAAAAGCATTTTTATAAGGGCAGCATCCAAAGTGTGGGTATTTTAATTTTATTCAATAATTCCTGGCAAGTGGTAGAACACAAAAAACACTGCTTAAATCAGCTGTGAATTTGGTAACATTTCCAAATTCTGATAGCATGCCTTCTAAATTTTGAGTCCAAGTCATTCATATACATAGAACTGCTATAGTGCAGACCATTTGGCTCACTGTATCTGCACCAACTCATGAAAGTGCATTTTGCCCAGGCCTATTCCCCCAATAATTTTGTTAAAGACAACATTCATTACACAAAGCCAGGCTAAAGAAAATAAGCCATGCGGTCAATCAAGCTTACTCTGCTAATCAGTAAAACGATGGCCGGGTTTTCTGGGTGTGTCGCAAGCAGTGCATAACGTTTTACAGTGTAGCAGGACCAGAGAATCACAGGCAAGTGCTTTAGCGCATTCTGAGCCAGCACCAACTATTGTCAGTATTTTCCTACCCACTGCTCCCAGACATACTGAGAATTGAAATATGCTGAGTTCCTTTGAGGCTGGATCTTTATTGCTCCTGGGATTTTCCGACCCTCGGTAACAGTGGGATCCCAGCAAGAATCACTAAAGCCCTCCACGAACAAAAACAAGGGGTGCAGGACTCATAGACCATTGAAGCCCCTGGTGATCAGAGACATGGACTGGGCATTGGCCATCTGGCAGTGCCATAATTTTGTCCACTCACTAAACTTATGTCCCTCTGTAGCCTCCTTACATTCTCTTCACAATTTATTTTCCTACTTATCTTTATCTTGTCAGCAAATTTAGCAACCTTCGGTCCCATTCATTTATACAAATTGTAAAAATTGAAGCCACAGCACTGATCTCCAAAATAAAGACTGATCACATCTTGCCAACCAGAAAATAGCCCACTAATGCCTAGTGCTTTATGTTAGCTAGCCAATTCAACCCATGCCAATACTTTATCCCCTACACCACAAACTTCTATTTTCCACAATAACTTTTGATGTGGCACCTTATCATAGAATCTTCCAGTGCAGGATGCGGCTATTCAACCCATCGAGTCTGCAACGAACACAATTCATCCAGGGCCTACACTGATAATCGCATGTATTTACTTATTTAGTCCCCCTGACACTAAGGACAATTTAGCATGGCCAATCCAAATAACTTGCACATTCTGTGGGAGGAAACCAGAGCACCCAGAGGAAACCCACATAGATCAGGGAAAACATGCAAACCCCTCACAGACAGTGACCCAAGCCGGGAATTGAAACTGGGTCCCTTGTGCTGTGAGGCAGCAATGCCACTGTGCTGCCCAAATGCCTTCTGGAAATCTAAATACAGTACACCACTAGTTCCTCTTTATCCACCTCAAGCGTGACTCTTTCAAAGAACTCCAATAAATTAGTTAAACATGATTTCCCTTACCAAAGACCATGTTGGCTCAGCCTGATAATCTTGAATTTTTCCAAGTATCCTTCTATCACACTTTTAATAATAGCTTCTAACATTTTCCCTATGACATCTGTTAGGCTAACTGGCCTGTAGTTTCCCACTTCATGCATCCCTCTCTCTCTCTCTCTTCCCCCTTTTTGAATAAAGCGATTACATTTGCTATCTTCCAACAAATAGAACCTTTCCTGAATATAGAGAATTTTGGAAAACTAAAATCAATGCATCAACTATCTCATTAGTCACTTCTTTCAAGATCTTGGAGTGAAGTCCATCCAGACCCAGGGATTTGTCACTCCACAGACCCAACAATTTGTTCAATACCACTTCTCCAGTAATAGTAATTTTCTTGAATTCCACTGTTGAGTACAGCTGTTTCTGGAATGTTATTTATGTTCCATATTGTGAAGACCAATGCAATGCAATTGTTCATCTGCCACTCCGCTTCTTTCCGTTATCAACATGCACGCTCTATAGGACCAATGCTCACTTTGTTAATTCTTTTCTTATTTAAATATCTATAGAAACTCTTACTCAATTACTACCTAGCCTCATCTCATACTCTAGTTTTTCGCCTCACCAATTATTTTGTCCGACTTTAATGTTCTTTACATTCTTTCCAAAAGGAGCAGCTACTCCCCTTAATTGAAGAGTCAGTCATGAGGGGGCACAGATTCAAGGTGAGGGGCAGGAGATTTAGGGTGGTGAGGAAAAACATTTTTATCCAGAGGGTGACAATTGTCTGGAGTGCGCTGCCTGGGAGGGTAGAAACGGCCTCACATCAGGAGGCATGGTTATTAAGTTTGCAGATGACACCAAGTTTGGTGGCATAGTGGACAGTCAAGAAGTTACCTTGGATTGCAACAGGATCTTGATGAATTGGGTCAGTGCACTGACGAATGGCAGATGGAATTTAATTTAGATAAATGCAAGTTGACGCATTTTGGTAGATTGAACCAGAACAGGATTTACTCAGTTAATGGTTACAGAATAAGGAGCTCTAAGGGTACAGGTTCGTAACTCCTGAAAGTGGAGTCACAGGTGAACTGAGTCATGAAGGCAGCATTCAGCATGCTTGGTTTCACTGGTCAGAACAGGAGTTGGGACATCTTGTTGAAGTTGTACAAGACATTGGTAAGGCCGCACTCGGAGTACAGTGTACAGTTCTAGTCAGCCTATTACATAATGGATATTATTAAACTAGGAAGAGCGCAGGAATGAGTTACTAGGATGCTACCAGGACTTGATGATCTGAATTATAAGGAGAGGTTGGATAGACTGAGACTTTTTCCTCTGGAGCGTAGAAGGCTGAGAGGTGGTCTTATCAAGGTCTATAAAATAATGAGGGGCATAGATAAGCTAGATAAGTCAATATCTTTTCCCAAAAATAGAGGAATCTACAACTACAGGGCACAGGTTTAAGGTGAGAGGGGAAAGATACAAAAGGGTCCAGTGGGGCAATTTTTTCACACAGAGGTGACTGGAAGAAGCTGCCAGACATAGAAGAAGAGGCAGGTGTAATTTTGTCTTTTAAACAGCATTTAGACAGTTACATGGGTATGGTAGGTGTAGAGGAATATGGGCCAAACTTGCTCAGTTGGAACCAGCTTAGGAGTTTAAAAAAAACGACAACATGGACAAGTTGGGCCGAAAGGTCTGTTTCTACGTAGTAAACTATCCGCATCTGGATGAGCATTTGGTACGTCAAAACCTTCAGGGCTATGACCAAGTGCTGACAGATGGAATTAAATGGGAGTTCAGGTGTTTCTAATGTGTCAGTGCAGACTTGATGGGCCAAAAGGCCTTTCCCGCGTTCTATGAATTTTCTGACTTGCCACGTGCCTTTGAGCAAATATACGCTTTTTTTAAATTTAATACCCTCTTTAACTTTAGTTAACATGAGTGATTCGTGAGTTTTTCTCTCATTAGAAAGTGTCTAATCTGGGTATTCTTATCTATCCCATTAAGTGTCTGCTGTTAAACCTTTGTTGATCTAGTTCTTAAGCACATTTGTCATTAACTCTAGCTAGTTTTGCTTTTATGCCATCGTAATCACCTTTATTTAAGTTTAAAAACTGGTCTTAGACAGTCTTCTCTCCCTCAAACTGAAGGTAAAATTTGATCACATCCCTACCGAGGGATACCTTCATTATGAGGTTACCAATTAATGCTATCTCATTGCACAATATCAGGTCTAATATAGCCTGTCCAGAACATGCTGTTCCATGAAACTATCCTGAAAATATTCTATGAACTCCTCAACTACAATTTGACCATTTGATATTTTCAATTATATACAGATTAAAAATCCCTCATGATTATTGAAGAACCTTTTGGAAAAGTTCCCATTATTGTTATACTCTGTCTTACTACGTTATAACTAGTGACTCTGCCTTTATAACTTTTCAACTCAACCCAAATTGATTCTAATTCCTGTCTTTATTTAACTTAAATCATCCCTCTCTAATGTGCTAATAGCATAATTAATTACCAGAGTCACCACTCTAGTTTTTCTTAATTACCCATCAATGATCAAGTCCAGTCTATGTCACCCTGTAGCCATGTCTCTGTAATGGCTATCAGATCATAGTTATTTATTCCGTCCCTGAATGTCATGGTCCATTATCATTTTTCATAACCTTCCTCTCTCTGGCCTTGTCTCCTACAGTGTAGGAGGCCATTCAGCCCATCAAGTCTGCATCAACAACAATCTCACCCATGCCCTATGATGTAATCCCACATATTTACTCCACTAATCTCTCTAACCTATGCATCCCAGGACATTAAAGGACAATTCAGAATACCAACAAATTTAACCCGCACATTTTTGCAATGTGGAAGGAAACCAGAGCACCAGAGGAAACTCACAAAGACATGGGGAGAACGTGCAAACTCCACACAGTCACAAGCCAGGAAACGAACACAGGTCCCTGGAGATGTGAGATAGCAATGCTAACCAATGTGCCTCCCTTTACTCCACTCTCCTCATTTGATATATCACATCTTCCTCAGTTTTATAACTATTCAGTTTAAAACTCTTTCTACTTCCCTTGTTAGGTGGCTTGCTAGAACATCAACCCCAACATGCTTCAGCTGTAGAATATTCCAAAGATACAGATTCCAAAGGTACAGATCCTACTTTCCTCACTACTGGTGCCAGTATCCCATAAACTGGAACGCCCTTTTCCCACACCAGTATTTGAACCACATACTAATATCTCAAAAAATATTTTTCTTATGCCAATCTGCAGCTGGCTCTGGTAATAATGCAAAAATTATTACATTTGAAGTTCTGCTTCTTAATTTGAGGTCTAGCACCTCATACCGATTATCGAGGGTCTCCTTCCTCATCTTACCTATGTCTTTGGTACCTACATGGACCGTGAACACTAGATCCTCCCCCTCCAGCCCAGAGTAGATGTCCTGAATCCTAAGGCAACACAAACTGGAGTCTTGCTTCTTGCAACAGAAAACAGCATCAATCCCCCTCATTAAACTATCTCCAACTACCATTACACTTGTATGTGCTCCCCACAATTAAATCGCTTCTTATACCACGATCAGTCAGCACATCCACCCTGCAATCCTCACTCTCATCCAAACAAGATAAGCGAACTTCAAATCTATTGGATAATTGCGAAGGTTGAAACTCTTGTACTCTGTGTCCCTTTATCTGCCTCACTCACAATCACGTCCGTGACAGAATCAGAAGATCCAAATCCTAAAAGGTGAGATTGCCTCCTGATACAAAACATCCGGTAACATTTCCCCTTCCTGGTGTGTTGCAGAGTCTACAACCTAACCTCCAACTCAATGACTGAGCCAAAGTTCTTCAAGGTGTATACTGTTTTAAGTTATAGAAGAGAGTAGAACTTATCCACTTAGCAGATCTCAACAAACAGCTAGCTCCTTTCCCTATAGTAAATTAAAAACCAGTCCTCAAAGCCTGTCCACCATTTAAAAGGTGCAAGTCATAAGTATAATCAAATACTCTCTTGCCTGGAATGAGAGCAGCTCCAATAACACAAGAAGCTTGATACAATTCCAGGACAAATCAGTCCATTTCAATAATATCCATAAACAGTTTAAACAGTCAAGCCCTCCACCAATAGCATACAGTAGCACCTAGCTTCCAACCTTTCAACAGGTCCTTCTTCCTGGTCCTTTGCATGTCACTGGTTCAGAAATAGATCACAACTTTCTAGCTACTTAAAGGTATCCTTAACCTAGCACACTCTCTGATCCCTCTTGATCATAGCTGTAGAGGCTACTTTTATTTAGACATAGAACAACACAGCACAAACAGGCCCTTCGGCCCACAAGTTGCGCCGATCACATCTACCAATCCACAGACCTATCTATAACCCCCTATCCTATTCTTTTCCATATACTCATCCAGAATTCTCTTAAAAGACCCCAGTGAGTTTGCCTCAACAACCTCCGACGGCAGTCAGTTCCATTCACGCACCACCCTCTGAGTGAAAAACCTACCCCTGACATCTCCTTTGTATTTGCTTCCCTGCACCTTAAATCTGTGTCCTCTCATAGTGACCATTTCAGCTCCGGGAAATAGTCTCTGAGAGTCCACCCTATCTATTCCTCTCAACATTTTATAAACCTCTATCAGATCACCTCTCAACCTACGTCTCTCCAGTGAGAAGAGTCCCAGCTCCTTCAACCTATCTTCATAAGGCCTGCCTCCCAATCCAGGCAGCATCCTTGTAAATCTCCTCTGAACTCTCTCAATAGATTCTACATCCTTCCTATAATGAGGCGACCAGAACTGCGCACAATACTCCAACTGGGGTCTGACAAGAGTCAGATAGAGCTGCATCATTACCTCCTGACTCCTGAACTCTATTCCTCGATTAATGAAGGCCAGTACACCATACGCCTTCTTGACCACTTCCTCCACCTGCGAGGCCAATTTAAGAGTCCTATGGACCTGGACCCCGAGATCCTTCTGCTCTACAACACAGCTAAGACTCCTACCCCTTATATTGTACTCCTTCATCCCATTATTCCTGCCAAAATGGATCACTACACTTTTATCTGCGTTGAAGTCCATCTGCCACTTCTCCGCCCATCCACAACCACTCTCTTGCCTTCTGCCGGCAAGCCAGTTCTGGATCCACAAGGCCAAAGCCCCTTGGATCCCATGCCCTCTCTCCTTCTCTAGAAGCCTTGCATGTGGGACCTTATCAAACACCTTACTAAAGTCCATGTACACTATGTCCACCACCCTTCCTTCGTCAATGTGTTCAGTCACATTTTCGAAGAACTCAACTAGGCTTGTAAGGCATGACCTGCCCTTGACAAAACCATGCTGACTATTTTTAATCAGTCCAAACTTCTCCAAATGTTCATATATCTTATCCCTCAGAAGCCTCTCCATCAGCTTACCAACCACTGAAGTCAAACTCACCGGTTGGTAATTTCCTGGACTATCCCTGTTCCCTTTCTTAAAGGTAGGAACCACATCCGCAATCCTCCAATCCTCCGGAACCTCTCCCGTTTCCACGGACGATGCAAATATCATCACCAGGGGCTCTGCAACCACTCCCCTCACCTCCCACAATAACCTGGGGTATATCCCATCCAGTCCCGGCGACTTGTCTATCTTGATAGAATTTAACAGGTCTAACACATCCTCTTTCCTAACATCCACATACTCAATCTTTTCCGTATGCCGCAAACCTGCAGTGCAATCTCCCAGTTCACTTTCCACCATGAATACCGAGGCAAAGTACTTGTTAAGCACCTCTGCCATTTCTTCCGGATTCACAGACATTTCCCCCTTCACCTTTTATAGGTCCTATCCCTTCTGTTCTCATCCTTTTACTTTTCACATATTTGTAGAAGGTCTTGGGATTCTCCTTAATCTTACCTGCTAAGGCCTTCTCATGACCCCTTCTGGCTCTCCTAATTTCCTTCTTAAGTTCCCTTCTACACACCTTATACTCCTCTAGATCCCTAACATCCCCTAGCTCTCTGAACCTTTTATATACCATTTTTTTTCTTCCTAACTAGGTTCACCACAACCTTCGTGCACCACGGTTCCCGCGTCCTACCAGAACCTCCTTGGCTCCTCGGAACGTTGTCTTGCAGTGCCCTAGACAAACATTCCTTGAAAAACCGCCACTTTCCTTCTGTACTCTTCCCCAAGAACACCTCCTTCCAGTACCTGCCTAATGTTTTCATATTTCCCCTTACTCCAGACAAACACCTTCCTAGCCTGCCTGACCCTATCTCTTTCCATCGCTATCATGAAAGAGGTAGAATTATGATCTCCATTCCCAAGATGCTCACCTACTGTGAGATCCGACACCTGCCCTGGCTCATTAGCAAGCACCAGGTCAAGTACAGCCTCTCCTCTCGTAGGCTTTTCCACGTACTGTGTCAGGAAACCTTCCTGAACACACCTAACAAACTCCACACCATCCAAACTCCTTACCCT
Source organism: Sphyrna mokarran (assembly GCA_024679065.1). NCBI lineage: Eukaryota > Metazoa > Chordata > Chondrichthyes > Carcharhiniformes > Carcharhinidae > Sphyrna > Sphyrna mokarran. The sequence goes on along the minus strand of JAGIQG010000023.1, from coordinate 33,797,932 downwards.
TGGGATATTCCAGTCGATGTTTGGGAAATTGAAATCTCCCATCATGACAACCCTGTTATTTCTACATCTGTCTAGGATCTGTTTCCCTATCTGCACCTCAAGTTCCCTGCCGCTGTTGGGCAGCCTATAGAATACACCCAGCAAAGTTATCAAGCCTTTGCTGTTCCTAACTTCCACCCACAGAGACACCGTAGACAATCCTCCCATCTTCCACCTTCTCTACAGCCATGACACTGTCTCTGATCAACAGTGCCACACCACCTCCTTTTTTGCCCCCAACCCTGTCCCTCCTGAAGCAACTGAATCCCGGCACCTGAAGTACCTAGTCCTGTCCCTGAGACAACCAAGTCTCTGTAATGGCCACCACATCACACTCCACGCCCTAAGCTCATCCAACTTATTTACTACACTCCTGGCATTTACCTAATTATATACCTGATAGTGCAACCCTTCTTCAATTCTCTGCCTTGGACTGCTCCCTGTTTCAAAGTTCTATTGTTCCAATGGTTTACACAATGCCCAAATGCAATTCAAACATTCTACTTAAATTGGCAAAAAAAATGACGTTATATGTCTGTCACATGGGACTTACATCAGTGATTTCATGCTCCTCCCTAGATCAGTTTTTTGACTTAATACAAGGTTGACAGAATCACAGAATCACAACAGTGCAGCAACTATCCCAGCTAGATCTGCTTGCTGCATCTGCACAGCCTGTGAAAACTTGAAGTCAGGACAATCTAACAGAGGTTCTGCATATAGGATAATAATAACTGCAGCATCAATGTATGCAACAGTGGAACACGTGGTCAGAATGTTATCTGTAGCTTTTGGAATGTGAGACATTTTTCACTCTGAAAGACAGGACTGTAAACTTAAGCAATCCTGAAGGTGTAATAAATGGAAAGCTTCACCAGCCCTTTTACTAATTAAGCAAACAAAGTGCTTTATTATTAGACAAATTCCTTAGTTAAAAAGGCAATAAACCTATACTATGAATATTATAAATCCTTACTTAAAAAAGCCTGGTCTGATATACTTACAATATTTGAGGCAATAGTATTCCTGTTGTTTCTGAGTGCCCTGGTTCGCTCTGGATCAGTGGTACGATTCTCATTTCCCTCTTTCTTCACTGCAGGCACAGTGTATTTCTCTAGATTTTAACAAAAATACATCTTTCAGGACTAAAGGAAATATGAATGCACAGTGACACAGGAAAGTGTATCACTAGGAAATGGAACACTTGCTATTTTGAACATCAATTAACATTAAGTACTTCCAGATCAATAATGAGCATCAAATTCTACTGCCCTACCTCATTTCCAAAGGAGCAACTGCAAGCACATCAATGATGTTCTAATACTCTGTCCCTTGGGGGAGTTTTACATAACAAACTTGTTTTAAAAATATAGATGTTTTGAATGAGATTTCAGCTTGATGGCCAACTTACTCTCAACGTGAACAGACTTTTACTGCAGGTCCAACTGGGTGAGGCCTTTGAAGATATTTTTCATTCCATGAGTTTGGACTGGATTTGATCTTAATCCAGAGGAATGGAAAAGAGCATACTAAATTACCATCCCCACCTAGTTACCTTTTGAAACTGAAGCTGGATCAACCTCTGCATCCATTTGACCAAGCTCAGCATGTGACTTCCACATCCTCTCCATAAGACTACTTTCACTTCAGTAACCTGACTTGTCTTCACCCTTCCCTCAATCCATCTTCCAAAAGCCACATCCATATCTGTTACCTCCAGATCTGACCATTCCAATGTTCTCCTAGTCAACCCCCAATAATAACCATACATAAACTTAGATGTGTCAAAAGCTCTGATGCACCAGTCCTGCTTCAAAAGGAAGTATGGCAACACAGTGGCAGACTGGTCAGCACTGCTGCCTCACAGCACCAGGAACCCATGTTCAATTCCTGGCTTCACTGACTGTCAGTGCAGGGTTTGCATGTTCTCCCTGTATCTGCATGGGTTTCTTCTGGGTGTTCCGGTTCCCCCCCACAGTCCAAAGATGTGCAGGTTAGGTGGATTAGGCATGCTAAATTGCCCCTTAATGAGAGGGGGCTAGCTAGGGTAAATACATGGAGTTATGGGATTATGGTCGGTGCAGACTCAATGAGCCAAATGGCATCCTTCCGCACTATAAGATTCTACGATACTCAAAAAAGTTGGAATCCTTAAATTGATAAGTCACGAGGACCAGATAGGCTGCTAAAGGATGTGTGGGAGATGACAGATGCTCTGAGGATGGTTATCCAATCCTCACTAGATATGGTGGGGGCAGGGGAAGAGAGAACTGAATAATGCAAAAGTAATTCCATTGTTTAAAAAGGAATCAAAGAAAATGCCAAACAATTACAGGCTAGTTAATTAGTTAGTCTTAAATCAGTGGTGGGTAAATTAGTAGAATCAATCCTGACTTGCCATCAAGAAAGGCATGCACTTTTCAAGAATGGTAAGCATGGATTTGTTAAAATATGCATAGAATCATCATTCAATCCCTATAGTGCAGGAGGAGGCCATTCAGCCCATCGAATGTGCACCAGCTCTCCCACACAGTATTCTACCCAAGCCCCCTCCCCAGCCCTATTGCGTAACTCCATTTATGTTGCTCACTACTCCCCCTAACTTACATATCTTGGGACACAATGGTTTATCCATTAACGTGCACATCTTTGGACTGGTAAGATACTGCAGAAAATACGGATGCATGGATTGATTTAAAACTGATTTAAATCAGTTGTTTAACTGATTTAAAAATTCAGTGATTTTTAAATCACTAAAACTGGGTGATTTAGCAGTTTGGATCAGGAATTGGCTACCTGATAGAAGACAGTGGGTGGTGGTTGATGGGAAATATTCAACCTGAGTTCAGTTACTAGTGGTGTACTGTAGGGATCTGTTATGAGGCCACTGCTGTTTGTCATTTTTATAAATGACGTAGATGAGGGTGTAGAAGGATGCCTTAGTAAATTTGCAGATAACACTAAAGTCGGAAGAGTTGTAGATAGTGAGGATGGATGCTACAGTTTGCACAGGGACATGGATAAGCTGCAGTGCTGGGCTGAGAAGTGGCAAATGGAATTTAATGCAGAAAAGTGTGAGGTGATTCACTCTGGAAAGAGTAACAGGATTACAGAATACAGGGCAAATGGAAGGACTCTTGGAAGTGTCGACAAGCAGGGAGACCTCAGTGTACATGTGCATAGATCCCTGAAAGTTGGCACCCAGGTTGATAAGGTTGTTAAGAAGGTGTACGGTGTGTTAGCTTTTATTGGTGGAGGGATCAAATTTCGAGCTGTGAGATCATGTTGCAACTGTACAAAACTCTGGTGCGGCCACACTTAAAAGTATTGCATACAGTTCTGGTCACTGCATTATAAGGAAGATGTGGAAGCATCGGAAAGAGCGCACAGGACGTTTACCAGGATGTTGTCTGGTAATGGTGGGAAGGTCTTATAAGGAAAGGCTGAGGGACTTGAGGTTGTTTTCGTTAGAGAGGAGGTTAAAAGGTGACCTAATTGAGGCATACAAGATGATCAGAGGATTAGATAGGGTGGACTCTTGGTAGCAGATAGTGAGAGCCTTTTTCCTCAGATGGTGATGGCTAACACGAGAGGACATAGCTTTAAATTGAGGGGTGATAATTATAGGATGGATGTCAGAGGTGGGTTCTTTACTCAAGGGGTAATAAGGGCGTGGAATGCCCTCCCTGCAGCAACTTTTCTGTGGACTCGTCAACTTTAAGGGCGTTCAAATGGTCACTGGATGCGCATATGGATAATACTGGAATATTTAGGTTAGAGATTGGTTCCACTGGTAGGCACAACATCGAAGGCTGAAAAGCCTGTACTGCACTGTAATGTTCTATGAAACCAGAGCACCTGAAGGAAACCCACGCAGACATGAAGACAGCATGCACATAGGAAGTCACCCAAGGCTGGAACTGAATCCTGGTTCCTGGAGCTGTGAGGCAGCAACGTTCATCACTGACACCGTGCCTCACAGGCTTGAATTCACTGAACTGACAAAAAGGGTTAATGAAGGTAGTGCAGTGGATGGATTTTAGCAAGGTATATGGTAAGTTCCCACAATGGCAGAGTAGTCAAAAAATGAAAGCTCAAGGGATACAGAGTAATATGGCAATCTGGATCAAAAGTTGGCTTACTAACTTAGTAACATTGAGGTGCTCAATGTGGGGAATTCACTACCATAAAAAGTAGTTGAGACCAAAAGGTTGTATGATTTCAAGAACAAATTAGGTACATCTCTTGCGACTAAAAGGATCAAGGGATATGGGGGAAAGGGAAATCAGGTTTTTGAATTTGGTGATCAGCCATGATCAAAACAAATGGCGCAACAGGCTCAAAGGGCCAAATGGCTGACTCTTGATTTTAGTTTCTATGTTTCAAGTAGCAATAAGTGTAGAGTGGGCATGAGGAAGGCCATTTTTACAAAATGGGTGGTAGTTGTCTGGAATTCACTGCCCAAGTTGGTGGTGAAGGCAGAGACCCTAAATTCTTTTAAAAAGTATTTGGATCTACACCTTAAGTGCTCGAAGCTGTAGGGCTATGGGCTGGGTGTAGAAACGAGATATTAGGAACAAAGAACAAAGAAAATTACAGCAGAGGAATAGAGCCTTTGGCCCTCCAAGCCCTGCACTGACCATATTGCCCAAATGAACTAAAACCTCCTAGCCTTCCTGGGACCTAATCCCTTCATTCCCATACTATTCATATATTTGTCAAGGCGCACCTTGAAAGTTATGTGGTATCTGCTTCCAATACCTCCCCTGGCAGCGAGTTCCAGGCACACACCACCCAAAACTTGCCTCGTACATCTCCTTTAAACCTTGCCCCTTGCACCTTCAACCTATGCCCCTGAGTGATTGACTGTTTCACCCTAGGAAAAAGCTTCTGACTGTCCACTCTGTCCATGTCTGTCAATCTTGTAGACTTCTATCAGGTTGCTACTCAACCTCCGTTGTTCCAGTGAAAACAAACCAAATTTCTACGATCTCTCCTCATAGCTAATGACCTCCATACCAAGCAATATCCTGTATCCTCTCCAAAATGTCCACATCCTTCTGATAACATGGTGACCAGAATTGAACACTATATTCAACAACCCTTTAGGGACCAGAATGCCAAAGATTTTCTACCCTTGAGTGAAGAAATTTCTCTTCATCTGTGTCCTAAATAGACTGCCCCTTATTCTGTGACTGTGTCCCCTGATTCCAGACTCACCATTCAGGAGTAAGATCCTAACTACATCTATCCTTCTGCACATTGTAAGAACTTTTTAAGTTTCAATGAGATCAGCTTCTCGTTCTTTGAAACACTATAGAATATCAACCCAATTTGATGCTGCCTAATTAAAGTTCTTTGAAGCTGCAACATAACTTGCCAATTTTTAAACTCAATGTCCTGGCCGATAAAGGCAAGCATGTTCTATGCCTTTTTGACCACCATTTCCACCTGCATTAGCACCTTCAGTCACCTGTATCCCCAGATGCCTCTGCCTATTAATACTCTTAAGAGTTCTGCCATTTATTATACATTTCTTATCTATATTTGACCTTCCAAAATGCATTACCTCAGATTTGTCTGGATTAACTCTTCTGCCATCTTTCTGCCCAAATCTCCAGCCGATCTATATCTTGCTACATCCTGATGGTCTTCATCAGTATCCACTAATCCACCAAACTTTCTGCTGTCCACAAATTTACTAATCAAATGTTACATTTTCCTCCAAATCATTTACATATATTACATACATCAAATCCCTGAGGAACACCACTTGTCACAGCCCTCCATTCAGAAATGCACCCTTCCACTCCCACCCTCTGTCTTCTATGACCAAACCAGTTCTGTATCCACCTTGCCAGCTCACCTTTGATCCCATGCGTCTTCACGTCTGCACCAGTCTACCATGAGAGACCTTGTCAAAAGCTTTGCTGAAGTCCATGTAGGCAACATCCATTGCCCAACACTCAATCATCTTCGTCACTTTCTCAAAAAACTTGATCAAGATCGTGAGACATGATCTCCCCTTCACAAAACCATGTTGCCTGTCGCTAGTACGCCCACTTATTTCCAAGTGGGTGTAAATCCTGTCCCGAAGAATCCTCTCCAATAATAATTTCCCTGAAATGAATTACCTGGACTATTCTTATTACCCTTTTTAAACAAAGGAACATCAGCTATTCTCCAATCCTCTGGGACCTCCCCTGTACATAGTAAGAAGTCTCACAACACCAGGTTAAAGTCCAACAGGTTTATTTGGTAACCAACACTGCAAGCTTTCACAGCATTGCTTCTTCGTCAGGTAACAAATAAACCTGTTAGACTTTAACCTGGTGTTGAAAGACTTCTTACTGTGTTTATCCCAGTCCAATGCTGCATCTTCACATTATGACCTCCTCTACAGCCAGTGAGGAGGCAAAAATTTTTCTCAAGACCCCAGCAATTTCTTTTCTTGCCTCTCAGAATGCTGGGGTATATCCCAGACTCTGGAAACTTGTCTACCTAAGAACTCCAATGCTACCTTTATGATGTCAATTCTTTCCCAGACTCATCATCCACCAAGGTCTTCTGTTTGGTGAATGCTGAAGCAAAGTACTCATTTATTAGTCGGCTCCATGAATTGATTCCCTCCCCCGCCCCTGAGCGGGTCAACCCTCTCCCTGCTACCCTCTTGCTCCTTATAAAGGTATAAAAAGGCTTGGGGTTTTTCTTAATCCTTCTGGCCAATGATTTTTTGTGACTCCTTTTAACCCTCTATGTTCCTTGCTCAAGTTTCTTTCTACTTTCCTTGTATTTCACACTTGCTTCATTTATTCCCCGACTCCTAGCCTAAACAAGTGCTTCCTTTTCCTCTTTGACAAGGCTCATAATATTTCTCATTATCCAAGGTTCCCAAAACTTCCCATACTTATCCTTCATTCTTACAGGAACAGGCTGATCTTAAATCTCTATCAATTTACACTTAAAGCCTCGCACATGCCAGATGTTGATTTACTCTCAAACATTTGCGCCCAAGCTATATTCTTCAGTTCCTATCTAATAGTATTGTAATTAGCCTTCCCACAGTTTAGCAGCTTAACTTAAGGACTACACTTACCTTCATCCATCAGTACCTTAAAGCTTACTGAATTGTGGTCACTGCTCCTCTACGAAATGACCACCACCTGGTCAGGCTCATTCCCCAATACAGGTCTAGTATAGCCCCTTCCCTAGTTGAACTGTTTGAAGAAACCTTCATGGATATTCCTTATGAACTCTACCCCATCCACGTCCCTACACTAAGTGAGGATACCTAAGTGTCTTCAGACTGGCATGGACAAGATGGCCGAATAGTCTCCTTCAATGCCACAATTTTTCTATGGTTCGATGTTTCTAAATCCTGTGCACCTCAATACTAGCTCCAGGTTCAGCAACATGTCAATTTTAAAATTCTTGCATAGCCTCGCTTTCCCCTTCGTAATCGCTTGCAGCCTGACAAGCCCCACCACCCCTGCCTCAAAGTTCTACGTCTCCTAATTTATAGTTCTTGCACAACATCAATTTCCTTCAGGCCATCATTGTCAGCTATGTCTTCACATGCTTATGCCTTAAATTGTGAAATTCTTTCCATCTCCCCATTTCACTTCAAACCAATCTTCAGAACTTATTTCTCCAACACAACATCTCCATGTGGTTTCGTGTCAAACTTGATCTCATAGCATTCCTGGGATTCACTATGGGATATTCTACTATAAAAACAAGTTATTGTTGTGTTATTTACAGTAAACCTGAAATATTGTCTTATTCCAAAGTGCTCAGACAATTGGTGACTAATCAGAAAACTTGAAAAGGATTTAGACAAGAAAATATTCCACTAATGTATTAGTAGTGTGAATGCCAAACGCAAACCAAACAGCAGAGGATAACATGCAATGCATTATTGTTAATAAAAGCTGAAATTTTATATACTGGCATAGAAAAGGGAAGCATTGCCGAGAAAAGGTCAATTACATAATCCAGGCAACAAGGATGAGTGTTATACCCCATCTAGCATCTTCCCCCAGATCCCCTCACTCCCAGCACACTGCACGCTTTCAGCCCCAATTCACAACTTCTACTTTGTCTCCCTTCCCCCAGAATATCACAGCGCTTGCCCTCTGAGAGCCACATCTGATTCTTTGCAGGAATTGCGCTATCATTTCTTTTATGGCTCCTTCATTCACAAGAATGTCCATAACTGTCAAGAGGGGGCAAAGGCAGTAGGTGGTGAACCTGGCCTCTGAGTCCTCATCCCCTTGAGGAGTGTACATTGGAACTAATGTTACAGGAGGACATCCGGGACATCAGCGACAGCATGGTCGGGCTGGAATCAAGAAGCGAGCACCTACCAATTCTCCATTCAATTCGACTCAGTTACTAGGAAGCACAAGGTGTAAGGAGAAAGGTTTAAAGGTATAAGACAAGTTTTTATTTCCACAGAGAGTGATAGGTGCCTGGGGCAAGTAGTGGAAGCAGATATGATTGTAATCTTTAAGGGCCATCTTGACAAATAGAATAATAGGGTGGAAAGAGAGGATTATGTCGCTGGAAGGATAGGGGGTTTTAATTCATCTGAAGTATGAAAGTATGTTTGGTGCCAGCTTGGAAAGCCAAAGCGCCACACAAGCCGGATATAATTCCCTTTGTTTTACGGTCAATGGAGAAACGTCAGCAAGTTTCTTGCATCCGAGATTCATCTCCCTCTCTTGCTCTTAACCTTGTGTCCTGTGTCACAAAAAGAGGCCCAGACATCCAGGGCCATCTGCTGCTCTTGCCCATCCTACCCCTGGCACCTCTGACGTGCAAGGCCTTTTTGGCATCAGCTTCCAGCTCACAATTCACCAGCCCAGATACGCTCACATCAGCAAGTCTGATTAGCGATGAGGCATCTGGATCACTCTGGTGAGCAAGACGCAACTGATGATGCACATCAGGTGGAACAGGGAACATCTGAAGCTCTGGCATGCAGGGGCTTGCTGGAGGTGAGGACTCAGCTCGCCCAGGCTACATCCTGGGCCTCTGAGATCATTTCTCCTTCAGCTGCTGGAGATGCACCAGAGCCAAGGAATGCAGCCAGGGCTGACAGCAACACTGGACCAACTAGGAGGCTAACAGGAGGAGTACCAAAGCTTTCAGGTGGACCAGCTATTGCCTGTGTTGCGTGGTTCCCAGGCCAACACCGCAAGGGTGGCGTCTGCAGTGGAAAGTCTGGGGCAGGAAATCCTCACGGCCAAGTGGCAGGCTCCAAGCAACGGACGATTCACAGCTGGCCACAACAGGCTTTTCAAGATTCTGCGGCCCATAGCTGAAAGGAGATCCAAAGGGACAGCGCTGAGATATAGCAGACTACAGCAGCAACACTTGAGAATGTGAACTAGTCACACAAGGTCATGGCTGAGCATGAACACTTCACTGCAGTACAGGCCTTTCAGCCCTCGATGTTGCGCCACCAACGTAACCAATTTTATGACCCTCTATCCTAATCTATTCCAATGCTATCCACATGCCTATCCACTGACCATTTGAACGCCCTTAAACTTGACGAGTCCACAACTGCTGCAGGCAGGGCATTCCACGCCCTTACTACCCTCTGAGTAAAGAGCCCACCTCTAGCATTGGTCCTATAACTACCACCCCTTAATTTAAAGCTATGTCCCCTCATGTTATCCATCTCCATCCGAGGAAAAAGGCTCTCACTATCCACCCTATCTGACCCTCTGATCATCTTATATGTCTCAATTAAGTCACCTCTTAGCCTTCTTCTCTCTAATGAAAATAACCTCAAGTCCCTTAGCCTTTCCTCATAAGACCTACCCATCACACCAGGCAACATCCTGGTAAATCTCCTCTGCACCTTTCCAATGCCTCTACGTCTTTCTTATAACGTGGCAACCAAAACTGTACACAATACTTCAAGTGCAGCCGCACCAGAGTTTTGTACAGGTGCAACATAACATTTCTGCTGCGAAATTCAATCCCTCTACCAATAGAAGCTAACACACTATATGCCTTCTTAACAACCTTATCAACTTGAGTACCAACTTTCAGAGATCTATGCACCTGTACACCGAGATCTCTCTGCACGTCTACACTACTGAGTCCTACCATTAGCCCTATATTCTGCACATATATTACTCTTACCAAAGTGAATCACCTCACATATTTCCACATTAAACTCTATTTGCCACTTCTCGGCCCAGCTCTGCAACTTGTCTATGTCCCTCAGCAAACTGTAACATCCATCCTCGCTGTCTACAACTCCTCCGACTTTGGTATCATCAGCAAATTTACTAACCCATCTCTCTACACCCTCATCCAGGTCATTTATAAAAACAACAAACAACAGTGGCCCCAAAACAGATCCCTGAGGTACACCACTAGTAACTAAACTCCAGGTTGAATATATCCCATCAACCACCACCCTCTGTCTTCTATCAGCTAGCCAATTCCTAAACTAAATTGCTAAGTCTCCCCCTCAATCCCATGCATCTGCATTTTCTGCAGTAGTCTTCCATGGGGAACCTTATCAAACGCCTTTCTAAAATCCATGTACACCACATCAACTGCTTTACTCTTATCCACTTCTTTAGTCACCTTTTCAAAAAGCTCAATAAGGTCTGTGAGGCACAACCTTCCCTTCACAAATCCATGCTGACTATCCCTAATCAATTCATTTCTTTCTAAATGACTATAAATCCTATCCCTTATAATTCTTTCCAAAACTTTCCCCACTACAGATGTAAGGCTCACTGGTCTATAATTTGCAGGATGGTCTCTGCTTCCCTTCTTAAACAAGGGGACAACATTTGTCATCCTCCAGTCTTCCAGCACTACACTTGTAGCCAACGACGACAGGAAGATCAAAGCCAAAGGCTCTGTAATCTGCTCTCTAGCCTCCCAGAGTAACCTGGGATAAATCCCATCCGGCCCAGGGGATTTATCTATTTTCATATTCTCAAGAATAGCTAACACCTCCTCCTTACGTACCTCTATCCTGTCTAGTCTACAAACCTGTATCCCAGTATGCAGAGCTCAGGTAGGAGTCAGACTAATTTGCATCAAGGCATCATCAAAATGGTGCTTAGCAAGATGTCATCACCCTGCTGTCTGCCAATGAAACTCACTAACACAGCATACCCAGGCCCACCACTGTGATGTTACAATGGTAAAGGAGACAGTAGGACTTTTGGAAAGTGATGGAACCCATATGCAGAGTGCCTGGTGGTCAAGGACACCCTTGCATTTCTGATCCTTCCTGCCAGTCCTCCAGTGCCCGGTGTTTTTGCTCGGCGCTATCCTCCTCCTCCCCGCCTCTGCTGGTTGGCCTCCTCTCTAGCGATGCCCGGCTGATTGACCTCCAAGTCCTTCTCTTCCTCCAAAACTCACAGTTGTGCCAGGATGTGAAGCGCAAGGAACACCACCGCAATGAATCAGAGGGTGATATTGTAGAGCCCTGTCAGATAAATTCAGACACCTGAACCACACTGAGGAGCTCTAATCATCTCTTCACTATTGAAAGGGTGGCAATTTGGGTCTTTTTATACTAGGTGACCGCATTGGTCTCAAGCCTCTGTACAGGTGTCAGCCACATCCGAAGAGGGTACCCATATCCTTCAGGAGCCATCCCTTCAACTTGGGCTCCTCTTCAAAGACCTCTGGGATACCTGAGATTTTCAATATGAAGCTATCATGCATGCTGCTGGTGTGTCTGGTACAGCCATACATGATATGCATCTTGTGGTCACACACCAACTGCACATTTAGGGAACGGAAGCCCTTTCTGTTGATGAATGGCCGTGGATTCTGAAGCAGGGCTTTGAGGACAACATGGGTGCAAACTATAATTCTTGGACATTTGACATCGCGAATGCTGCAGCCTGGGCTTCCTGCTGGGCATGGTTCAAGTCAAAATCAAGGTACTAGGCAGCCTGGGCATTCAGGGCATCTGTGACCTCCTTCACGTAGTTGTGGACAGCTGACTGCAAAATGCCACATAAATCTCCACTGAGAGTCTGGAAGGACCTAGTGGCATACTAGTTTAACACGGCTGTCAATTCCACAGCCACCCACACAGCCAGGTGATAGGTCTAGCAACAAATTGCACAGGTGTTGCACTCTCTTTTTGGAGCCGGAGCCATCAGCAGCACAAAGTGTCAGACATTTGTTCAAAGGATACCTGTATATGGAACTATCGGGGTCTCCACTCCCTCCTTACCCTGTGCCCCTGCCTCTGGCGGCTGCCTTCCTCTATTCCTGTGAGAGGTAAGGCCTGAGCCTCCTTTGCCTGCAATTCATCCTCCTGTCCCTCTTCAGCTCCAGCAGCAACCAGAAGAACAGCAAGGTCCATTGGTTGCATCGTAAAAGCCATTTCATCAGTCTGGAGGGAGCAGGAGATTTAGAAAAGGGGAGAGACAGATGGAGGTTAAGGAATTCTGCTTACTCCTATCCGAGCAATGCACACAGCCCATAACCAGCCCCCTTTACCCAACACGTCCCCCAGCAACACGGCTGACCACCCCCATCTTCCCTACACCATCCACCAGCAACATGGCATCCCCATCCCACCCTTGGGCCCCTCCAACAACACAACCCCCCATTCCCACACAGCCCCCCCATCCCCTCGCCACTAGCCCATCAGCAACACAGCCTCCCATAAGTCTCCCATCTCCCTCACATGCTCCACCACCCCAGAACCCATGCAGTAGTGACCACAGTCAGCGCTGCTTGAAACATTCTGAGGCTGCAGCACTACCACTTCAAAGGTTTCCAGCACCTGGAACAGTGCTGCGTTTCCCAAGACCCAGCAGCATCCTCAAGATGCAAGGTCAGTGCTGAGACCCAGGTCCATGCTGAAAAATCAGACATGAGACACTGATCAGCAACAATCCCCACTCCCTCCACATACTTGCAGAGCCTTCCTGACCCAAAATGCAACATGGCCACCATGAAACGAACCTCTGAGAGCAGCATGGAGTCGACCAATGGTCAACACTTACCACCTCACTAAATCAGCACCAGAGCCAACTTTCAAAGAGGTGTTTTCATACCACATCGGACGAATACAGTGGTAACGGCTAGAGTGCTGGTAAATTGGCTGTGCAGCTTGCTAACTGCTTCAAGATGAATGCAAAAATATTTAAATTGACGTTGCACCAATTTTGGATGACTCCTCTCATGCTGCTTCTTTCCCTTGGTAAGTTGGGAACAGATGCAAAAACAGGCGCAGATCGTGCAAATCCACCTCATGTCTGACTTTACCACTTCTTTGTGTCCAAAAACATGAAGTTCCTATTTAAATAATCACCTCTTGCACACCAACTATTCCTGCTTTCGCCACATTACTGGGTAGTACATTCCAGAACCGAACCTCTTGCTGTTTCTGTTCAAATAGTCACCTAATGCCCTTTTGAATGCCTCAGTTGAACCTGTTTCTACCACATTTCCAGGTACTATATTCCAGACCCCAATCACTCAGTGTGTAAAACAGGTTTTTCTAACATTGCATTCACTTCTATTGCAAAACACTTTAAATAGTTGTGATGATAGTGTGATTCTACAGATGTAATTTTATATATATTGCCATAGATGTAAGTAAATATATTTTGTGTTGAAGGGGAATGTTTAAAATTCAGCTGTATTCATGCAACAGATAGTCAGTATATCTGGAAGAATACAGCTCAGATGCTAGGAGAGTGGGTTAATTACTTAATTTAGCCATATATTATTTGGCTAATGAATGAGAGCAAATGAATTTTTATTCACAAAAAGAAAAAGTTCCTCCGAAGCTTTTTAATGAAAGGAATGGAAGGTTTCCTTTGGGAGTTTTGATTAGATTCACTGACAGGGTCATGTGATAATGCAGTTAACAAGAGAAGCTAGGTATGTAGCAGAGATAAGCAGCTTTCAATTCTGATTGCAGTTTGTTTAAAGCCAGGCTTTTGCAAGTTGTTCTCTCTACAAAATCTCTGAAAGTTCAAGGCTGTTTAGACTCATTACTGCAAGTATATTGAAGCATGCAACTGTATTTAAAGTAGTTTTTGAATCTGTATGCAGAATGTTGCTTATTTGGAATTGAAACAGTGATACATTAAAATTTACAGTGGTTTCTTTTCATGTTTAATAGGTAATATTTAAGCTGCTTCATTTGTTAGAAATATAGTTAAACTATTAAATAACATTAGTTTTCCAATAAAAGGTCCCCAATTTGTCAGTAGAATTATTCCTGTGGTGATTCATCCTATCCTCAGATTTTTGTCAAAATTGAAACAATGAGGAGGTCTGGTCTGGCTTTCAAACGTAATTTGGGATTCTGGTCTAGGGCCTAACACTGTGCCCTGTTCTTCTCGATATTGAGAATGGGAACAATTTCTCTCCATTTACTCTGTCCAATTCTCTCGTGATTTTGAGCACCTCTATCAAATCTCCATATTTTCCTCTCCAACCACAACAGTCTCAACTTTTCCAGTTTATGTGAAACTTCATAACTGGAGTTTCACATTCTTGGAACTGCTCCTGTGAACCTCTTCTTCACTCCCTTCAATATACTTACATCCTTCCTAAAGTGCCTAGAACTAGCCAAAGATTAACCAGTGCCCGAGAAATGTTCAGCATAACCTCCTTGCTATCCGGACCCGTTGTAGCTCTATTAATAGAGCCTAAAACACTGTTTATGCTTCATTAACTGTTTGCTTTACCTCTCCTGCTACCTTTAAGCATTTATGCACCCAAGTCTCTCCACCCTTTAGAGTTGTATCCCTTCCCTATATCAAAAGCATTCCCCACCACCAAAATTAAACTGACTGTTCTACAAGTGCCAGGCTTATCGTTAAAACTTTTTTTCCAGAGCTTCTAACATTGAAAACAAAACATGAAATTCTGAGCAAGTTGAGGTACAACAAAAGATGCACAATACTGTACATAACAATTAATTAATTTGAGCTACGGTTGTTGGTAAAGAGGCATATTTCTTTCTTATTTGAACAACATTGTTGAAATCTGTTGAACAGAATAGTACATCATAGGTAAATTACCTTGGAGACTGATTAGCTAAATTAGCTAGAAAGCTAACACGTTGACTAGATTAATTATCAACAGCTGAGAGTTCAATCCTTGTTCTGGCAAGCGTAGACTCAGGGGCTTGCCTCCCCACCATACCCGTAGTTTTAAAAAAGAACCTTAGCACTCAGCTAAGTCACCAAGGACCTCTCTTTGGATTGAGAACTGAAGAAGAATAGCTTAGCTTAGTCATACCATTTTCACATTTCATTGATCCACTCCTCGTCTTCGGGCGTAAATCATGAGCATGAGCCTCAATTATCTCACTGGCCTCTGTCTTGGCACAGCTGACCTATAAATTAGAAGTTAAAACAATAATTCAAACATTACGTTAAGCCTCAATTAAAATTTGGATGGACAATAAAAACTATGAACTTTGGTATTTCGTGTAATACCTTTGAAACAGAGTTAAAAGATATTAGCACACTTTTACATAAAGTCTGAACACATTTCTCAGGTTAGAGTGGACTGATTGACTGATTCCTGATAAATCATACTGAATTTTAAATGGTGGACAATTCAAATTTCAAAAACCTCTAGAAAGGATAGATATTGCAAAATTTTCCTGTGGTCTTCAGTTCTGGTAAGATGGTTTAGTGTCAAGAACTGTATGTACCTTAATACACAGAATTACACAAAGCGTACTGTATAGCTGTATCATCAAAACTGGCATGTATGGAAAACCATGGTTTCAAAGTTTGCGGGTGCTATGGAACTTAGGAGTATGGTAAACACCACATAGAACTTCAATAAACATGTTCGTGGAGTGGAGAAATAGGTAACACGACGTTCAATGCCAAGAGCTATAAGCTGATTCATTCTCGTGAATGAATCCATTCACGGACACACAACATGAAATAAAGGTACAACTCTAAGGGGGCACGGGAGATTGAGGGGCTGCGTGCACGAGCAGAGGGGTCCGGGTGAGGGGGAGAGGGAGTAAGCAGAGGGGTCTGGGTGAGGGGGAGAGGGCGTAAGCAGAGGGGTCCGGGTGAGGGGGAGAGGGCGTAAGCAGAAAGTGCCAGCCGGGAAGGAGTTGGGTGTGAAGAGAAAGCCGCGCTGGGAGGAATGGAGGAAAGGGGCCATACTACAAGAAAGAACATTATCCCATTAGAGAACCGCTCCAAAAGCTAGTGGCTTTTGCTACCAAATAAACCTGTTGGACTTTAACCTGATGTTGCAAGACTTCTTACTGTGTTTACCCCAGTCCAACGCTAGCATCTCCACATCATGACTCCCGTTAGAGAGACAGAAGAGGTTTGTTTGCAAGAATGGTTCCAGTGATGAGAAACTTCAGTAATGAGAACAAATTGCAGATTGAGACTTGGACAGAAGGTAAGAGGAGATTTGATAGGGCTGCTCAAAGTCATGAGGGGGTTTGACAATGTAGACATGGCAAAATTGTTCCTGTTCATAGAAGGATCAAGAACAATAGGACACTAATTTCTAATGATTTGGCAAAGTAGTAAACATGACATTTTCACACAGCAAATAGTTAGGGTCTGAAATCACTGCCTGGGTCTACAAAGAACAGTAAGCACAGGAACTGTCCTTCGGCCCACCAAGCGTGCACCATTCACGCTGTCCTACAAAGACCAACTTCCTTAATCCCTTTATAGAACAATACAGCACAAACAGGCCCTTCGGCCCACAAGTTGCACCAATCATATCCATATCTACCAAGCCTATCTATAATGGGATTGAGAGTTAAATCCCACATACTCATTCTGAAGTCTCTTAAAAGACCCCAGCGAGTTTGCCTCTACCGCCACCGATGGTAGCCAATTCCACTCACTCACCATCCTGTGAAAAACTTACCCCTGGCCTCCTCTGTACCTGCTCCCCAGTACCTTCAACCTTGTCCTCTCGTAGCGACCATTTCAGCCCTGGGAAATAGCATCCGAAAATCCACCTTATCTATACCTCTCAACATTTTACAAACCTCTATCAAGTCGCCTCTCAATCTTCATCTCTCCACAGAGAAGAGACCTAGCTCCCTCAACCTCTCTTCATAAAGGCATGCCTCCCAATTCAGGCAATATCTTTGTAAATCTCCTCTGCACCCTCACAATAGCTTCCACATCTTCCTGTAGTGAGGCAACCAGAACTGTGCACAGGGCTCCAAGTGGGGTCTGACAAGGGTCTTATAAATAGAACATAGAACATTACAGCGCAGAACAGGCCCTTCGGCCCTCGATGTTGCGCCGACCAATTAAGTAAAAGCAATGACCCTCTAATCTAAACCATTCCCTTTTCATTCATAAACCTATCCACGGACCTCTTAAACGCCACCAAATTTGGCGCATCTCCAACTGCAGCAGGCAGGGCATTCCACACCCTTACCACCCTCTGGGTAAAGAACCTACCTCTGACATCCATCCTATTACTACCACCCCTTAATTTAAAGTTATGTCCCCTTGTGCTAACTTTCTCCATCTGAGGCTATCACTGTCCACCCTATCTAAACCTCTAATCATCTTGTATGTTTCAATAAGGTCTCCTCTTAGCCGCCTTCTTTCTAATGAAAACAACCTCAATTCCTTCAGCCTCTCCTCATAAGACCTTCCCTCCATACCAGGCAACATCCTGGTAAACCTCCTCTACACCCTCTCCAATGTCTCCACATCTTTCTTATAATGTGGGGACCAGAACTGCACACAATACTCCAAGTGCGGCCGCACTAGAGTTTTGTACAGTTGCAACATGACGTTGCGGCTCCGAAATTCAATCCCCCTACCAATAAAAGCCAAGACTCCTTATGCCTTCTTAACAACCTTATCGACTTGATTGCCAACTTTCAGGGATCTATGCATATATACACCAAGATCCTCTGTTCATCAACACTATTAAGAGTCCTACCATTAGCCCTATACTCTACACATTTGTTATTCCTGCCAAAGTGAATTACCTCACACTTTTCCACATTAAACTCCATTTGCCACCTCTCGGCCCAGCTCTGCAACTTGTCCAAGTCGCATAAAGTTGCGGCATTCCTCCCGACTCCTAAACTAGCCTTGATTAACGAAGGCTAGCACACACACGCCTTCTTGATCACATCCTCCACCTTGCAAGGCCAATTTAAGAGTCCTCAGAGTCCTATGGACCCAGACCCCAAGATCCTTCTGCTCCTCAAAATATTGATACTGTACTCCTTCATCCCATTGGAGCTGCCAAAATGGACACTACACATTTATCTGTGTTGAAGTCCATCTGCTACTTCTCCGCCCTGTGTCTTGCATTCTATATCCGCTGCAACTTCCGACAGCCCTCCACACTATCCACAACACCAATCTTCGTGTCGTTGGCAAACTTACTAACCCATCCCTCCACTTCTTCATCCAGGTCATTTATGAAAATGACAAACAGCAACAATCCTAGAACACATCCCTGGGGCACTTCATTGGTGACCAATCTCCATGCAGAAAAAGACCATCCACAATCACACTCTGCTTTCTGCAGGCAAGCCAATTCTGGATCCACAAAGCAACAGCCCTTGGATCCAATGCTCTCTACCTTTTCAAGAAGTCTTGCATGGGGAATGTTATCAAATGCCTTGCTGAAGTCCATGTTATCCACATCCACTACTCTTCCTTCGTCAATGTGTTCAGTCACATTTTCAAAGAACTCAACTAGGCTCGTAAGGCACGACCTGCCCTTGACAAAGCTGTGCTGATTATTTCTGATCGTACTAAGCTTCTTTAAATGTTCATAAATCCTGTCCCTCAGTACCCTCTCCGTCAACTTACCAACCACTAAGGTCAGACTCACTGGTCGGTAATTTCCCAGCTGTCTCTGTTCCCTTTCTTGAAAATAGGAACCACATCCCCAAACCTCCAATCCTTCAGAACCTCTCCCATCTCCATCGACAATGCAAAGGTCACCTCCAGGGGATCTGCAATCTCTTCTCCCATCTCCCACAGTAACCCAGGTACATCCCATCCGGTCCCGACGACTTATCTATCTTGATAGAATTTAAAAGTTCCAACACCTCCTCTTTCTTAATGTCTACGTACTGAATCTTTTCAGTCCGCTGCAAACTTGCAGTACAACCTCCCAGATCATTTTCCACCGTGAATACCGAGGCAAAGTACTCATTAAGCACCTCTGCCATTTCTTCCAGTTCTACACAGACTTTTCCCCCTTCACCTTTTATGGGTCCAATCCCTTCACTTCTCATCCTTATACTCTTCACATATTTGTAGAACATCTTGGGGTTCTCCTTAATCTTACCTGCTAATGCCTTCTCATTGACCCCTACTGGCTCTCCTAATTTCCTTTTTAAGCTCCCTTCTATAAGCCGTATACTCCTCTGGATCCTTAACATCTCCTAGCATTCTGAACCTTTTGTACGCTTTTCTTTTCTTCCTGACTAGGTTCATCACAACCTTCACACATCACAGTTCCCGCAACCTACCAAAACCACCTGTTCATGTGCCTGTCCAGATAAGTCTTCTATGTCACTAATACGTCTGCTTCAAGCACCTCACATGGCAGTGCATTCCTTCCCCCCCACACGACTCTAATGAACCTTTTCCCCCTTTGTGCCCTTGTGATTGTCATTTCTGCCATGGGTAAAAGCTTCCAACTTGCTCACCTCATCTGTGCCACTCATAAATTTTGTAAACTTCTATCAGGTTGCCCCTCAGCTTCCATCTTTCCAGGCAGAAAAATCCAAATTTACTGAATCTCTTCTCATGGCTAATATATTCGTTAACAAGGAAACATTCTGGTAAATCTTTTCTGTCCTCCCTCCAAAGCCACCACGTCTTTCTGGTAGTGTGGTGACCAGAATTGTGCAAAATATTCTGAATGTAGCCTGACCAATGTTTTATGCAACTGTAACATAATTTGCCAGCTTTTATACTTCTGATGATGAAGTATACCTCTGGCTGATGAAGACAAACATGTCATATGCTTTTCCTCCACCCTTTCCACCTGTACTGCCACTTTTAAGGATTTGTAGACCTGCACATCCAGATTTCTGAATGTCTACGCTCCTGATAGTTCTACCATTTGTTTTATAATTCTCATCTAAATTGGATCTACCAAATACATCACTTCACATTTGCCTGGATTAAATTCCACCTCCTATTTCTCCACCCAACTTTCCAGCCTATCTATATCCTGCTGCATTCTCTGATAATCTTCATCATTATCTGCAACTCCAGCAATCTTAGTATCATCCACAAACTTGCTACTCACGTCAGACATGTTTTTTTCCAATTTATTTATATATATTACAAACAGAAGTCCCAGCACCGATTGCTGTGGAACACCATTAGTTACAGACCTTCATGCAGAAAAACACCTCCGTCTTCTATAGCCAAACCAGTTCAGAATCCATCAAGCTAGTTCACCCGTGATCCCTTAACCTTTTATACCAACCTACCACAGGGGACCTTGACAAATGCTTCACTAAAGTCCACATAGACACATCAATCCCTTCCTATGTCAATCATTTTTGTCATTTCCTCAAAAAACTCAGATTAGTGAGACATGACCTCCTTCATACAAAACCATGCTATCACCAATAAGGCCATTCAATTCCAAATGCATATGAAGATAGGTACATTCAAGAGGGCATTAGATGATTATTTGAATAGAAATAATGTGCAGGGTCATGGGAAAAAACAAGAGAATGGTACTCATTGACCTCCTTGCACTGTAACAAATCTCCAGAATTTATTGCCCATCTCTAACTGCCCTCCATTTCTGAAGAAATTTGACATCAACCACATTGTTACACACACACACACAAAACCTTTACCAACACATGCTCCCCAGCACCCCCATATAGATCCCCCTGTCCCATTCATACCCTCCACACACACATCCTTACAAACCTCCCACATACACACACATAACCCCCCCGACAAATACATCCCCAGCCACGCGTTTCCTCCCTTCGCAGCCCCCCCCCCCCCCCAGCCACGCGTTTCCCCTTCGCAGCCCCCCCCAGCCACGCGTTTCCTCCCTTCGCAGCAGCCAGCCCCCTTCGCAGCCCCCCCCCAGCCACGCGTTTCCTCCCTTCGCAGCCAGGCGTTCCCCTTCGCAGCCCCCCCCCACTTCCTCCCTTCGCAGCCCCCCCAGCCACGCGTTTCCTCCCTTTGCAGCCCCCCAGCCACGCGTTTCCTCCCTTTGCAGCCCCCCCAGCCACAGTTCCTTTCGCGTTTCCTCCCTTCGCAGCCCCCCCCAGCCACGCGTTTCCTCCCTTCGCAGCCCTCCCCCCCAGCCATGCGTTTCCTCCCTTCGCAGCCCCCCCCCAGCCACGCGTTTCCTCCCTTCGCAGCCCCCCCCAGCCACGCGTTTCCTCCCTTCGCAGCCCCCCACCCCAGTCACGCGGCCCCCCCCAGCCACGCATTTCCTCCCTTCTCTCCCCCACACGCATTTCCCCCCCGCCACACACACATTTTCCCCCCCCCAGTCCTCCCCCCCCCACACACATTTCCCCCCCCCAGTCCTCCCCCCCCAGTCCCCCCCCCAGTCCTCCCCCCCACACACACACTTCCCCCCCCAGTCCTCCCCCCCCACACACACACATTCCCCCCCCCCAGTTCCCCCCCCACACATACATATTTCCCCCCCCACACACACATTTCCCCCGAGTCCCCCCCCATACACACACACACACACACATTTCCCTCCCCACCGCCCCCCACACATTTGCCCCCCAGTTCTCCCCCCATACACATATTTCACCCTCCCGTGCCCCCACACAGACACACTTCCCTCCCCGTCCCCCTCCACACACACATATTTCCCCTCGTTCCCCCCCACACACACATTTCACCCTCCCCAGTGCCGCCCCCCCCACACACACTTCCCTCCCTCATCCCCCCCCACATACACATTCCCCCAATACACACACATTTCCCCCTTCCTCCCCCACGCACTTCCCCCCCAACACACACACACACACACACACACCCTCCCCAGTCCCCGTCCTACACACACTTCCTCCCTCAGTCTCCCCCACCACACAGACATCCATCCCAGTCTTCCACCCCCCCCCCACACACACACACAATTTTCCCCCTCCAATCCCCCTGCACACACATTTCTCTCCAGTCACCCCACACACACACACATACCACCCCCCCGTCTCTCACATACACATCTCCAGCTCCTCCTCCCACACAGATACCCCCACCTCTCCCCATGCAGGCACACATCCTCCCCAGCCTCTCCTGCGCACATCCCCCCAGTTCCCCTCCCCCGCCCTCGCATACACACACACCCCCCATGTTTACACACAAACATGCGCACACGACACACACCACAGCCCTCTCCTCCCCACCTATACACACAAGCCCCTCAGCCCTTCCCTCACACACACACACGTCCCAGCCCTCCCCACCCATACACACATGCCCCCCCAGTCCTCCCATACACACATCCCCAGCCCTTCCCACTCACACACTTTTCCCCAGCCCTCCCCACACACATCCTCACTAGCCCCCCGTCCCTCATTAAAGCAGAAGTCTCAGAAAATTTGGCAAGCCTTGTGGCACCGCGTAAGTCCATCAGCTTCAACAAAATAAACAGTGGGAAAAAAAGGATTTGGCAAAGAGAAAAGTAGTTGAAGAAAAGTAGTGATTGTACAATACACATTAATAGGCACTGACAGTAGGAACGAAGGTAACATACATGTCAGCAAATAGGAAGTGCAGGAAAGGCCACTGAAAAATATAAACGTTGATTAAATATACAGGATGAATATATAAATATACAACTGATACACTGGCACTAATAGAAGCAATAGCTCTGAGGATCCACTTGCCCAAAATACTGATAAAAATACTACGAAAGGGGCAATGTGAAAACATTTTCCCATAGAATGCTATTTTAATATCAGGTCTCTTTGGGACAATGTTTTGTTGCATGAACAATGTCACTGTTAAAAGACTAATAACCCCAACCACGTTATAGGAAGGAGATCTCAAGAAGACAAGACAGGTTGACACTGGTCTCCAATTATCATACTGTTTTACAACAAGAAACGCCTGGCTCAAAAAGTTACTAAAAATTACTAAAGAGGAATGTCTTATATGTCATTACAAAATGAAAAGCCTTTTTTATATTAATATTTTGCAATATTATTATGCATATACTAGAAACAAGCTTATATGGGCGTGACTGGTTTAATTGAATTGGAGATAGCAGAATACAATGGTCAAAACATAAATAAAGGAGGTGTGAAGGCAAGTTGTTTGAAGTGAATATCAGCAAATCTAAGACTGACCGTCAGAAAAGCAACATAAATAGAAATGTGTGTTCAGAAGGTAAAAAAATGACAGAGCTATCATATTTCAAATGGAACATATATAATTCAGGAGTTGTCAGTGAAGCAAAATAGTAATTTTACTTTATAAATATATTAGCCATGAAGTAACATAAAAAGGTTGATCATTCTGGGTTAAGGAACTTCTGAAGGATTGCTGAAAAAAGTGGGAAAATCAAAGCAATAAAACATTTTTAAAATGAGACTGAAGACTGCAGCTGTGAGATCTCAAACAAGACAGCACTTTGAAACCATATGTGGCAGCATAGTGGTTAGCATTTACAGTGCTAGGGATCCAGGTTCGATTCTTGCCTTAGGTGACTGCCTGCATGGAGTTTGCATTTTCTCCCCATATCCACGACGGTTTTCTTCAACTGCTCCAGTTTATTCCCACAGTTCAAGCACGTGCAGGTTAGGTGGATTAGGTGAGCTAAATTATCCCTTACTGTCCAAAGGTGTGTAGGTTAGGGGGATTAACAGAGTAAATATGTATGGTTACAAAAGTAGGGTCTAGGGTGGGATGCTGTGTCAAAGAGTCAATGGGTCAAATGACTTCCTTCTGCACTGTAAGGATTCTATGGCCATCTTCAGAGAGGAGAAGCCTATGTAAGATTTCCCCAAGAGCAGCAGGACATTATATAACATTACTGGAATTTGCTATGAATTTAAAAATAAGGGCTGTTGCTATTAAAAGGTTTAATTCAGTTAATTCAAGCCAAAATCTTTTAAGAAATATTGGTAGAAGCACGATAACTGTATAAAGATGTTATTGTGTTTGAAGTATTATTTTCTTTATTTTAATAATTGTTTAATTTAAATATATGTAATCAACACAATTGTTCTCAGAGTTATTTATCTTAACTTCAGATCATTCCTTGTAATATACAAATTGCAAATAGTCCTAGCAGTCAAATCAGGTTTCCCTTTGGGAAACCTAGCGCTTATTATCTACTGTGCCACACAACTTTTGTAAGCGTGGAATTTATAATGCGAAAATACATTACTTTGTTGCCTTTTGTTTGGACTATACGGTAAAGAGGAATCTGTCAATGTTTCCACAATTACATTGTATAGCAATTATATTTAGCATTGTTAAAGACAGCTGATCAGCACCAACTCACCTATAAACGATAGATAGTGTTATGAGACTTCTTACTGTGTTCACCTAAAAATGGACAGTTGTGACAGTGGGATGTAGAAGTAACGGAATGAGGTCTTAGCAACCTGCACCCCACCCCAGCCAACATCAACTGGGATAACACAGTTAAGAAAAATACACAAATCCAAGTATGCAATCCATTCTTTCAATTGAAATCCTTTTAAGTTGAAAGCAACAAATTAACAAGGAAAACATAAGCCAGATCAAGCTGACGGCATACCTAAATGCATGAAGGAGAGGTTAGAAAAAAAAATCATCAGGTTTGTGATTGCAGTGACACGGTTGGGAAGCAAATATTCCTGGTTACTTGGCTTTAAGAAATAGCCAAAACAAGAAAAAGAGTGGAGGAACAGCTACAGTGTTAAGTAGATGCACTATTTTTGATCTTCCATGCTCTATGATTTAGAATAGCATCCTCCCCCGACACTACATGGCCTCACTATTGAAGAAAGGAGGGAGAGAAAACAGGGACTACAGGCAATCAGCAGTAACAAAAATGCTAGCCACTATTACACAGATATCAAAGCATCTTCAGAATTAGAATTTGATGAAACACTCAATATGGATTTATTAAAGGAAGACGATGTCTGACAAACCAGAGTTTTTGAGATTCTAACTGGCAAGGAAGGTGAAACTATACATGTGGGTTAAAATTTGAAAAGAATTAGGTAAACTGCCACACAAGAGGTTATACAATAATAAGGATTCATTGAATTGTAGGTAATGGTGTGGATTAAGAATTGGGTAAAAGACCAGGAAAAATAGTCAATTTGAATCAGCAGGCTGCAATGAGGACCATGAGGATCAATATTAGGCCTCACATTTACAATCAATATCAATAATTTAAGA
The DNA here is from genome assembly GCA_024679065.1 of Sphyrna mokarran. NCBI lineage: Eukaryota > Metazoa > Chordata > Chondrichthyes > Carcharhiniformes > Carcharhinidae > Sphyrna > Sphyrna mokarran. Next base: position 33,772,532 of record JAGIQG010000023.1, on the reverse strand, counting down.
TAAGGGACTATGCAATATATCCAAGCTTGATAACACAAAGTCAGGCAAAAAAAGACTTCTGTATATAACCATTAGACAGTTTACCCTTATCCACTTTGCAAGTTACATCCTCAAAAAATTCAGGTTTGTCAAATGTGGATATACCTTTCATGAGACCATGTTGATATTTCTTAAGCGTCCTATTACAGCATCCAGACGCTAGTATTTCCTGTACTACTGACGTAGGCTAATCAGTCTAGTCTTCAAAATAATATTTTTTTTTTACATCCACATGAAGAGTAGAGATGATTAAGTTATTAATCTAAAAAAGAGGGCACACCTCAGTGCAGCACTGCCTTATGTGGACAGAGAAAGAACGACTACAACAATGATTTAACAATAATGGCTGAGAATGAAGCATGCTGGAAATTTTGGTCAACTTCTGGATTAAAATCAGATGCAGGCTGTAAAGAAGCTATGAGCTGAGAGCTGTGATCTAAAGCTTCCTGTGTTGTTCAGATCAGGGAAGTTATTTACATTAACCCACACATAGCAGCCATAAATCAGAGTTGCAATGCACGGAGTATGCAGTTTGAACTAAGCATCACTGCATCCTTCACAAGAAATTTCACATGTTCAAGCCATGTGATCAGTTCACATTAACTGGGATAATGGCAGTGAGAAAATACATTACTTTGTTGTTTTTTTGTTTGGATTTATAAGGCAAAGAGGAATCTGTCAATGTCTCCACAATTATACAATTGGCTAAATGACAGAGAATCTTCCAGAAGCGAGTGGAGACTTGTGGATAAAAGGACAGGTGAGTTCTTTGTTTCAAAGCTGGTGTTGCAAACTTCTTACTGAGTTCTTTGTTTAGCAGTGATAATTCAGAGACCAACCATCGCAACGAAGCTTGAACTCTGAAGAATACTTCAGATAGAAGAAGATAGATTCTATATTGAGAATATTTCTTGGCCAAGTTTTTCCTGAATTCGGCAATATCTATTTTCAGTTAAATTGTTAAAGCTGATGTTCAGTTAAAGTTCAGTAAAGAATTAATGAGTTGCAGCTATTTATGTTCGAGCTGGTACTAGAACTGTTAAATAAAGAAATAATTGAATTACTGTCCTTGTTTGTCTTAAATTGTGACCACAATTCGGTTACGTTCACCTTAGTGATGGACAGGGATAGGCATGAAGCTGGGGGCTGTAGTTATAGCTGGGGGAAGGGTAATTATGAGGCCATCAGGAGAGAATTAGGGTGCATAGATTGGACTAGGGAACTACAGGGACTGGGTACATCTGGAATGTGGTCCTTATTCAAGGAGCAGCTGCTGCGAGTCCTTGATAAGTATGTCCCTGTCAGGCAGGGAGGAAATGGACGAGTAAGAGAGCCTTGGTGGACGAAAAGAGTTGATTTGCTGGTTAAGAAGAAAAAGGAGGCTTATGTCAGGATGAGGCTTGAAGGCTCAGGTAGTGCAATGGATAGCTATAGATTAGCTAGGAAGGAGGTAAAAAGTGAATTGAGGAGAGCTAAGAGGGGACACGAGAAGAGGTTGGCTGATAGGATTAAGGAGAATCCTAAAGCTTTCTTGCGATATGTTAAGAATAGAAGATTGGTTAGGGCAAGATTAGGGCCAGTCATAGACAGCAGTGGGAAGTTGTGCGTGGAGCTGAAGAGATTGGTGAGGCACTGAATAAATATTTCTCTTCGGTATTCACGCAGAGTGCTGGAAATGTAGCTATGGAGAGCACTGAGGTACAGGGTTGCAAATTGGGAAGTATTGTAGTAGATAGTGAGGATGTGTTAGAAATTCTCGAGGGTTTGAAGTTGGATAAGTCCCCTGGGCCGGATGGGATTTACCCTAGAATTCTCTGGGAGGCTAGAGAGGAGATTGCAGAGCCTCTGGCTCTGATCTTCAGGTCCTCGTTGGTTACGGGTGTGGTTCCGGAGGACTGGAGGATAGCGAATGTGGTCCCATTGTTTAAGAAGGGAAAGAGAGACCTTCCAGGGAATTATAGGCCAGTGAGTCTTACTTCTGTTGTGGGCAAGGTATTGGAGAGAATTATTAGGGATAGGATTTATAGTTATTTAGAGAGAAATGAATTGATTGGGGATAGTCAGCATGGTTTCGTGAGGGGTAGGTCATGCCTTACTAACCTCATTGAGTTTTTTGAGAAAGTGACCAGAGAGGTGGATGGGGTAAGGCGGTTGATGTAGTATATATGGACTTTAGTAAGGCGTTTGATAAGGTGGCCCATGGAAGACTTCTACAGAAAATGCAGATGTGTGGAATAGAGGGTGATTTAGCTAATTGGATTAGAAATTGGCTGGCAGATAGAAGACAGAGGGTGGTGGTTGATGGGAGATATCCATCGTGGAGTTCGGTGACGAGTGGTGTGCCTCAGGGGTCTGTTTTGGGGCCCCTGCTGTTTGTAATTTTTATAAATGATCTGGATGAGGGTATTGAGGGATGGATAAGTAAATTTGCAGATGATACTAAAGTTGGTGGTGTGGTAGATAGTGAAGAGGGGTGTTTTAGTTTACAGAGTGACTTGGACAAGTTGCAGAGCTGGGCCGAGAGGTGGCAAATAGAGTTTAATGTGGAAAAGTGTGAGGTATTGCACTTTGGCAGGAACAATAAATGTGTAGAGTATAGGGCTAATGGTAGGGCTCTTAATAGTGTGGAGGAACAGAAGGATCTTGGTGTATGGGTCAATAGATCCCTGAAAGTAGGCAGTCAAGTGGATAAAGTTGTTAAGAAGGCTTATGGAGTCTTAGCTTTTATTGGTAGGGGGATTGATTTTAGGAGCCGCAGCATCATGTTGCAGCTGTACAAAACTCTAGTGCGGCGGCACTTGGAGTATTGTGTGCAGTTCTGGTCGCCACATTATAAGAAAGATGTGGAGGCATTGGAGAGGGTACAGAGGAGGTTTACCAGGATGTTGCCTGGTATGGAGGGCAGGTCCTATGAATAGAGGTTGAAGGATTTGAGGTTGTTTTCGTTAGAAAGGAGGCGGCTAAGAGGGGATCTTATTGAAACATATAAGATGATTAGAGGTTTAGATAGGGTGGACAGTGATAGCCTTTTTCCTAGATGGAGAAAGCTAGCACGAGGGGACACAGCTTTAAATTAAGGGGTATGAGTTATAGGACGGATATCAGAGGTAGGTTCTTTACTCAAAGAGTGATTAGGGAGTGGAATTCCCTGCCTGCAGCTGTTGTAGATGCGCCAAGTTTGGTGGCGTTTAAGAGGTTAATTGATAAGTATATGGAAGAGAAGGGAATGGTTTAGTTTGGAGGGCATTGCTTTTTATTTTGGTCGGCACAACATCGAAGGCCGAAGGGCCTGTTCTGTGCTGTATTGTTCTATGTTCTATGTTCTAAACTGGAATGTGTTTAAATTAAAGTGGAAGGTGTTTAAATTAAAACTGAAAAACACTTAGTTTTCCACTGGAGCGTCAGACAAGATTATTTTGTTTTCAAGTCCAGGAGTGGAACTTTAATTCAACCCTCTGACAGAGGGGAAAAGTGCTATCAATTGAACTATAACCCACACTAAGGTGGAAGATGCAAAGAGAAGATTGAATAATTGGTCAAGAATTTGTCAGATGGAATATGTTACGTAATTCTCACTTTGGTGAGAAAAATAGAAAAAGCACAAAACTTAAATGGTGAACAACTAGGAAATGTTAAAGTTGTATTGGATATTAACTGAGAAGTTAATGTGTGATCCATTAGTAAACAGTATATTTTCTCTAACTGCCTTCTGTAATAAAGGGTAAGAGTGAAAGAGTTTTTCTGAAACAAGAACGAAGAATAATACAGCACAGGAAACAGGCCCTTCGACCCTCCAAGCCTGCACCGCTGATTGGTCTAGTTGGCCCATTCTTCTGTATCTCTCCATCCCCAGTCTGCTACGTGACTATCCAGATAAGTCTTAAATAACCCCAGTGTGTCCACCTCCACCACTCTGCTTGGCAGTGCATTCCAGGCCCCCACCACCCTCTGTATAAAATACATCCCTCTGATGTCTGAGTTGAACATCGTCCCCCTCATCTTGAACCTGTGACCCCTCGTGTTTGTCACCTCTGACACGGGAAAAAGCTTCCTACTGTTCACCCTATCCATACCCCTCAATTTTATTCGCTTCTATTGTGTCTTGGTGAATCACATAACTTAGTATGGTGTACAATTTAATTTCCTTACCCAAGGAAGATTAGAACGATGGCCTACTGGACTATTATGGCAGGTAAATGGCACAAAGGGAGTTGCTCATTTGGAGAGTCAATGCAAAAAAAATGGTCATATGGCTTCGTTCATGCTGTACCACGTTGTGAGTTTGAGAAGATTGTCTGAAGTTCGAGTAGACTTCTGAAGAGGAAAGACATGCATAACACTAGGACTATATTCCCTGGACTATATCCTGAAATAATGGTACAAAGAATTCAAGGCTCTATATCCGAATGCAGGTAGTGTTCATAACAAAACACAGAATCTATATCACAAATAGATCTGATCGCCATTACAGACATGGTTGCCCAAGGCTGGCAACTAAATATTCAGAGTATTTGATACTTCAGAAGGACAGTCAGAAAGGAAAAGGCTATCTGACAGTTGTGTTAAAGTATGAGATTAGTACTAGTCAGAAATGATCATGGTTTAAAAGAGCAAGATGAAGAATCACTATGGTAAAGATAATAAATAGCAAAGGAAATAAGCCACTTCTGACAGTATTTTTGTAGCTTCCTAATAATTGCTACACTGTAGTATAGAAGAATTATTGGGCATTTGCAAAGGTACTGCAATATTCGAGAAATTTTTATCTTCATATAGATTGGATGAATCAATGTGGCATAGGCAACCTGAAAAAAAATTAGGGACAATTAGAGCAATAAAAGAGATGATGGCCAGAAACTCAGCTAATGTTCTGAAGACCTGGGTTCGAATCCCGCCACAGCAGAAGATGCAATTTGAATTTTCAAAAAAACTGGAATTAAGAATCCACTGATGACCATGAAGCCATTGTCAATTGTCAGGAAAACTCATCTGGTTGACTAATGTCCTTCAGAGGATGAAATCTGCTGTCCTTACCTGGTCTGGCTTACATGTGACTCCAGAGCCACAGCAATGTGGTTGACTCTCAGCTGCCCTCTGAACAAGGGCAACTAACATTGGACAGCCAGCAACACTCACGCCCTACAAATAAATTTTAAAAATACATTTGAGAGCCAACCAGAGAGCAGGCTATTTTAAATGTGGGAATGTGCAATGAGGTAAGATTAATGTGTGCGTGCGGGCAATCAAAAAGAAACTGGGGAGCGAAAACATTCCCTACAGGTAGAAATGCAAGAGCAATAAGTTCAGGGAATCCTGGATGTCTAGGACAATTCATGACTGAATAAGGAAGAAGAGAAAGATGTTTAGCAAGTCCGAAGGCAGCAATTCAGCTACAGCACTAGAGGAAGAAAAGGAGATAGAATTTTTCTCTTAGAAAAGGAGTTAAGAGCAAAAAAAAGAGGACATGAAAAATGACCTGTGAGCAATATTAAGATATTCTATAAATACATTAAGGGGAAGAGGTTAACCAGGGAAGAGTAGAGCCTGTTGGAGACTAAGAAGTCAATCTGGGTGTGAAGCTGCAGGACAGTTCCAGACCTTATGCAGTACAATCCTGATCCAGACATTATCTTGGGAAGAATGTTTTTGCTTTAGAGGGATGTAGCAAAGATTCATCAGACAGATTCCTAGGGGATGGAAAGTTGACATGCGTGAAGAGCTTGAAGATTACATTCGCTGGAGTAAGGAAGATTTCACAGAAATCTCTAAAAAATCTAACAGGACTAGACAATACAGGAAGGCAGAAGAGACCAGAACCAAGAAACACTGTCTGAGGACATGGGGTAGAGCATTTCAGCTGAGTTGAGGAAAAATCTTTTCATCCAGAGTAGTGAACCTGTGAAATTCACTACCACAGAAAGCAGTTGATGCCAAAACATTGTTTTCAAGGAATTAGGTACAGCACTTGAGGTTAAAAGGATATGGAGGGAAAATGGGAATAGGTTACTGGGGTGGATAATCAGCCACAGTCATAATGAATGATGGAACAAGCTTAAAAAGTAAAATGCTCCTATTTTCTATGTTTCTTAAAAAAAAAGCAGAATTCAAGAAATGAGGAGTGTATGCCTGATATTGACATCAAGGCACATTTGATCGAATGTGGTATCAAACAGCCTGAGCAAAATTGCAGTCAATGGAATTGAGGAGGAAAACTCTTCACTATTTGAAGTCATACCTAGCACACAGGAAGGTGATTGTGGTTGTTGGAGGCCAATCACCTCAGATCCACGATATCACTGCAGGAGTTATTTACATAGTGCCCTACGCCCAACCTTTCTCAACTGCTTCACCAATGACCTCTCCATTACAAGGTCAGAAGCAGAGAAGTTCACTGATGAATGCACAGTTTTTAGTACCAATTGACACCCAGATTTATATGTAGTCAATGTAAAGCAAGATCTGGACTGATAGGTGCCAAGTAACATTCACATGTGCCAAGCAATGCGCATCCCAACAAGAGATAAACTAACCATTGTCTGCTGACATTCAATGGCACTACTATCAATGAATCCCTCCAGCATCTTGCAATTACTATTTAACAAATTTAGGTGGATCAGCAATATAAATACCATAGTTACAAGAGGTTAGAAATTCCAAGACAAGTATTCACCTCCTGACTCCCAAAGCTTGTTCACTATTTCAGGCAGAGGACAGGAAAGGTGGAATAATCTCCACTTGCCTTGATAGGTGCAGCTGCAACACCACCCAGGAAACTTGACACAATTCAGGACAAGACAGCTTCTTTGATTGGCACCCCCATCCCCCTATTCTCAACCTCGACTGCCCAGAAGGATAATGGCAGCAGATGCAGGGGAACACCACGGCTTTATAATATAATGGTATTATCAGTCCAGAAACTCAGGTGGGCCCCCAAGCCATCTGATATGGAACTAGAATAGTCCTTCCTTCACTATCACAAAACCTAGAACCAGCACCCAAGATGCCCCAAACCACACTGACTGCAGCAGTTCAAGAAGGCAGTTCACCACTCACCTTCCCACAGTCAATTCGTGATGGGCAACAAATGTTTGCCTCACCAGAGTCAAACATCCTTTAAACGAATAAAAAAAGTAACAGTTAATTTTTGGTCATTCATGATCATCTTAATTTCTGTTGGCCAATCTCACTGAGATGTGGTCTAAGAAAAGTTAAACACGAAGCAAGACAATGTTCCTCACCAACCACCCCATTTTTCTTGTTCTTTTGTTTTGATTTTCAATTTCTCATTCAGATGCTGCCAGGACAAAGCTGTCAGGTCTTAATTTCCTATGTTTAATCTTGACCATCTCTCTCGCTACCTGTACCCTTTTGATTCCTGAACTCTTGATCTCAGCCACTTGTCTTTCTATCCATTCAACTGATTCTGAGCATCATCCATCATACCCACATTTCAAAAAATGTTCTCCTCTATGAAAGGATGGCATGGTGACACAGTGGTTAGCTTTACTGCCTCAACACCAAAACTTGGGTTTGAATCCAGCCCTGGGTGATTGTGCACACTCCATACAGACTTTCTCCCAGTGTCTGCATGGGTTGCTTCAGGCACTCCGGTTTTTTGCCCTTGTCCAAAGATGTGCATGTAACGTTAATTGGCCATACCAAATATCTCCTTATGCGTCCCAAGCTGTGGAAGTTTAGTGTGCAGACTGGACGGTGTTCTATGAAAGGTCTGGAACCCCATTACCATACATTAATACATTAGTGGGCTTCGCAACAGCTTTTGCCAAACGAATATTAAAATCTGAGGTGAGACTATTTCTGAACTAGGGTTTCATTCTGGGACTTTATCACCCAAAGGACCTTAACTTTTACTTTTTGTGCAAATTGCTCTTCAAAAGAAAACAAAATTTAACATGTTACACTACTCCTTTACTCTCCCTTTAACAATTATACACAGATTTTGAGATTAATGTGTATTATAAAGTATATCTTAACTACAATTAACATACAGAATAGAACTGAAAGTGTTAATAATCACACAAGTTTAAGAATCACATCAACTGCAAGTCACACAGGGAAAGCTATGTGCAAATGACAAGTTTTGATTAAAGTAAGCCCAGATAAGGCTCAAGGACTATCTAACTGAATGACGTGCAGCTGCAGTTCACGTCTGCCCAGTGGAACAAAGGAACAATGAATGAAAAGGGAGACTGAGATACCATTGGTCAGAGATATAGTTATCATTTCTTGATGATATAACATGTGTAAGTTTGAATTGGACATTATGCTCTAATGCATGATGTAACCTTAACTATAATTGGATAGGGATAACTCCTAAGTCTATTGACATATGCTAATTACTTGTAATCAAAGCTGAGACTTTAATTGCTAAATTGTTCATTCTGCATGGCTTCAGAACTATAGTAAAATTCATCTTTAAACACTCCTCTACTTTGTAGTCATTCTGGCAAGGTGAATGATAGTTTTAAATACTACAACAAGTAAACCACTGTAACAGCCCCTAACAAGAACTTCAGTTTGGTGACATTTGGAATATTGCACACAGATCTAGTCGCCACACTACCAGAAGGATGTGGAGACATTAGGGAAGGATGAGAAAAGGTTTACAAGGACATTGCCTGAAGAATATTAGCTATGAGGAAAGATGTGACATACCTGGTTTGTTTCCACTTGAATGTCAGAGTCTGAGGGAACGACCTGATAGAGCTTACAAAATTATGAGAGGCATTGATAGAACTGATAGTTGAGTTTTTCTCCCCCGGGGTAGAAAAGTCAATTACTAGGGGACATGGATTTAAGGAAAAGTGGGGGGAGACTTTAAAGGATAAGTGGGTGTCAAGTTTTCTTTTTACAAGGAGGGTAGTAAGTGCCTGAAATGCACTGCCAGGAGAGTGGTAGAAGCAGATACAATGGCAAAGTTTAAGAGCGATTTTGATAGATACATAAATAAGCAGATAAGAGGGACACGGACCGTATAAAGGCAAAAGGTCTTTAATTTAAAAAGGTGTCATAAGTTGGCACATCGAGAGGCCTGTTGCTGTGCTGTGCTTTGTTCTTTGTCCATTTTAAGCATCCAATGACTGTGGTCAAACATACGCACTCTGTTCTGAACCAAAGTTCTCTGGATTTCTCCACAGAAATTCCTCAGATGATTCCAAGAGTACCAAACTTCACTCCCAAAAAAAAGTATTAAAATTTTCTTTCACATTAATACTTTCCCCTAGCAATTTGCATTCCGATCTCAGTCCAAGTGTACCAAATAACACTTTTAAACAAACGTTCTAGCCCATGATCTACAGCACCCCCTTTAGGATTTAGTTATTTTGACTGCTGTACAAATGGTCTTAAATTGCTTTAATTCTTGATTCCCAGACTGTACTAAAATTGTATTAAACATTTCATTTAACTCTGAAGTCTACTTTTTCCACACTAAATCTGATTATTGCAATTCTTTTTAACTCAGAACAATGTTTACTTTTGCTTGAATTCTTCTGAATGTTTTGGACTCTGTTCTCTTAGCTTCACATATCTTAAGATATTCTTTCTGCCCAAAATCCCTGATTATCTCTACATTACAGTAAGTTGTTTCACAACACCAGGTTAAAGTCCAACCAGTTTATTTGCTTGTAAATCCACAAGCTTTCAGGGTTTGCCTCTTCATCAAGTGTGTGGAGAATTCTGGTCTCAAACAAAGCACATAAAAGGTGCACAGTTTACAGAATACTGATTAGAATGATGGGAGGTATAGGAGGGATGTCTGAGGTAGATTCTTTACTCAGAATGGTTGGGGTGTGGAATGCACTTCCTGCTGTGATAGTGGAGTCCGACACTTTAGGAACTTTCAAGCTGGTATTGCATAGGCATATGGAGCACACCAGAACGATAGGGAACGGATAGCTTTTTCTTGGGTTTGGGCATAGCTCGGCATGACATTGATGGCCAAAAAGCCTGTACTGTTCTATATAAGATCAAGATGCGGGGCACGTATAGAGTGGACAGTCAGAAGCTTTTTCCCCTAAAGTGGAACAGTCAATTACTCGGGGGCATAGGTTTAAAGGAGATGTAGGAGGCACGTTTTTACACAGGTGGTGGTGGGTGCCTGGAACCTGCTGCCAGGGTAGATGGTGGAAGCAGATGATAGTGATTTTTAAGGGCATCTTGACAAATACACGAATAGGATGGGAGTAGAATGATATGGTCCCCGGAAGGTTAGGGGGCTTTATTTCAGTCAGGCAGCCTGGTCAATGCAAGCTTGAAGGGCTGAAGCTGCAATTCCCACGTTTCTATGCTGCAATTTTCTTTGGTCTTTGCCTTAAAAGAAGCAGAGAGGTTGAGGGAAGAAGTTCCAGAGTATGTACTTTAGGGAGTTGATGATCTGATCTGTCCTCAAAAAGCCTGCTGTGCATGCATAGGTAAATGAGAGATGATTCAGATGTGTTACAGACAATTGCTGAGATAATTTAGGAATTGCCTACCATCTTGATGCTGCAGCAACAACGCCAGATATCTCACTAAATCAATGTTCCTACACATTCATATCGTGACAATAAAGCTAACAAATTCATTTCATTCGAAGTTTGAACGGCACACATTTGCCGTTTTGACAACAGTGAAATAAAGGTAAAGTGAAATTTCCAAAATTTGTTCACCAACCTAGTGAATGAGGGAAAATTTGCAATTGTGATCCCTCATATGAAAAGGCTTGTGTTCTATGGATACAAGTTTCCTGACTGATTTGACTTCAATTTGCCACAGAAATTAAGGAGCTAAATTCTAAACATGAACAGATCTACACATTTGAAAAAACAGTTGGCAGTGTCTCAGTTCACATCATAATGAACTCATTTATGTGCTGACAGTTATAATATACTGCAAGGCAATATAACATTTATTTGAAGTATTTTAATAAAACATTGAAAAAACTCCTCAGTTGGCATTCCTCACATTTTCTTTAAGCTGGTTATCCTTTATCTTAATTTTATTTGCACAGATTGAACTACCAACCAGTTACAACTTAATTTTGCAATGTAAATCAATAACTTGCAGAATAGTACCCACCTCAGATCTCATACGTTTCGCTCTTCGGGCCGGTATACTCATTTCTGACGACTGTACAGACTGTCGCTGTACAATATCATGTGGTTTGTACTCTTGATCTTTTTCATCGTTGATCAGACTTGGCTTCTGGACACACTGAAAATAAAGGCATTACTTTTAATGCCATTTGTAAAACTACTGCCATAATCTCCGGCAAAAGTCTTGCTTTCTATTTTCCTTTTCTTAAAAAAATAATTAATTGGGTATATGGAAATCCCTAGCTGCCCTGTTCTCAAAAGCGTTTAATCAGCCTAGTCATATGCTACGTAATTCCAAGAGTCAGCGTATAACTGGAGTCACGGGGATCACGCAAGGACCACTGACTTCCCTGAAATACTTCAACAGACCAGTTGGATTTTTAACACAATCTAATAGCTTCATGTCAATTGATATCAGCTTTTTCTTTCCAGATCCGAATGCACTTCCTACATTAATCTAGGTCTGTGATCATAATTCTATAGCATTACCACTACTATCGTTAAGGAAACTGTTAAAATATAGTATTGGGAATTGCTACACAATTTTAACAAGTCTTTCCAAAAACTACAGCAGAGACCATGGGGCCTTTGCCTATTTGGATTTGGTGAAATTTCTGGTTCATTTTATTACAGAAGTGCTAAAATTTAAATTCTGTCTACATAAGAAAGATTAGGCCATTATTTTGTCTTATCCCATCTATTAGAATTATATTCCTTGCATACCGTATTAATTGGGATTAACTAGCATATTTTAAACACATATGCAGCAGTATTCCAACATACTTTTCTGACTCGTTTGCTTTACTTTTGAGCTAGTGGGGATTCCCTTGAGTGTGTGCATAAGATGTGCATGTAATTGATGTTTTTCTCTTCTGTTCTACAGATGCTTTGGTCCCCCTTGTTGTCCAACAAGGGGCATACATGCAATGGATCGTGTGAGGGCTGCTCTTGGATTTTCAGAGTAGCCTAGTACTTAATGTCGTTAGTGTACGCTTAAACTGGACTAGCTGATGGGCAACACAACAGCTCAGTGACTATCACTGTTTACTGTGCAGATACATGGATTTGGGCCAGTACCTGTGGGAGTTTGCACATTCTCCCCATGGTAGCATGGGTTCTCTCTGGTACTCCGGTTTCCTCCCACACCCCAAAGATGTGCACTTAGGCTGAATAGTGAAGCAAATTGTCTCCCCAATCTGGTTTCCAATGTGCATTTCCATAAACACAGACAAGATCATGAGTGGAAGAGGGAACTCATGTTGTTAAAATGGCGGCACAGACTCGTTGGGCCTGTTTCCCTTACTGTGTTGTTCTTTACTGTTAAAATGACTTCCCTTCAGCAGAATACAAGAGACATGCTGCAATGCATAGCAAGTGCGATAATCAGGGTTGGCATAAAAAGAATAAGAAAGGATGTTCCAGAAACTACGTAGCTGCTTTTACTGATTGTTCTGCAAAGGAATGTCCATTAGAAAGCACAGTAAAGTTTTACAACACCAATTTTAAATCCAACCAATTTATTTGATAGTAAATTTGCGAGCAATCTGTAACTGTGTGGATACGAGTGCTATTGCAGACCAGAACACTGCATTTGCCTGACGAAGGCTATAAAGTCGAAAGCTCGCAAATTTACTATCAAATAAATTGGTTGGATTTAAAATTGGTGAGTTTACCCCAGTCCAACGCCAGCATCTCTACATCATTAGAAAGCACGCAGGGGGTTAGAATTCATCTTTGTTAGTCTCTGCAGAAGACAGTTTAAAGCGTGCATGACTTTAAAATGGAGTTGAACCCCCAATTTTGCTTTATATTACAATCCACGATATAGCAATTGAAGACATGGCTGACAACAGTTCAGTAGTAAAAGACAGGAATGGACAACAGGCCAGAATTGGAGGAGCACAAATATGAGAGTTGCATAGTTGAAGCAGGTTAGAGATAGGGAGCAGGCAAGTTGTGGAGGAATTTGAAAACAAGCACGCAAATGTAAAAAATACACCAACAAGTGGGTTGAGAGGGGTGGGGGAGGAATTCAAGACATTGGCCACTGCAAGGTGGGAGACTAGCCAACAGTGTATTAGAATAGTCAAAGCTAGAGGCAACAAAAATGTGGGTGATGGCTTTAAAAGCAAGGGCATAGTTGGGCAAGGGCATAGCTGGGCAATGTCATCAAGGTGCAATTAAGTGGTTGCAGTGAAGACACTGTGTCCATTACATGTTCAAAAGTGACACTAAATTTGCAAACACTTCGGTTCAGTATAAAGTTGCCAAGGTGAGGAATCGAGTGGGTAAGCTAGGGAACATATAGTGAGAATGAAAAGACAATGACTTCCCAGTATTTAGTTGGAGGACATTTCTGTCCATCAAATACACGATGTTGGATGAGTAATCTGACATTTAGACAGTGGTGGGGTTGAGTTTGCCAAGTTCAACTGGTTTTAGTTCTTATTTTTGTGGTGCCTCATGTGAACAGCTGCTTTAACTCCTTATGTTCAATGAACTGTCTGCTTAGGTGGACCAAGCCCAGCCTTGCGTGTTAATTTATCAATTAAGCTTGTTTTAAGAACGCCAGAGCTAATCTGGCAAATATTAGTAGGCAAACATCCTTAGCAGCCACTCACACCTAGGTTTATTAAAAATTATCCTAAATACTGAAAAATTGCCAGTGTGTAACATATCTACCATGTGATTTCCAGTTGCATGTTTAGTACTTCCTACTTTTCTTCATCCATCATCTTTCTTCAGTCTTTATTTGTTTCTGACAATCCTTTGTCATCTCCCTCTCTTCAATGTGTTCTCTCAGACTCTCTTACACTCTATGGTGCTTCTTTGTACATTACTAAAGTATTATTTACATGGCAGATCAAAGCTCGGTTAAAACACAAGTTAAAGTTAAATGTCATGGGGGGGGTCAAATATCAGACAAGGCAGAAATCACATCCCCTTCATAAAGGTTACTTTATACAGGATGCAGCAACTAGTTAGAGGCAAAAAGTAATAAACCAATTGAATATCTGAATAGAGACAAGGAAATCCTTTGCATATTAGAAGAGAAAGAGTTCCCAGTTGGTGTCCAAAACTAGTACACTAGGCCTATCTTTGTCTACAAATTTACTATTTCTTTCTTTCTGTAAAATATTTAAACCATTTTCTAACAGTGGTAACATAAGCACAGGTTGCCCATATTTGAGAATTCACAACATTTGTTCAAAGTTTGTGAAAAAATACAAAGAAATAAGTCGTCACAGAACCATCCAGTCTATGTGCTGAAAACTCTGCAAATTGGATGAGCGGAACGCAAAAATTGTTGATTGTTTTGTCCAAATTTTGTAAACTGAAAATGACCATCTGAAGTTCATGCTTTTGAAGCATAGTGAGGTCTTTACACAAAAATAAATACATTAAATGAAGTGCAGTTATAATGCTGTCAAAATTGTCATTATTGTATGCAACTGACAGCAATTTCCTGGGAAATTTGTGGGTAATTAGGAATGGGCAATAGTGCTGATCGAACCAGTGGTGACCAGAGCCCAAGAATGAATTTTTTTTTAAAAAATCAAAAAAGTCAGGATGTTGATGTCACGGGTAGTCTGAGCCTTAACTGAGTGCACCATTGCAGTCTTCATAGTTTTGTCATCATTTACACATATTCTCCTATAAACCATTGAAAATGCTACATTTTATTAATTCAACTTTTAAACAGTGAACTAAATCATAATTAATGAATAGTCAACTTTGTCCTAAAATAAATTTTGAAGTTTGGAATGTTATTCCCTCCATTCCATGATAAAGATACTGGTGATGGGAGAATGGAAGGTCAGGAATAGGTTGGAGCTAAGCAAAGATTGACAAAGATGTCATAGATGTAAGACAAAGTGGGTGTTAATGATGGCATTGAGGACTGAAGTGCAACGCTGGGACAAATCAAGAAAACTACAAATAGACAGCACAACAGCACAGTGGTTAACACTGCTGCCTCACAATGCTACGGATGGGTCCTCCAGTTTCGTTCTACACTCCAAAGATGTGTGGATTACATTGACTGGCCATGTTAAATTGTCCCTTACTGACCCAAGTATGTATGGGTGAGGCAATTAGAGTGGGGTAAAATACATGGGGTTACGGAGATAGGGCGCGGATAGGAGTTGGTGCAGACCCAATTGGCCAAATGGCTTCCTTCTGCACTGCAGGGATTCTATGACTCTATTACATATGAGCATATCACCAACTTTTACAGATGCATCATAGAAAGTATTCTTTCTGATTATATCACAGCTTGGTATAGCTCCTGCTCTGCCCAAGACCACAAGAAACAAAAAGGTTGTGAATGTAGCCCAATCACGCAAACAAGATTCCCATCCACTGACTCTGTCTGCACTTCCCACCGCCTTTGCAAAACAGTCAGCATAATTAAGGACCCCACACATTCTCTCTTTTACCTTCTTCCGTCAGAAAAAAGATACAAAAGTCTTAGGTTACGTATCAACCAACTCAAAACAGCTTCTTCCCTGCTGCCATCAGACTTCTGAATGGGCCTACTTCGCATTAAGTTGATCTTTCTCTACACCCTAGCTATGACTGTAACGTTACATACTGCACTCCCTCATTTCCTTCTCTATGAATGGTATGTTTTGCCTGGTTAGCACGAAAGAAACAATACTTTTCATTGTAACTTGCGACAATAATAAATCAAATCAATTGAGATGTTGAGTTAAAGTGGCAAATGGTCAAAGGGTGGGGTCATGCTTGCTGACTCAGCACAGGTGACCTGTGCCCTTGGGGTCTCTTCCAAGGCAGTGGGAGCTGTACAAGGAGGATGGGTTGCATCTAAATTGTCATAAATATTCTGGCTGGGAGGTTTACCAGTGTCACACAGAAGGATTTAAACTAGTTTGGCAGGGGGTTGGGAACCAAAGCAAAGGTGAATTAACTGAAGGGGAACCAGAGAATAGGGCCAGTAAGACTCAAAGAGCGAGCAGGGTGACGTTACTAATCAAAGAGCGTCTGATGGATTGAAGTGCATTTGTTTCAATGCGAGAAGAGTGAATAAGCAAGACAGATAAACTTAGAGTTTAAGTTAGTACTAGAAATAATGTTGTTGCCATTACAGATACTCGGTTAAGGGAAAGACAGCATTGGCAGCTTAACATTCCAGGATATAGATGTTTCATGCGGGATAGAGGGGGATGTACAAGGGGTGGGGAGTTGCACTACTGCTTAAGGAGAACATCACAACTGTACTGCAGGACACCTTGGTGAGCTCATACAGTGAAGCGATGTGGATAGAACTCAGGAGTAGGAAAGATGTACTCACAATATTGGGAGTTTACTACAGGCCACCCAACTGCCAGCAGGAGATAGAGGAACAGATATATAGGCAGATTTTGGCGAAGTGTAAAAATAACAGGGTTGTTGTGGTATGAGATTTTAACTTCCCCTACAGTGATTGGGACTCACTCAGTGCTAGGGGTGTGGATGGGCAGAGTCTATAAAGGAACATTCAAGACGGCTTCTCGAAACAGTATGTAGATAGTTAAACTAGGGAAGGGGCCATACCGGTATTGGGGAATGAGCCAACCAAGTGATCAATTTTTCAGTAGGGGAGCAATTTGGGAACAGTGACCACAATTCAGTAAACTTTAAGATACTAATGGGTAAACATAAGTGTAGTCTTCAAGTTAAGGTGCTAAATTGGGAGAAGACTAATTACAACATTAGGCTGGAACGGACGAACGTAGACTAGGGGCAGATATTTGAGGGCAAATCAACATTGGGCATGTGGAAGGATTTCAAGTGAAAATTGACAGATTCAGGACTGGCACATTCCTGTAAGAATGAAAGAGAAGTATGGCCAAGTTTTGGGAACTTTGGATAACGAGAGATATTGCGAGCCTAGTCAAAGAGGAAAAAGAAGCACTCAAAGCTAGGAGGCTGGGAACATGAAGCAAGTATAGAATAAAAGGATAAAAAGAAACAAAGAGCAAGGAAGGCTAAAAGGGGTCACAAAAAAGCATTGGCTGACAGGATTAAGGAAAATCCCAAGCTTTTTATACATAAAAGGGCAAGAGGGTAGCCAGGGAGAGATTGTCCACTCAAGGACATGGGAGGAAATCTATATATGAAGCCAGAGGAAATGGGCGATGTGTTAAATGAGGACTTTGCATCAGCATTCACCAAAAGAATAGTGGATGATGAGTGTAGAAAGGGTGTTAAGGTCGAAGAGGAGATAGTGGGGTTCTTGAGAAACATTATGGTAGACAAGTCCCCAGGGCCTGATGGGATATACCCCAAAATACTAAGAGAGATGAGGGAGGAAATTGCTGGGCCTGGAGAAAAATCTTTGCATTTTCAGTGGCTACAGAGGAGGTAAGAACTCAGTAAGAATTTAGCAACACTAATTTTAAATCCAACCGATTTATTTGATAGTAAATTTGCGAGCTTTCGACACTGTCTTTGTCAGGCAAATGCAGTGTTTTTGTCTGCAATAGCACACATATCAACACAGACAGTCACAGATTGCTGATTAGAATACGAATCCTTACATCTAACCTGCTATTCAAGAGTTAAAGTGGCTGACAATGTGTGTGAAGGGAATCCTGAGCATTGCTTAGAGAATTGTGTATTTTCTCCAGACAGCACAGTAAGTGAGGTTTTTTGCTAACCCAGGCAAGTTACGGGGGTTACAGATAGTGTGTCACGAAGCCAAGATCCCTATTAAGACCGTCCTCACGTGTGCGGAACTTGGCTATCAGTCAAGATGTGGAATGGTATATGGAAGAGAAGGGAATGGTTTAGTTTGGAGGGGCATTGCTTTTTATATTGGTCGGTGCAACATCGAAGGCCGAAGGTCCTGTTCTGTGCTGTAGTGTTCTATGTTCTATGTCTCTGCTCAGCGACTCTGCGCTGTTGTGTGTCACGAAGGCCCCCTTGAAGAACATTTACCCGCAGGTCAGAGGCCGAATGCCCATGGCTGCTGAAGTGTTCGCCCACAGGAAGGGAATTTTGCCTGGTGATTGTTGAGCGATGCTCATTCATCCACTGTCGTAGTGTCTGCATGGTCTCCCCAATGTACCATGCTTCGGGACATCCTTTCTTGCAACGTATTAGGTAGACAACGTTGGCCGAGTTGCAAGAGTACGTACCGTGTACCTGGTGAATGGTATCCTCACGTTTGATGATGTCGTCCATGTCTATGATCTGGCATGTCTTGCAGAGGTTGCTGTGGCAGGGTTGTGTGGTATTGTGGTCACTGTTCTCCTGAAGGTTGGGTAGTTTGCTGCGAACAATGATCTGTTTGAGGTTGTGCGGTTGTCTGAAAGCAAGAAGTGGGGGGGTGGGGATGGCCCTAGTGAGATGTTCATCGTCATCAATGACATGTTGAAGACTCCGAAGAAGATGTCGTAGCTTCTCCGCTCCGGGGAAGTACTGGACAACAAAGGGTACTCTGTCCACCGTGTCCCGTGTTCGTCTTCTGAGGAGGTCAGTGCGGTTTATCGTTGTGGCACGTTGGAACTGTCGATCAATGAGTCGAGCGCCATATCCTGTTCTCACGAGGGCATCCTTCAGCGTCTGGAGGTGTCTGTCACGATCCTCCTCATCTGAGCAAATTCTGTGTATACGGAGGGCTTGTCCATAGGGAATGGCTTCTTTAACATGTCTAGGGTGCAAGCTGGAGAAGTGGAACATCTTCATGCACAGGTTCGAACAAGACTTCTTCACCACACGAGATCTTCAACCAAGGTTATATACTAGATACATTGATGACATCTTTTTCCTTTGGACTCATGGTGAACAATCATTGAAACAACTGTATGATGATATCAACAAGTTCCATCCCACCATCAGACTCACCATGGACTATTCTCCAGAATCAGTTGCATTCTTGGACACACGCATCTCCATCAAGGACGGTCACCTCAGCACCTCACTGTACCGCAAACCGACAGACAACCTCACAATGCTCCACTTCTCCAGCTTCCACCCTAGACACGTTAAAGAAGCTATTCCCTATGGACAAGCCCTCCGTATACACAATTTGCTCAGATGAGGAGGATCGTGACAGACACCTCCAGATGCTGAAGGATGCCCTCGTGAGAACAGGATATGGCACTCGACTCATCGATCGACAGTTCCGACGTGCCACAGTGATAAACTGCACTGACCTCCTCAGAAGACGAACACGGGACACGTGGACAGAGTACCCTTTGTTGTCCAGTACTTCCCCGGAGTGCAGAAGCTATGACATCTTCTCCGGAGTCTTCAACGTATCATTGATGACGATGAACATCTCGCTAGGGCCATCCCTACCCCCCCACTTCTTGCTTTCAGACAACCGCACAACCTCAAACAGATCACTGTTCGCAACAAACGACCCAACCTTCAGGAGAACAGCGACCACAATACCACACAACCCTGCCACAGCAACCTCTGCAAGACATGCCAGATCATAGACATGGACGACATCAAACGTGAGGATACCATTCACCAGGTACACGGTACATACTCTTGCAACTCGGCCAACGTTGTCTACCTAATACGTTGCGAGAAAGGATGTCCCGTAGCATGGTATATTGGGGAGACCATGCAGACACTACGACAGCGGATGAATGAGCATCACTCAACAATCACCAGGCAAAACAGTTCCCTTCCTGTGGGCGAACACTTCAGCAGTCATGGGCATTCGGCCTCTGACCTGCGGGTAAATGTTCTTCAAGGGGGCCTTCGTGACACACGACAGCACAGAGTCGCTGAGCAGAGACTGATAGCCAAGTTCCGCACACGAGGACAGTCTTAATGGGGACCTTGGCTTCATGACACACTATCTGTAACCCCAGTAACTTGCCTGGGTTAGCAAAAAACCTCACTTACTGTGCTGTCTGGAGAAAATACACAATTCACTAAGCAATGCTCAGGATTCCCTTCACACACATTGTTAGCCACTTTAACACTTGAATAGCAGGTTAGATGTAAGGATTCGCATTCTAATCAGCAATCTGTGACTGTGTGTTGATATGTGTGCTATTGCAGATAGAACACTGCATTTGCCTGACAAAGACAGTGTCGAAAGCTCGCAAATTTATTATCAAATAAATCGGTTGGATTTAAAATTGGTGTTGCTAAATTCTTACTGAGTTCTTACTACCCCAGTCCAACGCCGGCATCTCTACATCATGACTACTACAGAGGAGGTCCCAGAGGACTGGAGAATAGCCAATGTTGTTCCTTTGTTTAAGTAGGGAGCGAAAATAATCTAGATAATTCCAGGCTGGTGAGCCTTACATCAGCAGTAGGCAAATTATTGGTGAGGATTCTTCAAGACAGGATTTAGTCCTGCTTGGAAATAAGTGGACATAGTAATGAAAGACAACATGATTTTTTGAAGGGGAGGTCACATCTCACTAACTTGATCAAATTTTTTGAGGAAGTGACAAAAATGATTGATATGGGTTAGGCAGTGGATGTTGACTACATGAATTTCAGTAAGGCCTCTGACAAGGTCCCTCAAGGTAGACTGGTGCAGAAGATGAAGTCGCACGGGATCTGAGGTGAGCTGGCAAGGTGGATGCAGAACTGGCTCGGTCAAAGAGAGGGTAGAAATGGAAGGATGCATTTCTGAATGGAGGGCTGTGACAAGTGGCATTCCTCAGGGATCAGTGCTGGGACCTTTGCAGTTTGATTCAGAGTAAAATGTAACTGATTTAATTAGTAAGTTTGCAGACGACACAAAGATTGGTTGAATTGCGGATAGCAAGGAGGACTATCAAAGGACACAACAAGATATAGATTGGTTGAAGGTTTGTGTGGAGAGACGGCAGATGGAGTGTAATTAGGACAAATGTGAGGTTATGCATTTTGGAAGGGCTAATATAGATAGGAAATATACAGTAAATGGCAGAACCCTGAAAAGTATCGATAGGCAGAGGGAGATGGGTGGACAGGTACACAAGTTGCTGAAAGTGGCAATGCAGATGGAGAAGGCAGTCAAGAAGGCATATGGCATGCTTGCCTTCCTCAGCCAGGGCACTCAGTTTAAAAATTGGCAACGTATGTCGCAACTTTATAGAACCTTAGTTAGGCCGCACTTGGAATATAGCGTTCAATTCTGGTCAAAGGATGTGATAGCTTTGGAGAGGGTACAGAAAAGATTTACCAGGATGTTGGCTGGTACGGAGGGTATCAGCTATGAGGAGAGTTGGAGAAACTTGGTTTGTTCTCACTGGAACAATGAGGTTGAGGAGCAACCAGATAGAAGTTTACAAGATGGACAGGCATGGAAAGAGTGAATAATCAGAAACTTTAAAGGTATGAGGGGCAAGGAGGTGTACAAGGCAGTTTTGGTTTTTTTTTTAAAAAACAGAGGTGGGTGCCTGGAACTCTTTGCCAGCGGAGACAATGGAAATGGATACGGTAGTGATTTTTGGGATGTCTTAACAAATAAATGAAGAGAATGGGAATAGAGGAATATGGTTCCTGGAAGGCTAAGGAATTTTAGTTAAGTCAGCCAGCATGGCAGGCTTGGAGGGCCGAAGGGCCTGTTCCTCTGCTGTAATTTTCTTTGTTCTTTGAGACTGCATTGGGAGTAGAAA
This sequence comes from Sphyrna mokarran, assembly GCA_024679065.1. NCBI lineage: Eukaryota > Metazoa > Chordata > Chondrichthyes > Carcharhiniformes > Carcharhinidae > Sphyrna > Sphyrna mokarran. The sequence goes on along the minus strand of JAGIQG010000023.1, from coordinate 33,750,811 downwards.
ATAGACTAGACTAAATTAAAGGCAGTGCACTTGAAATTCTACTTCACCTGGAAGGGGTATTTAGGACCTTGCATGGTGAGAAGGAAGGAACCTTCAGGGCAGGTGTTGCATCTTTTGTGATTGCATGGAATGGCAATGATAGAAGAGTAGACAAGAGTGTCATGGAGGGAGAGGTTCCTGCGGAATGCTGTCAGTGGGTGAGGGAGAAGGAGGATTGATTTTTAGCAACAACGTTAACAGAAAGGATTAACAATGGAAACAGCTACTCCTAACTGCACAAGTGCTTTGCTAATTTAAAAATCTATGAAAAGGATCAGCGATGAACACAGTGGTGGTTTACAATTCAGGCAGAGACAGCGCATGGGTACAAAGGGGCAAACAGAGATACAGCAAGTTTACTTTTAAAAACCATTTATAAGAGAAAAAGGTCTTCCCAAGGCAGCTTCTGCTGAAGATCACTTGCTACCTTGATCCCATGCATGCAATCAGAATTGTAGTCTGACAACACCAGGTTTAAGTCCAACCCCGAAAGCTTGCGAGTTTACTCATCAAATAAATCAGTTGGATTTAAACCTGATGTCAGACTTCTTACTGTGTTTACCCCAGTTCAACGCCAGCATCTCCACATCATGCAATCAACATTGCCAGACAGAATTCTTACAGTGCAGAAGATGGCCAGTTTTTTTTAAATTCATTTACAGGATGTGGGTGGTGTCCCCTGGTATCTGCTGTATTCGTCCATCTAGATGGTCATACAGCTCAATTCTGGCCCTCAATGTTGCACCAACCAGTGAAACCAATCTAATTACCCTCTCACCTAAACTATTCCAATATTATCCATTTGCCTATCCAACAACTATTTGAATGCCCTTAAAGTTGGCGAGTCCACAACTGTTGCAGGCAGGGCATTCCACGCCCTTACTACTCTCCGAGTAAAGAACTTACTTCTGACATCCGTCCTATATTTATCACCCTTCAATTTAAAGCTATGTCCCCTCGTGTTAGCCATCAACATCCAAGAAAAAAGGCTCTTACTGTCCACCCTATCTAATCCTCTGATCACCTTGTATGCCTCAATTAAGTCACCTCTTAACCTTCTCTCCAACGAAAATAACCTCAAGTCTCTCAGCTTTTCCTCACAAGCGTTCCCATCATGCTAGGCAACATCCTGATAAATCTTCTCTGCACCCTTTCCATTGCTTCCACATCTTTCTTATAACACGGTGACCAGAACTGTACGCAATACTCCAAGTGCAGCCACACCAGAGTTTTATACATCTGCAACATGATCTCCCAACTCTGAAACTCAATCCCTCTACCAATAAAAGCTAACACACCATGCGCCTTCTTAACCCCATCAACCTGGGACACCTTAACAACCCTATCAACCTGGGTCGTACATGGCTTGTCTACTCCAGTTTCTGGTCAATAGGAACACAAAGGATTTTGATCAAGACTTATAGAATCCCTACAGTGCAGGCAACCATTCAGCCCAAGTCTGCGCCAGTTCACCAACACAGCATTTAACCAAGATTTACTGCCACATCCATATATTATCCCACTAATCCCCCTAACCTACACACTTTTGGATACTAGGAGAAATTCAGTATGGCCGATCCGTCTAACCTGCATATGTTTGGACTGTAGAAAGAACCCAGAGCACCCAGGAAAAAGCCATTCAGACATGGGGAGAACTGTCCACACAGACAAAGGTGGAATTGAACACAGGTCCCTGCACTGTGAAGCAAAAGAGCTATCCATTGTGCCATCCTCAGTTAAGACTGCTTCCACAAGAATGGATGGTCTTTAGTCTCAAAAGCATAATAGGCAAGACTGATGAGTCGAAGGTACGGATTGACACATGGAAGTATGGTGCTGTTGTCACAGAAACAGATTTAGGAAAGCGCAGGATTGGCAACTCAACATTCTGGGACACAGGATCTTTAGGTGAGACAGAGAATAGTATAAAAACAGAAGTGGCGTCACACTATTAATTGAGGAGTTAATTACTGTAATAAAGGAGGAATGATAGATAGGCTTTATGGATAGGACTGGGAGGACTTTCAGCAATTTGATACAAAGTATTCGAGGCTTGATGGGCTTAGATATGGACAAATTCCCACGCCCAAATGAATTGCATCACAGGCTGATGTGGGAAGTGGGGCAAGAATTTGCAGGGGGTTTTGTCACTAATTTTTTAATTCCTCTCTAGCCACCAGGGAAGTCACGATGTGGAGATATTGGTGTTGGACGAGGGTAAGCACAGTAAGAAGTCTCATAGCACCAGGTTGAAGTCCAATAGGTTTATTTGGTAGCATAAGCTTTAGGCATATTACTCCTCGTTCAGATGAGTGAAGAGTTGTGTTTACAAACAGGGCATATTTAGACAAACTCAATTCACAAGATAATGGTTGGAATGTGAGTCTTTACAGGTACAGACAATATAAGTAGAGAAAGGATTAAGCACAGATTAAAAGAGGTGTGAATCATCTCCAGCCAGGATAGTTACTGAGACTTTGCAAACGCAGGCAAGTCGTGGGAGTTACAGATAATGTGACATAAACCCAAGATCCTAGTTGAGGCCATCCTCATTTGTGTGGTACTTGGCTTGGCAATTCTGCATTGTTGTGCATCATGAAGACCGCCTTGGAGAATGCTCACCCGAAGATCAGAGGCTGAATGCTCATGACTGCTAAAGTGTTCCCCAACAAGAGAACACTCCTGCCTGGTGATTGTCAAGCAGTGTTCATTCATCCATTATCACAGCGTCTGTGTGGTTAACAAAGTCCCTCATGATTTCAATAAGGCGTTTGACAAAATCCCTCATGGGAGGTTAGTTGAAAAGGTCAAGGCTAATGGGGTAAAAGGTAGCTAGATGGATAAGAAACTGGCTTGGTAATAGCGGAAGGGTGTTTTTCTAGCTGGAGGTCAGTCACTAGTAATATGCCGCAGGGCTTGGTACTGGGACCTCTTCTATTTGTTATACATATACATAATATATATAAAATATAATGACTTGGAAGAGGGAGTAAGTGGAGTGATCAGCAAGTTTGCAGACAACACAAAGATGGCTGGACTTACGGATGGTGAGGAGCATTGTCAGGCGATGCAGCAGGACAGATAGGCTGGTAGCTTGGGCAGATAGAATTGAATCCTGATAAACACGAGGTGATGCATTTCGGGAGAAAGAATGTAGGGGGGAAGTATATGATAAAGGGTAGACCTCTTAAGAGTATAGAAACACAGAGGGACCTAGGGGTGCAGATGCACAGGTCTCCGAAGATGGCAGAGCAGGTGGAGAAGGTTGTGAAGAAAGCATATGGTACGCTAGCCTTTATAGGAAGGGGTATAGTGTTCAAAAGCTGGCCTTTAATGTTGAAGTTGTATAAAACGTTGGTTAGACATCGTTTGGAATACTGCGTCCAGTTCTGGTCGCCTTACTACTGGAAGGACGTGGAGACTCTGGAGAGTGTGCAGAGGATGTTTACTGGGATGCTGCCTGGTGTGGAAGGTCTGAATTACGAGGAGAGATTAGGCAAATTGGGGCTGTTTTCCTTAGAAAGACGTAGACTTAGAGGAGATCTAATAGAGGTGTACAAGATTATGAGGGGTATAGATAGAGTAAACAGGGCTAAGCTTTTTCCTAGGATGGACTCAAATAGCACGAGGGGTCACAGGCTTAGGGTGAGGGGGGTAAGGTACAATTTGGATGCTAGAGGGAGTTTTTTTCCACACAGAAGATGGTAGGGTATGGAACGTGCTACCAAGTGGTGGAGCCAGGTACTCTGGAGTTATTTAAAAAGAGATACTTTGATGGGTACATGAACAGAATGGGAATGGAGGGATCTGGAAAACTGATTTAAAATAGGCATCATACGCTGTGGGAGTTCCCTGGGAAGTGTGTAAATTGTCGATGATATTGACATATTTATTTTATCCTACAGGTACTTCAGTCCGCCTTGTCTAACAAGGGGCACAAACGCAATGGATCACGAGAGGGCTGCTCTCGGATCTTGAGAGTAGCCTAGTGCTTCACGTCGTTAGCGTACACTTGACTTGGACCAGTTGATGAGTAACACGATAGCTCAGTGACTATTGCTGTGCAGATACATGGATTTGGGCCTGTGTCTGTGGGAGTTTGCGCATTCTCCCCATGCTTGCGTGGGTTTTCTCCAGGTCTCCGGTTTCTTTCCACATCCCAAAGATGTGCTCTTAGGCTAATTGGCAGAAGAAATTTTCCCTAAATTGTCTCAAGTTTGGTTCTAATGCATAGATCTATAAACACAGACAGGGATCATGGGTAGAAGTGGGAACATCGAGGTGGCAGGCTCGTTGGGCCAAAGGGCCTGTTTCCCGTGCTGTTTTGTTCTTTGTGTGGTCTTGCTAATGTACCATGCCTCAGAACACCCTTTCCTGCAGCTTATCAGGTAAATAACATTGGCTGAGTCACAAGAACGTGTACCGTGTACCTGGTGGATGTTGTTCTCACGTGAGGTGACGGCATTCGTGTCGATGAAATGGCACGTCTTGCAGAGGTTGCTATGACAAGATTGTGTCGTGTCATGGATACTGTTCACCCAAAGGCTGGGTAGTTTCTGCAGACAATGGCCTATCTGATGTTGTGCAGTTGTTTGAAGGCAAGTAGTGGGGGTTTGGGGATGGCCTTGGCAAGATGTTCATCTTCATCGATAACATTTCATAGCTTCTTCACTCCAGGGAAGAACTGGACAATGAAAGATACTCTGTCCACAATGTCACGTGTGTCTTCTGAGGAGGTCGGCGTGCCACGGTGAAAAACCACATCAGAATTGTCGATGAGTCGCATGCATATCCTGTTCTTATGAGGGCATCTTTTATTGTTTGTAGGTGTCTGTTGCAATCCTCCTCATCTGAGCAGATCCCATGTATACAGAAGGCTTCTCTGTAGGGGATGGCTTCTTTATGTGTTAGCGTGGAAGCTGGAGAAGTGGAGCATCATGAGGTTACCTGTGGGCTTGCAGGACAGTGAAGTGCTGAGGTGACTGTCCTTGATGAAAACGCACGTCCAAAAATGCAACCAATTCTGGAAAGTAACCCATGTTGAGTAGGTGGTGGAACGGAATTTGTACGTATCATTTAGTTGTTTCACTGATGCTTCGCATGAGTCCAAAGGAAGAAAATGTCATAATATATCTAGTATATAGTGTCAGTTGAAGGTCCTGTGTGAAGAGGTCTCATTCGAACATGAAGATTTTGGCATATTGGGGTGCGAATTTGGTCCTCAGCTCTGTTCTGTATGTCTGAATGAAGTAGTACCAGAGGACTGGCAAAAGTGATTCCACTTTTCAAGAAAGGTGGTAGAGATGAAACAGAAATTACAGACTAATAACTCTCATGTCAGAAGCAGGGAAATCATTGGAGAAAGTTCTGAAAAATTAATCTCCACTTGGAAAGGACATGAATTAATTTGGGATAATCAGCATGGCTTTGTCAGAGGAAGATCAGGCCTAACAAATTTGTGATCAAGTGTGTGGATGATGGAAGTGAAGTTAACATAATTTAAATGAATTTTAGCAAAGTCTTGGACAAGATTTCACACGCGAAACTGATTGGGAGGTAGAAGTACAAGGAATTCAGGGAAACTTGGCAAGATGAACCAGGAACTGGCTTATTAATAGGACAAAGGGTGGTGGTAAAAGGCTATTTGACTGACTGTGGCCCTTATCTGGTGGTGTATCAAAAGGTTCAGTGCTGGGTCGCATATCGTTTCTTATATTAATAAACTGAGCAAGTTTGCAGATGACATCAAGATTGGTAGAATGGTTAATAGTGAAGACGATATAGATGAGTTGGGCAGAGCAATGGCAGATGGCATTTAATCCTAAGTGCAAAGTGATACAGTTTGGAAGGAGTAACAGGATAAGGGAGTATTTAATGAATGTCAGGGCTCTGGGAAGCTCTGAGGAACAGATGGATCTTGGGGTATTTATTCAGAAACAGCGGAGCAAGTTAAGAAGGCATATAAGACACTTGCTTCTTTCAGCCATGGCATAGAACATAAGAGCAAAGATATAATGTTGGAGTGATACAGAACTTTAGTTAGGGCGCAGCTGGAGTGCATCACACTATAGGATGGGGATACAGAGGAAGTTTGCCAGGAAATTGTCTGGCACAGAGCATTTGAGTTCAAGAAGAGACTGGATAGGCATGGATTGTTTTATTTGGAGCACAGAAGGCTGAGGGGGAACATGAATGAGGTGTGTAGACTGAGGGGTATGGGCAGGGTGAATACTAAGCAGCTGTTACCTTTGGTTGAGAGACCAAATCATGAGGGGTACAGTTTTAGGGTCAGGACAGCAAATTCATAGAGGATTTGAGAAAGAAACTTCACTTGGAGGCTGGGGAGAATCTGGAATATATCGTCTGGGAAGATAGTGGGGGCCTGAAATCTTACAATCTTTTAAAGAGTTTGGATGAGTACTTGTAAAAATCATATCGTTCAAGAGTATGAGCCAAATGCTGAAAAATGGGATTAGTGTGACTTTAGTTATTGTTGGTGCAGACTTCATGGTTTGCGCTGTATGACTGACTACAACAGTGCATTCCAAACCCATAGCATTCACTGTAGAAAGGCTCTTTTCACACCTTATTGATTTCATTTGCAAATAATTTTAAGTCTATGCTCTCTCAATCTCAATCCTTTTGCAAGCGGGTACAGATTCATACCATATACTATATTCAGTTCCAGTCAACTTTGGCAAGATCCAGCTTTATTCTAACAAAATATGCTTTCCCCCAATCCAAAACCAACATCGGGGCCATCTTTCTCCTTATCCAATACAAACTTGAATAATACCATGTTGTGGTCACTAGTGCTAAAATACTCCCCCATTACCACAACGTTCAGCTTCATTTTCCAGAAACAGATCCAGCACTGCACCATCCCCTATTGAGCCTTCTACATATTGATACATTTATTGAAATCTGCTCCCTCTAAACCCTTAAAACCAGACTGGAATAGTCATGTCGGAAAAGTTGAAATCGCCTGGTATAAATACCCAATCATTACAGTGATCTAAGCCAAGAAGCAAATCTTGGCGCTACAAGGCAGTAGTGCTAACCAGAGTGCCAGCTATCTGGAGTCACATAAACCAGACCAAGCAAGAATGGCAGATTTCCTTCCCTAAAGGACACTAGTTAGTCAAATGACAATCAACTATTAGAACGGATGCAGAGGAGATTCACCAGGTTGTTGCCCTGACTTCTGTATTCAATATTGCCTAGTATTTCAGCTCTGATTTCAGTATTTCAGATATTCATCGTGGAGTTCGGTTACAAGTGGTGTACCTCAGAAGTCTGCTTTGGAGCCCGTGCTGTTTGTAATTTTTATAAATGATCTGGATGAGGGTATTGAAGGATGGATTAGTAAGTTTGTGGATGACACTAAAGTCGGTGGAGTGGTAGATAGTGAAGAGGGGTGTTACAATTTGCAGAGAGACTTGGACAAGTTGCAGAGCTGGGCCGAGAGGTGGCAAATGGAGTTTAATGTGGAAAAGTGAGAGGTAATGCACTATGGCAGAAATAATAAATGTGTAGAGTATAGGGCAAATGGTAGGATTCTTAGTAGTCTAGATGAACAGAGGGATCTTGGTGTGTATGTGCATAGATCCCTGAAAGTAGGCAGTCAGGTCGAGAAGGTTGTTAGGAAGGCATATGGAGTCTTGGCTTTTATTGGTAGGGATTGAATTTCGGAGCCGCAACATCATGTTGCAACTGTACAAAACTCTAGTGCGGCCGCACTTGGAGTATTGTGTGCAGTTCTGGTCCCCACATTATAAGAAAGATGTGGAGGCATTGGAGAGGGTACAGAGGAGGTTTACCAGGATGTTGCCTGGTATGGAGGGGCAGGTCTTATGAAGAGAGGCTGAGGGATTTGAGGTTGTTTTCGTTAGAAAGAAGGCAGCTAAGAGGAGACCTTATTGAAACATATAAGATGATTAGAGGTTTAGATAGGGTGGACAGTGATAGCCTTTTTCCTAGGATGGAGAAAGCTAGCACGAGGGGACACAGCTTTAAATTAAGGGTGATAGTTATAGGACGGATATCAGAGGTAGGTTCTTTACCCAGAGGGTGGTTAGGGAGTGGAATGCCCTGCCTGCAGCAATTGTAGATGCGCCAAGTTTGGTGGCGTTTAAGAGGTTAGTTGATAAGTTTATGGAAGAGAAGGGAATGGTTTAGTTTGGAGGGTCATTGCTTTTTTCATAATTGGTCGGCGCAACATCGAAGGCCGAACGGCCTGTTCTGCAATAAATAATGGCCCAGCCAGTAATGCCCATGTCCTGCGAGCGAATTTAAAAAAAGCAAAGTATTCCATCACTTGAACTGCCAAGTTGTTTGCTACTGGAGATATAAGAAATAGGTCTGTCAGTATCAAATTAATTCCACAAACTTATTACCCTCTTCAGGATCTATTCGAGCAAGAACAGCAATTACTTTTACATTACACTCACCAGAAGACTGGCTCCAGACTGAAAGAGATTATAGGGGTACAAGATACGTTCATAGTGCGATCGAAGTAGAGATCCCAATGCCTTTCCAGGTGGATATGCCATCATGTGCGCTATCTTAGACCATCGTCGTTCCTTACAAACTATTTCGAACCCACCTTCTTCTTCAACAAGCTGCAAAGAATGCAGAAGCATTATAAAATTGATTTTGCTACCTGTTGATTTATATCCTGAACTTCCTCAAGTTATCAAATTGTTAAGCCTGGTAATTCGGCAAGTTTAAAAATTGTACTTCATATGCAAGTACGAAATATCTATCAAAAACATCTGGTGCCAACTCTTAATATCTAGAGTACACCAATTCCAGCAACACTGAATATGTATTTCCTGAACCTCAATTTATTCATCAGTGATGCAACTATTCCTGAAACCATACATTTAATTTTCTCTTAAAAATTCCAATACGTATATATAAAAATTTTATTAACCAAAACACATTACCCTGATGACAGTGACAGAGAGGATGGGACAGGAAGCTAAGGGGCAAGTGTATATTTTTAAATCAAGATTCACAGCTAGGGATGCTGCCTGGTATGGAAGGGCTGTCTTACGAGGAAAGATTGAACACACTGGGGTTGTTTTCCCTTGAAAGACGTCAGCTGAGAGGGGATCTATTAGAGGTATATAAGATTATAAGGGGTATAGATAGAGTAAATAGTGGTAAGCTTTTTCCACCATTAGAAATGGGTAGAACGAGGGGTCATGGCCTTAGGGGGAGGGAGGCTATGTATAAGACTAATATTAGAGGGCAGTTTTTCCACACAAAGGGTAGTGGGGGTGTGGAATGCACTGCCGAGTAAGGTGGTGGGAGCAGGCACACTAGGGTTGTTTAAGGGTCTCTTGGACAGCCACATGAGCGGTCTGCAGATAGAGGGATATAGCAGGACTGTCTAAATATCTTATTTGTTTCCACAGGCAATTCGGTACACCTTGTTGACCAACAAGGTGCATGCATTCGGCAGTTCGTGCGAGGGCTGCTCTTGGTTGTTGCTTCAGGAGTGGCCTAGTGCTTCAAGTCGTTAGTGTATGCTTAAACTGGACCATCTGATGGGCAACATGACAGCTCAGAGACTATCGCCGTTGTTGTGCAGACACATAGATGTGGGCCCGTGTCTGCGGGAGTTTGCACGTTCTCCCCATGGTTGCGTGGGTTTTCTCCAGGTGCTCCTGTTTCCTCCCACATCCCAAAAATGTGCTCTTAGGCTGATTGGGTAACAAATTGTCCCTATATGGGAATCTTCCACAATAGGCATAGCCTAAAGTCATGGATATGTCATTAAGACGTTAGGACAGCGGCGCAGGCTCGTTGGGCCGAAGGGCCTGTTTCCCGTGCTGTGTTGCTCTTTATTCTTTGGATGCAACAGAAATCTTACCTTGTTAAGCAAGAATAAATCCAAAATTTTTCTTTCCACGTGTGGAATTTTTAATGTGGATCCCTGCAGCTCCCAGAACTTTGCTATCTGATCCAGAAAATTCAGTTTTACTCTGGTCTGAGCCTGAGAACAGATATACTGTATACTGTAAGCATTGTCAAATAAGAATGCTTATTCACACTTCACATATCAAATCAGAATTTTACATGCATTTATTTTTGCAAAGATGGCTCCTATTTTGGAGACATCAAGATATTTACTGCTGAAGGAAACAAAGCTTCACAGCCTAAATACAGTCACTGTCACAACACAATGACACAGAATTCAAAAACCTGAAGTGATATTTGTTGAGAGTAAAGGTCATAACAGGACACTGGACTACATCCGCACAAAAGAGGGAACACAAGATGACAGTACGAAAAATAGAAATTCTATACACAAGTTCACATAAGTAGACAAATTCACACAACAAAAAACAAAACAGACCTCAAGTTCATTCAGCCTCTGAATTCGTGGTGTGAAGTGCAGCTTGTCCACATCACAGGCAAAAGGCGGCTGCCAATCCTACAAAAGGCAATGACCACTTCAAACAAAAGATGCAAAAAGATGACTGTCAAACCCTAACATTCCCCACCCCTTCCCCCCCACCCCAACTCACACCGCCTCTTTCCCGTCCAACCCTCTTTCCTTTCCCCCCATTCTCTGCACCATCTTCTCCTGTCTTCTCGACCGCTCACGTCAACGATCCCCGCTCCTAGAAAAATTGTTTCCTTTCAAACGTTAACCGATCAAAAATCTGGTGAGAAAAGTTAAAAACCTTGACAAAACCATACTGACTATTTCTAATCAGTCCAAACTTCTCCAAATGTTCATATATCTTATCCCTCAGAAGCCTCTCCATCAGCTTACCAACCACTGAAGTCAAACTCACCAGTCGGTAATTTCCTGGACTATCCCTGTTCCCTTTCTTAAAGATAGGAACCACATCCACAATCCTCCGGAACCTCTCCCGTTTCCATGGACGACGCAAAGATCATCACCAGGGGCTCTGCAACCACTTCCCTCACCTCCTACAATAACCTGGGGTACATCCCATCCGGTCCCGGCGACTTGTCTATCTTGATAGAATTTAACAGGTCTAACACATCCTCTTTCCTAACATCCACATACTCAATCTTCTCCATATGCCTCAAACCTGCAGTGCAATCTCCCAGTTTTTTTATGTTTCTATGTTTCCTTAAGTTCCTTCCTATGTTCTTTATATTCTTCAAGGACTTCATCTGTCCTAAGCCTTTTAGACCTTATGAATGTTTGTTTTTGGATAAAGCTTATAAAATCCCTCATTATCCACAGTTCCCAATACTTGCCACACTTATCCTCCATCCTCACAGATGCATGAATTCTAATCAAGTGACATTTTGAAAGACTCCCAAATGTCTGATGTTGATTTACTCTCAAACAGCCTCTCCCAATCTACACTCTCCTGATCCTGCCTACTGTTGTTGTAGTTAGTTTGCCGCCAGTTTAAAACCTTTGCCTGAGGAGCATTTTTGTCCTTATAAGCACCTTAAAACTTATGGAATTATGATCACTATTCCTGAAATGTTCTCTTACTGAAAATTCAATCACCTGGCCAGGCTCACCAGGTCTAATGTGACTTCTTCCCAACTTGGACTTTTTACATACTATTTCAAGAAACTGCCCTAGAGGCTCGTTGTAAATTCTGCTCCATCCAAACCCCTAGCAATAAGTGAGTCCCAGTCAATATAGGGAAAATTAAAATCACCCACTAGAACAACCCTGTTGATTTTGCATCTTGATAAAATCTGCCTGCATATCTGCTCCTCTATCTCCCACTGGCTGTCAAGAGGCCTGTAATAAACTCCAATATTGTGCCTGCACCCTTCCTGTTCCTGAGCCTACCCATATTGCCTCATTGCCTGAACCCTCCGAGATGTTCTCCCTCAATATAACTGTGATATTCTCCTTAACCAGTAATGCAACCCCCCCCCCCCCCCCCCCCGCCAACCCCTTTTACATCCCCCTGTATCCTGCCTGAAGCATCTAAGTCCTGGAGTGTTTAACTGCCAATCCTGTCCATCTTTCAACGAAGCCTCTGTAATAGCAACAACAACATAGTTCCTTTATATCCTTCAGAGGAAGGGATTCTCCTTCAGGGTGAGGGGGAGGGGTGAAATGGGGAATGTTCTTTCAGAGAGAGAGGGAGGAAATGTCCTTCAGAGTGAGTGGGGGCAGAAGTAACCATCAGAATGAGATGATGTGATGTATCCTTCAAAATGAGTGGGAAGTGGGGAGGGCGGGGGGAGTGATGGGAAGGGGGAGATTTCAAACTGCCAGATGATAGATTTAGAGAGATGAATCCTTGGCTCAGAGTGATGTGGCAGCAGAAATTTCTGGCTGGTGGAACACCGACACCAGTACTGGGTAATGTAGTGTCATTACCGTTGTGGCCGTCTGCATCAGAACCATGCTGAGGCTGATGTTCTACTGAGTCACGAAACTCGGAAAATAGAGTGGTTTTAACTGAATAACCGAAGGAAGGGATCAGATTTGGGATGATGTGTATAACAAAACGTAGAGACAAGATGAAAGGGAAAGCTACTAATATGGGAAATAATAAATGGTCCATGACAGGAAGGGACAGAGAGTAGATCAGCAGATAAGACAAAGGAAAAGACAAAACTTAAGGTTCTGTATCTGGTAGACGAAAATAGTTCATGATTCATTGCAAAATGTTACAAAACTCCAGTGATGTTATGTGCAGTGTTCAATCTGAAACACTAATTTAATTAGGTTTATTATTGTCAATGTTTGTTTACAGTGAAAAGTATTGTTTTTTGTGCACTATACAGACAAAACATAGTGTTCATAGAGAAGGAAATGAAAGAATACAGAATGTAGTGTTACAGTCATAGCTAGGGTGAGGAGAAAGATCAACTTAATGCAGGATAGGTCTATTCAAAAGTCTGATGGTAGCAGGGAAGAAGCTGTTCTTAAATTGTTTGATATATGACTTCAGACTTTTGTTCCTTTTTCACAACAGAAGAAGATGGAAGAGAACATGCCCAGAGTGCAGGGGTCCTGAATTATGCTAACTGCTTTTTCAAGAAACTGGGAAGTGTAGACAGAGTCAGCGGATAGGAGGCTGGCTTGCGCGATGGATTGGGCTCCATTCATGACCTTTTGTTTCATACAGTCTTGGATAGAGTGGGAGCCATACCAAGCTGTGATACAGATGTACCATAGAAAAAATGCTTTCTATGATGCATCTGTAAAAGTTGGTGAGAGTCATAGTGGACATGCCAAATTCCCTTAGCCTTCTGATAAAGTAGAGACATTGTGGGCTTTCTTAACTATCGTGTTGGCATGGTGGGACCAGGATAGGTTGTTAGTGATCTGCACAACTAAAAATTTGAAGCTAACGGCCATTTCTACTACGTCCCTATTGATGTAGAAGGGGTATGTTTTCCATTGCACTTCTTGAAGTTGATGACGATCACCTTCATTTTATTGATATTGATGGAGAGATTATTGCTGTCGCACTAGTTCACCAGATTCTCTCTTTCCTGTACTTCATCTCGTCATTGTTTGACAGGCAACCCACTATGGTAATGTCATTAGCAAACTTAAAAATCGTGTTGGAGGGGAATTTCAATAAGTGTATAAGAGTATAGCAAGTGGCTGAGGACACAGCCTTGTGGGACACGGGTGTTAAAGATGATCATGGAGGAGATGTTGCCTGTTCTTATTGATTGTGGCCTGTGGGTTGGGAATTTCAGGATCCAGTCACAGAGGGAGGAGCTGAGTCCTCGGCCATGGAATTTGAAGATGAGTTTCATAGGAATAATGATGTTGAAGGCTGATCTGTAATTGACACATAGGTGTCTTTGTTATCTTGGTATATTTTTAGATTCAGTATGAAGTCTCACAATACCAGATTAAAGTCCAATACGTTTATTTGGTATCACGAGCTTTTGGAGTGTTGTTCCTTCATCACTCACGTGATGAAAGAGCAGTGCTCCGAAAGCTCATGATACGAAATAAAACTGTTGGACTTTTACCTGGTATTGTGAAACTTCTTACTATGCTCACCCCAGTCCAATGCCAGCATCTCCACATCATATTTTTTGGATATTAATGTGAAACAATATGATCTGTATAAATAGAGTCACAGGAATGTACAGGACGGAAGCAGGCCCTTTAGTCCAACTTGTTCATGCTGACTAGGTTTCCAAAACTGAACTAGTCCCATTTGCCTGCTATGCCAATAAACCTTTCCCGTCCATGTACCTGTTCAAATCTACTTTAAATGTTGTAATTGTACTCACCTTTTCTGGCAGCTCACTCCATATACTCATCACCCTCTGTGTGAAAAAATTGACCCTCAGGTCCCATATAAATTTTGCCCCTTTCACTTTAAACCTTTGCGCTTGAGTTTTGGTCCCCTATACTCTGGGAAAAGACCTTGACTATTCATCTTATCTATGCCCTCGAGATTTTATAAACCTCTAACCTCATCCTCCAAACCTCCAGGGAAGAAGGTCCCAGCCTATCCAGCATCTCTCTCTAATTGAAACCTTCCAATCCCATAATGTCCTTGTAAATCATTTTTGCACCCTTTCCAATTTGCTAACATCCTTTCTATAGCAGGGCGACCAGACTTGTCCATTGTACTCCAAATGTGGCCTTACCAATGTCTTGTACAGTTGTAACATAATATGCAACTTCTGTACTCCATGCTCTGACAATGAAGGAAAGTGTGCCACCTTGTCTATCTGTGATGGCTCTTGCAAGAAACTATGCAACCCTAGGTGTCTCTGTTTGACGACACTTGCGAGGGCCCTAACGTTACCTCAATAAATCCTGCCAAAATGGAACATCTTGCATTTATCTGAATTAAACTCTATCTTTCATAACTTGTCTCACTGATCCAGTTAATTAAACTCCTGCTGTAGTCTTAGATAACCTTCTTCAGTGTCCACTATACCATCAATTTTGGTGTAATCCGCAAACTTACTAACCATGCCTCCTATATTCTTGTCCAAGTCATTATATAAATGACAAAAACTAGTGGACCCAGCACCGATCTCTGTGGCACACCGCTGGTCACAGGCCTCCAGTCTGAAAAACAACCATGCCTCTACCACTCTGTCTCCTACCTGCAAAGCAATTTTGTGCCCAGTTGCCTAGTTCTCTCTGGATTCCATGTGATCTAAATTTTCTGACTATCTCATGATACCTTGTTTAGGTCTTGCTAAAGTACCTGTCTATTGCAATGCCCTCATCTATTTTCTTGGTCACCCCTTCAAAAAGTCTTATTACGTTTGTGAGACACAATTTCCCACGCACAAAGACGTGCCGACTTTTCCCTAATCAGTTCTTGCCTTTCCAAATGCAAGTAGACCCTTTATCTCAAAATCCCCTTTAACAGTTTACCCACCACAGATGTTCGGCTCACTGGTCTGTAGTTCCCTGGCTCTTCCCTGCCACTTTTCCTACAGAACAGCATAATATTTACCTCCTCCCATCTTCTGGCACCTCACTTGTGGCTGTTCATACAAATATTCTGCTAGGGGCTCCACAATTTCTTTCCTAATTTCCCACAATGTCTTGGAAGACAATTGATCAGATCCTGGGAATTTGCATATCTTTGTGTTTTAAGACCTCCAGCACTTCCTCTTTTGTAATATGGATGCTTTTCAAGTCATCACTATTTACTTCCCTGAGTTCCCCAGCTTCCACGGTAATGTCTCCTCTGTGCAATTACTAACAATATAAATTGTGTTATTGTGGCAGTACTAGACTTTTGGCTTGATTTATTATTGTCAGGTATTAGTATACAGTAAAAAGTATTGTTTCTTGCGTGCTGTACAGACAAAACGTACAGTTCATAAAGAAGGAAACGAGAGCATGCAGAATGTAGTGTTACAGTCATAGCTAGGGTGCAGAGAAAGGTCAACTTAATGCAAGGTAGATCCATTCAAAAGTCTGATGGCAGCAGGGAAGAAGCTGTTCTTGAATTGCTTGGTTCATGACCTTTGACTTTTGTATCTTTTTCCTAATGGAAGAAGGTAGAAGGGAAAATGTCCAGGGTGCATTGCTGGGATAGTGGGAAGTGTAGGCAAAGCCAATGGATGGGAGGTTAGTTTGCATGATGGATTGGGCTGCATTTACTATCTTATGTAGTTTCTTGCGATGAGCAGGCGCCATACCAACCTGATACAATAAGAAAGAATGCTTTCTGTGGTGCATCTGTAAACGTTGGTGAGAGTGAGGGGGGGAGCGAAACCCAGTTTGTTGTCTCCTAGCTTTGTGTAATAGTGTAGCCCTTTCAGCTCCATTTAGTTCTTGTCTGAAAGATAACAACCAGTTGCCTACATTATTCAGGACTTCCTTATTACCCAGTTGAATTTGAGGGAAGTCATTAGCAGTTACCCAGGTTCGATTCTGGCTTGGGGCGCTGTCTGTGTGGAGTTTGCAGATTCTCCCTACGTCTGTGTATGTTTCCTCTGCGTGCTCTGGTTTCTTCCCACAGTTTAAAGATATGTGGGGTAGAAGGACTAGCCATTGGAAATTTGAGGGGTTAAGGGGATAGGGTGAGGAGAGGGCCTGGGTAAGATACTCTGTCAGAGAGGCAATGCGAAATTGATGGGCCAACTGGTTTCTTCTGCACTATAGGCTTCTATGATCATGATTTTCAGAGTTTCATGCCACCTTTCTAAGGCTCCTTGTGACTCTGGATGATAAACTGATGAACTGAATTCTTTAATCTCCAAATTGTGCACAAAATTCATGAATTTTGACATGAAATTTGATCCCTGATCAGGTTGGATTTCTATTGATTAAACTTAAATGGGTAGAACATTTGGTCAAGTTCTCTACTTCTTCAGCTAAAATACTTCTGAGTAGGATGAATTTGAAAATCTAGTTGATATATCCATGATGATTACAAATATTGATTTCTAGTGTGTGTTTTTGATAGTGGACCCATGCAAACAACGAGAACACATGAGAAAGATTCTTCGAAAGTTGGAGCAGAGATAAAGATACTGCTTTAATTACAGTTTGTGGTTTCCCCACTATTTAGCAAGCATAACAAGTTTTGCAACAATCGAACATATCTTTGTGTCATCCAGACCAGTAGAAATGTTTCAGTAGCTAAGTCTTCCTTATCCCTAAATGTCTCCCCAATGGTATTTCATAAGCTATTTGTAGAATCTCTTTTCTATATTCAGGAGTTAGTACAATTTGATGTTCTTCTGCCCATGTATCATTTGTGCTCACATGTAGTGGTCTGCACTTGGTCATCAGGACTTTGTCCTTGACATAACAGCCAGGAATGCATTGATATGAGGTAGGGGAAGGAGTGGGGATGGGTGAAGAGGTGTATAAGGTTGGAAGGGGGCAAACAGGGAAATTGAGAGATGGACAGCAAAATAAGGAGAGAGAAATCAGGCCTGAATGAAAGAGATGGTAGGCAGACACAGAGTCCAGAGGAGAGTCAGAGCTAGCAGAAACTGTACAATGTGTGTGTATAATAATTAACATAGTGAGGTTTGGAGATGAAACAGAGAGAAATGGGGAGTCAGGAATAGAGTTGTAATGATGGATGCTATTTGATACATCTTGTGCAGCTGTCCCTGTTCTCACTCCATATTTGGTGAGCTTGGCCCTGCTGATGGTATCAGTTATCAATAGCACTGAGCTCACGTTCCTCTATTAAAGGGAATCACTGCCCTTCTCTAGCTGGTTACAGCAGTCATCAGTAAACTACTGCTCTGGAATGTTACTGGTTTCTGACAAAGCCTTGCCACGTTTAACTTTAATTCTGACAACTGCAGAAACCAAAGCCAAATTGGTCTTCAGGCCTTCTTAGATGTTAAGATAATTGAGAGAGCTTTACTGTGTGTTCTGTGCTGTGCTGTCCTAGGAATGTTTGATGGGAGTAAAGTAGAGGAGTTTTACTCTCTATCTGACCCCATGCCGTACCTGTTTTCGTAGAGTGGTTGATGGGACAGTGTAAACAGCTTTATTCTGTATCTAATCCCAGTTTGTAGCTGCCTTGGGAATATTTGATGGGGACAGTGCAGAAGGAGTTTTACTTTTTATCTAATCCCTTGCTGCACAATTCGTGGGAGTGTTTGGGGACAGTGTAGAAGAGGCTTTTCTCTATCTAACTCTGTGCTGTTCTTCATCTCGGAGTGTTTGATTGGGCCATGCAGAGGACTAACCCTGTGCTGTATCTGCTCTTTTTTAAAAAAATTGATTTATTATTATTTATTATTATTGTAAAAGGCATAATTTCTCATGTGTTATACAGACAAAGCATACTGTTCATAGAGAAGGAAACGAGTACAGAGTATAGTGTTACAGTCATGGCTAGGGTATAGAGAAAGAACAACTTAATGTGAGGTAGGTCCATTCAAAAGTTTGGCAGCAGGAAGAAGCTGTTTTTGAGTTGGTTGGTACATGACCTCAGACCTTTGTACCTTTTTCCTGGGTGCGTGGGGTCTTTAATTAAGCTGGCTGCTTTGCTGAGGCAGCGGGAAGAGTAGACAGAGTCAATGGATGGGGGGCTGGTTTGCGTGATGGATTGAGCTACATTCATGGCTTTTCCCAGTTTTTTCTGGTCTTGGGCAGAGCAAGAGCCATACCACGCTGTGGTACAACAAGAAAGAGTGCTTTCTATGGTGCATCATAAAAGTTGGTGAGAGCCATATGTGACATGCCAAGTTCCCTTAGCAAGTTCCCTCTGTCTGTGATAGAGACAGTGCAGTTGAAGCTTTACTCTATAGGCAGCATGGTGCCACTGTGGTTAGCACCCACAGTTCCAGAGACCCGGGTTCAATTCCAGCCTTGGGAACTGTCTGGTGTTTGTAATTCTCTTGGTGTTTGCCTGGGTTTCCTGTGGGTGCTCCAGTTTCCACCCCACCGTTCAAAGATGTGTAGGTTAGATTGATTAACCATAGTAAATGTGCAAGGTTACGGTGTTAGAGCCACTGCATGTGGGCTTGGTTAAGATGCTGTTTGAGAGAGTTGAAACAGACTCAATGGCTGAATGGCCTCCTTCTGTATTGTAGGTTTTCTATGTTTCTATATCTAACCTATGCTGTACGTGTCCTGGGAGTGTTTGCTGTGAACAGTGTAGAGGGACATTACTCTGCAGCTAACCCTGTTGTTGTACCACCCTGGGCCACTGTAGAGGAAATTTTACTTTGTTTCTAACTGTCTTGGGTAGTATCTGTCTTGGGACTGTTTGATAAGACACTTCAGAATGAGCTTTTCTCTCTCTAACCTTGTGCTGCACCTGTTTTAGGATGATTGCAAAGGAAGTTTTACTCAGTATGTAACCACATGATATATCAGTGCTGGTAGTGCTTGAGGAACAGTTCTTTACTCTGTATCTAACCCACTGCCGTTCTTATGCGGGGAATATTTGACTGGAGCAATGCAGAGAGAATTTTATTTTATGTCTAACCTGGCTGTGTGCAACAGAGTGTAGACAGAGCTTTATTCTGTACCTAACCCCAATGCTGTGCTTGTTCTGGGAGTATTAAATGACGATTACAGAGGGAGCTTTGCTTTGTCCCTACCTATTTGGGCAGTGTTTGATTGGGACAACGTAGAGTGAGCTTTAATCTATATCTAAACCTGTGCGGCCGCTGTCCTGGGACCATTTGATTGAGCTTTATTCTATCTAATCCCAGCTTGTAACTGCCATGGGAGTATTTGATGGGGACTGCGCGGAGGGAGCCTTACACTTTATCTAACACCGTGATGCACTTTGCATGGGAGCGTTTGAAGGAGCCAGCACAGATGGAACTTTACTGTATGTCTTACTCAGTACTGCAGTCATCTTGAGAATGTTTAATAGAGATAGTTAGTTAGTTTTTCTGTATCCAACCCCAGCTTGTAACTACCATTGCAGTGTTTGAAGGGATAGTGCAAAGTGACCTTTTTATCTAACGCAAGTTGTAGCTGTCCGGGGAGTGTTTGACAGGGATAGTGTAGTGGGAGCTTTACTTTGCATCTAATCCCGTGCTATACCTGTCTTAGGCGGCATGGTAGCATAGTGGTTAGCACTACTGCCTCTCAGCATCAGGGACCTGGATTTGATTCCTGGCTTGGGTCACTATTTGTGTCAAGCTTGTATGAACAAAACAGCATGGGAAACAGGCCCTTCGACCCAACGAGTATGTTCTCCTTGTGTCTACGTGGATTTCCTCCAGGTGCTCTGGTTTACTGCCACAGTCTGAGAGATGTGTTGCTGAGGTGAATTGACCCAAAGTGTGTCAACTAGGGGAATTTCACCGTAACTTCATTGCAGTGTTAATGTAAGCCTTACTTATGACTAATAAATGTTTTGTTGGACGTAGCAGAGCAAGCTTTTATCTGATTGTAACTATGTGCTATACCTATCCTGAGAATAATGGATGGGACGTTGCAGAAGGAGGGACATTGTCTTTAATCCCAGTTCGTATTTACCCTGGAGTCATGGAAACATATAGCACCGAAGCAGGCCCTTTGGCTGACCATCAAATAGCAAACTATGCTAACCCCATTTACCAGCACTTGCACCATAATCTACTATGCCTTTGTGAATTAAGTGCTCGTTTGGATGCTTGTTAAATATTGTGAGAGAACCTGCCTCCATCACTCTCCCAGGCAGCGCATTCCATATTTTCACTACCCTCTGGGTGAAAAGATTTTTTTCCATAGGTCCCCTAAAGCCACTCAGTCTTCACCTCAAATTTATGGCCTCTGGTCTTTGATACCTCTGCCATGGGGAAATAATCCTCACGATCGACCTTAAATATACCTCATAATTTTGCATACCTCCATGAAATCCCCTCTCAGCCTGGGTGTATCTGTTTCAGGGAAAACAACCCTAGCCTATCCAGTCTCTCCTCATAGCTGAAATTTTCCATCCCAGACAACATCCTGGTGAATCTCTGCTGCACCCTCTCCGGCGCAATCACATCCTTCTGATAGTATGGTGACCAGAACTGTGATTGAAATTCCGTCTTGGCTTAACCAATGCTTGGTAAAGTTGTACCAAGACCTCCCTGCTCCTATATTCTATGCCCTGGCTAATGAAGGCAAGCATTCCGTATGCCTTCACCATCCTTCAGGGTTCTATGGACTTCGACACCAAGGTCCTTTGGTTCTTCATACTCCCTAAGGACCTACTGTTCATTGTGTATATCCTGCCCTTATTAGATGTCCCAAAATTTACCCTGTCCTAGGTGTATTTGATGGAGATAGTGTAGAGGGAGCTTTACTCTGCATCTACTCGCCATGTTGGGATTAAATTCCATCTGCCATTGCCCTTGCCAGCTCACCAGCTGATCCCTTGTGGGGCAGTGCTCCGATTGCCACCTCTTTATTTCACTGGGGTCTCCCACTAGTTCCCGAAGGTGGGGAAGCTAGTCTGAACCCCGCTGGAATTAAGTACTCATGGTGGAGTGCAAGATTCAATAGGGACAGGAAAGTTCCCCATCATTAGATTGAAAACATATTTAAAACACATTTAAAACAAATTCAAATGACTTACCTGTTTTCTCACCAGTTTCCAGGCGGTCTGACCGGTGACTGTCCACTGGCTCTGGGAGATGCTGGTGCGTTCCCAGCACGTGCACAAATCTCGGAACAAGACCAGCAATGCGCACCTCCCACTGCAATCTGCCAGAAAGGTTGCGAATCGCATTGGGAGGATCACGGCTAATGTTTCATCTTTTGAGGAAGAACGGATTCAAAATAATATTTCAAGATTACTAAATTCTTAGGAATCTAGACTGGTTCCTACAGATTTAGGCTATCTAATGTAAACTCATTATTCAATAAGGGAGGTAGAGAGAAAACAGACAACTATAGACCAATGGACCTAACGTCAGCATTGGGAAAGTTGCTGGAGTCTATTATCAAAGATCCCATAGCTCAGCATTTGGAAAGCAGCAGTCAGTCAACATGGAATTACAAAAGGGAGATCACGTTTGATGAATCTATTGGAATTCTTTGAGGATGGAACTAATAGAATTGACTAAGGAGAGCCAACGGATATGGTTTATTTAGACTTTAAAAGGCTTTTGACAGATCTCACATGGCAGATTACCATGTAAAGTTAAAGCACATAGGATTATGGCTAATGTCTTGAGATGGATAGAAAGTTGGTTCGCAAAGCAGATAGAAAGCAAAGAGTTGGCATAAATGGGCCTTTTTCTGATTGATAGGTAGTGACTACTGGGGTACTGCAGACATATGTACTAGAACCCCAGCTGTTCATGTAATATATTTAATGATTTGGAAGAGGGAACTAAATTTATTATCTCCAAATTTGCAGAGGATACAAAGTTGGTTGGGAAGGTGAGCTGTGAGGATGACACAGAAATGCTTCAGTGTGATTTGGATAGGCTGAATGAGTGGGTATTTGCATGGTAGGTGCAGTACAATGTGGATAAATGTGGAATTATCCACTTCAGTAGCAAAAGAAGGAAGGCAGGTTATTATTTGACTGGGTATAAGTTATGAGAGACGGATACTCAGCAAGGCCTTGATGTCCTCGTGCATTAGTCATTGAGCGCATAGGTAAAGCAGATATTAAAAAGGGCGCATGATACGTTGCCTTTCATAGCAAGAGGATTCGAATATAGGGATAGGAATGTTTTATTGCAGTTGTACAGGGCATTGGTGAGGCCACACCTTGAGCATTGTGTGCAGTTTTGGTGTTCTTGCCTGAGGAAAGGTGTCCTTGCTGTGAAGGGAGTACAGCAAAGGTTTATCAGGCTGATTTCTGGGATGGCAGGACTGTCATATGAGGAAAGACTAAGTCGGTTTGAATTGTATTAGTTGGAGTTTAGAAGAATGAAAGGGAATTTCATAGAACTTATAAAATTCTAACAAGGGTTCTGAATCTAGATTCAGAAAGCATATTCCCAAGAAATCATAATTTGGGGTTAAGGAATAAATCTTTTAGCACTGGTGTGAGGAGAAATTTCTTCACCCAGAGAGTGTGAATGTGTGGAATTCACTACCACAGGAAGTAGTTGAGGCCAAAATGTTGTGTGATTTCAAGAAGAAATTAGATAAACTAATTGTTCCTTGGGAGCACTGTGGAGAGGCAGCGATTTGCGAGTGGAGAGCTTGTGAGTGAGTAGAGCGATTTTTAAGTCTAAATTTTACTAGTTTTTTAAACTTTTAAACCCACAAGGTGTTGCAAAGCACCTTGGGTAGTGTTTTTTTTTTCAACCTCACTATAAATTGGAGTGGTGTGGAATCCCGATACTCTACACAAGTAGATGAACCCCCAACCCCCCCTCCTCCTCTAACCTAAAAAAAGAGAGAGGAGAGCTCTGAGAAGGAGCAGGTAAGTTTGTTTTTGTGTGAGCTGTGAGGTCCTTGGCTCACAGAGCCTAAGCAAAAAGGGGAGGCAAGGTAAGTTTTAATCTTTCTTACTTTTTTTTTCTCTGGGTTACTAAAAAGGGGCAAGCATGGGTGTGAGGCCAGCATGTTGTTGCCAGTGTAACATGTGGGAGGTCTTGGAGGCTCCTGGTCTCCCACATGTCCATACCTGTGATTGCTGTGTGGAGCTGCAATCCCTACGGGACCAGGTAAAAGAACTGAAAATGCAGCTTGAGGACCTTCGACTCATTAGGGAGAACGAGGAAATTATTAATAGGAGCTACAGACAAGTAGTCACACCAGGGCAAAGGGGAGAAGGCACATGGGTAACTATTAGGAAGGGGAAACCTCAGGTGATGGAAAGTACACCGGTGGATGTCCCCCTTCAAAATAAGTACTCTTGCCTGAGTACTACTGTGGGGGATAGCTCATCCAAGGGAGGCAGCGGTGGCCAGCTCCCTGGAGCTGGACAAAAACAAAAACCTAAAAAACAGAGCAAAAAGGTAGTGCTTATAGGGGACTCCCTAGTGAGGGGGGCGGACAGGCGTTTTTGTGGACGCAGACAGGAGTCGCGGATGGTGGTATGTCTCCCTGGAGCTGGGATTCGGGAGGTCTCTGGTCGCGTCCCGGACATCCTGAAAGGGGAGGGTGAGGAACTGGAAGTTGTAGTACATGTAGGTACTACTGACATAGGCAGGAAGAGGGAAGTGGACATGAAAAGGGATTATAGGGAACTGGGTAGGCAGCTGAGAGAGAGGAAAGCGAAGGTAGTAATCTCAGGATTGCTGCCTGCGCCTCGGGAGAGAGAGAGCAGGAATAGTATGAGGTGGAGGTTGAATACGTGGCTGAGGGACTGGAGCAGGGGGCAGGGATTCCAGTTCCTGGATCATTGGGACCTCGTTAGGGGCAGGTGTGACCTGTACAGCAAAGACGGGTGGCACCTGAATCCCAGGGGGACTAATATCTTGGCGGGAAGACTGGCTAGGGCTACTGGGGGGACTTTAAACTAGAAAGGTTAGGGGGAGGAAATAGTGATGTGGAGACTGGGAGCAAGGAAGTTAGCTCCCAGGTAGGGAAGGACTCTAGGCAGGATGAGAGGCAGGTTAGACGAGTGGGGGAGAAGGGAAATGTCCAGTCTGAGGGGCTGAGGTGTGTCTATTTTAATGCCAGGAGTGTAGTAAATAAGGTGGATGAACTTAGGGTGTGGATTGCTGCTTGGGATTGTGATGTGGTGGCCATTACAGAGACTTGGCTGTCTCAGGGACAGGACTGGGTACTACAGGTCCCGGGATTCAGATCCTTCAGGAAGGACAGGGAGGGAGGCAAAAGAGGTGGTGAAGTGGCACTGTTGATCAGGGACAGTGTCATGGCTGCAGAGAAGGTGGATACCGAGGAGGGAATGTCTATGGAGTCTCTGTGGGTGGAAGTTAGGAATAGCAAAGGGTCAGTGACGTTGCTGGGTGTATTCTATAGGCCGCCCAATAGTGACAGGGAAGTTGAGGTGCAGATAGGGGAACAGATACTGGAGAGATGTAGAAATAACAGAGTTGTTGTGATGGGAGACTTCAATTTCCCAAACATCGACTGGAATATCCCAAGGGTAAGGGGTTTGGATGGGGAGGAGTTTGTTAGGTATGTTCAGGAGGGTTTCCTGACACAGCACGTGGACAAGCCTACGAGAGGAGAGGCTGTACTGGACCTGGTACTGGCTAATGAACCAGGACAGGGGATGGATCTCTCGGTAGGAGAGCATCTTGGGGATGGAGATCATAATTCTATCTCCTTCACCCTTGCATTGGAAAAGGATAGGATCAGGCAGGCTAGGAAGGTGTTTGTCTGGAATAAGGGGAAAGATGAAGACATCAGGCAGAGGTTGGGGCGAATATAAACTGAGGAGGTGTTCTGGGGAAAAGCACAGAAGGAAGGGGCAGATATTCACACAGGAATGCTGTGTCTGAGCCTTTGCACGACATATCTGTGTGTATATGTGTTGAGGACAGGCGGTTTTGGTACAGCGGACGTGGGAACCGCACAGTGGTGCACGAGAGGCCTGTGGGTTTTGAACAAGTCAGAAGAAAAGAAAGGTGCTATAAAAGGTTCAAAGAGCTAGGAAGATGTTGGGGACTAGAGAACGATAAGGCTTAATAAGAAGAGCCTTTAAAAAGGAAATTAGAGAGCCAGAAGGGGTCTTGAGAAGGGCCTTGGCTGGTACAGGCACCTTACAGCGAGAACAATCCACACAGACGCCTTCTACAAATATGTGAAAGTAATATATGTGTATGTATGAAAAGAGAGGAAGGGATAGGACTTATAAAAGATGAAGGGGGAAAAGTCTGTATGGAACTGGAAGAAATGGCAGAGGTGCTTAATGAGTACTTTGCCTCAGTATTCACGGTGGAAAGTGATCTGGGAGGATGCATTACAAGTTTGCGGCAGACTGAAAAGATTGAGTATGTAGATATTAAGGAAGCGGATGTGTTAGAACTTTTAAATGCTATCAAGATATACAAGTCTCCGGGACCAGATGGGATGTACCCCAGGTTATTGTGGGAGGTGAGGGATGTCATTGCAGAGCCCCTGGCGATGATCTTTGCGTCGTCGATGGAGACTGGAGAGGTTCCGGAGGATTGGAGGATTGCGGATGTGGTCCCTATGTTTTCGTTAGAAAGGAGGCGGCTAAGAGGGGACCTAATCGAAACATATAGATGATTAGAGGTATAGATAGGGTGGATAGTGATAGCCTTTTTCCTAGGATGAAAAAGCTTAGACGAGGGACACAGCTTTAAATTAAGGGGTGATAGTTATAGGACGGATATCGGAGGTAGGTCTTTACCCAAAGGGTGGTTTGGGAGTGGAATGCTGCCTGCAGCAGTTGTAGATGCGCCAAGTTTGGGTGGCGTTAAGAGGTTAGTTGATAAGATATGGAAGAGAAGGGAATGATTTATTTGGAGGGCATTGCTTTTATATTGGTCGGGCAACATCGAAGGCGAACGGCTTGTTCTGTGCTGTAATGTTCTATGTTCTGTTTCAAGAAAGGGAACAGGGATAGTCCGGAAATTACCGAACGGTGAGTGTCTGACCTCAGTGGTTGGTAAGCTGATGGAGAGGCTTCTGAGGGACAAGATTTACGAGCATTTGGAGAAGTTTAGGTTGATTAGAAATAGTCAGCATGGTTTTGTAAAAGGCAAGTCATGCCTTACAAGCTTAATTGAGTTCTTCGAAAATGTGACTGAACACATTGACGAAGGAAGAGCAGTGGACGTGGTGTACATGGACTTCAGCAAGGCATTTGACAAGGTCCCACATGCAAGACTTCTTGAGAAGATGAGAGGCCATGGGATCCAAGGGGCTTTGGCCTTGTGGATCCAGAACTGGCTTGCCTGCAGAAAGCAGAGGGTGGTTGTGGATGGCTCTTTTTCTGCATGGAGGTCGGTCACCAGTGGAGTGCCCCAGGGATCTGTTCTCGGACCCTTGCTGTTTGTCATTTTCATAAATGACCTGGATGAGGAAGTGGAGGGATGGGTGAGTAAGTTCGCCGATGACATGAAGGTTGGTGGTGTTGTGGATGGTCTGGAGGGATGTCAAAAGTTGCAGCAGGACATCGACAGGATGCAAGACTGGGCGGAGAAGTGGCAGATGGACTTCAACGCGGATAAATGTGTTGTGGTCCATTTTGGCCGATCCAACGGGATGAATGAGTACACTATCAAAGGTAGGAGTCTTAGCTGTGTGGAAGAGCAGAGGGATCTTGGGGTCCGGGCCCATAAGACTCTCAAATCGGCCTCCCAGGTGGAGGATGTGGTTAAGAAAGCTTACGGTGTACTGGCCTTCATTCATCGAGGGATTGATTTCAGGAGTCAGGAAGTAATGCTGCAGCTTTATAGGACCCTTGTCAGACCACACTTGGAGTACTGTGCGCAGTTCTGGTCGCCTCACTATAGGAAGGAAGTGGAAGCTATTGAAAGGGTGCAGAGGAGATTTACAAGGATGTTGCCTGGATTGGGAGGCATGCCTTATGAAGACAGGTTGAGGGAGCTGGGACTGTTCTCCCTGGAGAGACGATGGTTGAGAGGCGACCTGATAGAGGTTTACAAGATGTTGAGAGGAATAGATAGGGTGGACTCTCAGACACTATTTCCCAGGGCTGAAATGGTCGCGACGAGAGGGCACAGATTTAATGTGCAGGGAAGCAAGTACAGAGGAGATGCTAGGGGAAAGTTTTTCACTCAGAGGGTGGTGAGTGAATGGAATCGGCTGCCATCGGTCGTGGTCGAGGCGAACTCGCTGGGGTCTTTTAAAAGACTTCTGGATGAGTATATGGGATCCAATGGGATTGGGG
This sequence comes from Sphyrna mokarran, assembly GCA_024679065.1. NCBI lineage: Eukaryota > Metazoa > Chordata > Chondrichthyes > Carcharhiniformes > Carcharhinidae > Sphyrna > Sphyrna mokarran. The sequence goes on along the minus strand of JAGIQG010000023.1, from coordinate 33,723,134 downwards.
GTTATAGATAGGGCTATGGCTGGGTAGGTTTTTGATGTGTTCGGCACAACTTGTGGGCTGAAGGGCCTGTTTGTGCTGTAGTGTTCTATGTTCTATATAAACTGTAGAAACTAAAAGGATCAAGATATATAGGAGTGGTGGGTCCAGAATATTGAATTTAATGATCAGCCATGCTTTGGAGGGAGTACAGCAAAGGTTTACCAGGCTGATTCCTATTGAAATTGATAGTGGAGCAGGCTTGAAGGGCTGAATGGCCTGCTCCTACTTCCATTTTCTATGTTTCTATGCTTGACAAGAGTGTTATGAAGTAAAATTTGACACAGAACTACCTAAGCAAATATTGGGACAAATGATCCAAAATTGAGTTGGAGAGATGGGGTGGAGGAAGAGTTTGAGATACGGAGTGGTTTATGGAGGTTATTTCTGAGTTTGGGTTTTAGGCAACTACAGGAAAGGCCACCTCTGGTGGAGCAGTTAAAGTTGCAGATGCTGAAAAGGCCAAAAATCTGTTATCTGAGGTTATTGAGGTAAGGGTGAGGTTACATTGATAGGGAGGCTATGGAGAGATTTGGAAACAATGAGCATCTGAATATTTTCAATCAGGAGCAACTGTTACTGAGTACCAAGGTAATAAGGTTATTGAGAGATGGTGGGACGTAGATCAAAAGCACTGAGAAGCTATTGGAATGAGATAGTGACCATGAAATCAAATAAGGAATTTGGATGAAAATTCTTTCTTGAGAGTGGTGAGAATGTGGAACTTGCAATTTGCCAGAAGCGGTTGAAGTGAATGTAATGATGCATTTAAGGCGAGATTGGATAATAAATGACAGAGCTAGATGAATATATTGATGGAGTTAAATGAATAGGGTAGAGGTGACTTGTGTGGCACACAATTGCTGATAGGGATCTTCCACCGTTCGATATTAAAGTCTGTGAACATCTATGACTTTTGTACCGTTATTGATGTGATTGACTCTTCATTATCTTTTATCTCTTCATGGATTCTGCTCTCTTGTCCCACTAGTTGATAGCTGTGTTGTATTTCTTTACTGCTATTACTTTATATTTTGCACCTGCCCTGTGAATGTTAGAATAATGTACAGAACATTTGCCATTTGTGGTGGTGTAAAATAATAGGACAGTCTAAAAGAACTGTTGTTGTTGCATTTTGCAATTGACCTGTGAGACTTTGATTAGAAGGGTGCAGAAGGAACAGAAAGGGGTTTTATCTTGAGGCTATGTACTGCTAAACTTAAGCTAATACAGAGACTCATGAAACGCAGAGTACTGATTTTAATAACAGCTTCTTCCCTGCTGCTGTCAGAATGGATTTACCTTGCATTAAGATGATCTTTTTCTATGCCTTAGCTATGACCGTAAACACTACATTCTGCACTCTTATGTCCTTCTCTATGAACGGTATGTTTTGTTTATATAGTACGCATGAAACAATACTTTTCACTATGTTAATACATATGACAATAATAAATCAAATCAAATATCTTTATTAACCAAGCGATCGAATGGGAGAATGGTATAAAGTAGCTTAGCACTCAAGATATAGAATAAGGACAGCCCAATATCACAAAAAAAGTCTCCTTGAAGGCAATTATACATTCCCAAAATCATATTGCCCATCGCTTCAGTGGGTATTAACCAGTAAACATTAATACAAATCAGTCAATAATTAACTCCAGCTAAAAACAATATACTTCCTGACATCATGGGATTTCATTTGTCATTAACTATGAATGTTACCTCCTCCTGTTGCCCAGTAACACAGACCGCTGGACATGATTCCCACCTACTCGAACCCACATGACATTCGTTAACTCTGAGAAATCTTTTATGTCTGCCTTTTACCTGTGTTATCAGATTGGAGCTATGTAGATGTATTTATCAAACTGAGATTGGTAGCCATCTTGTTCCCAACAACTGCTGATAATGTAGCCGCATTATTGTAGAATTATTGTCCTTTGGAATGCAGGCACTACTTTCTATGTCATGCCCTGCTGTACTTTGCTGCTTACAAAATGTCACTAAGAGCAACCTGCATCTATTTAACAAATTCAAAATACATGTTTTAAGTGAGGAATACTTGTTATTCATTTAGACTGTCTTCTATAGCAACAGCCCTGTCAGTGCTATCCATAACCTAATGTCATTCACTATTAAGTCATTTTTGTGTTAGTGTTCTTAATCCCATGATTTTTATTAGCCTAATTTAGCCCCCCTGTATCAAAACCCATTCTGCAGCAGCCTTGGTACTATTTGAACAGATTATCTTCGCACCTGTGCTCTATTTCACCTATCAATATTGGTCGGGCTAGTGTAGAGGGAGCTTTGGTTTGTATCTACAGAAAATGCTGGAAAATCTCAGTAGGTCTGATAGCATCTGTAGGGAGCGAACAGGGCTAAGTTTTCCTTCATGTACCTGAACAGGCACTGGAGTGTGGCGACTGAGGGACCTTCACAGTAATTGCAATGTGGTACTGATGCAATTCTACCTGTGCGCAGAATTCCAGAACTGTCAAACTCCAGTGCGAATAGACCCGGTTTTTCCCGACTGGGACCTCTGTAGTGCACAGTTTGGAGATTCGGGTCTGAAGCTGAACTGAGAAAACAGTCGGGATTTAGAACCATTTTCCCGCCAATTCAGCACTTTTGGGAGAATCGTATCCTATATTCAGTCTGCCATGTTCAAATCCACTCGTTTAGCCTGTCCATTTCCTCTTGAAGCCTCCTTGCATCCTCTCACAAATCATTTCCACCCAGTTTTGTGTCATCAGCAAATTTGGAAAGATTACTTTTTACTTTGTATCCAAATCATTTACATAGATTGTGGACAGCTATGGCCCTAGTAATGATCCTTGTGGTACCCCCACTAGTAACAGTCTGCCATCTGAGAATGACCCATTTATTCCTACTCTCTGTTTTCTGATTTTTATCCAATTCTCAATCCATTCCACTATGTTATCTCTCGTCCCAAACACACTAATCGTGTTTACTAATCTCCTATGGGAGATTTTACCAAAAGCCTTCTGAAAATTTAACACACTACGTCCACTGGTTCTCCTTTATCTACGCCACATGTAACGTCCTAAGCTAGATAAGATCATGAGAAACAAGAAATCTCGTGTCAAATATGCAAGAAATTGGGGTTTTGAAGGCAAATTGGATCCAGAATTGGCTGAGTGGCAGGGTAATGGTCAAGTGGTCTTTTTCTGACAGGGAGATTGTGCCCACTGGGGTTGCACAGGGATCAGTGTTGGAGTCCTTGCTGTTTGTGATTTATATCAATGAAAGGAGAATTGATTAGTAAGTTTGTGGATGATACAAACAGGTGGGATAATAAATAGTGATGAGGAAAAGGGGGACATCACTAATTGGGCCAGCATTTGTGCCCATCCCTGAGGGCATTTAAAAGTCAACCACGTTGCTATGGAGTTGGAGTCACTCATAGGCCAGACTAGGTCAGGTAAAGGAGGAAAGGTATCCTTCCCTGAAGAATAATAGTGAACCAGATGGGTTTTTACAAAAAATGATCATTGTTTCATGGTCATCATTAGACTTTTAATTCCAGATTTTTTTTTTTATTGATTTCAAATTTCACCATGTGTCACAGTGGAACTGAACCCAAGTCCTTAAAACAAAACTCTGGCTCTCTGGATTACTAGACCAGTGAAATTTTCGTTTTGGGAAGACACAGCATGGGTTAATGAAAGGCAAGTCACATTTAACTAATTTAATGGAATTCTTTGAGGACATTACAAGCGCAGTGGACAATGGGAAACCAGTGGGTGGTATATCTGGATTTTCATTTGACAAGAGTGCAGCGCACAAAAGGCACAAGGTAAAGGTGTGCAGCATTACAAGTAGTGTATTAGCATGGATAAAGGATTGGTTAACTAACAGAAAAAAGGGAGTGGGGATATATGGGTTGGTGTTCAGTGATTAGTGATGTGCCTCAGGGATCAGTGTTGAGACTGCAATTGTTTACATAGATGATTTGGAGTTGGGGGACCAAGTGTAGTGTGTCAAAGTTCACAGATGACAATGAGATGAGAGGGAAAGTAAAGTGTACAGAAGACACTGAGCATCTGCAAAAAAGCTATCGATAGTTTGAATGGGCAAAAGTCTGGCAGATGGAGTACAATGTTGGTAAATGTGATGTCATCCACTTTGATAAGAATAACGGCAAAATGGACTATTAATTTAAATGGTAAAAAATTACAGCATGCTGCTATGTAGAGGGACCTGGATGTCTTTGTGCAAGAATCACAAAAATTTGGTTTGCAGGTGTAGCATTTAATTAAGAAGATAAATGGAATGTTGTCCTTTATTGCTAGAGGGATGGTGTTTAAATGCAAGAGGGTTATGTTGCAGCTGTATGAGATGCTGTGAGATCACACCTGGAGTATTATGTACAGTTTTGATTGTCTTTCTTGAGAAAGGATATACTGGCACTGGAGAGAATGCAGAGGAGATCACTTGGTTGATTCTGGAGTTGAGGGTTGATTTATGAGGAGAAACTGAGTGGACTGGGATTATATTCATTGGAATTCAGAAGAATGAAGGGGGATCTTTTAGAAACATATAAAATTTTGAAGGGAATAGATAAGATAGAAGCAGGAAGGTTGTTTATACTGATGGGTAAAACTAGAACTAGAGGACATGACTTTAAAATAAGGAGATGCAGATTTAGGAATGAAATGAGGAGGAACTCTTTCACCCAAACAGTTGTGAATCTGTGGAATTCACTGCCCAGTAAAGTAGCTGATGCTACCTCATTGAATGTTTTAAGGCAAAGCTAGATAAGATTTTTGAACAGTAAAGGAAGTAAGGTTTATAGTGAGTGAGTGGATAAATGGAGCTGAGTCCACACAAGGATCAGCCATGAATGGCTTATTGAATGGCAGAGTAGGTTCGAGAGGCCAGATGGCTGACTTCTGCTCTTTGTTATTATGTTCTTGTGTTCAATACCACTATGCCACCACCTCCTATTGGGTAGGACAAACAAGACAAGGGAATACATGATGAACAGCAGGACACTGAGAAGTACTGAAGATCAGAGGGACCTTGGTGTGCATGTACATCAGTCTCTTAAGGAGTGGTTAAGAAGGGTCATTTCCAGTCTTGTGTGATTGTGTTTGTATGGAGTTTTCATGTTTTCCCTGCGTGTCTGCATGAATTTCATCAGAGTGCTTCAGTTTCCTCCCTCAGGCCAAAGGTGGACTTGCCATGCTAAATTGCCCCTCTATCTAACCCTGTTCTACAACTATACTGGGAGTGTTTGATTGGTACAGAGGAAACCTTACTTTGTATCTAACCCTGTTCCATACAGGGTTAGGAATGTTTGATGCAGCCCCGAATGTTATTAGCTGTGTTAGTGAGATCACCAAATTATATAGTGCAGAAGAGTCCCTTTGGTCCATTGAGTCTGAACCGACACGTGCAACTCCGAACCTCTCAACTAATTCCGTTTACAGCACTTGACCCATGCCATTTAACCCTGCAAAGTGTGAAGTGACACACATTGGAAGGAGTAACTTGAAAGGGAGTATTCAGTGAACATCACAACACTAGGAAATTCTGAGAAACAAAGGGACTTTGGCATGTTTGTCCATAGATTTCTGAAGACAGAGGGCATGTTAGTAGGGTGGCAAAAAAGGTATATGGACTCTTGCCTCTATCAGTTGAGATATAGATTATAAAAGCAGTCACGTTGGAGAAGGTTATGATGTACCTTTTCAAGGAAGTGAGGCAACCCATCTCTAGCAACCTCCCAAGCAGTGCATTCTAGTTTGTCACCACCCTCTGGGTAAAAATGTTCTTCCTGACAACCCCCTAAACATTCTGTCCCTCACCTTGAACTTGTGCCCCCTTGTGACTGACCCTTCAATTAAGGGGTACAGTTGCTCCATGTCCACCTGTCCATGACCCTCATTATCTTGTTCACTTCTATCAGGTCACCCTTCTGTTTTTTCTGCTCCAACGAAAATAACTCCAGCCTATCCAACCTCTCTTTATAATTTAAATATTCCATCCTAGGCAGCATCCTAGTGAATCTCCTCTGGAACCCATCCAGTGCAATCACATCTTTCCTCTAATGTGACAACCAGAACTGCGCATGGTACTCCAGCTGTGGCCTTATCAAAGTTTTATACATTTCCAATATGACTGCTTTTATAATCTGTGCCTCAATTGATAAAGACAAGAGTCCATATACCTTTTTTTTGCCATCCGTCTTCAGAGATCTATAGACAAACACACCAAAGTCCCTTTGTTTCTCAGAACTTCCTAGTGTTGTGATGTTCATTGAATACTCCCTTTCAAATTACTCCTTCTAACGTGTATCACTTTGCAGGGTTAAATGGCATCTGTCACATATTTGCTCATTTGACCATCCCTTCTATATTTTTTCAGTAATCGTAAGATACTCAATTTCACTATTAATCACCTGGCCAATATTTGTGTAATCTGCAAACTAACTTATTCTGTCCCCCATATTGTCATCTATGTTGTTTACATAAATGTCCTTAACAGAATTCACAGACCCTTTGAAATTATCATCCTGATTACCATCTTTGCCAATTGTGTGGCTCTGGCTGTGTTCATGCCTCTTCCAGAAGATGACACCAATTCTTTGAATTTCAAGTTGGTAAGTAGGCTGTGAGTATGTCCAAAACACACATCTAGAGAAATGAGTGGGTAAGTGATAAGGTTGCTGCACATACCTGCTCCAGACTACGTACTTTATTTCAGTGAATGACATTGTGCCACGAAAGAAGCTGTGAAAAGAACTTGATGGAAACAAAAGATGAGAACAGTCCTCAAAAGGTGTTTTCAGCCCCTACCCCAGTTTTTAAACCAGAAACTCAGCTGGTGATGGATAGAACTGAACTGAATATTTATCTGGCTTCATATTTATTTATGGAGTTACACATGACAAGCACATTTTCAATTTATCTGTTGCTCAAGATTCATGTGAATGACCAGTTAATGTCCATATGATTAAACGCAATTATTATAAAACTTACGGTCTTCTGACGGTGATTGTCTTTTTAAGGGAAACGTAGCAGTAGTGAAGGTCACCTGGCTTGAGAGGTCAATTGGGACAGAGGTGAGGGGTAATCATCCCGGTGGGTGGAGTCCTACTTCATGCAAAAGACAGTCTGAAGATATGCAGTGATTGGGGCTGTCAGTCTCGGTACAGTTTTTCATTGTTAATAAATACCCTTTCTGTCCATAAAGAAGTTTTATATATCTAAGTAGTTACATAATTGCTTTAAGAGCCAGTACATGATTTGTTAGTGATGTCACAGGTGTTTCGCAGATTCCTGCTTAGTTTCATTTGTACTCTGAACTGGCAACATCTCCCGCAATAAATCTTACTGATAGATTGAATCTAATGTGCAAACTGCATCGTTTTCTTTTTGTTTAAAATCCACAACATCAAACATAGTTAGGACATTATAAAAGAAAATTGGCAACAAGTCGGAATTCTAGTTTGTTAAGAATGTCGAGAAAAGATTCTAAATAGAAAAAGACATTGCGGATCCTTGCACTTTGAATATTCATAAACTGGGAAAATAAGCAACCAGATTAAAGATTAATGTAGCGGTAAAGGAAGAACAAAAAGAAAAATAAGGAAAAATAAATATTGCTTTTCTTATCCAAAAATAATTCTGGTAGACTCCTCCAAGCTGCCTTCCAAGTATCTGTCCACTTGTTGCAATGTGTAGCCACAGAGTTGGAGACTCATTGTACAGTTGAAAAAGGATGGATGCTGTTGGATTAGTTTTAAAACAGGTGGCTTTCCAATCAGAGAAAGATGAGATTGCAAGCAATTTATGGCATATCTAGTGTATTGCTAATGCTAGTGGCCCATTGGAAGATTGGGAAGTTTTTAAAGATCAACAAACGCACACAATAAAACCAGCAAAGGTAAGTTTTGAAAAAAACTAGCATAAAATATAACAACAGTAGCAAAAGCTTCTATAAGCAGAATAATCTATAAAATGGAAGAAAGTAGCTAAAGTGAATATTAGTCCCTTGGAAGGTGAGGCTGGAGAGTTTATGGTGGGGAATACAGAAATGACTAAGACACTAAATAAATATTTTGCCCCAGTTTTCATGGCAGAGGGCATGAGTATTTTTCTAATACTAAGAAAATGCATAAATTATTGGAAGGGAAGAACTTAGAATTTTGACACTAGAACACTGTCACTAGGGGGAAAATACTGAACAAACTATTCAGATTGAAGACAGGTAAGTTCCCTAGTACAGATGGCCTACATTTTAGGGCCTTAAAAGGAAAGGAGTTGAAGGTAGTGGATGCATTGATTACAATATTCCAAAATACTATGGATGTGGGAATGGTTCAGGTGGGTAGGAAAAATGCTAGAATGCAATTTTTCAAAAAGGGAGTGAGGCAAAAGGTAGAAAATTATGGATCAATTAGGTTACCATCTGTGTTTTGGAAAATTATTGGGATCCATTATTAAGGAAGTAATAACGGGACATTTGGAAAGTCAAAATGCAATCTATCAGAGTCAGCATGGTTTTATAAATAATAAATCATGTTTGGCTAATTCACTTAAATTCTTTGAAGATGTAGCAAGTAGAATGGTGCATGGGGATCATGCAGATGTAGTATATCTGGACTACCAGTAGATATTGATAAGTTGCTGCACAAGAGGTTAACACACTAGGTTAGTTCACATGGGATTAGGGGTAATTTATTAGTTTGGATAGTGGATTGGCTAATCAACTGAAAGCAGAATAAATGGGTTTTTCTTAGGTTGGCAAACTAACTAGTGGGGTGCCACAGGATTTGGTCCTCTCCAACAGTTTATAATCTATATTAATGCACTTGGATGCCTGGACAGTAGGTATCATTAGTGAAATTTATAGATGACATAAAAATAGATGGGATAGTAAGTTGTAATCATGAAATTAAAAAATTACAAATGGATATAGATTAAGTGAAAAAGACAAAATTTGGCAGGTGGAATTTAACATGTACATGAGGTCACCTGTTTTGAACAAAAAAAAAGGCAAATTATTATCTAAATACAGAAAAACTTCGTACTTGTTTGGTGCAGTGGGATTTGGGTGTTCTCACAGAAAACTAATATGGAAGTACAGTAGGTAATAAGGAAGGCAAATGGAATCTTGATATTTATTGCTTAAAAAAAAAGTAGTAAAGTATTGTTGCTGGATAGGTTCTTGATTTAACAAGGGAGTCAGGGGTTATTGGGAAAAGACGGGATGAGAAAAATATCAGCCATGATTGAATGGCGGAGTAGACTCAATGGGTCGAGTGGCCTAATTCTGCTCCAATGTCTTATGATACAAAGTATTAGAATATTGTGAACGGTTTTGGTTCCCTTACTTGGGGAGGGATGTAGTTGCATTGGAGGTGGGTCACAGGAGCTTCAGCAAATTGATTCCAGCGATGAGGAGTTTGACTTATAAAAAAAGATTGGGCAGTTTAGGCCCAAACTCTCTGGTATTTTGAAGATTGAACACAAAAGAAATCCTACAACACCAGTTTGAAGTCCAAATATGTTTATTTGTAGCAAATGCCGCAAGCGTGATTTTAAATTGGTGTTGTAGAATTTCTTTGTGTTTTTCTTTAGTCCAACACTGGAATCTCCATATCATGTTTAGAAGATTGAGCAGAGATATAATGTAAGTGAACAAAATGATAAGGGAGATTGAAAAGTACATGCGGAGAGGATGTTTTCACTTGTAGGTCAATCTATAACAAGAGGTCTTAGTTTAGGATAAGGGGTAGCAGAATGAAAACAGAAAGGAGAAATTACTTCTCTCAAAAGATTGAGAGTCTGTGGAATTCACTACTCCCCGAGTGTAGTGAATGGCAGAATTTTGAGCAATTTAAGGAAGTGGTGGATGGATTTTTAATTAGTGAGACTTTGAAGGGCTGTGATGAATGGACAGATAAGTGGAGTTGAAGCCATGATAAGATCAGCCATGATCATATTGAGTGGCAGAGCAGGCTTGAGGAACTAAATTGTCTCCTTTTTTTTTTCTTATAAAAAAGAAAGAATGCTTTGCCATAACAATGGGGCCTCTTGAATAAAATACAAGATAACTCTCTCCAGGGTAAAAAAAAGATTACTGGGCAGACAGTTAAAAAATATATACTGAGCAGACTCAAGTTGCCAGTGCCTGCAAGAAAAACAGTGGATCAGTTAGGATCTGTGTATTTCAATGAAGAAAATGAATTGTTGAGTTCCTATGCTGTGTAGTTCCAGAACTTTATACAAGTGAATAAAACTGCAAACGATTGTTCGTACCAGCTTTTCTCAGTACAATGAGAAATAAAACCTTCAATTTGCTCCAGAGCTTGGTTTTTCTAGCAGAGATGTAGAGATGCCGGCATTAGACTGGGTAAACACAGTAAGAAGTCTGACAACACAAGGTTTAAGTCCAACTGATTTATTTGATAGTCAACTCACAAACTTTCGAGGTTACCACAAAGCAACAGCCTCGTGGATCCCATGCCCTCTCTCTTTCTCAAGAAGTCTTGTGTGGGGGATCTTATCAAATGCCTTTCTGAAGTCCACATAAACCACATCTACCACTCTTCCTTCGTCATTGTGTTTTGTCACGCTTTCAAAGAATTCAACCAGGCTCATAAGGCATGAACTGCTCTCAACAAAGCCATGCTGACTACTTTTGAGCATACTAAACTTCACTAAATGTTCATAAATCCTGTCCCTCAGGATCCTCTCCATCAACCTTTGATATTGAGATTAGACTGAGGTTAGACTCACCGGTCGGTAATTTTCTGGACTATCCCTATTTCCTTTTCTCAATATAGGAACCACATACGCAATCCTCTGGAACTTGTCCTATCTCCATCAACGATGCAAAGATCATCGCCAGAGGCTCTGCAATCTCTCCCCTTGCCTCCCACAGTAACCTGGGGTACATCCCATCCAGTCCCAGTGACTTATCTATCTTGATGTCATTGAGTACTTAAGGGAGGAGGAAAGGACAGAGTGCAGAATGTAGTATTACATTTATGACTAGGGTGTAGAGAAAGATCAACTTAATGTAAGGTAGATCCATTCAAAAGTCTGATGACAGTTGGGAAGAAACTATTCTTGAATCAGTTGGTACGTGACCTCAGACTTTTGTATCTTTTTCCTGATGGAAGAAGGTGGAATAGAATGTGTCCAAGGTGCATGGACCCTTAATTATGCTGGCTGCTTTTCCAAAGCAATGGGAAATATAGACAGAGTCAATGGATGAGAAGCTGGTTTATGTAGTGGACTGGGCTATGTTCATGACCTTTCATAATTTCTTGCAGCTTTGGTCAGAGCAGGAGACATACCAAACGGTGATACATCCAAAAAGGATCTTTCTATGGTGCACCTGTAAAATTTGGTCTGAGTTGTAGTGGATATGCTGAATTTTCTTAGCTTCCTGAGAAAGTAGAGGTGTTGGTGAGCCTCGTTATCTGTAACATCGCATGGGGGGACTAGCACAGGTTATTGGTGATTTGGACACCTAAAAACTTGAAGCTTTTGACCATTTCTACTTTTTCCTCATTGATGTTCACAGGGGCATTTCCTCCACTACCTTCCTGAAAGTAATGACTATCTCCTTCATTTTGTTCACATCGAGGGAGGGATTATTGTTGTCGCACCAGTTCAATCAGATTCTCTTACTGCTTTCTGTACTCCATCTCATCATTGTTTGAGATCCAAACCACTATAGTGGTGTCAGCAGCAAAGGATAACTGCATGGGGTTATGAAGATAGGGCTGGGTGGAATTGTGGCCAGTGCAGACTCGATGGGCTGAATGGCCTCCTTCTGTACTGTATGATTCTATGAAAGTGATAGGTAGAGAAATCAAGGGCCAAAAAGGAAAGGGTTAAAAAAAGCAGGAAAGAGACAAGAAATATTCAAAGGGCTCACCTCAAGGTTTTGTACCTGAATACTCAGGGCATTCAGAACAAAATGGATAAATGAGTTACACAGATAGATGTAAGGAGATATGATATAGTTGGCATTACAACATAACTCGAGAGTGACCAAGGATGGGAACTAAACATTGAGAGTTATTCAGTGTTTAGGAAGGACAGAAAGAAAGGGAAAGGTGGTAGAGTTGCAGTGTTGATTAAAAATGATATTGATACAATATTGAGGAAAGATACTAGCATAGATGTAGAATCTGTATGGGTTAAGAAACAACAAGGGACAAAAGACTTTGATGGGGATGGTATACAGACCACCAAACAGTTGTGTAATGTTGTAAAAAGCAATAGACATGAAAGCAGATATGCATGTGTTAAAGGAATATCTTGATTATGGGTGACTTTAATCTGCCTATAGATTGGAAAAGTCAGATTAGTCACTGTATGATAAAGGAGGAATTTCTGGAGAATATGGTTGGTTTTGTGAACCAGTACATTGAGGAACCAACAAGGGAACAAGCTATCTTGAACTATTGTGCAATGAGAAATAATTACTTGCTGATCTAGTTGTGACAGAAGGTGCATAGTGATATTGTTGATTCTGAGACCAGGGTCCTGGATTGCAATAAAGGGACTGTGATGATATGAGACATGAAATGGCCATGATGGGCTGGGGAACGTTACTGAAAGGAAAGAAAGTGGACACACAGTGGCAGGCAATTAAAAAATGAACTGGTGAACTGCAGAAGCTTTTATTCCTGTTTGGCGCAAGAGTGAACATAGAATAGAACAGTACAGCACAGTAAATGCCCTTTGGCCCTCAATGTTATACCGAGCTATGTCCAAACCCAAGATCAAGCTATCCCATTCCCTATCGTTCAGGTGTGCTCCATGTGCCTATTTAATAACCGCTTGAAAGTCCCTAAAGTGTCCGACTCCACTATCACAGCACGCAGTCTGTTCCACACCCCAACCACTCTAAGTAATCTACCTCAGACATCCCTCCTATGTCTCCCACCATGAACCTTAGTTATGCCCCCAGTAATAGCTACATTCACCTGAGGAAATAGTCTCTGTGCGTCCACTCTATCCCTCTCATCATCTTATTAAGTTGCCTGTCAACCTCCTCTGTTCTGCAGAGAAAAGCCCCACCTCCCTCAAGCTTTCCTGATGAGACCTACCCTCCAAGCCAGACAGCATCCTGATAAATCTCCTCTGTACTCTCTCCGGTGGTTCCACATCTTCTTCATAGTGAGGTGACCAGAACTGCATGCAATATTCCAAATGTGGTCTCACCGAGGTCCTGTATAGTTGCAGCATGAGCCCACAGCTCTTAAACTCAAACCCCCTGTTAATAAAGAACAAAGCACAAAACAGCACGGAAACAGGCCGTTTGGCCCAACCAGCCCACGCCGCCACCCCGATGTTCCCACCTCTACCTGTGATTCCTGTATATGTTTATAGATCTATGGATTCAAAACCAAATTTGAGACAATTTAGGGAGAATTTGTTTTGCCAATTAGCCTAAGAGTATATCTTTGGGATGTGGGAGGAAACCGGAGCGCCCGGAGAAAACCTACGCAAGCACAGGGAGAATGTGCAAACTCCCACAGACACAGGCCCAAATCCACGTATCCGCACAGCACAGCGATAGTCACTGGGCTGTCATGTTGCCCATCAAATGGTCCAGGTCAAGTATACACTAACGACGTGAAGCACTAGGATACTCTCAAAAAAAATCCTCTCCCGACCCATTGCTTATATGCCCCTTGTTAGACAACAAGGTGGACCAAACCACCTGAAGGATAAAAACAAGTACATCAATATCATCATCTATTTACACACTTCCCAGGGACTCCAAAGGCTCATGATTCCTATTTTAAATCAGTTTTCTATACCCCTCCATTCCCATTCTGTTCATGTGCCCATCTAAGTATTTCTTAAATAACACCAGAGTACCTGCCTCCACCACTTTACTTGGCAGCGCATTCCATATCCCCACCACCCTCTGTGTGAAAAAACTCCCTCTAGCATCCAAATTATACCTTACCCCCCTCTCCCTAAGCCCGTGACCCCTCATGCTATTCGAGTCCATCCTAGGAAAAAGCTTAACCCTGTTTACTGTATCAATACCCCTCATAATCTTGTACACCTCTACTAGATCTCCTCTAAGTCTACGTCTTTCTAAGGAAAACAGTCTGAATTTGCCTAACCTCTCCTCGTAATTCAGACCTTCCATGCCAGGCAGCATCCTAGTAAACCTCCTCTGCACTCTCTCCAGACTCTCCACGTTCTTCTGGTAGTAAGGCGACCAGAACTGGATGCAGTATTCCAAATGAGGTCTAACCAACGTTTTATACAACTGCAACATTAAAGGCCAGCTCATGTACTCTATACCCCTTCCTATAAAGGCTAACATACTATATGCTTTCTTCACAACCTTCTCCACTTGCTGTGCCACCTTCAGAGACTTGTTCACCTGCATCCCCAGGTCCCCCTGTGTTTCTATACTCCTAATAGGTCTACCCTTTATCATATACCTCCCCTCTACATTCTTTCTCCCAAAATGCATCACCTCACATTTATCAGGATTAAGTTCCATCTGCTATCTACCTGCCCAAGCTACCAGCCTATCTATGTCCTGCTGCATCGCCTGACAATGCTCCTCACTATCCGCAAGTCCAGCCATCTTTGTATCATCTGCAAACTTGCTGATCACTCCACTTACTCCCTCTTCCAAGTCATTTATATATGTTACAAATAGAAGAGGTCCCAGTATCGAGCCCTGCGGCACGTCACTAGTGACCGACCTCCAGCTAGAAAAACACTCTTCCATTATTATTCTCTGTCTCCTATTACTAAGCCAGTTACCTGTCCTTGTGTCCCATGAGCCTTGACCTTCTCAACTAACCTCCCATGAGGGACTTTGTCAAACACCTTACTAAAATCCATATAGACGATGTCAACAGCTCGCCCTTCGTCCACCGTTTTCATCACTTCCTCAAAAAATTCTACCAGATTTGTAAGGCACGACCTCCCCTTAACAAATCCGTGCTGCGAATCCCTAATCAGATCGTAACGCTCTAAGTGTCTGCACATCCTATCTCTAAGAATCCCCTCCAACAGCTTCCCTACCACTGACGTCAAACTCAACGGCCTATAATTCTCAGGATTATCCCTACTACCCTTTTTGAACAATGGTACAACATTAGCTATTCTCCAGTCCTCTGGGACCTCACCTGTGTCCAAAGAAGAGACAAAGATTTGCATCAGAGGCCCAGCAATTTCACTTTGCCATTCACTAAGCAGCCTGGGATAAATGCCATCAGGCCCCGAAGATTTATCAGTTTTAATGCTACCTAGAAGCTCTAACACTTCCTCCCTCGGTATGGATATTTCTCTCAACTGGTCCACAGCTCCCTCAGAGACAGGAACTGTCAACAAGCCCCTCTCCTTCATGAATACTGATGCCAAGTATTCATTCAGGATCTCTGCCATTCCCTTGGGCTCTAAGCCCTCCTCTGTCCCTAAGAGGTCCGATGTTTCCTCTAACCACCCTAATAAATGCTAACATGTTCTAAGCTTTCTTCACAGCTCTGTCCACTTGAATGGCAATCTTCAGAGATCTATGGATATGAACCCCAAAATCTCTCTATTCCTCACATTCCTCAGAATCCTGCCGTTGACCCTGTAATCTGCATTCAAGTTTGTCCAACCAAAATGAATCATCTTGCACTTATCAGGGTTAAATTCCATCTGTCACTTTTCGACCCAGCTTTGCATCCTATCAATGTCTTTTTGCAGCCTACAAGAGCCTTGCACCTCATCCACTACTCCACCAATCTTGGTGTCATCAGCAAATTAACTAACCCACTCTTCAGCTCCATCTTCCAAGAATTGATAAAAATCACAAATTGCAGAGGACCCAGCACTGATCCCTGTGATTCACTACTGGTAACTGGCCTACAGTCTGAAAATTTTCCCTCCACAACCACCCTCTGGTTTACCCCAATCCAACACTGGCATCCCCACATGATGTGGCGATGCCGGTGTTGGATTGGGGTAAACACAGTAAGAAGTCTCACAACACCAGGTTAAAGTCCAACAGGTTTATTTGGTAGTGAACACCATTAGCTTTCGGAACGCTGTTCCTTCGTCAGGTGAGTGGAGAGTTCTGATCACAAACAGGGTATACAAAGACACACACAGTTTACAGAATACTGATTAAAATGTGAGTCTTTGCAGCTAATCTGCAATTCAAGTCTTAAAGGTGTGGACAATGTGAATGGAGATAGCATTAAGCATAGGTTGAAGAGATGTGTATTGTCTCCAGACAGGACGGTAAGTGAGATAGTGCAAGTTCAGGGAAGTCATGGGGGTTTCAGATAGTGTGACATGAACTCAAGATCCCAGTTGAGGCCGTCCTCATGAATGCAGAACTTGGCTCTCAGTTTCTGCTCAGTGACTCTGCGCTGTCGTATGTCGTGATGGTCGCCTTAGAGAATTTTTACCTGAAGATCAGAGGCTGAATGCCTGTGACTGTTGAAGTGTTTGCCAACAGGAAGGGATCCTCCTCATTTGAGAAAATCCTGTGTATACGGCAGGACTTACCTCTCACAAAACTGTGCTGACTATCCCTGATTAAATTGCATCTTTCCAAATGGTTATAAATCCTATCTCTCAGCATTAACTTTCCATTAACTTACTGACCACCGAAGTAAGACTAAGTGGCCTACAGTTCAGGGTCATTCTTATTTCTTTTCTTGAAGAGAGAAACAACATTCGCCACCCTCCAGTCCTCTGGCAAAATCCCCGTGGACAGTGAGGATCCAAAGATAACAACATAAGAAATAGGAGCAGGAGTAGGCCATCTAGCCCCTTCAGCTTGCCCCCTGCCATTCATGGTTGATCTAATAGTGGTTCAGTTCCACTTACCTGCCATAATGGTTAATTCCCTTATTGATCAGAAATCTATCTACCTGTGACTTAAACATATTTAACGGTATAGCATCCACTGCTTCAATGGGTGGAGAATTCCAAAGATTCTTTCTCTGAAAGAAGAAGTTTCTCCTCAAGTCTCCCCTCAGCCTTCTAAACTCCAACAAGTACAGGCACAATCTACTCAATCTCTCCTCATAAACGAACCTCCTCATCTCCAGTATCAACCTAGTGAACCTTCTCTGCACTCCCTCCAAGGCCAATATATCCTTTCACAAATAAGGGGACACAGGACTCTAGCTGCGGCCTCACCAGTACCTTGTACAATTACAACAAGACCTCTCTGCTTTTATACTCTATCCCTCTCGCGATAAAGGACAACACTCCATTTTACTTCCTTCCAAAGTGGATAACCTCACTTTGTCAACATTATACTCCATCTGCCAGATCCTTGCCACTCACTCAGCCTATCCAAATCTCTCTGCAGACTTTCTGTGCCCCCATGCAATTCACTTTCTCACTCATCTTTGTGTCATCAGCAAACTTCATTACCCTACACTCAGTCCTCTCCTCCAGATTGTCTGTGCATATGGTAAACAGTTGAGGCCCTGGCACCAATCCCTGCAACACACCAACTCCCAACCAGAAAAGACCCATTTATTCCAACTCTCTGCTTCCTGTTAGTAAGCCAATCCTCAATCCATGCTAACACTTTACCCCCAACTCCGTGTACCTTAATCTTTTGTGGCAACTTTTTGTGAGACACCTTATCAAACGCCTTCTGGAAATCTAAAAACACTACATCTACCCAGTTCCCTTCCACACTCGTTATATCTTCATAAAAATCCAGTAAATTCGTCAAACATGACTTTCCCTTCATGAATCCGTGCTGCATCTGCTTGATTGAACTATTCTTTTCTAGGTGTCCTGCTATTTCTTCCTTAATGATGGATTCCAGAATTTTTCCAACTACGTATGTTAAGCTAACAGGCCTGTAGTTACCTGCCTTTTGTCTACCTCCTTTTTTAAACAACGGTGTTATATTAGCTGTTTTCCAATCAGCTGGCACCTCCCCAGAGTCCAGTGAATTTTGATAAATTACAACTAATGCGTCTGCTATTACTTCTGCTGTTTCTTTTAATACCTGGGATGCATTCCATCCGGATCTGGGGACTTGTCTACCTCCAGTTCCATTAGCCTACCCACACTACCTGTTTAGTAATAGTGATTGTTTTAAGGCTCTCACCTATAGTCCCAAGATTGTCAATTTTCGGTAAGCCATTTGTGTCCTCTATCGTGAAGACCAACCAAAAAACATGTTTAAGGCCTTGTCCATTTCCTCATTTCCCATTATTAAATTCCCTTTCTCATCTTCGAAAGGTCCAATGTTTACTTCAGCCACTCTTTTCCTTTTTATATATTTGTAAAAACTCTTACTATCAGTTTTTATATTTTGTGCTAGTTTAGCTTCCTAATCTATCTTTCCTTTCTTTATCGCTTTCTTAGTAGTTCTTTGTTTTTCAAAGCTTTCCCAATCTACTAATTCCCCACTAGTTTTGGCCACTCTATACGCATCGGTTTTTAATTTAATACTCTCTTTATTTTCTCAGTTATCACGGCTGGTTATCCCTTTTCTTACATCCCTCCTTATCACTGGAATATATTTTTGCTGAGTACTGAGAAAAATCTCCTTAAAAATCCTCCACTGTTCCTCAACTATCTTACCTACTAGTCTGCACTCCCAGTCCACATTAGCCAATTTCACCCTCATCCTATCATACTCCTCTTTGTTCAAGAGGACACTGGTTTGGGACCCTACTTTCTCACCCTCCATCTGTATTAGAAATTCAACTGTATTGTGATCATTCATTTCAAGAGGATCCCTCACAAGAAGATCTTTAATTTTACATGTCTCAGTACACAGGACTAGATCCAAAACAGCTTGGTCCCTTGTAGGTTCTATAACATATTGTTGGAGGAAGCTATCCTGACAGCATTCTAAGAACTCTTTCTCAAGTCCACTGCTTCTGATTTGAGTCAACCAATCAACATGCAGGTTAAAATCCCTCAGATCAAAGCTAAAGACTCTGCAATCTCATCCCTTGCCTCCCAAAATAGTCTGGGAGGTATCCTACCAGGCCCAGGAGACTTATTGACCCTCGGGTTTTGCAAAATTGCTAATATATCTTCCCTCATAACACCTATCTTCTCCATCCTATCAGCCTGTATCATACACTTATCCTCAAAAACATGGTCCCTCTCCTTAATGAACACTGAAGAAAAGTATTCATTCAACACCTCATCTAACTCTTCTGACTCCATGCACAAGTTCCCACTACTATCCTTGATTGGTCTAATCTCATTCTTTCATTTCTCACAAGAGTAAAAAACCTTGGGGTTTTCCTTTATACGAACCACCAAGGACTTCTCATGCCCCCTCCTAGCTCTCCTAAGCCCTTTTCTTTAACTCATTCCTAGCTACCTTGTAACTCTCAAGCAACCCAACTGAACCTTATTTTCTCATCCTTACACATGCTTCCTTTTTCCTCTTGACAAGACATTCAACTTTTGTGAACCATGGTTCCTTCACTCAGCCATTTCTTGCCTACCTGCTAGAGACATACCTATCAAGGACATGCAGTATTTGTTCCTTGAAAAAGTTCCACTTTTTGTTTGTGCCCATACCTGGCACTGTCTGTTCCTATCTTATGCTCCCTAATTCTTGCCTAATTACCCGGACCCAATTATAAACTTTGCCCTGTCATGTGACCCTATCCCTCTCCTTTGCAATAATGAAGGACACCAAATTATGGTCACGATCTCCAAAGTGCTCTCCCACAAACAAATCTAACACTTGGCCTAGTTCATTAGCCGGTACCAAAGCCAATATGGCCCCACTTCTTGTCAGCTTATCCACATATTGTGTCAGGAAACCGTCCTGCACACACTGTACAAAGTATCCCATCTGAACTATTCGACCTATAAAACTTTATAGAAGCATAGACATAGAACAGTACAGCACAATATAGGCCCTTTTGTCCCTCAATGTTGTGCCGAGCTGTGTCCTAACCCAAGATCAAGCTATCCCACTCCCTATCATTCTGGTGTGCTCCATGTACCTATCCAAGAACCACTTGAAAGTTCCTGAAGTGTCCGACTCCACTATCACAGCTGGCAGTGTATTCCATACTCCAACCACTCTGAGTGAAGAATCTACCTCGGCAGCATCTTGGTAAATCTCCTCTGCACTCTCTCCAATGCTTCCATATCCTTCTTACAGTGAGGAGTCCAGAACTGAACACAATATTCTAAATGTGATCTCACCAACGTCTAATATAGTTGCAGCATAACCCCACAGCTCTTAAACTCAAGCTCCCTGTTAATAAACGCTAACATGCTATAAGCTTTCTTCATGGCTGTATCCACTGAAGTGGCAACTTTCAGAGATCTGTGGATATGAACCCAAGATCTCTCTATTTCTCCACATTCCTCAGAACCCTGCCATTGACCCTGTAATCTGCATTCAAGTTTGTCCTACCAAAATGAATCACCTTGCACATATCAGGTTAAACTCCAAACAATATTTGAAAAGTTAAAGTCACTCATGATAACTACTCCTGTGACCTCCACACCTATCCATAATCTGCTTTGCCATTTCCTCCTCCATATCTCTATTACTATTTGGGGGCCTATAGAAAACTCCTAACAACATGACGGATCCATTCCTATTTCTAACTTCAGCCCATACTACCTCTGTAGGCAGATCACCCTCGAAATGCCTTTCAGCAGCCATTAAACTGTCCTTGATTAACAATGCTACTGCTTACTCTCTTTTACTACCTTCCCTACTCTTACCGAAATGGCTAACAGCCATTTCCTGTCCCTGTTTTAACCATGTCTCTGTAATGGCCACAACATCATAGTCCCAAGTACCAATTCACGCTCCAAGTTCACCTACTTTATTCCTGATGCTCCTTGCATTGAAGTAGACACACTTCAATTCACATTCCTGTCTGCCTGTACACTCCTGCGACCTTGATACCCTCCTCAGTACCTCATGACCTTACTGGCTTTTGGACGACAGTTCATTTTCCTGTCCCCCTGACAAATTAGTTATAGAGTAGTAAGGGAATTGTGGCCAATCCATGGCTTAGAAGGGAAATTAGAGATGGTATCAGCTTCAAGGAAGAATTATACAAATTGGCAAGAAAAATTGATCTCAGGATTGAGAAAAATTTAAAGTTCAGCAAAGGAGTACAAAGAATAAAGAACAAAACAGCATGGGAAACAGGCCCTTCGGTCCAACAAGCCCGCGCCGCCACCCCGGTGTTCCCACCTCTACCTGCGATCCCTGTCCATGTTTATAGATCTATGGATTAAAAAACCAAATTTGAGACAATTTAGGGAGAATTTGTTTTGCAAATTAGCCTAAGAGCACATCTTTGGGATGTGGGAGGAAACCGGACCACCTGGAGAAAACCCACGCAAGCACGGGGAGAATGCGCAAACTCCCACAGACACAGGCCCAAATCCATGTATCTGCATAGCACAGCGATAGTCACTAAGCTGTTGTGTTGCCCATCAAATGGTCCAGGTCAAGTGTACACTAACGATGATTGATTAATAAAAGAAAAATAAAGTATGAAAGTAAGCTAGCAGGAACATAAAAATTGATTGTGGGACCAATTGTGACTAAGCAGGTAATCACCCTTGAAGATGGAGCCCTGCCTCAGAGAGAAAAACAGTTTGAAAACATGTAGGGACTGGAGCAACCAGTGGGCTTCTCCCAGGCGGTGGGGGCTGCGGACTTTTCCCGTTTTTCCTTGTTAATAAATTCCTGACAAAGGCTATAATGTGCACCCTCCCTGAATTGATCTGAAATCAATTCCAGCTGCTTACTCCAGCTGGAAATATCCCAGTTTTGTCACTTTCCTTTCATTGCTTTTCACTGACTTGCCGAGCAGAGGACACCACATCCAGAGCTCCACTGGCACCTACCTCCTTCCAACGCTTCCGCACCATCCCTTCCCATATCCATGTAGCTTCCTTGCGACCCCCTCTCGTCTCACGGCGCTAACCCACCTTGCCCACACACCCTGTGCTGCACCCCACCAGTGCTGCCCCTGCCCCCCCACCCATGCTGCTCCACCCTCTGCCTGCACCCTCTGCCAATGCCTCACTGTCCTGCACCCCCCTCCCCCCACCCCTTCTTAGTGTGCCTCCTAATTTCACAGAACTCTATCAGGTCTTCCTTCAGTCTCTCTTGGTCCAGTGAAAACAATCCTAGTTTATTCAACCTTTCTTCTTAGTCAACAAGACCAGGCAACGTCCTGGTGAACTTGCTTTGCACTCCTTGCAAAGCCTCCTTCTGATAGTGTGGTGACCAGAACTTCAAAGACTATTCCAGATGCAACCTAACCAAGGTATTATATAGCTCCAACATGATTTTCCAACTCTTATATTCAGTGCCCTGGCTGTGCCACCTTAATCACCTTGGCTATCTGTGTTGCCATTTTTAGTGAATTGTGGGTTTAGTGAACTGTGGAAGATAGGTTTATGGATGAAAAGGGAATGGTTTAGGTTAGAAGGTCATTGCTTTTTCTTAATTGGTCAGCGCAACATCAAGGGCCGAAGGGCCTGTTCTGTGCTGTAATGTTCTATGTTCTATGTGGACTGCACGCCCAGATCCCTCTGTGTGTTAATGTTCCTAAGGGTTCTGCTATTTACCATACAATTCACATTTAAATTTGATCGTTGAATATGCGTCATCTCGCCTTTATCTGGATTAAATTCCATCTGCTATTTCTGTTTCTAAATCTCCAATCTATCTGTATCCCCTATTGTGTCCTCTGACAATCCCTGCACTATCCACCAATCTTTGTGTCATGTGCAAATTTACTAATCAGGCTAACCATGTTTTCCTCCAGATTACTTATATATATTACAAATAACAGAAGTTCCAGTACTGATCCCTGCAGAACACCACTAGCTATAGATTTCTTCTGTACTCTCGATCTTCTGGAGAATAGCTAATGTTGTACCGTTGTTTAAAAAGGGTAGTAGGGATAACTCTGGGAATTATAGGCCGGTGAGTTTGACGTCAGTGGTAGGGAAGCTGTTGGAGGGGATTCTTAGAGATAGGATGTATAGGCACTTAGAATGTTGCGATCTGATTAGGGATACGCAGCATGGATTTGTTAAGGGGAGGTCGTGCCTTACAAATCTGGTAGAATTTTTTGAGGAGGTGATGAAATCGGTGGACGAAGGGCGAGCTGTTGATGTTGTCTATATGGATTTTAGTAAGGCATTTGACAAAGTCCCTCATGGGAGGTTAATTGAAAAGGTCAAGGCTAATGGGATACAAGGACAGGTAGCTAGATGGATAAGTAACTGGCTTGGTAATAGGAGACAGAGAGTAATAGTGGAAGGGTGTTTTTCTAGCTGGAGGTCGGTCACTAGTGGGGTGCCGCAGGGCTCGGTACTGGGACCTCTTCTATTTGTAATATATATAAACGACTTGGAAGAGGGAGTAAGTGGAGTGATCAGCAAGTTTGCAGACGATACAAAGATGGCTGGACTTGCGGATAGTGAGGAGCATTGTCAGGCGATGCAGCAGGACATAGACTGGTAGCTTGGGCAGACAGATGGCAGATGGAATTCAATACTGATAAACGTGAGTTGATGCATTTCAGGAGAAAGAATGTAGAGGGGAGGTATATGATAAAGGATAGACCTATTAAGAGTATAGAAACACAGAGAGACCTGGGGGTGCAGGTGAACAAGTCTCTGAGGTGGCAGAGCAAGTGGAGAAGTTTGTGAAGAAAGCATATAGTATGTTAGCCTTTATAGGAAGGGGTATAGAGTATAAGAGCTGGCCTTTAATGTTGCAGTTGTATAGAACTTTGGTTAGACCTCATTTGGAATACTGCGTCCAGTTCTGGTCGCCTTATCACTGGAAGGACGTGGAGACTCTGGAGAGAGTGCAGAGGAGGTTTACCAGGATGCTGCCTGGTGTGGAAGGTCTGAGTTACGAGGCGAGGTTAGGCAAATTGGGACTTTTTTCCTTAGAAAGACGTAGACTTAGAGGAGATCTAGTAGAGGTGTACAAGATTATGAGAGGTATAGATAGAGTAAACAGGGTTAAGCTTTTTCCTAGGATGGACTCAAATAGCACGAAGGGTCACGGGCTTAGGGTGAGAGGGGTAAGGTATAATTTGGATGCTAGAGGGAGTTTTTTCACACAGAGGGTGGGGGGGGTATAGAATGCACTGCCAAGTAAAGTGGTGGAAGCAGGTACTCTGGAGTTATTTAAGAAATACTTAGATGGACACATGAACAGCATGGGAATGGAGGGGTATAGAAAACTGATTTAAAATAGGGATCATGAGCCTTGGGAGTCCCTGGGAAGTGTATAAATAGATGATGATATTGATGTACTTGTTTTTATCCTACAGGTGCTTTGGTCCACCTTGTTGTCTAACGAGGGGCATATAAGCAATGGATTGTGAGAGGGCTGCTCTTGGATTTTTTTTCGAGAGTATCCTAGTGCTTCACGTCGTTAGAGTATGCTTGACCTGGACCATTTGATGGGCAACATGACAGTCCAGTGACTATCGCTGTGCTGTGCAGATACATGGATTTGGGCCTGTGTCTGTGGGAGTTTGCGCATTCTCCCCGTGCTTGCGTTGGTTTTCTCCGGGTGCTCCGGTTTCCTCCCACATCCCAAAGATGTGCTCTTAGGCTAATTGGCAAAACAAATTCTCCCTAAATTGTCCCAAATTTGGTTTTTAATCCATAGATCTATAAACATGGACAGGGATCGTGGGTAGAGATGGGAACATAGAGGTGGCGGCGCGGGCTCATTGGGCCGAAGGGCCTGTTTCCCATGCTGTTTTGTTCTTTGTTCTTCTTTGTTCTTTGTTCTATGAGTAAGTCAGTTCTCTATCCAATTAGCCATTCCATCCCGAATCCCACATGACTTCAGTTTTTGTATCCCAGTCTGCCATGTGGGACCTTGTCAAATGCCCTACTAAACTCCATAAATCCTTAGTGAATTATTTTTTCACCTCTTCAAAAAACTGAATCAAGTTAAGAGATATGACTTTCCTCACACAAAACCATGCTGTTTGTCCATTTTCTTCCAAATGTGCATGTATCCCATCCCTCAATATCTTTTCAAAAGTTTCCCGACCACTGATTTCCTGGATTATTTCTGTTTCGTTTTTTAAACAAGGGAACAACTTTGGCTATTCTCCAGTTCTCTGACCCTCACTTATGGTCAAAGAGGATGTGAAGATATCTGTCAAACCCCAGCTATGTCTTCCTTTGCCTCTCACAGTAACCTGGTATAGATCCCATCCAGCTCCTGGGCATTCTTTACATAATGCAATTTAGAATACTCCTCACTTCCTCCTTTGATATGTTAGCATTCTTCAGATCATATATTTGCATAACTGTTGAAGCTATTGATTCGCAAGAGCATTGTCAGTGAGTTTGTCAACTGTTTATTGTGTCAGATTGGATTGGCTGGATGCACCTGTTGCATCTCTTTCTCATCTCTTGTTTTGTTGTAGGAAAAGGTCGAATATATCTTCCTGATCATATTCACAATTGAAGCAATTTTGAAAATCATTGTATATGGATTCCTATTTCATCCAGACGCTTATCTCCGAAACTTCTGGAATGTACTGGATTTTGTGATCGTTTTTGTTGGGTAAGTCCCAATGATTATCAGTGATGAATGATCTGTTAACTCACAGAGAATATTCACTCTCCAGTTTTGATTAACTTGTTTCAATGCAGCAAATGTACCTTACTCTATGTGAAGTTTTTAAACTCACGTTTTGCCTTATCAAGAATGTAAGAGGCGAACACCAAACCACTTTTTAACTAGGAAATACTGAGGATGTCCTAAAGCAACCAAGAAAGTGTTTTTTTTTTGAAATGTAGGCCACGATTCTCCCAAAAGTGCTGTATTGATGGGAGAACTGTTCTAAATCCCGACTTTTCTCAGTTCAACTTCTAAAGCAGCCTTGAACCCCATAGTGCTGCCCTTCCAGCATCCCTCACTGCCCCCACAGCAATTCCTGGGCCACCCCTGACTCTCTGCCCTGGAGCACCCCAATGTACAGCGCCTTCCCCTCAGCCACGCCAATCACTGCCCTCCCTCCATCCCAGATCTGCCTATAGACTCCACCCCTCCTTGGCAGTGCCAAGGTGCCGCCTGGGCATGGGCACTTTGCCCCTTGAGCAGTGCTGGGGATACAGGCTGGCACTGCCCAGGGGCACCACTCCCCGCCCCAACCCCCTCGGGAACCTGGATTGTCCCCCTTAATTCCGGCAGGCTCTCCCACTAGTTCCCCAAACATGGGGAGCTAGTCTGAACCCTGTCAGAATGAAGTACTCCTGGCAGGGTGGGAGATTCAATTGGGACCTGATAATGAGCTAATAAATATATTTCAAGTACATTCAAAAAAGATGTAAATTACTGACCTGCCCTTCCGCTGGTCTGACTGGTGACTGTTCGCTGGCTCTGGGAGATGCACATGTATTTCAAGTACATGCACAAATCCCTGTTCGAGGTCAGAGATGTGCATCTCCCATTCCAACCTGACAGAAAAGTTGCAAGTCGTAATGGGAGAATCGCTGCTGTAGTTACTGTTCTAATGCAGAAAATGTGACAGCCAATGTGCAAAGCAAGATCCCACAAGCAGCATTGAGATAATGCCCAGATAATCTGTTTTAGTGATATTGGTTGACAGACAAGTAATGCCTTGAGCTGGATAGAAAGCTGGTTTGCAGATAGGAAGCAAAGAGTTGGAATAAATGTTTTTTTTCTGATTGCAGGCAGTGACTAGCGGTGTTCAGCAGAGATTTGTGCAAAGACCCCAATGATTAATGATTTGCAAGTGAGAGTGAATGTGTTATCTCCAAATTTGCAGATGATACAAAATTGGGTGGGAGGGTGAGCTGTGAAGAGGATGCAAAATGTTTCATTACAATTTGGTTAGGCTGAGTGTGTGAGCATATGCATGGCAGATGCAGTATAATTTGGATAAATGTGAGGTTATCCATTCTGTTGAAATAATAGGAAGACGGCGTAGTTATCATTCGCTGAAAGCAAGTGCGTAGGTGCAGCAGGCAGTAAAGAAGGCAATGGTATGTTGACCTTCAGTTTTGAGTATAGGGATAAGGATGTTTTGCTGCAATTATATAGGACATTGGTGAGGCCATTCCTGGAGTATTGTGTGTAGCTTTGGAAAGATATCCTTATCTGAGGAAGAATATCCTTGCTATCGAGGGCATACAGAGAAGGTTTACCAGGCTGATTTCTGAAATGGCAGTTCTGTCATATGAGATGTGACTAAATTGGTTAGGATTATATTTACTGGAGTTTAGAAGAGTAAGAGGGGACCACATAGAAAATTATAAGATTCTAACAGGGTTAGATAGGGTAGATTCAGAAGGTGTGTTCTCAATGGTAGGGGAGTCCAGAAGTAAGGATAATAGTTTGAGGATAAGGAGTAAACATTTCAGAACTGAGGTAAGGAGAAATTTCTTCACCTACAGGGTGATGAATATGTGGAATTCACAATCACAGAATGCAGATGAAGTCAAAATGTTGTTTGATTTCAAGAAATTAGATATAGTTCTTGAGGCTAAAGGGATCAAGGGATATGTGAGGAAGGGGAGATCTGGATATGGAATTTGATGATCAATATGATCAAGGAGAATGACAGAGCAGGCTCTAAGAGCCAAATGACCTGCTCCTGCTTTTAATAACAGCTAGACACACACAAGTTATTTCCTCCTGTTTTCCAATTGTGGCCTTGGGATGTATAAGGAACACTTGAGATGGCAGAGAAGGCCTTTGTTTAATGTCTTATCCAACAGTTAAGCACTTCCTCAGTACCACACTAATACCTTGGCCAAGTTTCTGGAATGAGACTTGAACTTGCAACCTTCTGGCTCCTGTGTAATAGCACTTCCCCCTTGAGTTGCTGACAGTTTGGAAGAGTTAACATGACTAATAAAATGCATTCTCTGAAATATAATTGGGATTGTTCATTTTATTGCATAGATCTTGTCAACGTTTAACTATTCTTTCAATACGGAACCAGCTGTTCGATCTAACGTTACAATGAGAGATGCAGCATTTCCCTGGGAATTTCTTTCACATGAAGCCAGCCTGTTTTAGCAGCAGTACTTTGAGCTGACAGTCCGTTTTAATTCAGGTAGCTAAAGAGTGAGCAGATTTTTATGCTGGGATTGTAATAAGCTCACATGAAGGAGGAAATCAATCAACAGATTTATTATCTAATAACAGTTTTGAATTGTATGTTATCAGTTTCACTGGGCTGTGCATTTTGCTGTCCTGTCGTATATGTTCCGTGTATAAAATCACTTCTTATTTTGGAACATGGAATTGCATACAATGAGATTGGTTACAGAAAAGAGAGGGCCACATGCCAATGGTCTATCCCAGACCAGTAGCTGGTTCTGGCGAGGATTCCTGCTCTGATGCCGTGAACTTAGTCATTTGTCTAATTTTTGGATAACCATAAGCCATTATTCATAGAACATAGAACATTACAGCACAGAACAGGCCCTTCGGCCTTCGATGTTGCGCCAACCAACATAAAAAGCAATGCCCCTCCAAACTAAACCATTCCCTTCTCTTCCATATACTTATCAACTAACCTCTTAAACGCCACCAAACTTGGCGCATCTACAACTGCTGCAGGCAGGGCATTCCACTCCCGAACCACCCTTTGGGTAAAGAACCTGCCTCTGATATCCGTCCTATAACTATCACCCCTTAATTTAAAGCTGTGTCCCCTCGTGCTAGCTTTCTCCATCCTAGGAAAAAGGCTATCACTGTCCACCCTATCTAAACCTCTAATCATCTTATATGTTTTGATAAGGTCCCCTCTTAGCCTCCTCCTTTCTAACAAAAACATAACGAAAACGAAAGGAATAAGATAGGAGATAAGATATAACGAAATTTCAAACAAATTGATAACTAAATGAAAAAGGAGGTTAATGTGACCGGGAAAAGGAGAGATTGTGAGGCAGGGAGAGGATGGAGGGGAGGGGGGTGGGGCAAGGGAGAGATTGCGAGTGGAGGGGGGGCACGAGGGGAGATTGCGAGTGGAGGGGGGGCACGAGGGGGAGATTGCGATGGAGGGGGGGGCACGAGGGGAGATTGCGAGTGGAGGGGGGAACGAGGGGGAGATTGCGAGTGGAGGGGGTGAGCGCGGGGGAGATTGCGAGTGGAGGGGGTGAGCGCGGGGGAGATTGCGAGTGGAGGGGGGGAAACGGGGGAGATGGCGAGTGGAGGAGGGGGAGATGGCAAGTGGAGGAGGGGAAGATGGCGAGTGGAGGAGGGGGAGATGGCGAGTGGGGAGGGGGAGATGGCGAGTGGAGGAGGGGGAGATGGCGGTGAGGAGGAGGCAGCAATCATGGGGAATGACTACCGGAGGAGCGGAGGAGGGACAGATTGCAGTGAAGTAGAATGTTTGCTCCCTATATTCGATTGACTGTTAAATTCCATGAGTATGAATGAACTGACTGTTGTAGCTGAGTCTCCCTGATCCAATTGCTTCTTCCCTTACAGACTCTGCACTGTTGCTTTGGAACATCTCAGCCCATCAGCAAAGAGTGCAGGCTTTGATGTGAAGGCCCTTCGAGCATTCCGTGTATTGAGGCCGCTACGTTTGGTATCAGGTGTTCCCAGTACGTACGCAATAATTAATTTTAATGGCTGTTGATCAGGCTAAAGGTCATAAGAACATAGGACATCAAGAGTAAGCCATTCAGTGCTTTGGTACTGCAATGGAATAAGATAATGGCTGACCTGATTGATGCATTAACTCCGACTCAAGAACAGCTTCTTTCCTGCTGCCATCAGACTTTTGAATGACTACCTTGCATTAAGTTAATCTGCTCTACACCTAGCTGTGACTGTAACACTAGACTCTAAACCCTCTCCTTTCCTTCTCTATGAATGATATGCTTTGTGTATACAGTGTGCAAGAAACAATGCTTTCTACTGTTTGCCAATACATGTGACAAAAATAAATCAAACTAAATCCTGCCTCCCCATAACCCTCGAGTCCATTGTCGAGCAAAAGATTATTTAATTCAGGTTTAAATATATTCAGTGACCCAGTCTCCATCACTCTGAGGAAGAGAATTCCAAAGATTAATGACATTGAGAAAATAGATTCCTCTCAATTTAAATGAAAGACCTTTTATTTGAAACTGTCCTCCCTAGTTCATGATATTCACCAAGGGGAAACCATTCTTTTAATCTCCAGCCTGTAAGTGTAAAATGAGGAAGGGAGAAAACAGAAATTATAGACCTGTTAGCCTGATGTCAATCGTAGGGACAATGCCAGAGTATTATAAAGGATGCGATAACAGGAAATTTAGAAAATATCAATGGAATTAAACAAAGTCAGCAAGGATTTATGAAAAAGAAATAATTTTTGACAAACTGCTTTTCTTTATTTTGGGGATGTAACTAGTAGAATCGAAAGGTTGTTCAATAGTAAGTCCACGTTCGGCATGTGGGATTCTTTCAAGATAAAACTGAAAAGGTTGCAGGAAAAATATGTGCCGGCTAAAAGGAAGGATAGGAAAGTCAGGATTAGGGAGCCGTGGATTACTAGGGAAATTGAAGAATTGGTTAGAAAGAAAAGAGAGGCGTATGTTATGTCTAAGCAACTGGGAACGGAGACAGTGTTGGAAGAATACAGAGAGAGTAGGAGGAAGCTCAAACAGGGAGTTAGAAGGGCAAAAAGGGGGCATGAAATGGTTTTGATGGACAGCATTAAAGAAAATCCAAAGGCTTTTTACTCCTATGTTAGGAATAAAAGGGTGGTTAGAAGAGAAATCAGTCCTCTTAAGGACAGAGGAGGGGAACTGTGCTTAGAGTCTGAAGGATTGGGGGAGATCTGAATGAATGCTTTGCGTCAGTATTCATGAAGGAGAGGGACTTGTTGACCTTGTTTTGGAAGGAGCTGTAGACCAGTTGAGGAAAATATCCATTACATGAAGGAAGTGTCAGAGCTTCTAGGTAACATTAAAACTGATAAATCTCTGGGGCCTGATGGCATTTATCCCAGGCTGCTTAGGGAGGCACGAGGTGAAATTACTGGACCTCTGACACAAATCTTTGTCTCTTCTTTGGACACAAGTGAGGTCCCAGAGGATTGGAGAATAGCGAATGTTATACCATTGTTTAAAAAGGGTAGTAGGGATAACCCTGGGAATTATAGGCCGGTGAGTTTGACGTCAGTGGTAGGGAAACTGTTGGAGAGGATTCTTAGAGATGGGATGTATATGCACTTAGAGCGTTGCGATCTGATTAGGGATATGCAGCATGGCTTTGTTAAGGGGAGGTTGTGCCTTACGAATCTGGTAGAATCTTTTGAGGAAATGACCAAAACAGTTGACGAAGGACAAGCCGTTGATGTCGTCTACATGGATTTCAGGAAAGCAGCTGAAAAGGTCAGGGGTAATGGAATACAAGGACAGGTGTCTAGATGGATAAGTAACTGATTTAATAATAGAAGACAGAGTAGTAGTGGAAGGGTGTTTTTCTAGCTGGAGGTCGGTCACTAGTGGTGTGCCGCAGGGCTCAGTACTGGAACCTCTTCTATTTGTAATATATATAAATGACTTGGAAGAGGGAGTAGGCAGTGTGATCAGCAAATTTGTTGATGACATAAAGATGGCTGGGC
The DNA here is from genome assembly GCA_024679065.1 of Sphyrna mokarran. Lineage (NCBI taxonomy): Eukaryota > Metazoa > Chordata > Chondrichthyes > Carcharhiniformes > Carcharhinidae > Sphyrna > Sphyrna mokarran. The sequence goes on along the minus strand of JAGIQG010000023.1, from coordinate 33,691,492 downwards.
TTGCGGATAGTGAGGAGCAGTGTAGGGCAATACACCAGGACATAGGCTGGTAGATTGGGCAGATACATGACAGATGAAATTTAATCCTGATAAATGTGAGGTGATGCATTTTGGGAGAAAGAATGTAGAGGGAAGGTATATGATAAAAGGTAGACATATTAAGAGTATAGAAGCTCAGAGGGACCTGGGGGTGCAGGTGAACAAGTCTCTGAAGGTGGCAGAGCAAGTGGAGAAGGTTGTGAAAAAAGTTTATGGTATGCTAACCTTTATAGGAAGGGGTGTAGAGTACAAGAGCTGGTCTTTAACGTTCCAGTTGTATAAAACGTTGGTTAGACCTCATTTGGAATACCGCGTCCAGTTCTGGTCACCTTACTACCGGAAGGACATGGAGACTCTGGAGAGCGTGCAGAGGAGGTTTACCAGGATGCTGCCTGGTATGGAAGGTCGGAGTTACGAGGAAAGTTTAGGTAAATTGGGGCTGTTTTCTTTAGAAAGACGGAGTCTGAGAGAAGATCTAATAGAGGTGTACAAGATTATGAAGGGTATAGATAGAGTAAACAGTGGTAAGCTTTTTCTTGGGTCGGAATCAAATATCATGAGGGGCCACAGGCTTAGGGTGAGGGGTGCAAGGTAAAATTTGGATGCTAGAGGGAGTTTTTTCACAGAGTTGTGGGGGTATGGAATGCACTGCCAAGTAAGGTGGTGGAGGCAGGCAGGCTGGAGTTATTTAAGAGATACTTAGGCACGTGAGTGGAATAGGGATGGAGGGATATAGGAGACTGATTTAAATTGGGATCATGAGCCTTGGGACGTTCCTGGGAATTGCATAAGTTGTGCATGTTGTTGACATATTTCCCTTTTATCCTACAGGTACTTTGGTCCACTTTGTTGTCCAACATGGGGCATACACATGATGTGTCGTGAGAGGGCTGCTCTTGGATTTTTTCGAGAATAGCCTATAGCTTCATGTCGTTAGTGTACGCTTAAACTGGACCAGTTGATGGGCAACACGACAGCTCAGTGACTGTCACTGTTGCTGTGCAGATGCAGCGATTTGGGCCGGTATCTGTGGGAGTTTGCGCATTCTCCTCATGCTTGTGTGGGTTTACACCGGGTGCTCCGGTTTCCTCCCACACCTCAAAGATGTGCTCTTAGGCTGATTGGCAAAACAAATTGTCTCTAAATTGTCTCCCCAAATTGGCTCCAATGCGGATTTCTGTAAACGTAGACAAGGGTCATGGGTGGAAGTGGGAAGGTTAAAATGGTGGCGTGGGCTCATTGGGTTGAATAGCCTGTTTCCCGTGCTGTTTTGTTCTTTGTTCTTTGAAAAGGGTAAATCAGTAGATGTGGTGTATTTGCATTTTCAAAAAGCTTCTCATATAGTGCCACAAGAGGTTAGTCTGCAAAACTAAAACGTGAGAGATTGGGGTAAGATATTTATTAGCAGAGAATAAAAATATATGGGTCATTTTTGAAGTGGCAAGAATAAACTCGTAGAGTCCTGCAGAGATCAGTGCTTGGGCTCCAAATATTCACAATATACATCTGTGATTTGATGAGGGAATCATAGTAATATGTCCAAGTTTACTGATGACACAAAGTTTGGTGAATGGTTCGGAGGCTGTCAAGAGATTTCAAGGTGATTTAGACAAGTTGAGTGAACATGCAAATATATGCTAAATGCAGCAGAATGTAAATTATCCACTTCGGATGGAGAATCTGAATGGCAGAATATTATTTAAGTGGTGATAGATTGGGAAATATTGACTTGTGTGTCTTAGTACACTAATCATTGAAACCAAGCCTGCAGGTACAGCAAAAAAGTTAGGAAGGCAAATGGTTGATGTGTGCATGCTGTGTGCCCACTGAGCTGGAGCCTGCTGCGTACTCATGAACTCTGTTTCTTCAGGTTTACAAGTGGTTTTAAACTCAATCATCAAGGCCATGGTTCCCCTGCTGCACATTGCTCTGCTGGTGCTATTCATGATTATCATCTATGCTATCATTGGATTGGAACTATTCATGGGCAAAATGCACAAAACATGTTTCTACAGTGGCACAGGTACAGTGTTAACATGCGCATATGTATGCATGCACGCACATATGTGCGCAAGTACACGCGCGCGCCCGCTCTCGTGCGTGTAGCCGCGCGCGCCCGCTCTCGTGCGTGTAGCCGCGCGCGCCCGCTCTCGTGCGTGTAGCCGCGCGCGCCCGCATACACACGCTCACATGTTGTTAAACTCCAAGCTTGCAGTGTGCGTGCACAAGTTCCATCCAGGATGATAGGATCAGAGGCAGATTTAATTAAGGACTTGGTATACAAGTTTCCCCTCTTTAGGTAATTATCTATGACCACGGGAACTCATATTCTACAAGTTCTACTGGGAGGTCAATCAGGAATTCCTCATGTATTTCGCGGGGGCTTATTACACCATTCCTCCTCCATTACTGAGGGTTGCCTTTTGCTCTGAAGAAGTCAGGCATGTTCTTATCATTTGGTCTGTATCCTACTTCCCATTCATCCTCTATCTGATCAGATTGGGTACATGGGGACAGTGACCATTTTTCTGGATTACCGCTGCAAGTGGTTCATTCTCAATAACGACCTCTAGCTGTGATTCCACTGTCTCACTTCAATTTCGGGGGCAGAGTCCTCATATGCTGTCTTTGATTCTACCATTGGTTGAGTTTCTTTACTGCTTATCAGTGTACCTGGTGTCCAAGATGGCATGCTTGCTTCATTAGTTGCTGCTGTCAAAAGCTCCTGAAGGCATAAATGGTCAACATGTTTCCTTAATATCTTGCCCCCAGGATAATGGCCCAGTCTATGACATTGGCCCAATCTTTGAGAAAATCAATCCAGGTGTCAATGGGGTGTTATCTCCAAATTATGCACTTAGACAGTGCCTCCATGTATAAAAACTCCATTAGGTTTACATCCATCAGAGCCCTTGTTTTTCTTCAATTCTTCCACTTAAGTTCAGGAAAGTGAAACTTAGATTGGTCTGCAGGCATCCATTAGAAGTTCTGCCAGGGTTAAACCTGTCGATATGTGTGGAGTTGCCCAGTAATTAAGAAGAAATCATGTCAATTTTGTATCTAAAGAGCCCTGTTTTTTTTCTCATTCCACTTTTGAAAATTTGGACTCTTGCACCTCTAGCAGGTCCTATGAAGAGAGGTTGAAGGATTTGAGGTTGTTTTCGTTAGAAAGGAGGCGGCTAAGAGGGGATCTTATTGAAGCATATAAGATGATTAGAGGTTTAGATAGGGTGATAAGTGATAAGTGATAGGTGATAGGTGATAAGTGATAGCCTTTTTCCTAGGATGGAGAAAGCTAGCACGAGGGGACACAGCTTTAAATTAAGGGGTATGAGTTATAGGACGGATATCAGAGGTAGGTTCTTTACTCAAAGAGTGATTAGGGAGTGGAATGCCCTGCCTGCAGCTGTTGTAGATGCGCCAAGTTTGGTGGCGTTTAAGAGGTTAATTGATAAGTATATGGAAGAGAAGGGAATGGTTTAGTTTGGAGGGGCATTGCTTTTTATTTTGGTCGGCACAACATCGAAGGCCGAAGGGCCTGTTCTGTGCTGTAATGTTCTATGTTCTAATCCATTTGATGAAGGATGATATGGAGCCATGTGGACATGTCATACTCCATTTGTGAATGTCTGAACTTTCCACTGGTTAAAAAGGGGTCCCAATGTCTGTTCCAAGGATTTCTGGTATCCTGTACATATTGAAAGATTTCCTGAGTCTTTCTAATATATGTAGTGGTGGAAGCCATTCCATGTATCTCAATCTACTTGGACTGGAGCGGGCATCAATTATTATCAGAAACATTAGGCCCTTAATTGGTACTGCAAAGTTTGCATACAGTTGTATCCATGGTCTCTTTGGCCATTCCAAGGGGAATGGCCATGGAGACCACCTGAAGAAAGAATGACGCTCCAAAATCTTGTCCAAACAAATAAACTTGTTGGACTTTAAGCTGGAGTTGTGAGACTTCTTACTGTACATTCCCAGAGGTGCAGGGAGGCTACTGGTGGAGCTCTCTGGTTATCTTGGCAAGTTTTGCATGTTTTAACTAATTTCTCTATGTCCCTAACTATAGCAAGCCATCAAACATAGTTTCTCGCTAATATTTTCATTTTTGAGATCCTTGGATGGTTGTTTTGTAGTTCTTGGCCCTTTGGCAGGACACAAGATATCCACTTGGGCTCCCCATGGAATAATACCATCCTCAGTGCTTAGTTTTTATCATAAACAGCTTCAAGTTTTGTGTCAAATACTCCTATGTGTCACCATATGGCTTAATTTTGCCAGTGTGGATTGGTCCGAGTCCAAGCTCAATATGTTTGGCTAATGTTGGCATAGTATCCATTAAATTTAACGTCGTAACAACTTTGTCTATTTGTGGTAGTGAGGGTAGGCAAGTAGTAGATAGCTCAGAATACCTGAATCAGCGGTCTATGTCCTGGTCTATGTTCCAAAGGATAATTAGGCACTTAAAAATGACGATTACCGTTGTATTCGAGCCAATGCAGTGGGGGGATTGTTTTGTATTCAGAAAAAAAGGCCTAACAGAGATTTGTGGTCTGTTATGGTAAAGTGTCAACCATAAACATATCATGAAAATTCTTCACTGTGAAGATGATTGCTAAATCCTCCTTTTTGATCTATGTGTATCTTCCTTAGCCTCAGCTAACATCTGTGAAGTGTATGCAATCAGATGCTCCATCCTAGTGCTCCATCACTGTGACAGTACTGCATCTATTTCATAGGAGAGGCATCACATATTATGACCAATAGTCTTTGTGGGTTGTAGTCGATCCATACGTTCTCTGACTGTAATTCATGTTTGGACTTCAAAAAAGCATTTTTCTGTGTTTTTTGCCACAGCCAGTTATGGTTTTTTTTTAAACAGCATACGTAGGGATGTCTGCCAAGAAAGTCACTAGTTTGGAATGAGCTTCTTACAATAGTTAACATGGCTGACAAACAATTTTAACTGTCATGTCTCTTGGTTTTGGAGTCTCTTCTATGGTGTTTACCTTTTCCTTGATTGGGTAGAGACTATATTTGTTAACCCTGTAACTCAGATGCCTGAAAAATGCATTTTCCCTTTTTAATCTCAACCTTGTTTCTGGAAATTGTCACAAGACTTCCTGTGAGTTTTAGTGGTGTTCCTTGACAATGACTCTGTGATTAGAATGTCATCTAGATAAATTGCCTCTCTGCCTTATAGTAGATTTTCCATTACTCTTTGGAGAATGACACAAGTTGACAATACCCTCCTTTTCCTTAACACGTGCTGACTTCTCTTTTCCCCAGTTTCTATCTCTCTCGGATTGAAATTGATGTTGAAAACCAAACCTTGATTTATGAATTTATTGCAAGATCATCTGCTATTTCTGCTGTCAGTCTCAGTTTTAATCCTTTGCTCTCCCACATGAGTTCTCACTACTTCCAGAAGTGAATTTTGAAGTTCTTCCAAAATAACCATTTCTGTTCGTCAATTTTTAATGTTCATATCCACCTATCAAATTAGTTTGATTTTTTTCACATTTTAAATACATCTCACCTGGTTCAGAGAACTTCAGCTGTTCTGCCAAATCCAAAAGTTTTGTTTTAATCACCCACTGTAAACCACTTTGAGTGACCTCTTCTGTATCCATAAATCTATAGCCATTGAAAGAGCCATTTTCACAAGACACTCCCTCTTTAAACTAACCAAATGCAACATCTGAAGGAAAGTACCAGTTCGTAAATACCCACTGTCTTTAAATTCAATAATTCAACAAACGAGGGAATTAGACTTTTTAATCTCATAAGAACCCCAGAACCAGAATATCAAATAACATTAGGAAGCCAGACTAGATCCCAACAATTTGTTTTTAAATTTTGACACAAGTGTGAGAATTAAATGCTTCACTGTAGGAATAATTCCATTGACAAAATTATGGATCTTTTATTTGAATAGAGTTTGTTTTGATGAAAGATCCCTTTTACTCTAACAAAGGAAGCAGCTTAACCATTAACAATTGAACAATGTTTTTTAAAAAAGGAAACTACTTCAATTTCTAGGTTATCACTGTTTCAGTTCCAACTAAGAAACTTTCTCTAATTTAAAATTCCACTATAAATACAATTAGCGATCATAAGTGTACTTGATATAAGGACATTATGCAGCTTTCTGAGAGGTTTTGATTTCCAGAGCAGTTTGTACACCAGCCAGAACTAAAAGCTGTTTTCCTTTGCAACACAACTAGCTCCTCCATTGACCACATTATCACATGACTCTGTCTACCTAAACTCACATTCCATTCCTTTATTCAAAATCCCCAAGGGAAACTTCCATTTACGAAACAAAAATCCATTAGCTCTGTCTTAAAAAACTCTATATAGCTAAAATGAGCAATTATCCTGCTCTTCCAGAACCTGAATTAAATATTTTCTAGACCCACTGAATACTTGTAGAAAAAAACTAAGTTTTACACATTCCCTTTAAAAAGAAGTATGTATATATCAGTAGCACACTATCATCACAGAACACACACACATACAGTTTGAACATTATGAAACACAAATGGATGTTATGAACATAAATATGGACATGGTGTGGTATGAACATGGTGTGAACATACAGCAGTGTGGTATGAATATAAACACTGACAATGTGTGGTAGTGTGAATGTACACTATAAACTTACGTTAATTATTATTGTAAATGTATTGGGATGCAGTGAAAAGTATTATTTTTTGTCAGCTACACAGACAAAATATACCATTCATAGCATATAGGATGAATGCACATGAGAACACAGTTTGTACACGCATTGGCACAGTTTGAACACTGAAAACACAAAAGTACCATGTGGGCACTGTGGAAAAACACATTACACACAATGTCTGAACACAGTTTGAATACACTTATAGACATCCGAAAACAGTGTAACACGAATGTGACCATATGCAGATCATATCAAAACAGCGTGAAACAAAAACTGGTACACCAACTGGTACAGTGTAAAAACGCCTGTGAACAGTATGAACATAATTTGAATATACGTGTTGTAACTTTGGCAGGATGTATTGGGATCTTTGTAGCTAGTTTAAGCAGACAGTTGGGGTAAACAGCCCCATTGACTATGTTTATTGTTGCAAAGTCAGTTCCATTTAAGTCAGCTGCTTCAAAAATCATACAGAAATGCAACATACAAAAAATCTAACCTTTCATGCAGTGCTTTACATTGATTATCTTCCTTATGTATTTGTCTGGATAGCTAAGCTAAATACAAGTGCAATGAAACCAAAAAAAAGTCTGTTAGTCAGTGTTCAGAAAGTAAAGGCCCTACCAGAGTTAGGTTTTCAACCAGTTCCAATTTGAACTCCAATTCAAGATGACAAACCAAATAAGTTCAAAGCCAGGTAATGAAGCAAGTTGGCTCAGGTTGTTCACTTTCAACAGCAGTCAGACAGCCAACCCTCTCTATTCAGCCCCCCAACCTCTTTTCATACCCCTCTTTGCTTCCTGTGTCAGTGTGTTGCCTTCTGAGAAACGTAATGGTGCAGATGCATGCACAGCACACGTGCGAATGCATTCCACCCCCACACACACTGCATGTGTGCCCCTGTCCCCCCCACATACACACACATATCATGCATGCATCCCACCCACACATACACGAACTGCATATGCGCTGCCCCCCCATGCGCACACCACATGCGTGTGCATCCCCACACACACACATATCATGCGCATGCATCCCCCACACACACCACGTGCAATGGTATGTGTGTCCCACATGTGTGTGCTGCGCATGAGTCACACACACGAGTGCACACTCCTGTCCCACGGGCGCTTGCTGCACAGGCAAGAAGATGCGCACATCTGTGTGTGCATCGTCCTCCTCCCCTCCTGGTGTCCTCCTCTGCCTCCCCCTCCCCGTATCCACCTTCCCCTCCCTGCGTCATCCTCACACAGGCCCCCTTCGACCTCAACACCCCTCAACGCACATGAAATGTGGACACAGTATGAACACCCAGGAATACATTTGAACGCGTCCAGGACAGTGTACGTGAAGTCAAATATGTACAGGTAAAATCTGAACATTTACAGGAACAGTATGAGTCTGTACCACAGTGTGAATACTATATCACATACAGAGGCACGACATGAACATATGCAGGTCCATTGGGAATTCAGTTTGAACAGCATGAAAAGTGTGAACACGGGCAGGGTGAAAACTGAATACAAGCAGACACATTGAACTACAGATACATAACTACAGTGTGAACACAGACACACACTTTTACACACACAGATATACATGCAGGAAAGTTTTCAACAAAGTGGCAAAGCACACACACACACACACACACACACACACACACACACACACACACACACACACACACACACACACACACTACAGAAGCTTTTGAGGGGGGCATGTGGAGTGGATAGTGGGTCAGTCCAGGTTTGATCGATGCTGTTCCCTTAGTAACACTCCTCCCTCATTGATTTTTATTTCTCACTTTCTTTCCCCTTTCTTCCCCCTTTCTCCTGTCTGTTTCCCCTAATTCTTGTCCTTCTTCCCTGTTCTTCTTCTTCTTCTCTCTCTGTTTCTCCCCACTGTCTCTTCCACCTCCTCCCCACCTCCTTCCCCCCCTTCTCCTTTTCCCCCCCCCCCTTCTCCCTTTTTCCCCCCCCTTCTCCTTTTTCCCCCCCCTTCTCCTTATTTCCCTTTTCCCTCTGTTTTTTTGGGCCTTACTGTCCCCCTATTGCTCTCCTCTTTGTTCCCATCTTCTGCTGTCTTTCTCCCATGCCTTCTCTCATTCCATTTCACTCTCTCTCCCTTCTTTATTGCTCTTCCGCTCCCTCTCTGTCCCTTCTCTCTCATTCTTTATTGACACAGATATTATTGCTGATGAGTGGCCTGCACCTTGTGCCCATTCAGGCCATGGTCGTTACTGCAGCCTCAATGGTACCGAGTGCAGATCAGGCTGGCCTGGGCCCAACAGTGGCATTACTCACTTTGATAACTTTGGCTTTGCAATGTTAACCGTGTATCAGTGCATCACTATGGAGGGCTGGACCGATGTCTTATATTGGGTAAGTAACTACTGAGATCATCAGTGACATTCAACATATTGCTGTGTTTATATGAATAGGCCTCATTGCAGAACTCCATATCAAAACTTTACCATTTCAGACTTGCACAACTTCCTCCTGAATTAATTTAACACTTCACTCCAGTTTGTGACTTGGCCTACAGATTAGTAACCAGAGGCCATTTACCCCCTCGAGTCTTCTGTGCTATTTGATAAGATTTTGGCTGATCTGACTGTGGCCTCAGCCCCACTTTCCTGTCAACCCCTGACTCCCTTGTCAATCATGAATCTAACACCAAGTTTAAAAATATTCCATGATCCTGAGATTAATGACTGTCAGAGAAAGAAATTCTCATCTCCATCTTAGGAGACTACTTTTTAAAAACTTGATCCCCTGTTCTAGTCTTTTCTTACAAGGGGTAATTTCCTCTCAGCATCAGTACTGTCACATCCCTTCAGTATCTTATATGTTTCAATAAGATCACCTCTCATTCTTCTAAACTGCAGTAATAGAGGCCCAACCTGTCTAACCTTAACTCCTAAGATAACCCCCACATTCCCAAGAATCGTTCAAGTGAACTTTATGAATTATGTCTTTCTGAAAAAGGAGATGAAAACCCATGCTCTACATGTCACTTTGTATGGAACTGTAGAAATATGTTATTTTTTTCATTCTCCATTCCCCTTGTAATAAATGATAGTATTCCATTTGCCTGCCAAAGAAGACTGTACCTACATACAAACTTTTTGTCATTCATCTACCAGGACATCCAGATCCATCTGTATCACAAGTTCTGTAATCTCATTGCTTAACAATATAGTATGCTGCTTTTCAGTTCTTGCTGTCCAAGTAAACAAGTTTACATTTTCCTACATTAAATTCCATATGCCATTTTTCTGCCCTCCCCCAATTAACAGAAATCCTTATGTCTTCTTCACAACTTGCACTCCTACTTATTTTTTTGGTTTGATTTATTTTTGTTACATGTATTACATAGTGAGAAGTTTTATTTCTTGCATACTGTACAGATAAAGCATACTACACATTTGGCAGCACTCTGAAAGCTCATGCTACCAAATAAACATGTTGGACTTTAATCTGGTATTGTAACACTTCTTACTGTACATAGAGAAGAAAGGAGAAGATGCAGAATATAGTGTTACAGTCATAAGGTGTAGAGAAAGATCAATTTAATATAAGGTAGGTCTATTCAAATAGCTGATGGCAGCAGAGTAAAAGCTATTCTTGAGTTAGTTGTATGTATCTTTATCATGATGAAAGAAGATGGAAGGGAGTATGTCCAGGATGTCTTGGGTTCTTGACTATGCTAGATCCTTTTCTACAGCAGTGGGAAGTGTAGACAGAGTCAATGGATGGGAGGCTGGTTTTCGTGATATACTGGGCTAAGTTCACAATCTTTTACAGTTTCTTTGGTCTTGGTCAGAGCAGGAGCCATATCAAGCTGTGATATATCCAGAAACAATGCTTTCTATGGCGCATCTGTAAAAAGTGAAGGGAGACATAGCAGACATGCTGAATTTCTTTAGCTTCTTGAGAAAGTAGAGATGTCTGCTTAGAGGGTCCAGGACACATGGAAACTTGAAGCTTTCAACCATTTCCACTTCATCCTGTTGATGTCCTCCACTAGGCTGCCTGAAGTTGATGACTATCTCCTTCATTTACTGACATTGAGGGAGAGATGATTGTTGTTATGCATTTCACCAGATTCTCTATCTCTATGTGATATGGAGATGCTGGCGTTGGATTTGGGTGGACATAGTAAGGAGTCTCACAACACCAGGTCAAAGTCCAATAGGTTTATTTGAAATCACAAGCTTTTGGAATGCTGCTCCCTCATCAGGTGAGTGGAGAGGTAGGTTTCACAAACACAGCATATATAGACAAAGATACAATTGCAAAATAATGGTTGGAGTGCGAATCTTGACAGGTACAGACAGTGCGAGTAGAGAGCAGGATAAGCACAGGTTAAAGAGGTATGAATTGTGTGAATTGGTGGGGGTTACACATAGTGTGACATGAACCCAAGGTCCTGGTTGAGGCTGTCCTCATGCATGCAGAGATGACCGTCCTTGATGGCGATGCACGTCCAAGAATGCAACTGATTCTGAAGAAAAGTCCATGGTTGAGTCTGATGGTGGGATGGAACTTTTTGATGTCATGATGTGGCCTTTCAGTGATGCACTAAGTACACGGTCATACTCGTGCAACTCAGCCACCGTTGTCTACCTTGTGTACTACAAAAAGGAATGTCCCAAGACTTAGTACTTTGGTGAGACCATCAGACGATATGACGTGACGATAATGGATGAACAAACACTTCTGGACAGCCTCAACCGGGATCTTGGCTTCATATCATACTATATGTAAACCCAGCATTTGGCCTGGGATTGCAAAATCTTACTAACTAAAGACAATTCACACCTCTAACTTGTGATTATCCCCCTCTCCACGCACACTGTCTGTACCTGTAAAGACTTGATTACCTGTAAAGACACACATTTCGACCATTATCTTGTAATTGTGCTTTTGTCTATGTATGCCGTGTTTGTGAAATCTACCTGTTCACTCATATTGCTCTGGAAGCTTGTGATTCCAAGTAAAGGTGATGGACTTTAACCTGGTGTTCTGTGACTTCTTACTCTTTCCTATATGGGCAGCATGGTGGCATAGCAGTTAGAACTGCTGCGTCACAGTGCCATGGACCTGGGTTTGAGTTTCAGCTTGGGTCACTGTTTGTGTGGAATCTGAACATTCTCCCCATGTTTGTGTAGATGTCCTTTAGGTGCTCTGGTTTCCTCCCACAATCAGAAAAACTTGCTGGTTAGGTGAATTGGCCATGCTAAATTTCCTCTGTGTATTTCAACAGGTGCTACAGTGTGCCGAATGAGGATTTTCACAGTAACTTCATTCAAATGTTAATGTAAGCCTACTTGTGACATTAATAAATAAAGTTTAAAAACTGTACTCCATCTCATCATTGTTTGAGTTCTGATGCACTATAGTGGTCTCATCAGCAAACTTTGAAAATGAAGTAGGAGTGGAATTTGGCCACACAATCCTAAGTGTAAAAGCGTCTTGTGGCTGACTCTTACCCTAATCCTATCTTTGTGTCATCAGCTAATTTGGCAACTATACATTCAGTTCCTTCATCCAACTCATTAACATAAATTGTAAACAGTTAAGGCCCCAGTATTGATCCATGTGCAGTTTGCACTCTTAAATCTTGCCAACTCAATGTTCCATCTATCTCTACTTTTTATTTCCTATTAGCTAAGCAATCGTCTATCACCAATATGTTATCCCCTATACCATGAGCTCTAATTTTTGCAGAAATCTTTGATATAGTATCTTTCCAAATACTTTTTGGAAGTCGGAAACAAAATCCCTTTTGGAATCTAAATCTTCCCCTCCAACCGCTTGTTACTTGCTCAAAGAACTCTTCTTAGTTCATCAAACATGATTTCTCTTTCACAAAACCATCTCTACTCTACCTGAAAACCTGATTGCATTGTGATTTTCTAAGTACTCTATTATAACCTCCTTAAATAGTATAGATTCTAACTTATTCCCTATGACAGAAGTTAACTTATCTGGCCTGTTGTTTCCTGCTTCCCGTTTTCCTTATATCCTGAACAGAGGAATCACATTTCACTGTGATACAATTGAATGGGACCTTTCCAGATTGACCATGCTAAATGTTTGGGATGAAATACCAAGAATTTCAGAAATATCAGAGAATTGTTGTAGATTCAATGTGCCACATGGCCTCCTTCTGCACTCGTAGGGACTCTATAATTCTAATTATCTTATAGGTGTCTTGACTAGATTTTGCCAAGAGTCTATTTCATTAATGGCAGACATCGAGGCAACAGTTAATTAGTTGAAAGAATCAGCAGAAGACACTGATTTACATAGAACATTGAACATAACAGCACAGTACAGGCTCTTCGGCTCTCAAAGTTGTGCCAAGCTATGTCCAATCCCAAGATCAAGCTATCCCTTCCCGATCATTCTGATGTGCTCCATGTGCCTATCCAATAACCGTTTGAAAGTTCCTAAAGTGTCTGACTCCACTATCACAGCAGGCAGTCCATTCCACACCCCAACCACTCTGAGTAAAGAATCTACCTTGGACACCCCTCCTATATCTCCCACTATAAATCTTATAATTATGCCCTCTAGTAAAAGCTACATCCACCCAAGGAAATAGTCTCTGCATATCCACTCTATCAACCCCTTTCATGATCTTATGAACCTCTATTAAATTGCTTCTCATCCTCTTCTGCTCTAAAGAGAAAAGCCCAAGCTCCCTCAATCTTTCCTCATAGGACCCACCCTCCAAACCAGGCAGTATTCTGGTAAATCTCCTCTGCACTCTGTCCAATTTTTCCATATCCTTCTTATAGTGAGGTGACCAGAACTGAATACAATATTTTAAATATGGTCTCACCTATGTCCCGTATAGTTGCAGCATAACCCCATGGCTCTTCAACTCAAACCCCCTGATAATTAACGCTAACACACTATAAGCCTTCTTCATAGCTCTATCCACTTGAGTGGCAACCTTCAGAGATCTGTGGATATAAACCCCAAGATCTCTCTGTTCCTCCATATTTCTTAGAACCCTGCCATTGACCCTGTAATCTGCATTCACGTTTGTCCTATCAAAATGAATCATCTCACATTTATCAGGGTTAAACTTCATCTGCCACTTTTCGGCCCAGTTCTGCATCCTATCGATGCCTCTTTGCAACCTGCAAGAGCCCTCCACCTCATCCGCTAATTCTCCAGTCTTGATGTCGTCAGCAAATTTACTAACCCACCCTTCAGCCCCCTCTTCCAAGTCATTGGTGAAAATCACAAATAGCAGAGGATCCAGCACTGACCCCTATGTTACACTGCTGTCCTCCAGATTGAAAATTTTCCTTCCACCACTATGCTATGAGATAGCCAGTTTTTTATCCAATCGGCCAAATTTCCTTCTATATCACACATCCTTATCTTCTTCATGAGTCTACCATTGGGAACCTTATTAAATGCCTTACTAAAATCCATGTATATGACATCAACTGCTCTACCTTTGTTCACACATTTACTTACCTCCTCAAAGAATTCAGTAAAATTTGTGAGGCGGGACTTACCCCTCACAAAACCATGCTGACTATCACTGATTAAACTGCATCTTTCCAAATGATAGAACAAAGAACAAAACAGCATGGGAAACAGGTCCTTCGGCCCAACGAGCCCGTGACGCCACACTGATGTTCCCACCTCTACCAGCGATCCCTGCCATATTTATAGATCTATGGATTAAAAACCAAATTTGAGACAATTTAGGGAGAATTTGTTTTGCCAATTAGCCTAAGAGCACATCTTTGGGATGTGGGAGGAAACCGGAGCACCCGGAGAAAACCCATGCAAGCACGGGGAGAATGCGCAAACTCCCACAGACACAGGCCCAAATCCATGTATCTGCACAGCACAGCGATAGTCACTGAGCTGTCGTGTTGCCCATCAAATGGTCCAGGTCAAGCGTACACTAACGACGTGAAGCACTAGGATACTCTCAAAAAAAAAAATCCAAGAGCAGCCCTCTCACGACCCATCGCGTGTATGCCCCTCGTTAGACAACAAGGTGGACCAAAGCACCTGTAGGATAAAAACAAGTACATCAATATCATCATCTATTTGCACACTTCCCAGGGACTCCCAAGGCTCATGATCCCTATTTTAAATCAGTTTTCTATACCCCTCCATTCCCATTCTGTTCATGTGCCCATCTAAGTATTTCTTAAATAACTCCAGAGTACCTGCCTCCACCACTTTACTTGGCAGTGCATTCCATACCCCCACCACCCTCTGTGTGAAAAAACTCCCTCTAGCATCCAAATTATACCTTACCCCCCTCACCCTAAGCCCGTGACCCCTCGTGCTATTTGAGTCCATCCTAGGAAAAAGCTTAACCCTGTTTACTCTATCTATACCCCTCATAATCTTGTACACCTCTATTAGATCTCCTCTAAGTCTACGTCTTTCTAAGGAAAACAGTCCCAATTTGCCTAACCTCTCCTCGTAACTCAGACCTTCCATACCAGGCAGCATCCTGGTAAACCTCCTCTGCACTCTCTCCAGACTCTCCACGTCCTTCCGGTAGTAGGGCGACCAGAACTGGACGCAGTATTCCAAATGAGGTCTAACCAACGTTTTATACAACTGCAACATTAAAGGCCAGCTCTTGTACTCTATACCCCTTCCTATAAAGGCTAACATACTATATGCTTTCTTCACAACCTTCTCCACTTGCTCTGCCACCTTCAGAGACTTGTGCACCTGCACCCCCAGATCCCTCTGCGTTTCTATACTCTTAATAGGTCTACCCTTTATCATATACCTCCCCTCTACATTCTTTCTCCCGAAATACATCACCTCACATTTATCAGGATTGAATTCCATCTGCCATCTGTCTGCCCAAGCTACCAGCCTATCTATGTCCTGCTGCATCGCCTGACAATGCTCCTCACTATCCGCAAGTCCAGCCATCTTTGTATCGTCTGCAAACTTGCTGATCACTCCACTTACTCCCTCTTCCAAGTCATTTATATATATTACAAATAGAAGAGGTCCCAGTACCGAGCCCTGCGGCACACCACTAGTGACCGACCTCCAGCTAGAGAAACACCCTTCCACTATTACTCTCTGTCTCCTATTACCAAGCCAGTTACTTATCCATCTAGCTACCTGTCCTTGTATCCCATTAGCTTTGACCTTCTCAACTAACCTCCCATGAGGGACTTTGTCAAACGCCTTACTAAAATCCATATAGACATCAATGGCTCGCCTTTCGTCCACCGTTTTCATCACTTCCTCAATTAATTCTACCAGATTTGTATGGCACGACCTCCCCTTAACAAATCCATGCTGTGTATCCCTAATCAGATCGTAACGCTCTAAGTGCCTATACATCCTATCTCTAAGAATCCCCTCCAACAGCTTCCCTACCACTGACGTCAAACTCACCGGCCTATAATTCCCAGAGTTATCCCTACTACCCTTTTTAAACAACGGTACAACATTAGCTATTCTCCAGTCCTCTGGGACCTCACCTGTGTCCAAAGTAGAGACAAAGATTTGCGTCAGAGGCCCAGCAATTTCACCTCACACCTTCCTAAGCAGCCTGGGATAAATGCCATCAGGCCCCGGAGATTTATCAGTTTTAATGCTACCTAGAAGCTCTAACACTTCCTCCCTCGGTATGGATATTTCCCTCAACTGGTCCACAGGTCCCTCAGAGACGGGAGCTGTCAACAAGCCCCTCTCCTTTGTGAATACCGACGCAAAGTATTCATTCAGGATCTCCGTCATTCCCTCTGGCTCTAAGCACAGTTCCCCTCCTCCGTCCCTAAGAGGTCTGATTTTTCCTCTAACCACCCTTTTATTCCTAACATAGGAGTAAAAAGACTTTGGATTTTCCTTAATCCTATCCGCCAAAATCATTTCATGCCCCCTTTTTGCCCTTCTAACTCCCTTTTTGAGCTCCCTCCTATTCTCTCTATATTCCTCCAACGCTGTCTCCGTTCCCAGATGCTTTGACCTATCATACGCCTCTCTTTTCTTCCTAACCAAGTCCTCAATATCCCTAGTAATCCACGGCTCTCTAATCCTACCTTTCCCATCTTTCCTCTTGGCCGGCACATATTTATCTTGCAACATTTTTAGTATTCCCTTGAAAGAGCCCCACATGCCTAGCGTGGACTTGCCCTCGAACAACCGTTCCCAATCAGTTTCCATAAGTTCCTGCCTAATCCGACCATAGTTAGCCTTCCCCCAATTCAGCACCCTGCCCCTTGGGCAACAAGCATCCTTTTCCATCTGTACCCTAAAGTAGACAGAATTGTGGTCACTGTTAGCCACATGTTCCCCTACTACAACATCAACCACCTGCTCTGGTTCATTACTCAGAACTAAATCCAATATAGCCCCTTCTCTAGTCGGGCTAGCCACATACTGTTCCAACGATCCTTCCAGCACACATTTTACAAATTCCTGCCCATCCAAACCCCCAGCTCTAGGTACTTTCCAATCCACCCTAGGGAGATTAAAATCTCCCACTATAACAACTCTGTTCTTTCTGCACCTATCCAAAATGTCTTTACATATACCTTCTTCAAGTACCCGTGGGCTGCTGGATGGCCTATAGTACACCCCTAGCATAGTAATTGCCCCCTTTCTATTCCTCAACTCCACCCACAGCAACTCTGCTCCTAACTCCTCTGTATTGTCCTCCCTCTGCACCGCCGTAATGCTTTCCTTAACTAACAATGCCACTCCTCCACCTCTTCTGGACCGTCCTCTGTCATGCCTGAAATACTTATACCCAGGAACGTTCAGTTGCCACTGCTCCCCTTCCTTTAACCATGTCTCCATCACCGCAACCACATCCAAGTTCCTCACAAACATTAAGGCCCTAAGTTCATCTGTTTTTCCCGTTACGCTCCTTGCATTGAAACAGACACACTCCAGACCTCCAAGCCAACTCAGAACTTCCTTCTTCCTGGTGTATCTCTTCTCATCCAAGCTTACTCTATCTCCCATCTCGCTCTCTACCAAGCTATCGGTCTCAGCCCCTCTCCCCCTCCATATTAGCAATTGTGATCATAAATGAGAGTGATCACAAATTCTATCTCTCAGGATCTTTTCCATTAATTTACCAACCACTGAAATACGACTAACTGGCTTTTAATTACCAGGGTCATTCCTAATTTTTTTTCTTGAAGAGAGGAGCAACATTTGCCATTCTCCAGTCCTCTGGCACTATCCCCATGGACAGTGAGGACCCAAAGATCAAAGCTAAAGGCTCTGCAATCTCATCCCTTGCCTCTTAAAGTATCCTAGGATGTATCCCATCCAGTCCAGGGGACTTATCCAGGTTTTTCAAAAGTGCTAAAATATCTTCCCTCAGAACATCTATCTCCTCCATCCTATCAGCCTGTATCATGCACTCATCATCAAAAACATAGCCCCTCTCCTTAGTGAACACTGAACAAAATTATTCATTCAATGCCTCACCTATGTCTTCTGACTCCATGCACAAGTTCCCACTGCTATCTTTGACTGGATATTTCTATACCTTTATTTCTATACTTTTTGTGGTGGTCAGACAGACATATAGAAAAGGAATTTGTAGCATACTGAATGGTTATCCCTTTCGGGTTGTATCATCACTCAGTTGTGTGAGCTTAGACTCAGGAAGATTGCTGAAGACAACACAAATAATTACAAACCAGAGATTATCAACAGAGTACTGAAAAAGTTCAACTTAATGACTGCTTGAAATTGGTACCTTCAGAAAAACAAGGTGTGTCGTTGGCTAGAGATTTGAAGACTGCATGTCCACAAGGAGGGTTGTGGCTGACTAAATGAACATAAATTCATTGGTTGGTGACAAACTGCTTTTAGGGAGAGTTATCAAGCAACTGAGAATTAGAATAAAACTTTTTTTAAAAAAATAGGGGTGATAGACATTTCTGAATAAAACAAGCAGTTGGGAAACAAGTGGATTTTGATTTTAGCTTAGAGTCTGTACAGCTTAACTTTAGGTAATTAATACTTTAGATATTTTGAAACTAAACTTCTTCACTTGATAAAGTTAATTAGTTCTGGTTGAAATACAGGGAAAGTAGAAAGAAACTTGAGCAAGGAGTAATGAGGGCTAAAAGAATCACGAAACGCATTGGCCAGCAGGATTAAAGAAAATCCCAAGACTTTTTATACAAAGAGCAAGAGGGTAGCCAGGGAGAGAGTTGGCCTTTTCCAGGACAAGTGAGGGAATCTATGCATGGAGCCAGAAGAAATGGACAAGGTGTTAAATGAGTACTTTGTGTCAGTATTCACCAAGAAGAAGGAATTGGTGGATGATGAGTCTGGGATAGGATATGTAGATAGTTTGAGTTATGTTAAGATCAAAAGACAGATTTTGGAATTCTTGGGAAACATTAAAGTAGACAAGTCATAGAACATAGCAAAACTACAGTACAAACAGGCCCTTTGGCCCACAAGTTGCACCAATCATATCTCTACCTGCTAGGCTTACCTATATCCCTCAATCCTACTAAGTCCCATGTACTCATCCAGAAGTCTCTTAAAAGACCTATCGAATCTACATCCACCACCACCACCACCACCCGCAGCCAATTCCATATATCCACCACCCTCTGAATGAAAAACTTACCCCTGACATCTCCTTTGTACCTGCTCCCCAACACCTTAAATTTGTGGCAGCTATTTCAGCCTTGGGAAAAAGCCTCTGAGAATCCACCCGATCAATACCTCTCAAAATCTTATACACGTCTATCAGGTCGCCTCTCATCCTTCATCTCTCCAAGAAGAAAAGACCGAGCTCTCTCAACCTATCCTCATAAGGCATGCCACCCAATCCAGGCAACATACTTATAAATCTCCTCTACACCCTTTCAATAGCTTTCACATCCTTCCTGCAATGGGGTGACCAGAACTGAGCACAATACTCCAAGTGGGGTGTGATCAGTGTCTTATACAGCTGCAGCATTATTTAGAATCTCTCGACTCCTAAACTCAATTCCTCGATTGATGAAGGCCAGTACACAATACGCCTTTATAACCACATCCTCTACCTGTGAAGCCGATTTGAGAGTCCTAAGAACCTGGACTCCAAGATCCTTCTGATCTTCCACACTGCTTAGAGTCTTACCCTTAATATTATATTCCTTCAACCCATTTGACCTGCCAAAATGTACTACCACACACTTATCTGGGTTGAAGTCCATCGGCCACTTTTTCACCCAGTCTTGCATCCTATCTATGTCACACTGCAACTTCTGATATCTCTTCAAACTATCCTCAACACTTCCAACCTTTTTGTCATTGGCAAACTGCAACCTATCCCTCCACTTCCTCATCCAGGTCATTTATAAAAATCACAAAGAGCAAGGGTCCCAGAACAGATTCTTGGGCATGCCACTGGTGATCGACCTCCATGCAGAAAAACACCTATCTACAATGGAAAACCATAAAGCGTTCTACAAGTATGTGAAGAACATAAGGATGAGATATGAAGAACATAAGGATAAGATGTGAAGGAATAGGACCTACAAAATGAGACAGTGGGAAAATTTGTGTAGAACCAGTAGAAATAGCAGAGCTGCTCAATGAATATTTTACTTCGCTCTTCATGGTGAAAAAGGATTTTGGTGGTTACAATGCAGGTTTGTGGCAGATTGAAAAGCTTAAGTATGTGGTCATTAAGAAAGGATGTGTTGGAGGTTTTGAATAGCATCAAGATAGATAAATTGCTGGGACCAGATGGGATGTACTCCAGGTTACTGTGGGAGGCGAGGGAAGAGATTGCAGAGCCTCTGGCAATGGTCTTTGCATCATTGATGGAGACGGGAAGGTTCCGGATGATTGCGGATATGGTTCCTATGTTCAAGAAAGGGAATAGAGATAGCCCAGGAAATTAACAACCGATAGTCTAACCTCAGTGATTGGTAAGTCCCCAGAGTCTGATGGGATTTACCCCAAAATACTGA
This sequence comes from Sphyrna mokarran, assembly GCA_024679065.1. Classification (NCBI taxonomy): domain Eukaryota; kingdom Metazoa; phylum Chordata; class Chondrichthyes; order Carcharhiniformes; family Carcharhinidae; genus Sphyrna; species Sphyrna mokarran. Next base: position 33,670,793 of record JAGIQG010000023.1, on the reverse strand, counting down.
GAGAGGCATGGAAGGAAATTGCTGAGGTCTTGAGAGAAATCTTTGTATCCCCTTTGGCTACAGGGGAAGTACAGTAAGAAGTCTGACAACACCAGGTTAAAGTTCAACAGATTTATTTGGTAGCAAACGCCACTGGTTTTCAGGGCTTTGCCCTTTTGTCAGGTGAGTGGGGAGTTCTGATCACAAACAGGGCATATAAAGGCACATACTCAGTTTACAGAATACTGATTAGAATGTGAGTCTTTACAGCTAATCAAGTCTTAAAGTGCAGATAATGTGAGTGGAGATAGCATTAAGCATGGATTAAGGAGATGTGTATTGTCTCCAGACAGGACACTAAGTGAGATGTTGCAAGCCCCACCAAGTCATGGGGGTTACAAATACCTCGGGACATGGTACATTGGGGAGACCATGCACACGTTACGACAACGGATGAATGAACACCACTCAACAATCTCCAGGCAAGACTGTTCTCTTCCTTTTGGTAAACACTTCAGTGGTCACAGGCATTCGGTCTCTGATCTTTGGGTAAATGTTCTCCAAGGCGGCCTTCACAACATATGACAACGCAGAGTCGCTGAGCAGAAACTGATAGTCTAGTTCTGCACACTTGAGGATGGCCTTAACCAGGATCTTGAATTCATGTCAAACTATTTGTAACCTCCAGGGCTTGCAACATCTCACTTACTGTCCCCTGTTTGGAGACAATACACATCTCTTTAAACTATGCTTAATGCTATCTCCACTCACATTGTCTGCACCTTTAAGACTTGATTAGTTGTAAAGACTCACATTCTAACCAGTATTCTGTAAACTATGTGTGCCTTTATATGCCCTGTTTGTGATCAGAACTCCCCACTCACCTGATGAAGATCAGGATGATATAAAAGTTGGTGATTTGCAGATAGCGAAGAGGACCATCAGCAGATACAGCAGGATATAAATCGTTTGGAGACTTGGGCAGAGAGATGGCAGATATAGTTTAATCTGGACAAATGTGAGGTAATGCATTTTGGAAGGTCTAATACAGATAGGAAATGCAGAGCCCTTAAGAGTATTGATAGGCAGAGGAATCTGGGTGTACAGATCACTGAAAGTGGCAATGCAGGTGGAGAAGGTAGGTAGGAAGGTATCAGCGGAGACATTGAGTTTAAAAATTGGTAAGTCATGTTGCAACTTTATAGAACCTTAGTTAGGTCGCACTTAGGTCGTGTTCAATTCTGGTTGCCACACTACCAGAAGGATGTGGAGGCTTTGGAAAGGGTACAGAAAAGATTTATCAGGATGTTGCCTGATAAGAAGACATTAGCTATGAAAAAAGTTGGAGAAACTTGATTTGTTCTCACTGGAACAACAGAAGTTGAAGGGTGAGCTGATAGAAGTCTACGAGATTATGAGAGGCATGGACAAAGTGGATAGTCAAAAGCTTTTTCCAGGATAGAAGAGTCAATTACTAGGGGCACAGGTTTAAGGTGTGAGGGGCAGGATTTAAAGGAGATGTACGAGACAGATTTTTTTACACAGAAAGTGTGGGGTGACTGGAACTCACTGCCAGGGGAGATAGTGGAAACAGATACGGTAATATATTTTAAGGGGTGCCTTGACAAATACATGAATAGGATAGGAATGGAGTGGTATGGTCCCTGAAGGGTACGAGGTTTTAGTTAAGTCAGGCAGCATGGTCAATGCAGGCTTGGAGAGGCGAAGGGCCCGTTCCAATGCTTCAATTTTCATTGTCTTAAAAGCAATAGTGAGATTTAGGGAGGAAGTTCCAGAGTCTCAGTATGTGCTTTAGAGAGTTGATGATCTGATCTGTCCTCAGTACAGGCTTGGAGGGCCAAAAGACCTGTTCCTGTGCTGGAATTTTCTTTGTTCTTTTATCAACAAGCATATGTTTATTCTAGTCTATACATTCTATTAAGTTATGCCTGGGGAACTGGGTCCGTGATTTGCACATCCTGCGCTATTTGGGAAATCCTAAATGCTGTTGGTAACTTGGATGATCATGTGTGCAGGAAGTGCTTCCAGTAGAAGCAACTTGGGCTCTAGGTTTTGGAGCTTGAATAGCAGCTAGAGCAACTACAGTATACTTAGGAGCCGAGAGATTCAAGGATAGCACATTTCAGATTGTGGTCAGCCTGCAGATTAAGGAAGTTGAGACAGAAGGGGAAACAAGTGACCACCAGACAGAGGAAAGGGACCAATCTGGTTATGAGGGAATCTCCCAAGTGCATCCCATTCACAAACTGCAGCCTTAGAAAACTGTGAAAATAATGGTTCCTCTGTGGAGGCCAACCAGAGCCAAGGCTATGTGGATAGTCCAGATGCTCAGAGGTGTTGAGGGGAGTGGATGGAGAGGAAGTGCAGAAGGACAATAGTGATAACGGTTTGATTAGTGTGGGGATTGATTAGTGTGTAGCCTTGTGCTTGTCTAGAGTTGACTGCAGATGTGTATTGCTTCCAATTGATGCCAGGGTCAAGAATATCATGGAAGTGCAGCAGGCCACTCTGAAGGAAGAGGGTGAAGTGCTAGAAGGTGTGGTCCATTTTGGGAATGACATAGAAAGAAAGAGAAACAAAGCAAGCAGACTTTAAAGAGTTTGGTAGGAAATTGAAAAAAAAGACTTCAAAGTTCTTATCTTCACAATAGTGAATATAGGAACAGAAGGGTAGAGCAGATGAATGTATAGCTGGAGAGATGGTGCAGGAGGGAGGGCTTTAGATCCACTGGGCACTGGGACATTGCTGAAGGAGGTGGGATCTGTATGAGTTGGATGGGTTACACCTCAACAGGAATGTGAACTATATCTTTGTGGGGAGGTTTGCTAGTGTTTTTGGGCGAATTTAAACTAAATTGACGGGGGCATGGGATCTTGATGAGTAGTTCAGAGGGGAAAGAAGCTGAGTTGGAATTAGAAGTTAAAACACCAGCAAATGAGTCTGAAAAACAGAGGAAACATAGGCAAGATAAAAAAGAAGTGATCTGGCAAGGCTAAATGGAATATATTTTAATGCAAGAAGCCTGAGAAATAGGACCATTAAGCTGAGGGTGCACATAGGATCGTGGAAATATGACACAGCTATGACCGAGACTTGGCTGAAAAATGGACAGGATTGGCAACTCAACATTCCTGGTTATAGAGTATTTAGACAAGATAAAGAGGGGAATAAAAGAGGGAGAGGGTCACAGTATTGATTAAGGAATCAATTATAGCAGTGAGGAAGGATGAAAGGAAGGATCATCAAATGATATCATTTGGGTATAAGTAAAAAATATAAGCAGGACAAACATGCTTTTGCTTTAGGCCCCCAAAGAACAAAGAACAATACAAAACAGAAACAAGCCCTTTGGTCTGTGCTGATAGATGCCTCTTCAACCTAATACTTTCTTGCTTCTACATGGTCGATATCCCTCTGTTCCTTGCCTATTCATTTATCTGTCCAGATGCTTCTTGAACGTTGTTCAGAATCTGCTTCCACGCTTCCTCCAACAGCATGGTCCAGGCATTCACTGCCCTCTCTGTGAAAACCTTGCCTCTTACACCTCTTTTAAACTTTCCCCCTCTGTCTTTCAACATATACCCCTGAGTAATTGACTCTTCGAACATGAGAAAAAGACTCTGACTATCCATTTTATCTAGCCTGTTATAATCTTGTAAACCTCTGTCAGATCCCGCCTCATCCTCCAACGCTCCAATGAAAACAATCCAAGTTTGTTCAACCTTTTTCATAGCCCATGTCCTCCAAACCAGGCAACATCTTTCCAGTAGTGTGGCAACCAGAATTGTACACAATACTCCAAATGCAGCCTAACCAAATTTTTATCCAGCTGAAACATAGAACATAGAACACTACAGCACAAACAGGCCCTTCGGCCTACAAGTTGTGCCAATCATATTCATCCCTACCAGGCCATAGAACTAGCTGTAACTTCCAATCCCACTAAATCCCATGTACTCATCCAGAAGTCTTTTAAAAGACCCCAGCAAGTTTGCCTCTACTACCACTGATGGCAGCCAATTGCACTCACTCACCACCCTCTGAGTGAAAAACTTACCTCTAACATCTCCTCTGTACTTGCTCCCCAGCATCTTAAACCTGTGTCCTCTTGTAGCAACCATTTCATCCCTGGAAAATAGCCTCCAAGAATCCACCCTATCTATTCCTCTCAACATTTTATAAACTTCTATCAGGTTGCCGCTCAACCTTCGTCTCTCCAGGGAGAAAAGACTCAACCTACCTTCATAAGGCATGCCTCCCAATCCAGACAACATCCTTGTAAATCTCCTCTGCACCCTCTCAATAGGTTCCAATCCTTCCTGTAGTGAGGCAACCAGAACTACGCACAGTACTCCAAGTGGGTTCTGACAAGGGTCTTATAAAGCTGCAGCGTTATCTCCCGACTTCTAAAGTCAATCCCTCAATTAATGAAGGCCTTCTTGACCACACCCCCCATCTGCGAGGCCAATTTAAGAGTCAAAGAACAAAGAACAACACTGCACGGGAAACAGGGCCCTCGGCTCAACAAGCCCGCACCGCCATTTTAACATTGTGAGTTCCCTCTTCCACCCATGACCCTTGTCTACGTTTATGGCAGTCCACATTGGAAACCAGATTGAGGGGAAACTAATTTAGGGACAATTTGTTACACCAATCAGCCTAAGAGCTCATCTTTGGGGTGTGGGAGGAAACCCACGCAAGCACGGAGAATGCGCAAACTCCCACAGACACAGGCCCAATTCCATATATCTGCAAGCAAACAGTGATAGTCACTGAGCTGTCGTGTTGGCCATCAGCTGGTCCAGTTTAAGCGTACATTAATGACGTGAAGCACCAGGCTATTCTCGAAACATCCAAGAGCAGCTCTCACGTGACCCACCACCTGTATGCCTCTTTTTGGACAACAAGTCAGACCGAAGCACCTATGGATTAAAAGAGAAAAATATCAGCAACATGCACATCTTACACAAACGTTCATGGGAATCCCCAGAAGCTCAAAAGTAAAACAAGTGAGCCAGAAAATATGTTGGAAAAAAATATGTTGGAATCCTATGGACCCGGATTACAAGTTCCTTCTGCTCCTCAACACTGCTAAGAGTCCTACCCTTGATATTGTACTCCTTCATCCCATTGGACCTGCCAAAATGGACCACTACACATTTATCCGTGTTGAAGTCCATCTGCCACTTCTCCGCCCAGACTTGCATCCTATCTATGTCATGCTGCAACTTCCAACATCCCTCCAGACTATCCACAACACCACCAACCTTCGTGTTGTCGGCAAACTTACTAACCCATCCCTCCACTTCCTCATCCAGATCATTTATGAAAATGACAAACAGCAAGGGTCCTAGAACAGATCCCTGGGGCACTCCACTGATAACTGACCTCCATGCAGAAAAAGACCCATTCACAACCACTCTCTGCCTTCTGCAGGCAAGCCAGTTCTGGATCTACAAGACCAAAGCCCCTTGGATCCTATGCCCTCTCACCTTCTCAAGAAGTCTTGCATGGAGGACCTTATCAAACGCCTTGCTGAAGTCCATGTAAACCACATCCACTGCTCTTCCTTTGCCAATGTGTTCAGTCACATTTTCAAAGAACTCAACTAGGCTGATAAGGCATGACCTGGCCTTGACAAAGCAATGCTGACTATTTCTGGTCATACTAAACTTCTCTAAATGCTCATAAATCTTGTCTCTCAGAATCCTCTCCATCAACTTACCAATCACTGAGGTCAGACTCACCGGTCGGTAATTTCCCGAGCTTTCCCTGTTCCCTTTCTTGAAAATAGGAACCACATCTGCAATCCTCCAATCCTCCGGAACCTCTCCCATCTCCATTGATGATGCAAAGATCATCGCCAGGGGCTCTGCAATCACTTCCCTCACCTCTCACAGTAATTTGGGGTACATCCCATGCAGTCCCGGCGACTTATCTATCTTGATAGAATTTAAAAGTTCCAATGCATCTTCTTTCTTAACGTCCACATACCCAAGCTTTTCAGTCTGCCGCAAACCTGTAGTACAACCTCCCAGATCATTTTCCACTGTGAATACCAAGGCAAAGTACTCATTAAGTACCTCTGCCATTTCTTCTGGTTCCACACAGACTTTTCCCCCTTCACCTTTTATAGATCCTGTCTCTTCACTTCTCATTCTTTTACTCTTCGCATATTTTTTTTTTTTTTTTTAAAGCAACACAGCACGGGAAACAGGCCCTTCGGCCCAACGAGCCCGCGCCACCGTAATACCAAATCATTATCCTATTTTAATAGTCCTATATAATAGTATATATATTAATCCTAATTTGGAAAATTTTCACCATAGGGACAATTTGTTACCCAATCAGCCTAAGAGCGAATTTTTGGGTTGTGGGAGGAAACTGGAGTGCCCGGAGAAAACCCACGCAACCACGGGGAGAACGCGCAAACTCCCGCAGACACCGGCCCAATTCCAAGTGTCTGGCGTTTCTGCCCGGTTTCGAACCGGGGACCTTTCGCGTGTCAGGCGAATGTGATTTGTAGAACGCCTTGGGATTCTCCTTAATCTTAACCACTGATGCCTTTTCATGACCCCTTCTGGCTCTCCGAATTTCCTTTTTAAGCTCCTTTCTACAAGCCTTATACTCCTCTAGATCCTTAACATCTCCTAGCTCTCTTTTGTAAGCCTTTCTTTTTTTCCTGACTAGGTACATCACAAACTTCATGCACCACATTTCCTGCGACCTACCAAAATCTCACTGTCTCATCATAACGTTGTTGTGCAGAGCTCCAGACAAACATTCCTTGAAAATCCACCAACTTCTTCCAGTACTTTTCCCCAAGAACACCTCCTTCCAGTTTACTCTTCCAATTTTCTGCCTGATGTCTTCATATTTCCTCTTACTCCAGATAAACACCTTGCTAGCCTGCCTGAACCTATTTCTTTCCAATGTTATTGTGAAGGAGATAGAATTACGATCGCCATTCCCGAGATGCTCTCCCACTAAAAGATTCGACACCTATCCTGGTTCGTTAGCTAGCACCAGGTCAAGTACACCCTGTCCTCTCGTAGACTTATCTATGTGCTGTGTCAAGAAACCCTCCTGAACACACCTAACAAACTCCTCCCCATCCAGACCCCTTACCCTAGGGATATTCCAATTGATGTTTGGGAAATTAAATTGTCCAGCACGTCAACTCTGTTATTACTACATCTCTCTATGATCTGTTTCCCTATCAACACCTCAACTTCCCTGTTACTATTGGGCAGCCTATAGAAAACATCCAGCAAAGTTATCGACCCCTTGCTGTTCCTAGCTTTCACCTACAGATACTCCGTATATAATCCCTCCACGGCATCCACCTTCTCTACAGCCGTGACACTGTCCCTGATCAACAGTGCCACTCTGCCACCTTTTTTGCCTCCCTGCCTATCCTTCCTGAAACATCTGAATCCTGGCACCTGAAGTACCCAGTCCTGAACCTGAGACATCCAAGTCTCTGTAGTGATCACCACATCACACTCCCAAGCAGCAATCCACACCCTAAGCTCATCTACTTTATTCACTACAGTCCGCTCTCCTGGTGTTAAAATAGACGCACCTCAGATCCTCGGTCTGGATGCTTCCTTTCTCCATTACCCATCTAACCTCCCTCCAATGCTGTCTACAGTCCTTCTCTACTTCCTCACTCCTCACTCTTAGGCACCTCATCTAGATTCCCTCCCTCCAACTTTTCTAGTTTAAAGTCCCCTCAGTAGCCCTAGCCAACCTTCCCACCAAGATATTGGTTCCCCTGGGATTCACGTGCTACCCGTCTTTATTGTACAGGTCACACCTGCCCCTAAAGAGGTCCCAATGATCCAGGAACCAGAATCCCTGCTCCCTGTTCCAGTCCTTCAGAACATATCTTTCCAATTCCTATACTCAACACCTCAACCTTCATGTGTAAATCCCTCTGTTATGCTAATATTTCTAAAGGCTCTACCATTTACTGTATACTTTCCTTCTGCAGTAGACCTTACAAATCGCATCACTTCACATTTGTCCAGGTTCCATCTGCCATCTTTTGGCCCAGATCACCACCCCATTTATATCTTGATGTATCCTCTGACAATCCTCCTCACAATCCCTTATTCCCCCAATTTTTTTATCATTTGCAAATTCACTAATCAGACCATTTACATTTTCCTCCAAATCATTTAGAAAAAACAGAGGCCCCAGCACTGATTCTTGGGGAACACCACATGTCACAGATCTCCAGTTAGAAAAGTACCCTTCCACAGGTACTCTCTGCTTTCTATGCCTATGCCAGTTTTGTATCCATCTTTCCAGCTCAATTCAGATCCCATATGATTTCATCTTCTGTATCAGACTGCCATGAGGAATCTTATTGAAGGCTTTAGTAAAGTCCATGTATACAACATCCATTGCCCTGCCCTGGTCAATTTTTCTTGATACTTGACCTCCCCTTCACAAAATCATGCTGCCTATTGCTAATCAGCCTATTCTTCTCCAGCTATGAATACATCCTATCCCTAAAAAACTTCTCCAATAATTTCCCCACCACTGATATAAAGCTCACGGGCCTGTAATTTCCCTCATTGTCTCTTCTGCCCTTCTTAAACAGAGGAACAAAATTAGCTACTTTCCAATCCTCTGGTACCTTGCTCATGGCTAAAGAGGATACAAAGATTTTGATCAAGGCCTCAACAATTTCTTCCCTCACCTCTCTCAGTATTCTGGAATAGACTGTATCTGGTCCTCGGGACTTGTTCACCTCAATATTTTTCAAAACCTCCAATGCCTCCTCCCTTTTTATCTCAACATATTTTAGAATGTCAACATCCTCCTTTCTACATTCACCATCCATCACATCCTCCTTCTTTATGAATATTGATGCAAACTACTCATTAAGGACCTGGCCCATCTCATCTGGCTCCACATACAAATTCCCTCCACTATCCTTCAGTGAACCCACTGTTTCCTTAGCTTCTCACTTCTTCTATACATATAGATAAAAAGCTTTGGGATTCCAGTCTTGTCTAAATTCTTTCCTGCTATCTTTGTATTCCTGGAGAGCCTTATCCATTTCCAATTTCCTGAAACTTATATATGTCTCCTTTTTCACTCTATTCACAATCTTGTCATCCAGAGCTCCTGAATCTTACCAACTTTATCCTTCATTTTTACAGGGACATACTTATCCTGAATTGTTAACAACTGACTTTAAAAGATTTCCACAAATCAGATGTGGATTACCTTCAAACGACCAGCCCTGCCCTCCCCCACTCCCAGTCTACATTTCCTCATTTCTGCCTAATAATGTTGTAATTAGTCTCCCCTCGGTTTAGTACTCTTACTCTGGGACAACTTCAACCTTTCTGATTTAATTGATTTGATTTATTATCACATATACTAACATAGTGAAAGTATTGTTTCTTGCGCGCTATACAGACAAAGCATTACATTCATTAAGAAGGAAATGAGAGAGTGCAGAATGTAGTGTCACACTCATAGCTAGAGTGTAGAGAAAGATCAAGTAAATGCAAGGTAAGTCCATTCAAAATTGATAGCAGCAGGAAAGAAGTTGTTCTTGAGTTGGTTGTTATGTGACCTCAGACTTCTGTATTTTTTTCCTGAAGGAAGAAGATGGAAGAGAAAATGTCTTTGGTGGAATCATGCAGGGAGGCATATGGGTAGAAATCTGGAACAGGCGTTGTACTACTGTTGGCGTTATACTACAGACTTCCCAACATCTAGTGTGAATGGGTCCTTAATTATGCTGGCTGCTTTGCCAATGCAAAGTATAGATAGAGTGAAGGGATGAGAGGCTGGTTTGCGTGATAGATCGGGCTACATTCATGACCTTTTGTAGTTCCTTGCAGGAACAGGAGCCATATATGTAAAAGTTGGTGAGAGTTGTTGCTGACATGTCAAATTTCCTTAGGTTTCTGAAAAAGTAGAGGTTTTTTAACTATAGTGTCAGCATGAGGGGATCAGGACAGGTTGTTGGTGATCTGGACACCTAAAAACTTAAAGGTCTATAAAATAATGAGGGGTATAGATCAGCTAGATAGTCAACATCTTTTCTCAAAGTAGGGGAGTCTAAAACTAGAGGGCATAGATTTGAGGGGAGAGGTACAAAACTGTCCAGGGGGCAATTTTTTCACACAGAGGGTGGTGAATATTTGGAACAAGCTGACAGAGGTAGTAGTTATAATTTTGTCTTTTAAAAAGCATATAGACAGCCAAATGGGAAAGATTGGTATAGAGGCTACAGGCCAAATGTGGGCAATTAGTGGTAAAATCTGGGCGGCATGGAGAAGTTGGGCCAAAATGCCTGTCTCCATGCTGTAGCCTCTGTGACTTAATAGATATCGAGGGCTCAATATGACAACAATCCCAGATGAGCGTAAAAGTGTGGGGGATGGAGAGATCTTAAAAAGGAAATTAGTCAAGCTAAGAGAGCGTGTGAAAAAACTTTTGTGGGTAAAATAAAAGACAGTCCACAGGGTTTTATAAATGTATAAAGAGCAACAGAATAACTAGGGAAACAGTAGAGCCAATTAGGGACCACATATGTAATGTGTGTATGAATCCTGAAGATGTGGTTACAATCTTCAATGAATATTTTGTGTTGGTCTTCATAATGGAGGACAGTGAAATATTAGAGGAAATGAATGAGAGAGAGAAGGCTCGCAGACCAGTTGAGATGTATCCCAAGCTGCAGAGAGAGACAAGGGAGGAGCTATCAGGGACACTGGCAGTAATTTTCAAATCTTCTCTGACCATAGGTGGGGTGTCTGAAGACTGTAAAACTGCAAACATTGTCCTATTATTTAAAAAGGCAGGAAATTATAGGCCAGTCAGTCTAACTTCAGTAGTGGGCAATTAATGACAGAATATATCTGACTAGAACTGTGCATTGTACTCCAGTTATGGTCTAAACCGCATTTTAAACAGTTTCATTATGATCTCCCCGCTCTTGTATTCCATACCTCAGCTAATAGAGGCAATATCCTCTAGAGCGCATGTGCACAACATGAAAGTGGTATGACAGATAGATAAGATAGTTAAAAAGGCATGTGGGATATTGCCTCTATTAGCTGAGGTATGGAATACAAGAGCGGGGAGATCATAATGAAACTGTTTAAAATGCGGTTTAGACCATAACTGGAGTACAATGCACAGTTCTAGTCAGATATATTCTGTCATTAATTGCCCACTACTGAAGTTAGACTGACTGGCCTATAATTTCCTGCCTCTATCTTCAGTAGTTTCCAAGATTCTATCATTCATAGTGTAATCCTTTGCCCTGTTAGCCTTCCCAAAGTGCATTACCTCACACTTTTCTGGGTTGAATTCCATTTACCACTGCTCTGCCCACCTGACCGGTCCATCGATACCCTCCTGCAGTCTATGGCTATTTACCTTACTATTTACCATCCCATAAATTTTCATGCCATTCAAGAACTTCTTGATCATACCCTCTATGTTTAAGTCAAAATCATCAATTAACACCACAAATATCAAGGGCCCTGGAAATAAGCCTTGTGGAATCCTGCTGGAAACAAATTTCCAGTAACAAAAACATCACTGTACTATCAACTTCAGTCTCCTGCCCCTCAATTTTGGATCCAATTCAGTTTGATTTAGGAAACTAAATGCGCCATTTTGCCTTGGATTTCACAGGCCCATATTTAGAACATAGAACATTACAGCGCAGAACAGGCCCTTCGGCCTTCGATGTTGCGCTGACCAATTAGGAAAAAGCAATGACCCTCTAACCTAAACCATTCCCTTTCTTGACCAATCTGGCATGAGAGACCTTATCAAAAGCCACATTAACTGCACTGCCCTCCAACACATCTAGCCACCTCCTCAAAAAGTTGAATCAAATTTGTTAAACGTGATCTATCTGTGACAAATGAAGAATGGTCAGTTTGAAATGGTACAATTGTTTGTTTAACAGAGCCACGACTTATTGTCCTCATTATATCATTCCTCAGCACACTGGTTCCAGCTGGTTTAAGTGGAGCAAATTCCAATGGGACAATTTTCTCATTCCCCAGCACTGATACCATTGCCCCATGAATCAAAATCCCCGACTCCTACATCTTTCAGCCATGATCGTAAATAATGCCAATTTATACATTTATACAGGTAAAAATCCAACAGATGAAGTGTTAGATTTTAGCTCCTACTTTAGTCCCTCAAACTCTCAGCAGATCTTCATTCCAAATTTTATCTGTCATGAATGACATCTGGATCCTTCCCCTCTGACTCTGAGGTTTACTGCAGCTTGATCATGTTCTTTTTAACCCTGATATCAAAGCAACTAACACAAGCTTCAGAACTAGTAATTGCAGCTGCAGAGATAGGTGTAGAGATAGCTGCAGAGGTGTATATGTTCACCTGACTACCATGTTCGTTACGACTCCCAGTTTGAATGATTTCTACTCTGGTTCTGTTGTCAGTTTGCTCATTCACTCTGTAGACTTTGCCCCCATGCACAGAGACAACAAGAATTTTGTATCTCTTGGACCCAGGCAAATGCCGAGGCTCTCCAGCACAACATCTGAGTTCCATTGCCTGTCTGACTTGTATTCACAATGCCCTATTCCTCGACACTAACCAGACCTGCACCACTACCTGGTTTGAGGGATTTAACTGGTTCCTGGAACAAAATGTACAGATAACTTTCCGTCTTTTAATTCCTCTGTGGCCACAGGAAAAGGTCATGATGTGGAGGTGCCGGGTTTGGACTGGGGTAAGCACAGTAAGAAGTCTCACAACACCAAATTAAAGTCCAGCAGGTTTATTTGGTAGCACAAACTTTCAGAGCACTGCCCCTTCTTCATGGTGAATGGGAGTTGTGTTCACAAACAGAGCAGATGAAGACACAAATTCAGTTTACAAGATAATGGTTGGAATGCGAGTCTTTACAGGTAATCAAGTCTTAAAGGTACAGACAATGTGAGTGGGGGAGCATTAAGCACAGGTTAAAGAGATGTGTATTGTCTCCAGCCAAGACAGTTAGTGAGACTTAGCCAGCCCAGACAAGTCGTGGGGTTTACAGATAGTGTGACATGAACCCAAGATCCCGGTTGAGGCCATCCACATGTGCGGAACTTGGCTATCTGTTTCTGCTCAGCAATTCTGCGTGGTTGTATATCATGAAGACCACCTTCGAGAATGCTTACCCGAAGATCAGAGGTTGAATGTCCGTGACTGCTGAAGTGTTCCCCAACAGGAAGAGAACACTCCTGCCTGCTGATTGTCAAGCAGTATTCATTCATCCGTTGTCGTAGTGTCTGCATAGTCTCTTGATTGTACCATGCCTCAGGACGTCCTTTCCTGTAGTATATCAGGTAGGCAACATTGGCCAAGTCACAAGAGTATGTACCCATGCATCTAGTGGATGGTGTTCTCACGTGAGATGATAGCATCCATGTTGATAATCTGGCATGTTTTGCAGAAGTTACTGTGGCAAGGTTGTGTGATGTCGTGGTCACCATTCTCTTGAAGGCCAAGTAGTTTGCTGCAGATAGTGGTCCAACACATGTGGTTATTTGAAGGCAAGAAGTGGAAGTATGTGGATGGCCTTAGCGAGATGTTCGTCTTCATCAATGACATGTTGAAGGCTCGGAGAAGATGGCGTAGCTTCTTTGCTCCCTTATCCACAAAAAGAAGGCTCTTTGTGTTATTGTGAAAAGCCTACAGGGTAAATGAGCAAAATGTCAATGGCACCATTGTTTAGAAAATATGCAAACAGGAACAACGAATGGGAAGTAGTCAAAAGTGGACAACAGTCAGAAAGATGAGATTCTTTCCTCTGCAGCTGTGACCTGATCCTAAATAAAAACACTCCCTTCCCCAAACTTCTGCTTGACTGCCAGTTCATTAAATCAACCACTGACTAGGTATGTCAGGAATAAATGAATGACTAGGGTAAAATTAGGGCCAGTCAAGGACAGTAGTGGGAATTGTGTGTGGAGTCTGAAGAGATAGGAGAGGCACTAAATGAATATATTCACACAGGAAAAAGGCAATGTTGTGGAGGAGAATACTGAGATAAAGGCTATTAGGTTAGACAGGATTGAAGTTCGTAAGGAAGAAGTGTTAGCAATTCTGGAAAGTATGAAAATAGATAAGCCCCTGGGCCAAATGGAATTTATCCTAGGATTCTCTGGGAAACTAGGGAGGAGATTGCAGAGCCTTTGGCTTTGATCTTTAACTCATCATTGTCTACAGGAATAGAAGACTAGAGGATAATAAATGTTATCGCCTTGTTCAAGAAGGGGAGTAGAGACAATCCTGGTAATTATAGACTAGTGAGCCAAACTTCTGTGGTGGGCAAAGTTTTGGGAAGGATTATAAGAGATAGGATATATAATCATCTAGGAAGGACTAATTCGATTAATGATAGTCAACATAGTTTTGAGAAGGGTAGGTTGTGCCTCATAAATCTTATTGAGTTCTTCTACCAATGAGGGTAAAACAGTTGATGTGCTGTAAAGGGATTTCAGTAAAGCGTTTGATCTGATTCCCCATGGTAAGCTTTTGCAGAAGATATAAAGGCATGAGATTGAGGGTGATTTAGCAGTTTGGATTAGAAATTGGCGATCTATAAGAAGACAGAGCGTGGTGGTTGATGGGAAATGTTCATCCTGGAGTTCAGTTACTAGTGGTGTACTGCAAGGATCTGTTTGGGGGCCACTGCTGTTTGCAATTTTTATAAATGACCTGGATGAGGGCATCGAAGGATGGGTTAGTAAATTTGCGGATGACGGTAAAGTTGATGGAGTTGTGTACAGTGTGGAAGGATGTTGCAGGTTTCGGAGTGACATAGGTAAGCTGCAGAACTGGGTTGAGACATGGCAAATGGATTTTAATGTGGAAAAGTGTGAAGTGTTTCACTTTGGAAGGAGTAACACGAATACCAGGTACTGGCTAATGGTAAGTTACATGGTATTGTGGATAAGCAGAGAGATCTTGGTGTCCATTTGCATAAATCTCTGAAAGTTGGCATCCAGGTGGATAGGGTTGTTAAGAAGGCATACAGTGCGGTAGCTTTTATTAATAGAGAATTGAGTTTCAGAGTCATGAGGTCATGTTGTATAAAACTCTGGTGCAGCTATATTTGGAGTATTGCGTACAGTTCTGATTGCCGCATTATAAGAAATACGTAGAGGCATTGGAAAGGATGCAGAGAAGAATTACCAGGATGTTACCTGGTATGGTGGGAAGGTCTTATGAGGAAAGGGTGAGTGACTTGAGGCTGTTTTCACTAGAGAAAATAAAATTAAGAGGTGACTTAGTAGAGGCATACAAGATGATCAGAGAATTAATAGAGTATTCAGTGAGAGCCTTTTTTCTCGGATGGAGATGGCTAGTACGAAGGGACATAGCTTTAAATTGAGGGGTAATAGATATAGGACAGATGTCAGAGGTAGGTTCATTACTCAGAGTACTAAGGACATGGAATGCCCTGCCTGCAACAGTAGTGGACTCGCCAACTTTAAGGGCATTTAAATAGTCATTGAATAAGCATATGGATGATATTGGAATAATATAGGTTAGATGGGCTTTAGATTGGTTTCACAGGTCAGCGCAACATCAAGGGCTGAAGGGCCTGTACTGCACTGTAATGTTCTGTGTTCTATGACTAACTTCTGTTTACCAGCCCAATCCCCATCTAAAAACCAATGCACCAACCCAACCTTCGGCTAACCCGAAGGGTTTAGTGATCTAACCCCTGACCAACTCCTGTCAAACTGATTCCAATCATGCCAATGATACCACCTCTCCCTTGCCTAACTCACTTTCAGCCAGTTAACTCTCTCATTTGTTCAACTGCAGGTCAATGATGCTATTGGAAACGAATGGCCTTGGATCTACTTCGTCAGCCTCATCCTACTGGGCTCATTCTTCGTGCTCAATCTCGTACTGGGTGTTCTGAGTGGGTAAGTATGAAGTCAAACAATGTTCCAGCCCGACAACAGCTAATTTGGCCCATAAAATCAATGCTAAAATTTCTCTCTACTTCAGCTATTCAGTCACATCTCATTCTCCTCACAGCTAGCACAATTAATATCCCACCTAGTCTAATCACACTCATGCTTCACACCCTTTGTAAGAGGAATTTTCTGAGATGTCCCACTACGGTGCCCTGTATTTTGTTGACCTCACTCAGCAATACATAGACTGCAAAAGACAGTTTATGGTTAAAGAATTAAAAGGAATTTATTTGCTGATGCATGTATCAGGAGGGAACCACAGTCATTGAGGAGTTGACTGTCCTCTCTGAGCTAATCTTGCAATTGTAAAATTGTTATATTATTCTGAACACTTCGATATCCTACCTAGCCTCATCAATCAGACTGGAGAGTCCAATCACAACATTACTCATTATTATATTAGCGCTGGTTAGCAGATTAGGACCAACAAGAGGTGAGGCTACATTGGAGTTGGTTCTGTGTAATGAACCAGACCAGGTGTTAGACTTGGAGGTAGGTGAGCACTTTGGTGATAGTGATCACAATTCGGTTACGTTTATCTTAGTGATGGAAAGGGTTAGGCATATACCGAAGGGAAGAAGTTATAGCTGGGGGAAAGGAAATTATGAGGCTATTAGTCGAGATTTAGGATACATAGATTGGAGTAGGAAACTGCAGAGGCTGGGAACATCTGAAATGTGGAACTTATTCAAGAAACAGCTACTGCGAGTCCTTGATAAATATGTACCTGTCAGGCAGGGAGGAAGTGGTAGAACGAGGGAACTGTGGTATACTAAGGAAGTTGGTTCTCTGGTGAAGAGGAAAAAGGAGGCTTATATAAAGATGAAACGAGAAGGCTCGGTTAGGGCACTGGAGAGTTATAAATTAGCCAGGAGGGGACTAAGGAGTGAATTAAGAAGAGCTAGAAGAAGACATGAGAAGACTTTGGCAGATAGGATCAAGGAGAACCCTAAAGCTTTTTATAGATATGTTAACAATAAAAGATTGGTTAGGGCAAGATTAGGACCAGTCAGAGACAGTAGCAGGAAGTTGTGCTTGGAGCCTGAAGAGATTGGAGAGGCACTAAATGAGTATTTTTCGTCAGTCTTCACACAGAAAATGTCAATGTAGTCGAGGAGAATACTGAGATACCGGGTTGTAGACTAGACGGGATAGAGGTACATAAGGTACATTAGCTATTCTTGAGAGTATGAAAATAGATAAGTCGCCTGGGCCGGATGGGATTCATCCCAGGATTTTCTGAGAGACTAGAGAGGAGATTGCAGAGCCTTTAGCTTTGATGTTCATGTCGTCGTTGGCTACAGGTATAGTGCCGGAAGACTGGAGGATGGCAAATGTTATCCCCTTGTTGATTAGAGACCATCCTGGGAATTATAGACCAGTGAGCCTTATTTCTGTTGTGGGGAAAGTTTTGGAAAGAATTATAAGGGATAGGATTTACGGTCATCTAGAGAGAAATGAATTGATTAGAGATAGTCAACATGGTTTTGTGAAGGGAAGGTCGTGCCTCACAAACCTTATCGAGTTTTTTGAAAAGGTGACCAAAGAGGTGGATAAGGGTAAGGCAGTTGACGTGGTGTATATGGATTTTAGTAAAGCATTTGATAAGATTCCCCATGGTAGACTACTGCAGAAAATGCAGATGCATGGAATTGAGGGAGATTTAGCAATTTGGATTAGGAATTGGCTAGCTGATAGAAGACAGAGGGTGGTGGTCGATGGGATATATTCAACCTGGAGTTTAGTTACGAGTGGTGTACCTTAGGGATCTGTTTTGGGGCCACAGCTGTTTGTTATTTTTATAAAATGACCTGGATGAGGGCATAGAGGGATGGGTTAATAAATTTGCTGATGACATCAAAGTCAGAGGAGTTGTAGACAGTGAGAATGGATGTTACAGTTTGCAGAGGGACATAGATAAGCTGCAGAGCTGGGCCAAGAGGTGGCAAATGGAGTTTAATACGGAAAAGTGTGAGGTGATTCACTTTGGTAAGAGTAATATGTGTACAGAATATAGGGCTAATGGTAAGACTCTTAGTAGTGTAGATGAGCAGAGAGATCTCGGTGTACAGGTGCATTGATCCCTGAAAGTTGGTACTCAAGTTGATAAGGTTTGTTAAGAAGGCATACAGTGTGTTAGCCTTTATTGGTAGAGGGATTGAATTTTGGAACCGAGACGTCATGTTGCAACCGTACAAAACTCTGGTGCAGTCGCACTTGAGTATTGCATACAGTTCTGGTCACCACATTATAAGAAAGATGTGGAGGCATTGGAAAGAGAGCAGAGGAGGTTTACCAGGATGTTGCCTGGTATGGTGGGTAGGCTTATGAGGAAAGACTTGAGGTTATTTTCATTAGAGAGAAGAAGGCTAAAAGGTGACCTAATTGAGGCATATAAGATGATCAGAGGGTTAGATAGAGTGGATAGTGAGAGCTTTTTTCTTTGGGTTCAGATGGCTAACATGAGGGGACATAGCTTTAAATTAAGAGGTAGTAGTTATAGGACGGATGTTAGAGGTGGTTTCTTTACTCAGAGGGTAGTAAGGGCATGGAATGCCCTGCCTGCAGCAGTTGTGGACTCGCCAAGTTTAAGGGCGTTCAAATGGTCAGTGGATAGGCATATGGATAGCATTGGAATAGTTTAGGATAGAGGGTCATAAGATTGGTCGGCGCAACATCGAGGGCCGAAGGGCGTGTACCGCGCTGTAATGTTCTATGTTCTATGTTCTAGGATATCATTAGCTTGTTGCCCCTGTAAGTTCCTTCCCCATTACCTAGGAAACCTAAGCCACATCAATTCCAGTAATGAAGGCCACTGCTTGCATCTAAGATATCCTGAAGTGGAAGGGAGAGAAGCCAGAGTTCGTGGTACATACTGGTACTGCTGACATAGGTAGGAAAAGGAAAAGGGTCATAAAAAGAGAATATAGAGAGTTAGGTAGAGAGATGAGAAGAAGGAACGCAAAGATAGTAATTGTGGGATTGCTGCCTATGCCATGAGACATTGAGAGTTGGAATGGAATGAGATGGAGGATAAATGCATGACTGAGGGATTGGAGCAGGGGGCAGGGATTCAGGTTTCTGGATCACTGGGACTTCTTTAGGGCAGTACTAAAAGGATGGGTTGCACTTCAATCCCAGGGGGACCAATATCCTGCAGGGAGGTTTGGTAAGGCTACTGGAGAGAGTTTAAATTAGAATGGTTGGGGGGTGAGAATCAAAATGAAGTGATTGAGAGAGACGAAGTTAGCTCATAAATAGAGAGAGCTTCTCAACAGTGTGAGAAGGAGGATAGGCAGGTGATGGAGAAGGGGAGCGCTCAGACTGAAGGTTTCAGATGTGTCTATTTTAACGCAAGGAGTGTTGTGAACAAAGTGGATGAACTTAGAATGTGGATTGCTACTTGGAAATGTGATGTGGTGGCCCTTACAGAGACTTGGACAATTCAAGGACAAACAGGATACTTCAAGTGCCGGGTTTCAAATGTTTCAGAAGGGACAGAGAGGGAGGCAAAAGAGGTGGGGAAGTGGCACTGTTGATCAGAGATGGTGTCATGGCTGCAGAAAAGATTGGATGCCATGGAGGGGTTGTCTCTATGGGTGGAGGTTCGGAACAGGAAGAGGTCATTAACTTTACCGGGTGTTTTTTATAGGCCATCCAATAGTAACAGGGACGTTGAAGAGCAGATCCTAGAAAGATGTAATAATAAGAGTTGCCATGATGAGAGATTTTAATTTTCCAAATATTGATTGGAATCTCCCTAGGGTAAGGAGTTTGAATGGGGAGGGGTTTGTTAGGTGTGTTCAGGAGGGTTTCCTGACACAGTATGGGGATAAGCCTACAAGATGCAATCGGAAACATCCCGGATTCCAGCACCAGGGAGGCAAACGGAGTTTCTCAACTGCCTCCACAAAGTCACCTATCCGCCCCCTTCACTGTACTACTGTTTTTCTCCGCCTTACCTTTTGTTTGCTGCAGTAGAGTATGTAAGTTGGAGTTTGGTGACTGAGTGTTAAAATACAAGATCTGAAATCCCAAGGGTAAGTTATGAAGTGAGAATAGACTCCAACTATTTGCTATCTTGGCATTCATGCAAGGATATGATGTTTGATTCCAGGCACAATTCTACTGACAAACTGGGAAGCTTTTATCAAAACAAATATTATTTAACAACATTGTTTAACACTGTTTAAAAATGTGTTTGCTTAACATTTAACACTTGAACAGTACTTAAAAATGACAAGATGCAATTTTTAAGTATCTAATGTATCTCTGTTAGTTCCAATTCAAACAATATCAGACTTGGTGATGGGCTGGGACCCTAAACTCTTTTAATAAGTATGTGGTTCTGCACCTTAAGCTGCAATGCTATGGGCCACGAATAGGAAGATGAGATTAGAAAGAGCACTTGGATATACGTGGTCCCTTTTGTCCTATATTATTTCAGTGGTTGTGTTAACCCTGGATGTGTCAGACCCTCATACCACAGTAGAGGTTTAGAGCTTGATTGTACAAATGATAATTGAAGCTGGGATAATTGTTACATTTAAAACTGGATTGTTGTGGAGTTCAGCTGTAGGTCAGAAATGATCCAATAAAAAGGCTAAACAGGCTCAAGGATCGAGATGTTGACTTCTGTTCTTTTGACTGTTGATGTCTTTCCATTGCCAATCTTGTGATTGACTGGGATGCTGAGTTCCTCCTTTGAGCTGATTTCATTTCAACATTCCTTGGAAAATTTATCAGCCTAGAAAAATTTAATTTCAGTTCAGACACTGTTGTATATCAGCGCAGTTGCACAACTATAATGAGTTGGCAGGGTGGAGAGTCAAGAGGCAATTTCAGTTAAATACTGGGGTTTGTGAATGGAGGGGAAACACTATTAAATAATGAAATCTGCAAGTAATAGCTGATACTTTTTGTACAATTGGTTTTAGAACACACTTGCTATTTTTATGTAATTGACCCTTCAGTGAAATATATCACCAAAATATGGAATTTTTGATAGTGTAGCACTATACTGCACTGGGAATGTCAGCCTAGTTAGTGGGCTAATTCTCTGGAGTGCAACTTGAACCAATGTGTTTCAGACTCTGAGTCAAAGCTTATTGGAGAATGTGTAGAAAGGAACATGTGTTCTTTCTGGAAGAATGAGCTGTGACCTTCTGTGTGTAATTCAGGGAGTTCTCCAGAGAGAGAGAGAAGGCCAAGTCCCGGGGAGATTTCCAGAAGTTCAGGGAGAAGCAGCAGTTGGATGAAGATCTGAAGGGCTATCTTCACTGGATCACACACGCTGAGGATATTGACCTGGATCACATCAAGCATGGAGAAGGTAAGGAGCTGAGTGAGTCCTTGGGGCCACAGACAGTCGTCTGAGCCTGAGACATTTCCAACCCAACGCTGCAAGTTATTCAAGAAATTTGGTGCCCCACAGCTGTCATCTATCTCTTAAGTTGCCCAACTTGCCAGAAATCTTATTGTTTTGCTTGTAGGTGCTTCATTACACACCAATCTCTAAAGGTTTGTGCCTAAGGTTTCTGCCTGAGAATATCTGGTTACGCTAAACAAAATCATCAACTTTTTAATTCTATCTCCTTCCTACATGTCTTCAAAGAGCACTCCCTTCTCTGAGTCACAGGTCATGGATTCAGGTCCCACTTCAGAGAGTGGGCAGAAAACCCAGTGAAGTAATGAGGAAATGCTGCAATGTTGATGCTGTTGTTTGTGTGAGATGTTAAATCAAAGCCCCTATCTCCTGTCTTAGTTGTAGTGATCCTATGGTAATTTTCAGGAAGAGTAGGAATGTTTTCTCTGGTGTCCGCTCTAATATTTATTTCTTGACCAACAGTATCAAAACAGATTACTTGCTCTGCTCGCTATCATTGTTGTTTGTAAGATCTTGCTGTGCAATGTTTCTGACATTCCAACTGTGACTACTGTTAGGATACCAGTCGGAAACCCAATATATTGTGAAGTCAGACTAGGTCCCAATTATTTTGGCATTATTTCTATTTGGCAGCATAGTAGTTAGCACTGCTTCCTCACAGCGCCAAGGACCTGGGTTGGATTCCAGCCTTGGGTGAGTTTGCACATTCTCCATGTATCTGCGTGGGTTTCCTGTCAGTGCTCCGGTTTCCTCCCACAGTTCAAAAGATGTACAGGATAGATAGATTAGCCTTGCTAAATTGCCTCTTAGTGTCCTAAAATGTGTAAATTAGGGGATTTGTGGGATAAATATCTGGGATTATGAGGATAGAGCAGGGGGTTGATTGATTGGAGAATTGGTGCAGATTCAGTGAGCTAAATGGCCTTCCGCACTGTAGAGATTCTATTCTGTGTTCCATTGGTGGAAGGAAAGACGTTTCAATTCAGGTGTAATTCTACTGATACACAAGGAAGCTTTTTATCATTTAAAAACACAAGCTAATTATAGCAAATGCATTAACTTAACCTTTAACAATTGAACAATTCTTAACTGCTAACCTATCACTATAAGTTTCAATAACACAATATTTCACCTACAGGCTGAAACCTCTTTTTAAAATTAGCAAAACATTAGTATATTTGCTGTAACTTAGGTTGCCAGCCCTGAAGGTCTCAGAGGCCTTTTTGGGGAGAGAGAGAGAGAGAGAGAGCAAGAGCCACTGCTTTCTTCTGACAGTCCAGGCAGCAACATGTGTTTTAAAATGAAACTGAAACCTTTTCTTTCCTGAAAGCTTGGCTTCTCCTATTAATCACATGACTCTGTCTACCAAGCTAATCAAAACTCGATTCTGAAACTCCAGGGGGAATCCAAATAAACACAATTGCATTAGATCCGGTTAAATAAACATTTGTATTTAAAATGAATACTTATCCAGTGCTCCAACTACTAACTCAAATGTATTCCTATACAAATCTGCACCCTACAAAACAGATACTGCTTACAAGAAACATGAGACAAATATATTTCTTAAAGGCACAGTATCATCACACTATATTGACTAGGCTTGTTCCATATGGCTTGTTCCATTGGAGCAGCACGGAGAGGCAGCGATTTGGGAGAGCGAGAAGTTCGATTGTTAAGTAGTTTTTTAACTTTTCTCTTTGTTTAAAACAGCAAGCGGGAGTAGTTTTTGCCGTTTTTTATTTGAACTAACTTGTAACCGGAAGTCGTCACTAGGAGGCTGCCGGTAGTTGTAGTTTTTAAGCTATATAAGTACTAACCTCTGGGTATCGGCCTCATTGTTCCATTGGAGCAGCACGGAGAGGCAGCGATTTGGGAGAGCGAGAAGTTCGATTGTTAAGTAGTTTTTTAACTTTTCTCTTTGTTTAAAACAGCGAGCGGGAGTAGTTTTTGCCGTTTTTTATTTGAACTAACTTGTAACCGGAAGTCGTCACTAGGAGGCTGCCGGTAGTTGTAGTTTTTCTCTCTGACTCTATAAATTGGTCCAGAGAGGAAACCCGATACTCTACACAGGTAGAGTATCCCGCCCTCCCCCCTCCTCTAACCTAATAATAAGTGTGTGTGAAATTTTTTTTTCTCTCCTGGAAATTAAAGTAACAGTGATGGCAGTGCAGGCAGTACATTGCACCTCCTGCAGTATGTATGAGGTGAGGGACACCAGTAGTGTTCCTGCTGATTACACCTGCAGGAAGTGTGCACATTTGCAGCTCCTTGAGGATTGTGTTAAGGAACTGGAGCTGGAATTAGAGGAGCTCAGGGTAATTCGAGAGGTTGAGGAGGATATAGGCAGGAGTAACAAAGAGATTGTAACTCCTAAAAGTGATAATTGGGTAACTATTAGGAGGAGGGGTAAGAAGCAATCGGGGAGACAATCCCCTGGGGCTGTTCCCCTCCAAAATAAATTTTCTGTCTTGGAGGCTACAGTTGAGGAAGAATCAACTGGAGCTGACCAAAGGGAGCAGGTCTCTGGGGGTGAGACTGCTGAGAATGCTCAGGTGGGTGGGGGGAATAAGAGATTAGGCCTAGTTATAGGAGACTCCATAGTTAGAGGGACAGATAGGAGGGTAAATAGTAATAAACAGGACTCAGGGCTGGTGTGTTGCCTCCCAGGGGCTGGGGTCCAGGATGTTGCAGATCGGGTTTTTAAGATTCTTAAGGGTGAGGGGAGTCAGCCCCAAGTCATAGTTCATGTGGGGACACATGATGTAGGTAGGACAAGGGAAGGGGATATTAAACAGAAATTTATGGAGTTAGGGTGGAAGCTTAGGTCCATAACAGGCAGAGTGGTTATCTCTGGACTCTTGCCTGTGCCAAGAGATAGTTTAGAGATGAACAGAGAAAGGGATAGTTTGAACTCATGGCTGCGTGGATGGTGCAGGAGGGAGGGGTTCAGGTTCCTTAACAATTGGGACTCATTCTGGGATAGGTGGGACCTCTTCAAGAGAGATGGTCTACACCTGAACCAGAGGGGGACTAATATCTTGGGGGGAAAATTTGCTAAGGCTATGATGGGGGCTTTAAACTGATTCGGGGGGGGGGTGGGATCCTAAGTAGTTGGGGTGCTGAGAGGGATGAGAGTAAGGGGGTTATAGAAGAGAGTTGTAAAACACAGCGGCGTACGGGTGGGGTGGGGCATGGTTTGAAATGCGTATACTTTAATGCAAGGAGTATTCGCAA
This sequence comes from Sphyrna mokarran, assembly GCA_024679065.1. NCBI lineage: Eukaryota > Metazoa > Chordata > Chondrichthyes > Carcharhiniformes > Carcharhinidae > Sphyrna > Sphyrna mokarran. The sequence goes on along the minus strand of JAGIQG010000023.1, from coordinate 33,646,166 downwards.
TAAGGGGGAGGAACTTGCAGCTTGGACCAGTACCTGGAACTTCGATGTTGTGGCCATTTCAGAGACTTGGGTAGAGCAGGGACAGGAATGGATGTTGCAGGTTCCGGGGTACAAATGCTTTAGTCGGAGTAGAGAAGGAGGTAGAAGGGGGGGAGGAGTGGCGTTATTGGTCAAAGACTGTATCACGGTGATAGAAAAGAAGTTTGATGAGGACTTGTCTGTTGAGGTAGTATGGGCTGAGATTAGAAACAGGAGAGGAGAGGTCACCCTGTTGGGAGTCTTTTACAGACCTCCTAATAGTTCTAGAGAGGTTGAGGAAAGGATTGCGAAGTCAATTCTGATTAGGAGTGAAAGTAGTAGGGTAATTGTGATGGGGGACTTTAACTTTGCTAATATTGATTGGAATAGCTATAGCTCTAGCTCGTTAGAGGGGTCAGTTTTCGTACAGAGTGTGCAGGAAGGTTTTTTGACTCAGTATGTAGAGAGGCCAACTAGAGGTGAGGCTACATTGGATTTGGTGCTGGGCAATGAGCCAGACCAGGTGTTAGGCTTGGAAGTTAGTGAACATTTTGGTGATAGTGACCACAATTCGGTTACGTTCACCTTAGTGATGGACAGGGATAGGCATGAAGCTGGGGGCAGTAGTTATAGCTGGGGGAAGGGTAATTATGAGGCCATCAGGAGAGAATTAGGGTGCATAGATTGGACTAGGAACTACAGGGACTGGGAACATCTGGAATGTGGTGCTTATTCAAGGAGCAGCTGCTGCGAGTCCTTGATAAGTATGTCCCTGTCAGGCAGGGAGGAAATGGACGAGTAAGAGAGCCTTGGTGTACGAAAAAAGTTGATTTGCTGGTTAAGAAGAAAAAGGAGGCTTATGTCAGGATGAGGCTTGAAGGCTCAGATAGTGCAATGGATAGCTATAGATTAGCCAGGAAGGAGGTAAAAAGTGAATTGAGGAGAGCTAAGAGGGGACACGAGAAGATGTTGGCTGATAGGATTAAGGAGAATCCTAAAGCTTTCTTTCGATATGTTAAGAATAGAAGATTGGTTAGGGCAAGATTAGGGCCAGTCATAGACAGCAGTGGGAAGTTGTGCGTGGAGCCTGAAGAGATTGGTGAGGCACTGAATAAATATTTCTCTTCGGTATTCACGCAGAGTGCTGGAAATGTAGCTATGGAGAGCACTGAGGTACAGGGTTGCAAATTGGGAAGTATTGTAGTAGATAGGGAGGATGTGTTAGAAATTCTCGAGGGTTTGAAGTTGGATAAGTCCCCTGGGCCGGACGGGATTTACCCTAGGATTCTCTGGGAGGCAAGAGAGGAGATTGCAGAGCCTCTGGCTCTGATCTTCAGGTCCTCGTTGGTTACGGGTGTGGTTCCGGAGGACTGGAGGATAGCGAATGTGGTCCCATTGTTTAAGAAGGGGAAGAGAGACCTTCCTGGGAATTATAGGCCGTGAGTCTTACTTCTGTTGTGGGCAAGGTATTGGAGAGAATTATTAGGGATAGGATTTATAGTTATTTAGAGAGAAATGAATTGATTGGGGATAGTCAGCATGGTTTCGTGAAGGGTAGGTCATGCCTTACTAACCTCATTGAGTTTTTTGAGAAAGTGACCAGAGAGGTGGATGGGGGTAAGGCGGTTGATGTAGTATATATGGACTTTAGTAAGGCTTTTGATAAGGTGGCCCATGGAAGACTTCTACAGAAAATGCAGATGTGTGGAATAGAGGGTGATTTAGCTAATTGGATTAGGAATTGGCTGGCAGATAGAAGACAGAGGGTGGTGGTTGATGGGAGATATTCATCGTGGAGTTCGGTGACGAGTGGTGTGCCTCAGGGGTCTGTTTTGGGGCCCCTGCTGTTTGTAATTTTTATAAATGATCTGGATGAGGGTATTGAGGGATGGATCAGTAAATTTGCAGATGATACTAAAGTTGGTGGAGTGGTAGATAGTGAAGAGGGGTGTTTTAGTTTACAGAGTGACTTGGACAAGTTGCAGAGCTGGGCCGAGAGGTGGCAAATGGAGTTTAATGTGGAAAAGTGTGAGGTAATGCACTTTGGCAGGAACAATAAATGTGTAGAGTATAGGGCTAATGGTAGGGCTCTTAATAGTGTTGAGGAACAGAAGGATCTTGGTGTATGTGTCAATAGATCCCTGAAAGTAGGCAGTCAAGTGGATAAAGTTGTTAAGAAGGCATATGGAGTCTTAGCTTTTATTGGTAGGGGGATTGAATTTCGGAGCCGCAGCATCGTGTTGCAACTGTACAAAACTCTAGTGCGGCCGCACTTGGAGTATTGTGTGCAGTTCTGGTCCCCACATTATAAGAAAGATGTGGAGGCATTGGAGAGGGTACAGAGGAGGTTTACCAGGATGTTGCCTGGTATGGAGGGCAGGTCCTATGAAGAGAGGTTGAAGGATTTGAGGTTGTTTTCGTTAGAAAGGAGGCGGCTAAGAGGGGATCTATGAGCATATGAGTCTTACTTCTGTGGTGGGCAAGGTATTGGAGAGAATTATTAGGGATAGGATTTATAGTTATTTAGAGAGAAATGAATTGATTGGGGATAGTCAGCATGGTTTCGTGAAGGGTAGGTCATGCCTTACTAACCTCATTGAGTTTTTTGAGAAAGTGACCAGAGAGGTGGATGGGGGTAAGGCGGTTGATGTAGTATATATGGACTTTAGTAAGGCTTTTGATAAGGTGGCCCATGGAAGACTTCTACAGAAAATGCAGATGTGTGGAATAGAGGGTGATTTAGCTAATTGGATTAGAAATTGGCTGGCAGATAGAAGACAGAGGGTGGTGGTTGATGGGAGATATTCATCGTGGAGTTCGGTGACGAGTGGTGTGCCTCAGGGGTCTGTTTTGGGGCCCCTGCTGTTTGTAATTTTTATAAATGATCTGGATGAGGGTATTGAGGGATGGATCAGTAAATTTGCAGATGATACTAAAGTTGGTGGTGTGGTAGATAGTGAAGAGGGGTGTTTTAGTTTACAGAGTGACTTGGACAAGTTGCAGAGCTGGGCCGAGAGGTGGCAAATGGAGTTTAATGTGGAAAAGTGTGAGGTAATGCACTTTGGCAGGAACAATAAATGTGTAGAGTATAGGGCTAATGGTAGGGCTCTTAATAGTGTTGAGGAACAGAAGGATCTTGGTGTATGTGTCAATAGATCCCTGAAAGTAGGCAGTCAAGTGGATAAAGTTGTTAAGAAGGCATATGGAGTCTTAGCTTTTATTGGTAGGGGGATTGAATTTAGGAGCCGCAGCATCATGTTGCAGCTGTACAAAACTCTAGTGCGGCCGCACTTGGAGTATTGTGTGCAGTTCTGGTCGCCACATTATAAGAAAGATGTGGAGGCATTGGAGAGGGTACAGAGGAGGTTTACCAGGATGTTGCCTGGTATGGAGGGCAGGTCCTATGAAGAGAGGTTGAAGGATTTGAGGTTGTTTTCGTTAGAAAGGAGGCGGCTAAGAGGGGATCTTATTGAAGCATATAAGATGATTAGAGGTTTAGATAGGGTGGACAGTGATAGCCTTTTTCCTAGGATGGAGAAAGCTAGCACGAGGGGACACAGCTTTAAATTAAGGGGTATGAGTTATAGGACGGATATCAGAGGTAGGTTCTTTACTCAAAGAGTGATTAGGGAGTGGAATGCCCTGCCTGCAGCTGTTGTAGATGCGCCAAGTTTGGTGGCGTTTAAGAGGTTAGTTGATAAGTATATGGATGAGAAGGGAATGGTTTAGTTAGGAGGGGCATTGCTTTTTATTTTGGTCGGCACAACATCGAAGGCCGAAGGGCCTGTTCTGTGCTGTATTGTTCTATGTTCTATGTTCTATGTTCTAAGATGATTAGAGGTTTAGATAGGGTGGACAGTGATAGCCTTTTTCCTAGGATGGAGAATGCTAGCACGAGGGGACACAGCTTTAAATTAAGGGGTATGAGTTATAGGACGGATATCAGAGGTAGGTTCTTTACTCAAAGAGTGATTAGGGAGTGGAATGCCCTGCCTGCAGCTGTTGTAGATGCGCCAAGTTTGGTGGCGTTTAAGAGGTTAATTGATAAGTATATGGAAGAGAAGGGAATGGTTTAGTTTGGAGGGGCATTGCTTTTTATTTTGGTCGGCACAACATCGAAGGCCGAAGGGCCTGTTCTGTGCTGTATTGTTCTATGTTCTATGTTCTATGTTCTATACTTCTGAAGTACTTAATTGGTTTTGAAATGTCCTGCAATTGTGAAAGCCACTACATAAATACAAGACTTCCTTTATTAGGAACTTCTATGCCCACCTGAGAAAGGAAAGCTGGCACTTTAAAGTGTTTGAATATTGTGATTGTGTCTTCCTATCTGCAGGGATATTAGCATCGGATGAAAGTGGCTCCATGGCCTCTCAGGAACTACTTGAGTTGGAGGGAATGAGCTTGCTTTCACGTATCAAGTAAGTCAGCATTGACCAATCACAGTCCCTTACTTATTACTGTGTGAAGGGTCAGTATTCCTAACTGGTCATCTTGGTCTTGTGGAGTTGAGAGAGATGGAGAAGGGCTGGTAAAATGATGTAATGAGTTTTTTTTTCTATCCTTTTGATCAGTACTGTTCATGGATTTAGATTTGGAACCTGAAGGTCATGTGTTCAAATCCCACCAAAGCAAATAAAGAAATTAAATCCCAGAATACATATCAGCCGTGGTTCAATCACAGCATTCACCTCTGTCAAAGTTCATACCTCAGTCTGTCATTAAGACAGCACCGGATTCTCATCAGTGCAATGCATGCAGACATATTCTGTATGCCTCCTAGCAGAAAGAAATAGAAGGACTTCCCCAATGTTAACTGGGGTCGTCAAAATGTGAAAGATTTAGAAGGAATAGAATGTTTAAAATGCATCCAGGAGAACCTTTGAAGCCAGTATGTAGCAAGTCATACGAGAGAGGAGTGGTCTTGGACTTAGCTTTAGGCAGTGAAGTCGAGCAAATGGTTGAAGTATCACTAGGGAGCTTTCTGCAGACAACGATCATACTTCTGTTAGATTCAAGATTGTATTGTAAAAGGACAAGGATGGGCCTCAAATCAAAACCCCAAAATCGGGGAAAGGCTAATTTTAATAAGATCAGATTTGATTGGCGAGAGCGTACTGGGTGCAGACACATGTAGGCAAACCTGTGACAGAACAGTTGGACACGTTCAAGAAGGAAATAAGGATGGTATAAGGCCAACATGTTCCAAGAAAGAAAAATAGTGGGACCAACAAATCCAATGAACTCTGAAAATCGAGGGATATGGGCATTTGATAAAATGAAAATGGGAGGCTTATGGCAGACATGGAGCATTCAAAATAGCCCTAGAAGAGTGTAAAATGTACAAGAGGGAACTTAAAGAAATTGAGAGCAAAAAAAGGATATGAAAGGATACTGGCAGATAAAATAAAGGAGCATCTTAAGTTGTTTTGCAAGAATATTAAGGGTAGAACGATAACTAGGGAAAGTGTTCCATTCTGGACCACAGTGGCAATGTATGGTGGATCTGGAAGACATAGGTAGGGTTCTAATTGAATCCTTTGTGTTGATGTTCACTGATGAGAGAGATGATGTGGGTATAGAAATCAGGGAGAAGAAATGTAATTTAAACTGTGACTGTTACAGTTAAATAAATTAACATAGACAGAGAGTGGTTTAGCAGGCTTGAAAGTAGATAAATTTCTAGGGCTGAATGAAATGTATCCCGGAGCTGTTGAATGAGGCAAGGGAAGAAATAGAAGGGTACGAGAAGTAATTTTCAATTCCTCTCTGGCTACAGGAGAGGTGCTGGAAAACAGCCAGTGTGGTACCAGTATTCAAGAGGGGATAAACCAGAAACTACAGGCTAGTCAGTCTTACCTCAGTGATTGGGAAATTGTTGGAAACAATTCTGAGAGACAGAATTAATTTGAATTTGGAGAGGCAGAGATTAATCAAGGACAGTCAGCATGGTTTTGTTAAGGGAAGTTCATATCTGACCTATTTGAATTTTTTGAAGAAGTGACTAGGTCTGTGCGTAGTTGAAGTCAATGCAGTTGACATAGTGTACTTGGACTTCAGCAAGGATTTTGCTAAGGTCTCATATGACAAACTGATAGTGAAGGTAAGAGACCATGGGATCCAAGACACATTTGGCAAATTGGATCTAGAGTAGGCCTAGTGGCAGAAAGCAGAGCATGATAATCAAGGGGTATTTTTCTGATTGGGGTCCCACGGGGGTTAGTGCTGGAGCCCTTGCTGTTTGTGGTTTATATTAGTGATTTAGACTTGAATGTGAGAGGGTTGATCAATAAGTTCACAGATGATACAAAAATTGGTGGGGTTGTAAATAGTGAGGAGGATAGCCTTAGATATTAGAAGGATATAGATGGACTGGTCTGATGGTCTGGAAATCAGCGCAGAGCTGATTTCAATACTTAAATTTGAATTTACAACCAATTGGCAGGCCTGGGACTGAAATCTGCAGGCCCCTAATGTCTCTCCGCCACCCTGCCAAAACTTTGCTTCATGGTGTTTACAACAGCTCCCAGTGGGGTTTAGAACTAGCAGGGAGCTGGCAGCCCAACCCCAATAGAGTGAAGGGAGCCAAGGAGGTCCCCTAGGAGATCAGGGGGTAAAAGGGGAATGTCCCTTGGTAATGTCAGCCGGACAGCACCAGCCTGGCCATGTGGAACTGCTCAATGGGCAAGATGGTAATACTCAACAGGCACCATAGCACAGCTCACTGGGCATCAGGCAGTGCCATGGGGTGGGCCAAAAGGGAATCGTATGTGTTGGGGGGCAATTGGTGGGGGTAGGTGGGCCTTCTACCACATTGTCAGAGAATACAGCAGGATATAGATAGGCTGGAAAATTGGGTGGAGAAATGGCAGATGGCATTTAATCCAGATAAATGTGAAGTGATGCATTTTGGTAGATCTAATGAAGGGGGAGTTATACAATAACTGGCAGAACTATCAGTATAGACACATAGAAGAACCTAGGTTGCAAATCCATAGATCCTTAAAGGTGGCAACACAGGTGGAAAAGGTGGTGAAGAAGGCATATGGCATGCTTGCCTTTATTGGACTGGGCATACATTATAACAGTTGGCTTGTGATGTTGCAGTTATATAGAACATCGGTTAGGCCACATTTGGAATACTGTGTCCAGTTCTGATTGCCACACTACCAGAAGGATATGGAGGCTTTGGAGAGAATGCAGAAATGGTTTACCAGGATGTTGCCTGGTATGGAGGGTCTTAGCTATGAGGTGAGATTGAGTAAACTAGGATGGTTCTGCCCAGAAATACAGAAGTTGAGGGGCAACCTAAAAGAAGTTTATAAAATAATGAAGAGCATAGATAGGATGACTAGAATGTGGTCATTACAAAGACCTGGTTAGAATAGGGACAGGAATGGTTGTTGGAAGTTTTGGAGTATAGATGTTTCAATAACAGTAGGGAATGTGATAAAAGAGGTGGAAGAGTAGCATTGTTAATCAAGGATAGTTTAACGGCTGCAGGAAGGCAGTTCAAGGGGGATCTGCCTACTGAGGTAATATGGGCTGAAGTTAGAAATAGGAAAGGAGTGGTCACGTTGTTAGGAGCTTTTCATAGGCCCCCAAATAGTAATAGAGATGTGGAGGAAGAAATTGCAAAGCAGATTATGGGTAGGTGTGGAGGTCACAGGTTAGTTGTCATGAATGACTTTAACTTTCCAAATATTGATTGGAACCTTTATAGGTTGAATGGTTCAGATGGGACAGTTATTATACAGTGTGTGCAGGAGAATTTCCTGACACAACATGTGGATAGGCTGACAAGAGATGAGGCCACATTGGACTTATTACCGGGTAACGAACCGGGCCAAGTGTTAAATTTGTGGGAGAGCACTTTGGAGATAGTGACCACAATTCAGTGTCTTTCATTATTGCAATGGAGAGGGATAGGGCCATACGGCATGGCAAGGTTTATAATTGGGGGCAGGATAACTATAATGCGATTGGGCAAGAATTAAGGAGCATAAGATGGGAACAGTAACTGTCAGGGAAAGGCACAAATGAAAAGTGGAGCTTGTTCAAAGAACAAATACTGCGTATCCTTCATAAGTATGTCCATGTCAGGCAGGGAGGAAATGGTTGAGTAAGAGAACCATGAGTTAGAACAAAGAACAAAACAGCACAGGAAACAGGCCTTTCGGCCCAATGAGCGCATGCTGTCACCTTGATGTTCCCACTTCTACCCATGATCTCTGTCTATGTTTATAGATCTATGCATCAGAACCAAATTTAAGACAATTTAGGGAGAATTTGTTTCACCAATAAGCCTAAGAGCACATCTTTGGGATGTGGGAGGAAACCGGAGCACCCGGAGAAAACCCACACAAGCACGGGGAGAATGCGCAAACTCCCACAGACACAGGCCCAAATCCATGTATCTGCACAGCACAGTGATAATCACTGAGCTGTCGTGTTGCCCATCAACTGGCATCAGCTGGTTCAGTTTAAGCATACAGTAAAGTCGTGAAGCACTAGGCTACTCTCAAAAAATTCAAGAACAGCCCTCTCAAGACCCATCACGTGTATGCCCCTTGTTGGGCAACAAGCCAGATCAAAGTACCTGTAGGATAAAAGAGCAATACATCAATAACATGAACAACTTATGCAATTCCCAGGAACGTCCCAAGGCTCATGATCCCTATTTAAATCAGTCTTCTATATCCCTCCATCCCTATTCTGCTCATGTGCCTATCTAAGTATCTCTTATATAACTCCGGCGTGCCTGCCTCCACCACCTTACATGGCAGTGCGTTCCATACCCTCACAACCCTCTGTGTGAAAAACCTCCCTCTAACATCCAAATTATACCTTGCCCCCCTCATTCTAAGCCTGTGGCCCCTTGTGATATTTGATTCCAACCCAGGAAAAACTTGCCACTGTTTATCCATACTCTTCATAATCTTGTACACCTCTATTAGATCTCCTCTCAGTCTCTGTCTTTGTAAAGAAAATAGCCCCAATTTGCCTAATCTTTCCTCGTAATCCAGTCCTTCCATACCAGGCAGCATCCTGGTAAACCTCCTCTGCACTCTCTCCAAGGTATCCACGTCCTTCCAGTAGTAAAGCAACCAGAACTGGATGCAGTATTCCAAATGAGGCCTAACCAAAGTTCTATACAACTGCAACATTAAACGCCAGTCCTTGTACTCTATATCCCTTCCTATAAAGGCTAGCATACCATAAGCTTTCTTCACAACCTTCTCCACCTGTTCTGCCACCTTCAAAGACTTGTGCACCTGCATCCCCACGTCACTATGTGTTTCTATACTCTTAATAGGTCTACCCTTTATCATATAAGTTCCCCTACATTCTTTCTCCCAAAATGCATCACCTCGCATTTATCAGGATTAAATTCCATCTGCCATATATCTGCCCAATCTACCAGCCTATGTCCTTCTGTATCGCCCACCACTGCTCCTCACTATCTGCAAGTCCAGCCATCTTTATGTCATCTGCAAACTTGCTGATCACATCACTTACTCCCTCTTCCAAGTCATTTATATAAATTACAAATAGAAGAGGTCCCAGTACCGAGCCCTGTGGCATACTAGTATCTGACCTGCAGCTAGAAAGACATCCTTCCACTACTACTCTCTGTCTCCTGTTACTAAGCCAGTTACTTATCTATCTAGCTACCTGTCCTTGTATTCCATTAGCCTTGACCTTTCCAATTAATTTCCCATGAGGGACTTTGTTAAACGCCTTACTGAAATTCAGATAGACGACATCGATGGCTCGCCCTTTGTCAACCGTTTTTGTCACCTCCTCAAAAACTTCTACCAGATTCGTAAGGCACAACCTCCCCTTAACAATTCCTAATCAGATTGCAACGCTCTAAGTGCCTATACATCCTATCTCTGAGAATCCTGTCCAACAGCTTCCCTACCACTGATGTCAAACTCACCGGCCTATAATTTCCAGGGTTATCCCTACTACCCTTTTTAAACAACGGTACAACATTAGCTTTTCTCCAGTCCTCTGGGACCTCACCTGTGTCCAAAGAAGAGACAAAGATTTGCGTCAGAGGCCCAGCAATTTCATCTCGCACCTCCCTAAGCAGCCTGGGATAAATGCCATCAGGCCCAAGAGATTGATCAGTTCTAATGCTACCTAGAAGCTCTAACACTTCCTCCCTCATAATGGATATTTCCCTCAACTGGTCTACAGCTCCCTCCAAGTCAATACCAGTCAACAAGCCCCTCTCCTTCATGAATACTGACACAAGGTATTCATTCAGGATCTCCGCCATTCCCTCTGGCTCTAAGCACAGTTCCCCTCCTCTGTCCCTAAGAGGTCCAATTTTTCCTCTAACCACCCTTTTATTCCTAACATAGGAGTAAAAAGCCTTTGGATTTTCCTTAATCCTGTCCGCCAAAACCCTTTTTGCCCTTCTAATTCCTCATTTGAGTTTCCTTCTACTCTCTCTATATTCCTCCAATGCTCTCTCTCCATTCCCAGTTGCTTAGACCTAACGTACGCCTCTCTTTTCTTCCTAACCAAGTCCTCAATATCCCTAGTAATCCACAGCTCTCTAACCCTACCTTTCCCATCCTTCCTCTTAGCTAACACATATCTTTCCTGCAACCTTTTCAGTTTTCCTTTGAAAGAATCCCACATGCTGAACGTGGACTTTCCATCGAACAACCTTTCCCAGTTTCCATAAGTTCCTGCCTAATCGGAGTAGTTAGCCTTCCCTCAATTTAGCACCCTCCCCTTAGGGCAACAAGCATCTTTTTCATTTGTATGCTAAAGTAGACAGAATTGTGGTCACTGTTAGTCACATGTTCCCCTATTGCAACCTCAACCACCTGACCTGGCTCATAACTCAGAACTAAATCCAATATAGCCCCCTCTCTACTGCTCCAATGATCCTTCCAGTGCACATTTTATAAATTCCTCCCCGTCCGAACCCCCAGTTCTAGATACCTTCCAGTCCACCCCAGGGGGATTAAAATCTCCCACTATAACAACCCTATTCTTTTTGCACTTTTCCAAAATGTCTTCACATATGCCTTCTTCCACTGCCCGCAGGCTATTGGGTGGCCTATAATACACCCCTAGCATAGTAATTGCCTCCTTCCTATTCCTCAACTCCACCCACAGCGACTCAATTCCTAACTCCTCCATATTGTCCTCCCTCTGCACCGCTGTGATATGCTCCCTAACTAACAATGCCACTCCCCCTCCTCTTCTTGACCCTTTGTCATGCCTGAAACACTTATGCTCAGGAATATTTAGTTGTCAGTGTTCCCCTTCCTTTAACCATGTCTCTGTCACTGCAACCACATCTAAGTTCCTTGTGAACATTAAGGTCCTAAGTTCATACGTTTTTCCTGTTATGCTCCTCATATGAAAACAGATGCACACCAGACCTCCAAGCCCACTCAGAACCTCCTTCTTCTGGTGAATTTCTCTCATTCAAATTTACTCTATCACCCATCTCGCTCCCAATCCCACTACTTACTGAGCTATCAGTCTCATCCTCTCCCCCCCCTCCATATTAATTTAAACCCTGCCAAAACACTCCAACTAACCTCCCAACTAAGATATTCATGCCCTTTCCATTTAAATGTTCCCCGTCCCTTCTATACAGGTGCCCTTCTTTCACAAATAATTCCCAATTACCTACAAACATAAAACCCTCTGCTCTACACCAATCTTTCAGCCACACATTCAGCTGTAGGATCTCATTTTTCCTGTTCTCACTGTTACTTGGCCCTGGTAGCATCCCTGAGATTGCCACTCTGGAGTCCCTGCTCTTCAACCTAATCCCCAACTCCCTGAACTGCCTTCGTATATCCTCCCTGCTCTTCCTTCCTATATCCTTCTCTCCTATATGTATAATTACATCAGCCTGGGCCCGCTCACCCTTCAAAATTCCCTCTACCCTTGCAGAAACATCTTGCACCCCTGCTCCAGGGAGGCAAACTACCATCCTGAGTCCCGCCTTTGACCACAGAACTACCTGTCTATTCCTTTAACCCTCTCATCCCCCACCATTGTCTCCCTTCTAGCCCCCTTCCTTCCCCCTGAGGTACTCTGGTCCTCCTGCCTTACTTTTTTTTTATCCTAGTTGTTGTGCTGCCCTCGATATTTTGGGGGACTACCACTGGGAAAGTCTTTGGACTGTAACCCCTCTTCTTTTTCCCCTTCCATACCGCAACCCACCTGTTAGGGTTTGGATCCCCCCCTCCCCAGCTCTAGGATCTCCACCTTACTATGCTTCCCACCCATTATTGCCTCATTCTCCCTAACTAAAAATACATCTTCCAAATGCTTCTTTAATTGCTTAACCCGGGCCATCAGACACTGCAGCTCCGAACATTTGACGTATGTGTGGATTTTCAGGAGACATGTTGTCTTCAGGAACTCCCACATACAACACTGTACACAGTTGAAGCATCTTCCCATAGACTCTGCCATTTTCCTGAACACCTTTGGAGGTATGAGCACAGAAATGGAAAAAAGACAGAACCAGCAACACCTTGCCTAAGCCTGCTCTCACCTAAACCCGCTCTCGCCTAAACCCAGCAAGCCAAAGCCGTTAAACTCTCACTCTGCTCCCTGCTCACTCCACTGCCCACTGTCTACTGCGGCCTTTTTTTTTAATAGTCCTGCACTCTCTTCCCAGCTACCCCACACCTAACTACAGCAGCAAAAAACAAACAAAAAACCCATGAACCGGAAATAGAGGAAAAAAAAGCAATTCAAAAATTCTTTCATTCACCACAGCCACCAGCGCTTCCAAACACTCTGTTCCGGAGAACAGTTACCTGCAGCCATCAATCACTTCCTCCATTCTGCTACCCTCACCTGGACAGTTGTCTTCACATGAAGAAGGAAAGTGTCCCCTGGAAATCCACTTTCTGGTTGTAGTGACTTATGCAAATGTTACTTGCAGCTACCAATCACCTGCGCTGCTCTGCTGCCCTCACCTGAACGTCACACAGGGGACTGTTAAATAAGTCCACGTGGTGTTAAAGGTAAGATCCTGGTGTGGATAGAGGATTGGTTGACTGGCAGAGGGCAGAGAGTGGAGATGAAGGGGTCTTTTTTAAGATGGCAGCCAGTGACTAGTGGTGTGCCTCAGGGGTCAGTGCTGGGACCACAACTTTTCACAATATACATTAATGATTTGGAGAAGGAACTGAAGACTCAATTGCTATATTTGCAGATTACACAAAGATATGCAGAGGGACTGGTAGTATTGAGGAAACGGGGCGGGCTACAGAAAGACTTTTACAGGTTAGGAGAGTGGGCAATGAAGTGGCAGATGGAATACAATGTGAAGAAGTGTGACGTTATGCAGGAGGAATAGAAGCATAGACTATTTTCTAAATGGGAAATCAGAAACACAAAGGAATTTGGGAATTATTGTTCAAGATTGTCTTAAAGTTAATGTGCAGATTCAATTGGCAGGTAGGAAGGCAAATGCAATGTTAGCATTCATGTTGAAAGGGCTAGAGTACAAGAGCAGGGATGGACTTATGAGGCTGAATAAAGCCCTGGTTAGACCCCATTTGGAATACTATGAACAGTTTTGGGACCCATATTTAAGGAAAGATGTGCTGGCTGAGGAAAAGGTCCAGAGGAGATTCACAAAAATGATCCCTGTAGAAAGAGTTTGCCGAATAAGCAACGTTTGAGGACTCTGGTCTGTACTTATTGGAGTTTAGAAGGATGAAGAGGAATCTTATTAAAACTTACAGGATCCTGTGAAGCTGAGATAGAGTTGGCGTGGAGAAGATGTTTCCACTAGTAAGAAAAACTAAGATCAGCAGGCACAACCTCAGTCTAAAGGGGCAAAAACGTTTTAAAACAGAGATGAAGAGAAGTCTGAATGCACTCAAGCTGGCTTAGTGCTTGTGAAGTGGCTTGCACCTGTAGGGTGGAAAGGGAGGGGCATTTCTGGATATCAGTGTCAAAAAAAGGTATTGGGTGTTTTGAAAGGCATTAAGTTGACATGTCCCCAGGACCTGATGGGATCAATCCCAGAATACTGAGAGAAGTGAGGGAGGAAATTGCTGGGGTCTTGTACAAAATCTTTGGTCCTTCTTTAATAACTGGAGTGATCCAAGATGACTGGAGAATAGGCAATGTTGATCCTTTGTTGAAGAAGGGCCACAGGGATAATCTGGGAAATTATGGATAGTGAACCTTATATCCGTAGTAGAGAAATTATTGGAGTGGATTTGTTTACATCTGGAGAAATATGGAGTGCAATTTTTCCGACATGCTGCACTGCTCATGAAGTGCAGCGGTCTTGGAAATGTCAGCGAGAGGGCTGTAGCAGGATTCACAACTGGTATCCAGCTGATCTTGAATTCCCTCTGCCATTTTTTATAGCATAAACAGTGTGAGGCTGATTACAATATTTAAATTCAAATTTTAATTTCATTAACAAGTCTTGGACAGTATTTCCAGAATCATTAACATTTCCCACCCCACCAGGGAGAGTTCTCTTCTGCAAGAATTAATGCTAGTGCCCATCAACAGAGACTAGGCATGCTGGCCTCGCTGGTGGGGACAGAGGTCTTTGAGGCCTCCTCCGGGAGTGCCCCTTGGGTAGTGCTAGCCTGGCATCCTGGCACTGCCAACCTGGAATCTTGACATTGCCAGTGGGCAGCACCAATAGAGTTAGACCTGAAGGGGTTGGGCCTTCTGCAGGTGGTGGAAGGGGCAGGGTAGGCCAGACCGGGGCCAATCGATTGGAGGATGGGGGAACCGTTGTACACTAATTGGTGGTGGAAGGGGGAAGGAGGGCAATTGGGATGGACCATTGAGGGGAGTGGGTGGTGGCAATTGGGGCTAGCTCATGAGGGTGTGGTAATCAGGGCCGGCCCATGGGCCAGATCTGGGGAGGAGGCAGTTGGGCAAGCCATGGGCAGGATGGCAATTGGGAGGCCTGTACATATGCGCCGATCTCCCTACTGCCCTCAGAAATTGATGGATGTACCATGGTCTGCTCAGCTCACTAATGTCGGCTTCTGGGGCAGGATTATGCACTGCCCCCACCCCCCCACCTCCCCAACCCCCACCTCCCCAACCCCCGCCTCCCCAGCTACTGTCTTGAATCCTCCAGCAGACTCTGTGATGCTTGGAGGGTTGAGAATTCACCAAAAATCTCCCATTTTCTCACCTGTTGGGAACTTAGTTTCTTTTTGAAAAATCGCCCTCATAGACTTATTAATGATAAGTAGCATGGCTTTGTGCAGGGAAGATCGTGTCTCACAAACTTTATTGAGTTTCTTGAGGAACTGTCAAAGATGATTAATAATTGATGCAGGGTGGTGGATGGTGCGAACAATGACTTCAGCGAAGCCTTTGACAGGTCCCTCATGGCAGGCTGTACAGATAGTGAAGACACATGGGATCTACAATGAGCTGGTAAATAGGTACAGAACTGGCTTCAAAGAATGAAGAAAATTACACCATAGGAACAGGCCTTTCGGCCCTCCAAGCCTGCACCAACTGTGCTGTCTGACTGAACTAAAACCCCCGACCTTTCTGGGACCATATCTCTCCGTTCCCATCCTATTGTACTTGTCAAGACGATCCTTAAAAGTTGCAATTGTATCTGCTTCCATTACTGCCACAGTAACATTGTGATTAGCACTGCTGCTTCACAGCTTCAGGGACCTGGGTTCGATTCCCAGCTCAGGTTATTGTCTGTGTGGAGTTTGCACATTCTCCCTTTGTCTGTGTGGGTTTCTTCCAGTTGCTCCGGTTACCTCCCACAGTCCAGAGATGTGTGGGTTAGGTTGATTGGCCAAGCTAAATTGCCCATTAGTGACCCAGGATATGTAGATTAGAGGGATTAGTGGTAAATATGTAAGGATACACGGATAGGGCCTGGGTAGGATTGTTGTCGATGTTGATTTGATGGGCTGAATGGCTCTTTCTGCACTGTAGGGTTTCTATGGTTTTATGGTTTACCTCTCCCAGTACCCACCATTCTCTGTGTAAAAAATTAGTCATGTGCTTCTTCTTTAAACCTTGGCTCTTGCACCTTAAATCCCCAATAATTGACTCTTCCATCCTGGGAAAAAGCTTCTGACTATCCACTCTGTCCATGCCTCTCATAATCTTGTAGACTTCTATCAGGTTCCTCCTCAACCTCCGTCGTTCCAATGAGAAGAAACCAAGTTTCTCCAACCTCTCCTCATAGCTAATGCCCTCCATACTGGGCAGCATGCTGGTAAATCTTTTCTATACTCTCTCTAAAGCCATAGTGTGGTAACCAGAATGGAACACAATATTCCAATTGCGGCCTAACTAAGGTTAATTACTAAGAGTAATATAGACATTACTACCCTTGAAATCTTGCTTTTTAACCTCCTGCCTAACTCCTTATATTCATTCTACTGGATCTCATCCTTTTTACTACTTTTTTGTTGTTGGCACCAATATGTATCACAACTCATCACCCTCCGCTTTCAGGATGCCCTGCAGCTGTTTTGTGACATCCCTGATCCCGGTAATTTTTGGTCACTCTTCCTTTCTTCTTCCACCCCTACCCCACCGTAAACCCAAGCCACTTGTGCTGGGGTGTCATCACCTTTCTAAATGTGCTATCCACGGCAAGACTGAAAGTGGGACACCAGCAGAGCAGATGGTGTGAATGGTGAGTAGGGGCAGTGAGGCGATGAGGACAGAACCTGCAGGGGAGATGAGGTGTGTGTGGGAGAGCGAGCAGTAGTGTATCTTGAGATGGCAGTGAATGAGGTCCCTGTAGATGTGTGAGTTGAGAGTGACTTACCTTGGCAGAATGGAGGAGATTATTCATCGTTTTTCAGCACTGGATGGCTGTCCCCTTCCACAGGTCATTGGCACTTATTAGCACTGTGATGGCTTCCCATACTCAATTGGTCATTTTGGTTGCAGCTCTTTGCCCAGAGTGTGGATACAGTACATCACAGCAGACCTCCACTGTAACCAGCAGGTGCTCAAGGGTAATCCCTTGAGTGCAATAATCCTGAGTGCAGAATGTTTTATAGGTCTAATAGCCATGACGTTCCAGCAAAGTCCAATGTGTGTCAGCAGTGTGCATAATGCCTGGATCATTGAAGCACTGAAGTGATGGTGGGGCAGATAAATTAGAGGCCATCCAGCAGTGATACAGAGTGAAATGCTGCCTTCAAAGGTTTTTCACCAAGTGCCACACTACGTGGCAGAAAAAGCTGCCATTATCATTAGCAGGATAAACACTGTTTGCGCCATCTAAAATTGGTCTTTGCTGATTTCTGAGACAAACCTGTTGTCTACCTTTCTGATGTAGAGATGCCGGCGTTGGACTGGGGTAGTACTTACTGAGTTCTGTCTACCTTTCTGGCCATTACATTACAGGGTTGACAAAATTGCTCTGGATAGAGTGCAAGCATGCTACCTTGACTAGCCTACGGTTGTTTTCCTTAAAACAGAGGCAGCTGAAGGGGTGACCTAATTGGGGTTTACAAAGTTATCAGGGCAGTAAACAGAGTAGATGGGAAATACTTGTTTCACTGAGCTAAAGGGTTGATTACCATGAGGGTAGGTTTAAGGTGATTGGAAAAGAATGAGAGGGGACATGAGGAAAAACATTTCAGCCCAAGGGTAGTGAGCTTCTGAAATTCACTGCCCAACTTGGTTGTTGAGGCTGAAACGCTGAACTTGTTTAAACGCTAGTTAGATCTGTACGTGAAGAGCTGGAACCTGTGAGGTGACAGACCAGGTCCGGAAAGTGGGATTAAAATGAGCAGCGAGTATCTTTTTTCTTCATTGGCCAGGACAGACACAATAGGCTGACCAGTCACATACATCATGCTATTCAAATATCATAACCTATTTATGTGCTATTATTTTTCAATGTTCTATTGTTCTAGGAAACAAATGCTGACCTAGCAAGTGACATCTACAACCCATTAAAGAATGTTCAGTTGTGATGAGTGCAAAAGGTTAAGATTTGATGGGAATTCCTTTTTTTTAAGAAATGCTCAATAAGAAATTGTACCCGCCTCTATATTGCCTCTGTTTGCTCGTTCCAGACATTCAACACCCTCTGTGTGAAAAATTGCTCCTCTGGATCCTTTTGTATCTCTCTCCTCTCACCTGAAACTAGATTCCTCTACCTTTGGGAAAGATATTGACTATCTAGCTGATGGATGCCCCTCATTATTTTATAGAACTTGATAAGATCATTCCTAAACCTCCTACGCTCTGGGGTAAAAAGTCCCATTCTGTCGAGCCTCTTATTATAATTCAAACTATCAAGTCCTGGGAGCATCTTAGTAAATCTCTTCTGCACTCTGTTTAGTTTAATAATATCCTTTACATAATAGGGTGATTAGAACTGTACGTAGTATGGCAAGCGAGGCCTTACCAATGTCTTGTACAACTTCAACAAGACTCGAGTATCCTGATCAATGAAACCAAGCATACTGTATGCCTTCTTCACCACTCTGTCCACCTGTAGCTCCACTTTCAAGGAATTCTGAATATATACCCCTAGATCTCTTTGTTCTATAACTCTCCTCAAGCCCTACCATAACTGAGTAAGTTCTGACCTGGTTCAATCTACCAAAATGCATCACCTTGCATTTATCTAAATTAAACTCAAAGAACAAAGAACAAAACAGCACGGAAAATAGGCCCTTTGGCCCAACGAGCCCACGCTGCCACCCCGATGTTCCCACCTCTACCCGTGATCTCTGTCTATGTTTATAGATCTATGGATTAAAAACCAAATTTGAGACAATTTAGGGAGAATTTATTTTGCCAATTAGCCTAAGAGTATATCTTTGGGATGTGGGAGGAAACCGGAGCACCCGGAGAAAATCCACGCAAGCATGGGGAGAACACGCAAACTCCCACAGACACAGGCCCAAATCCATGTATCTACTCAGCACAGCGATAGTCACTGAGCTGTCGTGTTGCCCATCAAATGGTCCAGGTCAAGCGTACACTAACGACGTAAAGTACTAGGATACTCTCGAAAAAAATCCAAGAGCAGCCCTCTCACGACCCATTGCTTATATGCCCCTTGTTAGACAACAAGGTGGACCAAAGCACCTGAAGGATAAAAACAAGTACATCAATATCATCATCTATTTACACACTTCCAGGAACTCCCAAGGCTCATGATCCCTATTTTAAATCAGTTTTCTATACCCCTCCATTCCCATTCTGTTCATGTGCCCATCTAAGTATTTCTTAAATAACTCCAGAGTGCCTGCCTCCACCACTTTACTTGGCAGCGCATTCCGTACCCCCACCACCCTCTGTGTGAGAAAACTCCCTCTAGCATCCATCTACCATTCTTCAGCCCATTGTCCCAATTGATCCAAGATCTCATTGCAATCCTAGTTAACCTTCTTCACTGTCTACTATGCCACCAATATTGGTATCATCTGCAAACGTACAAACCATATCTCCTAAATTCTCATCCAGATCATTAATATAAATGGCAAATAGTAGTGAACCCTGCATTTATCTCTGAGGAACACCACTGGCACAAGCCTCCAGTTTGAAAAACAGCCACCCTCTGTCTTCTGTCATCAAGCCAATTTTGTATCCGTTTCGCTACTTCACCCTGGATCCTGTGAGATTAAACCTTATGCAACAACCTTTCATGCAGTGCCTTGTCAAAGACTTTGCTAAAGTCCATGTGAATAACATCAACTGCACTGCCCACATCGACCTTCTTGGTTATTCCTTCAAAAAACACAATCAAATATGTGAGGCATGATTTTCCACTCACAAACCAATGCTGACTGTCCCTAATCAGTCCTTGCATCTCTAATGCCTGTAAATCCTGTCCCTCAGAATACCTTCTGACAACTTACTCACTACTTACTCACCGACCTGTAGTTCCCAGGCTTTTCCCTGCAGCCCTTTTTAAACAAAGGCACAACATTTGCCTCTCCAATATTCAGACGCCTCACCTGTGGCTGTCCATGATTCAAATATCTCAGCTAGGAGACCCACAATTTCCTCCCTAACCTCCCACGATGTCCTGGGATAAACTTCATCAGGTCCCGCGGATTTATCTACATTGATGCATTTTAATACTTCCAGCATCTCCTTCTCTGTTATATATACGCTCCTCAAGACATCACTATTTATTTCTATAAATTGCCTAACATACATGCTTTTCTCAATAGTAAATACTGACGAGAATATTCATTTAGGATCTCACCCACCTCTTGTGGATCCACCATAGATGACCTTGTTGATCCTTTAGATGCCCTACTCTCTCCCTAGTTACTTTTTTGCCTCTTATGCATTTGTATAAGCTCTTTGGACTCTCCTTTGCCTTATCTACCAAAGCAAATCTCATGTCTCCTTTCTGCTCTCCTGATTTTTCTCTTAATTCCTGCGTCTTCTATATTCTTCAAGGGATCCACTTGATCTCAGCTGCTTATGCATGTCTTGTGCCTCCTCCTTCTTCTTGACCAGGACCTCAAATGTCCCGAGTCACGCAGGTTTTTCTGCTGGTGATAACAGTGAAGCTGTTATCAAAATCCAATTGGTGCACATGATGCCCTTCAGAGAAGGAAAGCTAAGTATGTAATTGTAGATCGACACTATATTGTGACTGTGTTCAGGCAGGAGGCTTATAGAGAGATGAAACAACTTGCTTTCCCTGGGTTACTAATGATTATTGCCATTGACGTCTAGCCTTAGAATCCTGGTCATTTGCAGACACAGTGTAGACCCTAAAATTGGGCTTGGAAGAAGGAGATCCTGACTTCCCCTGCACATGCTAGGAGAATTGGATGGAGGTATGCAGTGGTACTCAAGCCTATTAACAGAGCTGGGCTGGGGATTTACTACTTAGCTTTTCCTGCAGCTGGCGATGTCAGAGATGGAATCGGATGTTCAGACGGAAGTGCAGGGCATTTGTGAAATCCAACTTCTTCTATTGGCTTGTGATATTCCTGGTTTTCCTCAACACTCTAATGATTGCCTCGGAGCACCATCATCAACCTGACTGGCTGACCAACATCCAAGGTAAGATCAAAATCTGCAATCACTAGTCAATGTTATCACTATTAAACAACTCCACCTTCTAGATACAGCCGACCCCTCACCCAGAGAGACCCGGTCCTGAGCCCAGACGAGCCCTGCCTCTTCATCCCTTCACCCCCCACAGACACAACCGTCCTATCTTGTACTCAATCACCCTTAATCTTTGCTTCACCCCTCCAGGCCTATTCCCACACTCAAGTTTCTCCCCACCCCAGTAGAGCACTTTACAATTTTTCTCCCATAATCCTGGCCCTAATAACAGGCAACTGCTCTCATCCACGGTAATAGTCATTTTCAGTTGCTCAATCCAATCATATCAGCTATGCTGTCTCTCTGTTAATATCACTCTATCTCTGTCTTTGTTTATCTCTCTTTCTTATTCTCCCTCTCTATTTCTTCCTCATATTGTAGACAATGCTAACAAGGTGCTCTTAGCCCTGTTCACGGTGGAGATGGTCCTGAAGATGTTCAGCCTTGGCCTCCAGGCCTACTTTGTGTCTCTGTTTAATCGATTTGACTGCTTTGTGGTGTGTGGTGGGATCCTGGAGACTATTCTGGTTGAGGTGAAGGTAATGTCTCCACTTGGAATCTCCGTCCTCCGATGTATCCGACTTCTGAGAATCTTCAAAATCACCAGGTATGGTTTGTGGACCAGAAGTATGAAGTCAACAAATACTAAGTCAACCAGTTCTGGGCACCACACTTGAGGAAGGATGTGAAGGGATTGGCAAGAGTACGAAGGAAATTCACAAGGATAATTCCAGGAATTAAGAACTGTAGATATGCGGATAGATTGGAGAGGTTGGGACTGTTTTTGTTGAAGAAAAGAAAGCAGAAAGGAGATTTGATTGAGGTATTCAGATCCTGAAAGGTATCGGAAGGAGAAATCATGAACAGCTGTTCCCATGCACTAGGGAGCAATGATTTAAAATAATTGGCAAAATGGGTGAATGGAATCCGGAATGAACTTGCTGAGAGGGTGGTGGAGGCAACTTCAATCGTTCAGAGAGCCAGAGTAGAAGTGTTGGACTGCATTGTCTCCTCTTGTACAATAAAGATTCTATGAAATAACAGTTCATTCTCCAATTTCACTGAATCAGCAGAATTACTCACCCCCAACGGTTAAACAGGTGAATCCAGAGATGCCTCACTGAAAAAGCAAACAGTATACATATTTAAAGGATGATCAAAACTTAAGTGTACAGGGGCATAGGTTCACAATTGTGATTGCAATACTGAACTGAGATGCAATTATAAAAGTAAGTGCAGGAATAGAGAGACTTGGGGCTTGATATCTACGCACTGAGGTGTCAGGATAAGATAAAAAAAGCTGTTACAAAGACAGGGGGGATAGCTGGCTTGGTAAATAGTCATAAGTTACAAAAATGAGGATGTCATACAAAACTTTTGCAGCTTAGGCTTCAGCTCAAGTGTTTTTTTCACTTTTGGACGTGACATTTCATGAACAATGTCAGTGTCTTGGAGAAGGTGTAAAGGTGATTCATTTGAATGCCTTGAAGGCTGGAGATCTTCAGCTACATGTACTGCCTGTGAAAGTTGAGGTTATGTTGGAAATTCTAAAAATTCATAACTGCTGAATAATGGGCCTCATGATGGTCCCCTTATCCTAAGACTGTGCCCTCTTGTTCTAGATTCACTCTTGCCTAGTGGAGTGTTGTACTCTCTGTCTGGCAGCCTTCTGTACACTCTATCTGGCAGCCTGTTGTACTTTCTGTCTGGTGGCTTGCTGTACTCTCTGTCTGGAGGAGTGCTGTACTCTCTGTCTGGAGGAGTGCTGTACTCTCTGTCTGGAGGAGTGCTGTACTCTCTGTCTGGAGGAGTGCTGTACTCTCTGTCTGGAGGAGTGCTGTACTCTCTGTCTGATGGAGTGCTGTACTCTCTGTCTGATGGAGTGCTGTACTCTCTGTCTGGAGGAGTGCTGTACTCTCTGTCTGATGGAGTGCTGTACTCTCTGTCTGATGGAGTGCTGTACTCTCTGTCTGATGGAGTGCTGTACTCTCTGTCTGATGGAGTGCTGTACTCTCTGTCTGATGGAGTGCTGTACTCTCTGTCTGATGGAGTGCTGTACTCTCTGTCTGATGGAGTGCTGTACTCTCTGTCTGATGGAGTGCTGTACTCTCTCTGATGGAGTGCTGTACTCTCTGTCTGGAGGAGTGCTGTACTCTCTGTCTGGAGGAGTGCTGTACTCTCTGTCTGATGGAGTGCTGTACTCTCTGTCTGATGGAGTGCTGTACTCTCTGTCTGGAGGAGTGCTGTACTCTCTGTCTGATGGAGTGCTGTACTCTCTGTCTGATGGAGTGCTGTACTCTCTGTCTGATGGAGTGCTGTACTCTCTGTCTGATGGAGTGCTGTACTCTCTGTCTGATGGAATGCTGTACTCTCTGTCTGATGGAGTGCTGTACTCTCTGTCTGAAGAAATGTTGTACTCTCTGTCTGGCAGAATGCTGTATTCTCTGTCTGGCGGAATATTGTACTCTCTGTCTGGCAGCCTGTTGTATTCTCTGTCTGCCGGAATACTGTACTCTCTGTCTAGTGGAGTGTTGTACTCTCTGCCTGATGGTGTGCTGTATTCTCTACTGACACATACTGTACATGTTGCCTGGCAACCTGCTATGCTCTCTGTCAGTGGGAGTGTTGTTTTCTCTGTCTGGTGATATGTTGTTCTCTCTGTCTGGCTGCCTGCTGTACTCTCTGTCTGACGACATGCTGTTGTTGCTGTCTAGAAGTAACTGTATGCTTAGTCTGGCAGCATACTGTACTCTGTCTCATGGTCTGCTATATTCACTATCTGGCAGAGTGCTGTTCTCTTTCTCTGGTAGAGTGCTGTTCTCTCTGTCTGGCGATCTGCTGTTCTCTCTGTCTGGCGATCTGCTGTTCTGTCTGTCTGGCGATCTGATGTTATGTCTGTCTGGCGATCTGCTGTTCTCTCTGTCTGGCGATCTGCTGTTCTCTCTGTCTGGCGATCTGCTGTTCTCTCTGTCTGGCGATCTGCTGTTCTCTCTGTCTGGCAATCTGCTGTTCTCTCTGTCTGGCCAACTACCGAACTGTCTGTCTGGTGGCCTGCTCTACTGTCTGGTGGCAAGCTGTTCTTGCTGTCTGGCAGCCTGCTGTACTCTCTGTCTGGTGGTGTGCTGTACTTTCTGGTGGCCTGCTGTGCTGTCTGTCTGCCAGTGTGCTGTTCTCTCTTTCTGACAGCTTGTTGTATTCTCTGTCTGATGGTTTGTTGTGTTCTCTGTGTAGCAACCTACTGTACTCTCTGTCTGGCAGTCTGCTGTACTGTATATCAGGTGGCATGTTATACTCTCTGCCTGGTGGCTTGCTGTACTCTCTGGCAGCCTGCTGTGCTGTCTGTCTGACAGTGTATTGTTCTCTCTTTCTGACAGCTTGTTGTATTCCCTCTCTGGTGGCTTGTTATGTTCTCTTTCTAGTGACCCACTGCACTCTCTCTCTGGGGGCATGCTATATTTTCTGCCTGGCGGCGTGCTGTATTCTCCAGCTTTTTAGCCGTGGCATAACTTTCTTTGGTATAATTCAATATATAAATTTTTTTTGGCTCACCTTGACATGTCCCTTTTACCTTGGTGTTTAGAGCAGTTATTGTCTGTAGATGTGCTTTGGGCCATAAATTTTACACCTCATTCTAATTCTCTCTTTTGCTTAGGTACTGGACGTCGTTGAGTAACTTGGTTGCCTCCCTGTTGAACTCAGTCCGTTCTATTGCATCCTTACTTCTCCTTCTATTCCTCTTCATCATTATCTTCTCATTGCTTGGGATGCAGTTGTTTGGTGGCAAGTTCAACTTTGACGACATGGTTGTGCGAAGGAGCACATTTGATAACTTTCCTCAGGCATTGCTAAGTGTGTTCCAGGTCAGTATCAGGCTGCATGAATAGCACTTTATTAATACTTTTAAATGCTTTTGTTGGGAGGTTACTCATGGCCTGCTCTAGAGGATTGAGCTTTAAAACTGACACTACTGTACTAATTGTTAGAGTTACTGTCTTTTGACATTAGATCAAGATCTTGTCTGTTTGTCTAAGTGGATATAAAAGATTCCAAACTCTCTCTCAGGCATTACTTATCCTGCAGTCAGCGCCAAAATAAATTAAAATAAAAACAGAAAATTCTGGAAATACTGGCAGACTTAATAGAGTCAGAAAGAAATTAAAGTTTCAGGTTGATTTTTCATCAGAAATTGGAAAAGTTCTAGACTGAATTGGTTTTCTATTCATGTCTACCTGGGCGATTTGGTTGCCGTGTTCCTACCATAGCACAGTACTTTAGAGGTAGTAAAGTACTTGACGAGTTTAAGGTGTCACAGAACAGCAATCCTTACTTTTCTTTTAAAGTCTCTGCTACATTTTAATCCTTTGGTGGAAAAGATGTTATCTTCTGTCATTCAGAGCTAACCATCACTCTCTTCTGTACTGTGGTTCATCAAGGCACAAACCCTTTTAATCAGATGCTGAGTTTCAGACTTCAGAGGGAGAGGTTAGTGTCCCAAAGAACAAAGAACAAAACAGCACGGGAAACAGGCCCTTTGGCCCAACGAGCCCGCGCCGCCACCTCGATGTTCCCACTTCTACACGCGATCCCTGTCCATGTTTTTAGATCTATGGATTAAAAACCAAATTTGAGACAATTTAGGGAGAATTTGTTTTGCCAATTAGCCTAAGAGCACATCTTTGGGATGTGGGAGGAAACCGGAGCTCCCGGAGAAAACCCACGCAAGCACGGGGAGAATGCGCAAACTCCCACAGACACAGGCCCAAATCCATGCATCTGCACAGCACAGCTATAGTCACTGCACTGTTGTGTTGCCCATCAGAAGGTCCAAGTCAAGCATACACTAATGATGTGAAGCAGTAGGATACTCTCAAAAAAGGTCCAAGAGCAGTCCCCTCACGACCCATCGCGTGTATGCCCATCGTTAGACAACAAGGTGGACCAAAGCACCTGTAGGATAAAAACAAGTACATCAATATCATCATCTATTTACACACTTCCCAGGGACTCCCAAAGCTCATGATCCCTATTTTAAATCAGTTTTATATACCCCTCCATTCCCATTCTGTTCATGAGAGGGCATGAATTAATGGGCATGAGAAGGAGAGGGCATGAATTAATGACTCAGTGTAATAGAGGTGGAGTCTGGTGACTGCAGATGTATAAATGTGCTACAATTGAACCTCATTAGGTTGCAGTGAGTTTGAGAGTGGAATGCACTGCAATGGAGTCCCACTTTCTGCAGTGAGTTCAAGACAGAAATGTTACCTGTGAAATACTCTATGCAGCCACTTCGACCAGTTTATCACTCAAAGCATATTTACCCAGGTGCTTTGAGACTACCCGCAATCCCATGCGCTTTATCTTTACATTGTAATCTGCTATGTGAGACTTTGTTGAAAGCCTTCTGAAAATCTTAATAAACAACATCCACTTGTTCTCCTTGGTCAGCTCTGCTAGTTAAATCCTCAAAGAATTCCAGTAGATTTGCCAAGCGTGATTTTCCCTATGTCTGATTATACCATTGTCTTCCAAATGCTGAACTGTGAAATACTTGATAATAGACTCGAGCAACTTTCCCAGCTGATATTAGGCTCACTGATCTATAGTTCCATATTTTCTCTTTATCGCCCTTTTTGAATAGCGAGTTTACATTAGCTATCTTCCAATCCAAAGGAACCAGTCCAGAGTCAAAAGAATATTGGAAAATGATTACCAATAGATCTACTATTTCCAGAGCCAATTCCTTAAGTACTCTAGGATGAAGATTATTAGGCCCTGGAGGTTCATCCACCTTCAATCCCATCAATTCTCCAAAAATAATTTCTCTGTTAATACTAATTTCCTTCAGCTCTTCACTATAACTTGTTTCTGTTGGGACTTCTGGTACATTATTCATGTCTTCCTTTGTGAAGACAGAAGCAAACTATGAATTTTGTTCCTCAACCATTTCTTTGTTCCCTGTTATGAATTCTCCTGTTTCTAACTGTAAGAGTTAATTTTTGTCAACCTTTTTTTTACATATCCGTATAAACCTTTACAGTCAGTTTTTATGTTCCTCGCTAGCTAACTTTCATATTCTATTTCCCCCTTCCTTTGGTTTTGATTTGATTTGACTTATTATTGTTACGTGTATGAATATGCAGTGAAAAGTATTGTTTCTTGTGCGCTGTACAGACAAAGCATACCATACAGAGAGAAGGAAGGAAAAGCATGCAGAATGTACTGTTACAGTCATAGCTACAGCGTAGAGAACTTAATGTGAGATAAGTCCATTCAAAAATCTAATGGCAGCAGGGAAGAAGTTGTTCTTGAGTCCATCCAAGGTCAATGGACATTTCCATTGTCCATCCCTCACCCACTCTGATTCCATAGTGGACTGGGCATTCGAATTCCAGCGAATGTCTTTTTCTGTAATTCTAGCTGGTACTTCCTGAATGGTTTTGGCCATAACAATTCTACCATTGTAAAGTTTGAGTCTGTCTTTTGATATGTCATCTAGATTCTGTTTTGGGTCATAATGAGTCCCCCATTATGAAGGTCAAGTACAAGCTGCAAGACAGCTCTGTATGGTCTCTAAACAGAAAATGCTGTAGAAACTCAGCATGTCTGACAGCATCTATGAACAGAGAATAGAGCCAATAGTCTGAGTCTGGATAACCTTTCATCAGGCTCTATTCTCTTTCCAGATGCTGTCAGATGTATTGAGTTGTTGCAGCATTTTCTGTTTTTGTTTCAGATTTGACCACCTGCAGTATTTTGCATTTATCCTGGTATGGTCCCTGTTGTCTTTTGACCTGTGATAACTTGTCCTGTCTGAATTCTATCAGGCTTTTTGTTTGCAGAAGCTGTTTAGCTGTATATTAATTTGAAGTGTCTAATGTTGGGCCTTCTTGCTCAAGTCATTTGCCCTCTTCTTGATCCAATGAGCCTCAGCTAATAGGATCACACAACTCAAGTCAAATTCCCTTCTCAGGCAACCATCTGTATCTCAGACAGCCAGCCTAAATCCCTAATCCTTTTCACAATACAAACATTTTTAATTAGGTAACTGTTAAAACATTAAACTTCATATACAGAAAAGTTCAGTATTGCAAAAGTCAAGACAAAAACGGGTCCCAATTTTAAACGTTTTTTCAAATGGACATACAAACCTCAAACTTTGTAAAATCAAAAACAGAATGGATTGGTATAGTATTTTCGTGAACTCAAATATTTACAAATCTATCTAAAAGATTCTTTAATATACATGTGAAGATCATTGGCTGAGCATCGTCACTGTACTTAGTTTCCATAGGTTGAATTTTATTGTAAGAATGATAAGATGCATTTGAGCGATTTTTATTGGTACCCATAACATACCATCCTAACATTTGCCTGCGTCCAGTGAGCTGAACCATGTATGCCCAGGGTAAATACATTTTTTTTGTTCAGTGTCTTCTGTGAATTAATCTCGGTGATGAATCCAATGTCCAAGATCTTCAGATTGATTCAAGATGGCGCCAGAGTGTGGCAACTTCTTCCAAGCTGCACCCAATGTATCCTCTAATTGTATCTTTTACTCTCGTTCCATGCTTTTAAAACTCTAACTGTCATAAACTCTCTACACCTTGGCAATGGCTGTAACACTTCACACTGCACCCTCTCGTTTCCTTCTCTATGAATTATGTGTTTTGTATAGCACACAAGAAACTTTTCACTTATACAAATGTATGTGACAATAATAAAATCAAAAAAAAGAATGTCTTCTAACTTCATGGTTATCCTGAGGAGAAATCAAAGTAACATTTGTTAGATAATATAGTAATTATAATATTATCAATAGATAATATCTGTATGTAAATATATTCCTCTAACCCTCCTCCACCGGTGGAGATCTCTACTGTTATATTTGGTGCTGCTCCACACTTGCTACCCTAATTTCCTCAAAACTGCTTTTTGCTTTTTTTCCTGCATGGCAGATTGCCATGGATCTGTTTCTCAGACTCCTTTCTCCTTATATTTCCAGTTGGGGAAGTTCAATGGTGGGCCCTAACTTTAACAATGCCGTGCTCACAGCCATGGACAGCCTGGAAGATGTATTTTAGCAGGGGTGCAGCTGGTAGATGTTTTCCATCTGCCAAGACAAATCCTCTCACTTCCTAAAGTGGCAGAAAGTCCATCAGCCTGTGACAAAATGTGTGTCTACAGTGGGAAACTCATTGGTAAAACTATGTCGACAACTGCTGCTGACTCAGCAACCTAGATGCTCATTTTGCTTGGCAGCTTAAAGCTAGTTCTAGTAGGGGTCTACTTTGTTAGTCTTCCCCATAAATCTGGACCCTGTTTTTCTGTTTGCATCTTCCACTATATTTAAAAAAATTATTTTGTCTTCTTTGATGTATCTTCCTTGAGTCTGCCCCCCTTTTATTTTGGCACAAATGGTCCCTTGAGATCATTTGTTGTCGCTATTTGGCATTCATGGGACTTCCCATCATAATTCTGGTTGTCCATTAAAAAGGTGGGCACTTTGGTTCATTTTACTTTAATGTTGCAGCTCTGAAGGATTAGGGTCCACTGCGCTATGCAGTTCTGGCTGATTGTGTTTTCTTTGATTTGTCTATCCAGTAGCAGTTGTATGGGGATGTGTTCTGTTAATTTGATGAGGGGGTTGAGTTCAATGATGTAGGCAAAGTGCTGTGGGGCAAGCTGATCCATATGTGATTTGTCCTTGAAACATAAAGGCAAATTTGTAATGGCATTGTTGGTTTAAAGGGGTGGACCAAAATCCATTACTGATATCTAGAACTGTGAAATATTTTGTCTGTGGGGCTTGCTTCATCATAGTTGCAGGATTTATTGCTACTGTTGGTGCTGTTAGTGGGCTATTTTGTTTAATTCTCTACAGTTGATTGTTAGTTCCAAGAGTCGTTCAGTTTTCTGACAGACCAAATCATTGAATTGTTTGTTGAGCTACCAGGCTTAAGACTCCCTGTTGTAATAGGCTAATGATTAATTTTGCAGTCTCACTGTCAGCTTATTTTGGAAAGATTTATTGTTTTGGGGTTTTGATCAGGGCCCTCTACAACTACCTCTCCTCTACAGCTATCACTATCATGCAGTTACAGTTATGTCTGTGCCCTGTGATTTCTTTGCAGTAATCTCCTGTGTTCCCACGTCATTGGTCATATCTGCAGATTTTATCCTCAATTCTCCAACTGTGTAAATCCTTTCTATATATTTCAAAATAACTACCTTTATCAGTGCCTCATCTGTTTGGGCCATAGCCAGAGACAATAGTTTGTCAGGTCAAATGATAAATTACATTTATGCATGAAATTGCAGCTGATGATGTGCTGTGCTTCTGGATGCAGATTCACTAATGACTGGATGATTATACGCTATGTCCCGAGCCTAAGTTTTAGTGGGTCCGTCTCCAATCCCTCCTGTAAATATCCTGTGAGCCCACGTAACATGATTGTTCTGGTTCTCTGGACACTATCAAAATATTATTGGCGCTTATAGAACATAGAACACTACAGCACAAACAGGCCCTTCGGCCCACAAGTTGCACCGATCACATCTATACCTACCACGCCATAGACCTATCTATGACCCCCAATCCCATTAGATCCCATATACTCATCTAGAAGTCTTTTAAAAGACCCCAGCGAGTTCGCCTCTACCACCACCGACGGCAGCCGATTCCATTCACTCACCACCCTCTGAGTGAAAAACTTACCCCTAACATTTCCTCTGTACTTGCTTCCCTGCACCTTAAATCTGTGTCCTCTCGTAGCAACCATTTCAGCCCGGGGAAATAGCCTCTGAGAATCCACCCTATCTATTCCTTTCAACATTTTATAAACCTCTATCAGGTCTTCTCTCAACCTTCGTCTCTCCAGGGAGAAGAGTCCCAGCTCCCTAACCTATCTTCATAAGGCATGCCTCCCAATCCAGAGAACATCCTTGTAAATCTCCTCTGCACCCTTTCAATAGCTTCCACATCCTTCCTATAGTGAGGCGACCAGAACTGCGCACAGTACTCCAAGTGGGGTCTGGCAAGGATCTTATAAAGTTGCAGCATTACCTCCCGACTCCTAAACTCAATCCCTCGATTAATGAAGGCTGTGTTATAACAAAGATAGATCCTGATCTTTATATAAAATGGATCAGACAAATTGACAGTGGTGATCAACTTGTAGTTTCATGCCAGTTTGCTTGTATAATTCATCATGAAACAGACTCACAAGAAAGCTATTTTAGATCTTGTACTGTATAATGAAGCAAGGTTGATTAGTAATGTCACAGTAAATGATCCGCTGCAAAATAGTGGTCAAAATGTAATTGAACGCCATGTTAAATTTGAAGTGAGGTCTTCATAAGAATATTAAACTTAGAGCCACTTACATCGATGTGAGGGGATAATTGGCTAAGGTTAATTGGATAGACTAAAACATTAGGTGGTAAATAAACAGTGGGAAACAAAGAATAGAATATGATAGCAAACTAGCCAGGAATATAAAAAGGGCTGTAAGAGCTGTTCCAGATATGTGAAATGGAAAAGGGTAGCCAAACTAAATATTAGTCCCTCAGGAGGCAGAGAAAAATTATCAAGGAGACGTGGTTAATAACAGAAGCATTAAGCACAAGTTTTTTTTCAGTTATCACAGTAAAAGCCATGAGTTACATACAATAATTAGAAGTTAATTAAGGACTCATAAATTGAAGGAATTGGGTAATTAATACAAAGAACAACACAGCACGGGAAACAGGCCCTTCGGCCCAACGAGCCCACGCCGCCATTTTAACAGCGTGAGTTCCCACTTCCACCCATGACCCTTGACCTATAAAACAAAAAGGTACTGTGTTCTGAGACACAAGCATCTAAAATCCAGCAAATCCCCAGCATCTGGTGCTTTACGATCTAGGGTTCTAAAAGTTGTTGATGTAGTGAATGTGCTCATTATGATTTTCTAAAATTTCCAAAGTTCTAGCATGGTCCCAATGGATTAGATATTAGCAAATATAACACTACTATTCAAGAAAAAAGGGAGAGAGAAACAGGGAACTATAGACCAATTAATCTGACATCAGTCTGAGAGGGCTGGAATCTATCATCAAGGAAGTCCTAATGCATTTAGAAATCATCGTGTGATTAGTCAAAGTCAGTGAGTTTTTAACCAAAGGAAAATCTTGTTTGAGAGGTATCTTACAATTTTGTTGAGGATATACTATGTTCTATGTTCTATGTTCTATACATAGTAGGATAGATGAAGTGGAATTAGGGGTATCTAGATTTCCAAAAGGTATTCAAAAAGGTGCTGCATAAAAGGTTGATAAGAAGAAATTGGGTCATGGAGTTACAGGTGATATTTTAGCACGAGTAGGGGATTCATTACTGGACAGGACTCATCGAATCCCTACAGTGCAGTAGGAGACCATTTGGCCCATCGAGTCTGCACCAACAACAATCCTACCCAGGGTTCATCCCTGTAACCCAGTGTAGTTAGCAAGGATTAATTCCCCCTGATACTAAGTGGTAATTTAGTATGGCCGACCCACCTCTCACACATCTTTGAACTGTGGAAGGAAACCATAGCATCCGGTGGAAACCACATAGACACAAGGAGATCATACAAATTCTATGCAGACAGTTACCTGAAATTGAACTCAAATCTCTGGTGCTGTGAAGCAGCAGTGCTAACTATTGTATCACCATGCCAGAAGCAGCGAACAGGGAGAAATGGGGCATTTTCAACAAACAAATCCTTTGCTGTGGTGACTGACATAAAATTTGTGTTTAATGTCTCTGTTATTGACACATCCCAATGGTAATTTTTCTCTGCCTCTGAGGGACCAACAATTAATTTGGCTACCCTTTTCACATATGTGGAAAAGCTCTTACGGTCTATTTTTATATTCCTAGCCAGTTTGCAATCATATTTTATTCTTTGTTCCCTACTGTTTATTCACTATTAATTATCATTGACTAGAGAATACCACAAGGATCAGTGCTGGGGCTTCAGTTATTTCAACCTATACTAATGGCTCAGATGAAGAGATAGATGTGGCAGATGTTCTGCGTAAATCATAGAATCATAGAATCCCTACTATGCGGAAGGAGGCCATTCAGCTCATTGAGTCTGCACCAATTACAATTCCACCTACCCATATTCTCATAGCTCCATGTATTTACCCTGCTTGTCCACCCTGACACTAAAGGCCAATTTACCATGGCCAATCAACCTAACCCGCATATCTTTGGACTGTGGGAGGAAACAGGAACACCTGGAGGAAACCCACACAGACATGGGGAAGAATGTGCAAATTTCACACAATCGGTGATCCAAGCCAGGAATCGAACCTGGACCTCTGACACTGTGAGCTAGCAATGCTAACCACTATGCCACCCTAAATGATAATTATAAATAAATGATAGTTATTCACTTTGATCATAATAATAGAAAAGTAGAATATTTTTTCAAAAGTGTGAAACTTGAAAATCCTGATGTTTTGTGGGACTTGCAAATTGCATTTTAGACTTTATTGCAAGGGAACTGAAGTACAAGAATAAGGAAGTGTGGGTTTAGAGTTCTAATTTCCATATTTAAGAAAGGATATCCTGATGGTATAGCAAAGTTTCGCCGCATTGGTTTTCTGCAATAAAAAGGTTATCCTTTGATGAGAAGCTGAATAAATTGGGTTATACACTCTGGAGTTTAGAAGAATGAGAGGTGATCTCATTGAAATATTCATTATTCTGAAGGGGTTTCTCAGGGTGAACACTGAGAGTGTTTCTGCTGGCTGGGGAAATAAAAATATGAGGATTCAGTTTCGAGAAAACTGGAAAATAACCTGAGATCAGATATTTACAACCTCAATAGATTGTGAATTTTTGGAATATTCTACTCAGAAGGATGTGAATGCTCCAGCATTTGATATATTGAAGGTTAGAACATAGCCTCTATTGGTCATGTGGGGTGGGCAGGAAAATTTAATTGAAGCCAAAGATCAGCTGCGATCATATTGAATTGTGGAGCAGGCTCAATGGCCAGATGTCTTCTCCTGTTCCTATATGTTCTGTTCTTCTGTTCTCCCTTCTTTCCCTTCTCCCCTTCTTTCCCTCCACTCTGCTTCCTTTCTTTTTACCTCTCCTCCTCTGGCTGTCCTTGCCTGGACAGTGCTATAGGGTTGCTGACCTGGTAAGGAAATGAACCTGGGGTGGTTTCTGGAAGGGTGTGATGGCTGACAATGAGACCCATGTGTTGTTGGAACAAACTGTAACATGCTTTGTTTGGTGCAGATATTGACCGGTGAGGATTGGAATTCTGTCATGAATGATGGCATCATGGCCTATGGAGGCCCCTCCTTCCCCGGTGTGCTGGTCTGTATTTACTTCATCATCCTGTTTGTCTGTGGAAACTGTATCCTTCAATATGAGTGGTCTCACAATCAGATTGCATGGCAGTTAGGATGGGGAGGTGGGGGTTGTTGGATTTGAGTTCCTGTTTTCTCTGTTAATAGGGAGAGCCTTTCGGCCCAATTTCAGTCACGCCTCTAATGAGGAACATGTTTTTGTATATGTGCTGATTGTCTCTTTAAGGGCAATACCACAAAGTAAGGGTCACATAGCCGGGGTGACCAATCGTGTGTGGAATCATCCCAGTGGGTGGAGTCCTCCTGGGCAGAGGCATTTTGGGAAGCTGCTATACAATTCTTATTAATAAAATTTGTATTCATTAATGAAGTTAGTGAAAACACATCTTTATTCTGGCCACAAAATATTTTTCACTCAGAAGATGGTGAGAATGTGGAATGTATTGCCTGGGAAGGTAGTGGAAGTCAGAAACCTTAATGCTTTTAAAAAATATTTGGAAGAGTACTTGAAATATCATAACAGTGTTGTCCCATGAGGTGGATGTTGGCTATGAAAGGTCAGTTGGGTTTGTGTCAAGAACCTTCTCAGGGGCTGAAAAAGACTACTCACAAATTGAGAAGGAAGACCTATCAATAGTCATTGGCATCAAGAAATCCACCAGTATTTATATGGTAGACATTTTACCATCATTTCTGACCACAAACCACTCTTGGGCTATTTAAAAGAGGAGAAAACTATTCTGCCTATCACCTCAATAAGAATTCAATTCTGTCGGCTTATGAATACACACCAAACAGCAACCTAGGGACACACGTGGTGAATGTGGGTACTCTTAGCCACTTATGCTTTTAAGAAAGTATCTCATGTACTCCAATACCATAAGAATTCATCACAGCATTAAACCTTTTAGATAGATTCCCAGCCTCGGCAAAGCAAATCAGGAATTGGATCAATAAATATCCATTTCTGTCCAAAGTGAGAGTCAAAACAGCATGGATAAATGAGCCAGTTTCAGAGGAAATGAAACTATTCTTCACCAGCCAAGAATGAATCAAATTGTCAGGATGGCATCTTACTCTGGAGAGCAAGAGTAGTTATTCCTGTACGAGGCAGAGAGTTGTTCCAAACTAAATTCCATAGTGCTCATCTTGCCATCTCTAAGGTGAAGATGTTTGCCAGGAGTTGTGTGGTAGCCTGGTATTGATGCTGCTATTGAGAAGCTAGTCAAGCACTGTCAACAATGCCAATTGCAACAAAGATTGCCTGCTACACCCCTACTCCACTCTACCTATGGCTGGCCAGGCCATTCTCACATATCCATACTTATCTCCTTAATAGGTATTGCAAAATCCAATGCAGATTGAAAATCTGGAGTCATTTTTCACCACTACTGGTAAATCACATTGTTAGTATGGCTTTTTAAAATCACTGAAGTTCTTCTGCTTGCTTTGACGTATGTGCAGATATTATAAAAGGATCAGGCTACATATGAGTTGTTCAGTTAATATATCCAAATTCTCTCCTCTCCCTTCCCTCCCTTCTTTTTTTCCTCTTCCTTTCCTAAAATTATAGAATCCCCTACAATGCAAAGAGGCCATTCAGTCCATCAAGTCTGCAACAACACTAAGTATTTTACCTAGCCCCTTTCTCCCACCCTATCCCCATAACTCCATACATTTTCCTTGGTAAGTAGTCTCACAACACTAAATTAAAGTCCAACAGGTTTATTTGATAGCACGAGCTTTTGGAGCGTTGCCCCTTCACCAGGTAAGTACATCAGTTGGTACATCAGGTGGTACTTTCCACACAAACACTCGCCCAAAACTAGAATTGAACCTGGGGTGCTGACGCTGTGAGATAATAGTGCTAACCACTGTGCCAACATGTTGCCCATCCCCTTTCTTCCTTTTCTCTGCCCTCCCTCCTTTATAGAAAGGTAATATTGTATTAAAATGAAAAAAAATATTTTAGTGCAAGAAATTTAGAAAAGATGTAATTAAACAAAATATACTGCAGCTGCTAAAGTTAAATGTTTAATTAAACCTTTACATAGTATAATGTTATTTTTGTAAATAAATGTTTTGCATTAAACTTAAATTCTACAAATATTTCATTGAACCATCACAACACAACATTGAAATATGAAATTATATGAATACTTTATTGAAGCATCAAAACACAACATTTAAATGTGAGATAATTATAAATGAATTACATAATCTAAGTAAACAAAGCGGAAGAATACTAATGATAAACACATAGTTCTTTAGATTTGCCATGGCCCAAAATGTGAAGTCTCCTCTGTTCAACCTCATGGCAATAAGGTGTCCAAATCACAGTCCGAGAAGTTCTGATCTCTCCCCAGTTACATTTTCAGTTTTAATATTCTAAATTAAAATATACAAACACTTTTAATCATGCCACATGTAAAGTTATATAATAATGCAGATATAAATGGTATTTTCACAGATTTAAAACAAATAACAGATAGACATATTAAATAATACACATTGGCAATCAGAAACAAATTCAAAATTACACTTTAAATGAGCAAATAGCAATAGGATTAACTGCTAAAAATCTTCAACATACCTTAACAATCACAGATAATCCTTTGATCTCTCTGCCTTCACTTTTAAGTGCTGTTAGAAAGCATGACCACAATGTGCATACTCAACCTGGTCCTGTCATAAGGGGGTGAGGCTAGAGGGCTCCTGTGAGGCAGGAGATTCTGACACAGACCAAATGCTGCTGCTCCCATCAAGAGTTGGATTGGGATTTTTCAATGCCAATAACTTTGGAAGGACTTTTCTTGGCAGCCCATGGTTTTCTGCCATTGGGCAGAAGTTATAGGCCAATGATTTTGCTTATGATTCATGCACAGTCTAATCGATGGCCATTTTTGAGGCGAAGTCATCGATATTGCATGCTACCGTTGAATGATTATGCTGATCTTTTCAGCTCTCAGATTATTTAAAATCGTGGTATCAGACAATGGAATTATATTCACAAGCAATTGGTACATTGGTACAGTTCCAAAACTTCATTGCTCTCAAATGTATTAAACATATAGAACTATGATTTAACACCCAGATTAAACAGACTAGTCAAGAAAGTCATCCAAAACTGAGGACAAGAAGGCTGTGGCAGGTGACAATCTAGGAAAGATCATTATCACTGAAGAAGCAGTGTTAAGTAAGCTAATAGGTTAAAAGTAGACAAATCTCCTGCCCTGTTGGAATGCATCCCAGGCTACTAAAAGGGATGGCAGGTGAAACTGGAAATGCACTCGTGGTAATGTACCAAAATTTGTTGGACTCTGGGGCAGTTCTAGCTATTGGAGAGCAGCAAGTGTGACACCATTGTTTAAGAAGAGATGGACAAAGGTGGGTATAAGCATATAGTGGGAAAAATGCTTGAATCTATCTGTTCTCCCTTCTGTCCTCAAGGAAGAAACAGTGTGAGACAGAAAAAGAGGTGGGTACAATTTCGTCCTTTAGAAAGTATTTAGACAGTTACGTGGGTAAGCTGGATAGAGAGGAATGGGCCAAATTTAGGCAACTGGGACTATCTTAGTGGTAAAAACTGGGTGGCACGGACAAGTTGAGCTGAAGAGCCTGTTTCCATGCTGTAAATATCTATGATTCTATGAAAAGGTGCTGCACTAAAGACTGCTGCATAAGATAAAGAGGGCCAAGTGCAGCGTGTCAAAATTCACAGGTGACACTAAGATGACACTGAAAGTTTGCAAAGAGATATAGTTTAAGTGAATGGGAAAGGGTCTGGCAGATGGATTACAATGTTGGTTAATGTGAGGTCATATACTTTGGTAGGAATAACAGCAAAAAGGACTATTACTGAAATGATTTTAAAAAATTGCAGCATGCTGCTGTGTAGGGGAACCTCAGTGTTCTTGAGCATGAATCACAAAAAGTTGGTTTGCAGGTGCAGCAGGTAATTAAGAAGACAAATGGAATTTTGTCCTTCATTACTAGAGGGCTGAAGATTAAAAACTGAAGTTATGTTCCAGCTATATAAGGTCCTGATGGACCCAAACTTAGAGTTTGATGGGCCCAAACTTTATATTTTGATCTCCTTACTTGAGGAAGGGTATACCAGCACTGTAGGGGGTGCAAAGGAGATTCACTAGGTTGATTCCAGAGTTGAGAGAGTTGGCTAACGAGAAACTGAGTAGACTGGAATTACAATCATTGGAATTTAGAAGAATGTTGTCCGGGGGGAGGGGGGGGGGGAACCGGTTATGGACATGGGCTCTTATACAAACATATAAAATTATGAAGGAGACAGATAAGATAGAAGCAGGGAGGTTGTTTCTACTGGTGGGTGAAACTAGAACTAGGGGCATGGTTTCAAAATAAGGGGGAGCAGATTAGGACTGAGTTGAGAAGGAACTTCTTCATCTAAAGGATTATGAATCTATGGAATTCCCTGTCCAGTGAAGCAGTTGAGGCTACCTTGTTGAATGTTTTTAAGGCAGAGATAGATAGATTTTTGAACAGTAAAAAAATTAGGGGTTATGATGAACAGACCTGTAAATGGAGCTGAGTCCATGAAAAAACCATCTGTGATCTTATTGAATGGTGGAGCAAACTCGTGGGGCCAAATGGCCTACTTCTGAGCCTAGATTTTATATTTTTATGTCCAAATTTTCAGTCTGGCCTTAAAAAAAGCTTTCAGGAGTTACCTTTGAGATTAAAATCTCTCAATTTCTCCTTAGCTGTTTGTTATAAAGCAGAAGTGGATCCTCCCTCTGAGACCTAACACCGAAACACCCAAAGAGGAGTATGTATATTTGTAAAAAGTATGTATGAAGTGGTGTGACCTCCTCTTCAGAAATTTCTAGTGGCTAAATAAAAATAAGTCTCTATAAAGTCAATACATATCAATTTATTCATCTAACTAACAGTGAACAAATTAGCTATTAAGAAACTGAATAAATTCTTTCTCTATACTATTTCTGAATAAAACAAGATTCGAATAAATGCAATTCCCACACATTGACAAAAATAGAATTTAATCACTCTCTGAATTACAACCAGGTTTTGTGTCTTGCTGAATATTTTGGGCCTTCCCTGTTCATTCTTCTGCCTGGAACTTATTTTTACTTTCATACCTTTGCTATCTAGATGGTGCTATGAGAGACAGAGAGTTGAGAGCTGTTAGTTCTGGCAAGTGGAAATTGCTCTACTTCTTTGTCCCACTGACCCCTTCTTTTATACCTATGATGACATATCAAATATTTTCCACAATAGGATTGGTTCTAGGTTGTCAAAACCATCAGATTTAAATTTAAAAGGTTTTTGGTATCTAAGTGCCTGATTCAAATTGATTGGCTCAATTCAAAAACCTGTTGTCGTAATAAAAATTGCTGCTTGGCCTTTCGATACAAGTGTTTTGGGCTCTCTATGTAGTTGCATTTTTTTTAAACTCTAAGCATAGAGAAAACACTACCTTTTTAAGGGATCATGAACTGCTTTCCCCCCAGCATTTTACAATTTTACCATTCTTATAACACCAAGTTCTAATTTCCTTCCTCCCAATTTATAATTACTGTACTCAATTTCGCAACATGTTATACCAGTTCATACACAACAGTGGGAGTTCTACTAGCAGAACTGTTAATGAACATGGTCTCAGAACGAGACTGAGCCTTGTGGTTCCACATTTGCTCAGAAAGACAGAGTCAGCCAAAGTATTCAGAAAGCAAGCCATGATTCACAGAGTAATTTTTGGTAAATGAAGCCAGTTATGAAAGGAATTTTGATAGTAAATCAATTCGATCCCCAGGATTATTGCCTCCAAGACACTTTTCATACCCAGTGGACCTGGAGGGACAGATCATTCATAAACACATGGCCCATCTGAAGAGTAGGGAAACATTTTAGCAATCAGTGTCACTATTGAAAAATGTTTTTAAACTGTCAAGCACTGAAGTACTCAATCAACCTGTTATCAACAAAACTGATGCCTCCATGGAAGCAAATAGTGAAGAATCACCCATGTTAGAAGAGGTACCCTGTTAATGTCGATCCTGTGGAAGAATCTCAGACATCAGAATTACACCACTTTATAAGGTACAGAAAGCCTACTTAAAGACTTGACTTATATTTGCCCATCTATGCCATAATGTTTAATTAGTAGTTAGAAGGGAGTAAATTAGTTATTGAAGATTGTATAAAGGAGTTATTGTCCCTCTAAGTGTGCCCTGCCTTGGTGACCAATCGAGACTCAGTGTAGAATCACTCCATGGGTAAGACACATTTTGGGAGTTGGCTACAGCCATGCAGCTTCTGTACAATTCTGATTAATAAATACCAAATGAAGTCTGTGAAAATGCATCTTTACAATATATTTGATGGATTCTTTGCCCATTTGTAATCATGTTGAAGTTTGGATATTTAGTGTTTTTTCACGTACATTGAGATCCTGAGCTTAGTTTCTCCAGATATTCTGTTGAATGTTTTCTTGGCCATTGCAGTTGACAATCTAGCAGAGGCAGAAAGTCTGACATCAGCTCAGAAAGAAGCAGCAGAGGAGAAGAAGAGGAGAAAGTTGGAGAGGTGAGTGTGAGAGAACAGGATAGAGATGAGTAAGGGAGATGGCAGAGGAAGTGTAAGGAAAATTTGCCATTACCAAATACTGGGAGCTCTGTGGGATACAGTGGCCAGTTCAGTGCTGCAGTTAGACATGGAATAACTTCATCCCATTCAACAGAAACTTCATATTTAGAAAATACATCCCAAGATTTTAGTTTGAGCAAATAATCTAATTTTGAAGGAGTAACTCCTAGATAACCAGCAAAGTTATTTGCTCAGTAACTCGGAACAGGTCCAGGCTCCTGAGAACTGGCATCGGCTGAGTCACTAAAAACTGATCCGTGCAGATCAGTCAGTGAGAACCAGCCGAAACATTTGATTCAAGAATGGAGGATGCTGGAAAAATTCACAGGCCTATCAGCATCCATAGGAGGAGAAACAGAACTAACACCTCGAGTCATAGACCTTTTGACTCAGTCACTGGCTTGGTCACTAGGTAATGTCCCAGGCATCAAGCTTTGTCACTAAGGCCTAAACCTCAATCTGGGTCACTGAGGAATGGCACAGGCCTCAGGTTTCGTCACAAAGATGGCACTGTAGCACAGTAGGTGGCATGGTAGTATAGCGCTTAGCACTGCTGCTTCACAGCTCCAGTACTTGGGTTCGATTATCGATTTGGGTCACTGTCTGTGTGCAGTATGCACATTCTCCAATGGGTGCTCTGGTTTTCTCCCACAGTCCAAAGATGTGTGGGTTAGGTTGAATGGCCATGCTAAAATTACCCTTAGTGTCCTGAGATGCATAGTTTAGAGGGATCAGTGGGTTGATATATAGGGATATGGGGATAAGGCCTGGGTGGGATTGTGATTGGTGCAGATGCAATGGGCCGAATGGCTTCTTTCTGCATTGTAGGGTTTTTATGATTCTATGAAGACCTGGACCTCAGGCTTGGTAACTGAGGACCAGCTTTACAGCTGCACAGGTTGTGCAGCCAGTGCTTTGATTTGCTGGTCAATTCTGTATTCTGTTTTGATTATTCAGAGCTGCCAACCCAGGACGGTCAGAAGAAGAGAAGCTACTGTTGAAGAAACTTGAACTGGCAAAGTTGAAGGCTGAGGGCATTCCCACCACTGCCAAGGTCAGAGTTAAACTCATTTGTGCCAGACAATCACAACTTTGGTGTCACAGAATTTTTACTTTGCTGAAGGAGGCCATTCAGAACAATTGAAACATAAAAAGGTTAACATAGAACATAGAACATAGAACAATACAGCACAGAACAGGCCCTTCGGCCCTCGATGTTGTGCCGACCAAAATAAAAAGCAATGCCCCTCCTAACTAAACCATTCCCTTATCATCCATATACTTATCAACTAACCTCTTAAACGCCACCAAACTTGGCGCATCTACAACAGCTGCAGGCAGGGCATTCCACTCCCTAATCACTCTTTGAGTAAAGAACCTACCTCTGATATCCGTCCTATAACTCATACCCCTTAATTTAAAGTTGTGTCCCCTCGTGCTAGCTTTTTCCATCCTAGGAAAAAGGCGATCACTGTCCACCCTATCCAAACCTCTAATTATCTTATATGTTTCAATAAGATCCCCCCCTAGCCGCCTCCTTTCTAACGAAAACAGCCTCAAATCCTTCAACCTCTCTTCATAGGACCTGCCCTCCATACCAGGCAACATCCTAGTAAACCTCCTCTGTACCCTCTCCAATGCCTCCACATCTTTCTTATAATGTGGCGAACAGAACTGCACACAATACTCCAAGTGCGGCCGCACTAGAGTTTTGTACAGTTGCAACATGATGCTGCGCTCCTAAATTCAATCCCCCTACCAATAAAAGCTAAGACTCCATATGCCTTCTTAACAACTTTATCCAATTGACTGCCTACTTTCAGGGATCTATTGACACATACACCAAGATCCTTCTGTTCCTCAACACTATTAAGAGCCCTACCATTAGCCCTATACTATACACATTTATTGTTCCTGCCAAAGTGCATTACCTCACACTTTTCCACATTAAACTCCATTTGCCACCTCTCGGCCCAGCTCTGCAACTTGTCCAAGTCCCTCTGTAAACTAAAACCCCCCTCTTCACTATCTACCACTCCACCAACTTTAGTGTCATCTGCAAATTTACTGATCCATCCCTCAATACCCTCATCCAGATCATTTATAAAATTACAAACAGCAGGGGCCCCAAAACAGACCCCTGAGGCACACCACTCGTCACCGAACTCCACGATGAAA
This sequence comes from Sphyrna mokarran, assembly GCA_024679065.1. Classification (NCBI taxonomy): domain Eukaryota; kingdom Metazoa; phylum Chordata; class Chondrichthyes; order Carcharhiniformes; family Carcharhinidae; genus Sphyrna; species Sphyrna mokarran. Next base: position 33,602,897 of record JAGIQG010000023.1, on the reverse strand, counting down.
ATCTCCCATCAACCACCACCCTCTGTCTTCTATCTGCCAGCCAATTTCTAATCCAATTCGCTAAATCACCCTCTATTCCACACATCTGCATTTTCTGTAGAATTCTTCCATGGGCCACCTTATCAAAAGCCTTACTAAAGTCCATATATACTACATCAACCGCCTTACCCCCATCCACCTCTCTGGTCACTTTCTCAAAAAAATCAATGAGGTTAGTAAGGCATGACCTACCCTTCACGAAACCATGCTGACTATCCCCAATCAATTCATTTCTCTCTAAATAAATATAAATCCTATCCCTAATAATTCTCTCCAATACCTTGCCCACAACAGAAGTAAGACTCACTGGCCTATAATTCCCTGGAAGGTCTCTCTTCCCCTTCTTAAACAATGGGACCATATTCGCTATCCTCCAGTCCTCGGAACCACACCCGTAACCAACGAGGACCTGAAGATCAGAGCCAGAGGCTCTGCAATCTCCTCTCTTGCCTCCCAGAGAAACCTGCCTCCAGGTTGCAGCACCGAAGGAGGCCATTCGGCCCATCTTGTTTATGCCAGTCTGAGGACACGCAGGTGGATTGGCCATGCTAACTTGTCCCTTAGTGTCCCTAGATGTTGGTTAGGTAGATTATCCATGATTAATATGCAGTGGTTAAGGGGATAGATGGAGGAGAGGGGTGGACATAAGTATGTTACATTCAGAGATGCTGTTTGGAATGTAAACTCGATGAGCCGAATGGCTTCCGTCTGCAATATAGAGAATCTATAATTCAATGACACTCCTGACTTGTTTTATTTAATGTCTAAACCTCAGTGTTTAAAGGCTCTGAAGCTGAGTTTCTTGTTTATTTTATTGATTACCCATTGCTCAAATTCTACAGAACCTCCTGACAGAAAATCAGAAGCATGCATGATGAAGATTCCCTCTAGTTTTTCCTTGTGATACCAATAGATAATCACAACCTTTAACTTGAAGCAACCTGTTTCAACAGAATGAACTTTATGGAAAAATACTATACTCGAGACATCAGTTAATCCATTAATGCATTTAATTTCCACAATTTTATTGCCATTATTGTTGTTAAAATCACTGTTGTAGTTGTTCTTTCTCCATCTACAGTGGGGTTCAGTGGGCCTGGGGTTTGGCTGCTGCCAGCTTGCCCTGTCATCTATCCAGCCCTGAGTCACTGAGGACCTGGTCTGGCTCCCAGGTATGGACTCAAATTGCAGGTGTCAACAGGACAATATTGAAAGTGAACCCTGGACTTAGCTTTGACAATGAGGTGGGATATATATTTTGATATGTTAACTCCTGAATGTAATCCTGGGTTGAGAATGGCACTCCATGTACAGGTTCACTGTGCTAGATAAGAGCCTAGGCTGGGGATCGGTGTGTATGTAAAAATTGTTTTGCTACATCCCTCATGGCATCTGTTTAACATTTGCAGCTGAAAGTGGATGAGTTTGAAGCTAATGTCAATGAAGTAAAGGAGCCTTACCCTTCTGCTGACTTTCCAGGTAATTCCAAGATAAACTATTGATTCCATTTTACTAAGAAAGGCAAGACAGTTGACAGAAACATCTTGCATTTCCATAGCATCTCATGCAGGTTAGGTGGATTAACCATAGGAAATACGCGGGCTTACAGTGATAGGTTGATTCTATCATTAGCACAGTAGCACAGTGGTTAGCACTGCTGTCTCACAGCACCAGGTACCTGGGTTCAATTCCTGGCTTGAATCACTGTTTGTGCAAAGTTTGCACATTCTCTCAGTGTCTGCATGGGTTTCTTCTGGATGCTCTGGTTTCCTCCCACACTCCGAAAGACATGCTGGTTCGGCAAATTGGCCATGCTAAATTCTTCCTCACTGTACCGGAACAGGTGCCTGAATCTAGCAACTGAGGGATTTTCACAGTAACTACACTGAAGTGTTAATGTAAGCCTACTTGTGATACTAATAAATAAACTTTAAAACTTTAAGACCTCACGGAGTAACATTCACTCTAAGCTACATGAGTACGCAGCAATCTGGAATATGTTGCGCAGCGACACAAGTTATGTACAAGTAATGATCCTTTTAAGATGTACACATGCACTATGGCATGTCATTCTTAAAGCCAGCCGGCTGCTACAAACACAAGTTGGAAGGAACATTGGAGTGGAATTTCCTTTTTTTAAAACAATGCCATGGGCTAAGACAACAACCCAGTGCAGGAAGGTGGGTTTGGGAAGGGCACCAGGGTATCCTCAGGCTAGCATGGTTAAGATGGGCTGATGTGCTTTAATTTTTCTATGGTTCTTCAGATGCATAAATTATTGAAAGTGACCAAACCAAATGAGAAAATAGTTAATAAAGTACTCTATATCCTAGCCTTTAATAATAGTAGCATGGAATATAAAATTAAGGAGGTTGTGTTAAAGTTTTTTAGTTTCATCTGGAATATTGCATTTAGTTCTGGGCACCCATCTTAGAAGAGATGTTAAGGCATTGGAGAAAATGCAGACAAGATTTACGCAAATGGTTTGAGAGATAAAAAATTTCAATTTGAAGATTTATTGGAGAATTTTTCTTGGAGTAGATTGAGAGGAGATTTGATAGAGGCATTCACAATCACAAGGGGTCTGGGCAGAAACTTGTGAAAGGACCGAGAATGAAATGGCACAGATTTAAAGTAAATAGTAAATGAAACAACAAGTAATATGGAAAGAAATATTTTTATACAGCAAGTGGTTAAGATCTGAGACTGTGTGGAGGCAGGCTCATACAAAGTGTTGAAAAGGGAATAGGACTGTTATCTGAAAAGGAAGAATGTGCGGGATTATGGGGAAAAGGCAGGGGAATGGCATTAAGTGAATTGCTGATTTGGAGAGCTGGCTCAGACACAATGGGCCAAATGACCTCCTGTGCTGTGACAATTCTGTCATTCTGTTGCCACGGGACAGAAGGCATTTAAATTAAAGTCAAGTTCTCCCCAAGCACTTCCTTAGTTATGGCTTTTCTATTCCTGCAACAAATGCTGAAGCTTTTCTAGATGGAAAGCATTGTCACTCTCACTTGGAATTCCCCCTATCTAAAGTTCGAACTTTAACCTCCACTCTTCTAGGTAAGTTGTGGCTATGACGACCTGTTCTGTTTTAGGCTCTGTACATTCTATCTTGGCTGAGATGTTCGGACGGCAACATTTTACAGTAATTTCATTGTAGTGTTAATAGGATAGAGGAAAATTTGGCTGATTGGATAGGTAACTGGCTATCTCATAAAAGACAGAGAGTGGTGGTGGATGGAAAATTTTCAGACTGAGACCAGTTACCAGCAGTATAGCACAGGAATCAGTGCTGGGTTCTCTGCTATTTGTGATTTTTATCAATGACTTAGAGGAGGGAGCTGAAGGGTGGGTCACTAAATTTGCTGATGACATCTAGGTTGATGGAGTAGTGGATGAGGTGAAGGTTGTTGTAGGCTGCAAAGAGATGTTGATAGGATGCAGAGCTCGACCAAAAAATGACAGATGGAATTTAACCCTGATAAGTGTGAGGTGATTCATTTTGGTAGGACAAACTTGAATGTGGATTATAGGGTTAACGGCAGGGTTCTGAGGAATGTGGAGGAACAGAGAGACCTTGGGATTCATATCCACAAATCTTTGAAGGTTGCCACTCAAGTGGATAAAGCTGTGAAGAAGGTCTATAGTGTGTTGGCGTTTGTTAAGAGGGGGGCTAGAGTTTAAGAGCCATGAGGTTATGCTGCAACTGTACAGGACCTTGATGAGGCCACTTTTTTTTTTAGAGCAACACAGCACAGGAAACAGGCCCTTCGGCCCAACGAGCCCGCACCGCCATCATAACTATATAGTAGCAATTCCATTATCCTATTCTAAATTTAGGTTAATCCTAATATGGAAGACTCTCACTATAGGGACAATTTGTTTCCCAATCAGCCTAAGAGCGAATTTTTGTGTTGTGGGAGGAAACCGGAGCGCCCGGAGAAAACCCACGCAACCACGGGGAGAACGCGCAAACTCCCGCAGACACCGGCCCAATTCCAAGTGTCTGCACAGCCACAGCGATAGTCTCTGAGCTGTCATGGTGCCCTTCAGATGGTCCACATAAAGCACTCATTTACGACATGAAGCACCAGGCAACCCATGAATCAACATCCAAGAGCTGTACCCGCACCACCTGCCGAATGCATGCTCAAGTTATGGACCGAATTACCTGTGGAAAAAAGCCGTAGTTAAACAGTCCTAATATATCCCTCTATCTGCATACCGCTTATGTGGCTGTCCAAGAGACCCTTAAACAGCCCTAGCGTGCCTGCTCCCACCACCTTACTCGGCAGTGCATTCCACACCCCCACTACCCTTTGTGTGAAAAACTGCCCTCTAATATTCGTCTTATACATAGCCCCCCTCACCCTAAGGCCATGACCCCTCGTCCTATCCATTTCTGAAGGTGGAAAAAGTTTACCTCCATTTACTCTATCTATACCCCTTATAATCTTATACACCTCTATGAGATCCCCTCTAAGCCGACGTCTTTCAAGGGAAAACAACCCCAGTCTATTTAATCATTCCTCATAAGACAGTCCTTCCATACCAGGCAGCATCCTGGTAAACCTCCTCTGCACTCTCTCAAGGACTCCACATCCTTCTGATAGTAAGGTGACCAGAACTGGACGCAGTATTCCAAGTGAGGCCTAACCAACGTTCTATACAACTGCAACATTAAACTCCTACTCTTGTATTCTATACCCTTTTCTATGAAAGCTAACATACTATACACCTTCTTTATCACCTTCTCCACCTGTGAGGACACCTTCAGAGACTTGTGAACCTGCACCCCAAGTCTCTCTGCGTCTCTATGCTCCGTATAGTTTTACCTTTTATCCTATAATTCTCTTCTACATTTTTCCGGCCAAAATGCATCACCTCGCATTTATCCGGATTAAATTCAATTTGCCATCTATCTGCCCAATCTACCAACCTGTCTATGTCCTGTTGTATTGCCTGACACTGCTCTTCTGTACCCGCCAATCCAAGCATCTTGGTGTCATCAGCAAATTTGCTGATCTCACCACCTACCCCTACTTCCAAGTCGTTTATGTAGACAACAAATAGAAGAGGACCTAGTACTGAGCCTTGTGGCACTCCACTAGTGACAGGCTTCCAGCCGGAAAAAGAGCCTTCCACTACTACCCTCTGTCTCCTCCTCACGAGCCAGTTCTCGACCCATCTACATACCCGACCCTGTATCCCATGCGCCTTCACCTTCTCTATCAGTCTACCATGAGGAACCCTGTCAAACGCCTTACTGAAATCCATGTAGACGACATCAACAGCATGTCCTTCATCAACTGTTTTTGTCACTTCTTCAAAAAATTCCACTAGATTTGTAAGACAAGACTTCCCCTTGACGAAGCCATTGCTGCGTATCCCTGATCAGATCGCAGCGCTCCAGATGCTCATACATCCTGTCCCTGAGGATCCTCTCCATTAGCTTACCTATAACTGAAGTCAAGCTCACCGGCCTATAGTTCCCTGGGTTATCCCTCTGACCTTTTTTAAACAACGGGACTACATTTGCTATCCTCCAGTCCTCTGGGACCTCACCTGTGTCCAAGGAAGAGACAAAGATTTGCGTCAGAGGCCCAGCTAGGTCTTCCCTCAACTCCCTTAGCAACCTGGGGTAAATGCCATCAGGCCCCGGAGCTTTATATGTCTTTAAGCTGCCTAACAGCCCCAACACCTCTTTCCTCGTAATCTTTATTTCCCTCAACCAATCCTCAACTTTGTCAACATCAGCAACAGACATCTGGCCAGTCTCCTGCGTGAATACTGACGCAAAGTATTCATTCAGGATCTCCCCCATTCCCTCAGGCTCTAAGCATAAATCCCCTCCTCTGTCCCTGAGAGGTCCAATCTTGCCTCTAACCATCCTTTTGCTCCTTACATAGGTGTAAAATGCCTTAGGATTTTCCTTAATCCTACCTGCCAGAGCCACCTCGTGGCCCCTTTTTGCCTTTCTAACACTCCTTTTAAGATCCCGTCTACACTCTCTATAAGCTTCCAGCACTGTCTCAGTCCCCAGTTGCCTAGATCTAATGTAAGCCTCTCGCTTCTTCCTGATCAAGTCCTCAATATCCCTGGTAAGCCACGGTTCTCTCATCCTCCCTTTCCCATCCTTCCTCCTTGCCGGCACGTATCTTTCCTGCAGAGAGTTTAGTTTTCCCTTGAAAGACTCCCACATGTACCTCGTCGACCTGCCCTCGCAAAGCTTATCCCAGTCGGTATCTTTAAGATCTTGCCTAATCTGGCTGTATCTAGCCCTCCCCCAGTTAAATACCTTCCCTTTTGGGCAGGTCTCGTCCTTTTCCATTAATATCCTAAAGCAGACAGAGTGTGATCACTATTTGACACATGCTCTCCTACCTCGACGTCAACCACCTGCCCTGGCTCATTCCCCAGAACCAAATCCAGTATAGCCCCCTCTCTAGTCGGGCCATCCACATACTGCTCCAAGGACCCTTCCAAAACACACTACAAATTCCTCCCCGTCCACTCCTACAGCTCTGGGCCCTCTCCAATCTACTCCAGGAAAATTGAAATCTCCCACTACTACCACCCTATTTTTCCTACACTTATCTAAAATGTCCCTGCATATCCCTTCTTCCACGGCTCGCGGGCTGTTGGGCGGTCTGTAGTAAACACCCAACAGAGTAACCAATCCCTTCCTATTCCTCAACTCCACCCATAGAGACTCAATTCCTAAATCATCCATACCTCCCTCCCTCTGCACTGCTATGATGTTGTCCTTAACTAATAAAGCCACTCCCCACCTCTCCTCACACCAACTCTGTCACGCCTAAAACACTTATACCCTGGAATATTCAATTGCCAGTCTTGCCCCTCCTTCACCCACGTCTCGGTCACCGCCACCACGTCTAAACTCCTCGTGAACATTATTGCCTTCAGTTCATCTGTTTTGCCAGTCACACTCCTCGCATTAAACCACATGCACTGAAGACCCTCAGCTCTCGGATATTCCTTTCTACCTTCTGGTGTTACCCTATCATCCCTCTCTCTCCCACTCCCAGTTCCCTCTCTCTCCCCGCCCTCCCTCCCTATTAGTTTAAACACTTCTGAAACACTCCAGCTAACCTCCCAGCTAAAATATGTGTTCCCCTCCCAGTCAACTGCTCCCTATCCTTTGTGAATAGGTGACCCTCCCTCCTGAAGACTTCCCAATGATCAATGAATATGAAGCCTTCTGCCCTACACCAATCCCTCATCCATGCATTTAGTTGTAGTGTCTCATTTGTTTTTACCCAATCGGTCCCGGGCACAGGCAGCAGGCCAGAGAAATGCCACCCTGGAGGCCCTACCTTTCAGTTGAGCCCCCAACTCCCTAAAATGCCTACGTATGTCCCCCCTGCGCTTTCTTCCTACATCTTTCTGTCCTACGTGAACTATTACATTTGGAATATTTTGTGCAGTTCTAGTCATCTCACTATAAAAAGGATGTGGAAGCATTGGAGAGAGTACAGAGGAGATTTATCAGGGTGCTTCCTGGCTTGGAGGGTAGGTCTTATGAGGAAAGGTTGAGGGAGCTAGGGCTTTTCTTTTTAGAGTGGAGGAGGATGAGAAGCGACTTAATAGAAGTTTATAAGATGATGAGGGGATAAATAGAGTGGACATTCAGAGACTATTTCCTCGAAAGGATGTAGTTGTTGCTAGGGGGCATAACTATAAGGTTCATTGTGGGAGATATAGGAGGGATGTCTGAGTAAGGTTCTTTACTCAGTGAGTGGTTGGCGAGTGGAATGGACTGCCTGCTGTGATAGTGGAGTCGGACACTTTAGGAACTTTCAAGCAGTTCTTGCATAGGCACATGGAGCACACCAGAATTATAGAGAGTGGATAGCTTGTTTTCGGAAAGCTCCGCATAACATCAAGGGCCAAAGGGCCTATGCTGTGCTGTTCTATATTAATGTAAGCCTACTTCCAACAAATAAATTAGTACCTCTGGCCTCCCTGCTTTATGGCATTTATTTGGTTCTACATGTTAAGTTATAATTTTTAACTATCCTATCAGAATAACTTCTGCCATGTTAAGCTGTCTTGAGAGATGCTTCACATAGCTTTCATATGAAAGTTTTTAAAGCTATCTTATTTTCTACTGTCAATATTCAGGAGCTTACTGCTATAAGTTCTTTAGTTTCTTCTTTTAATTATATCCAAAATTATATTAATTTTCCTCAGTACTTTGGCTTTGCTCAAGGTCAGATTTGTTTTCATTTGCAATACATTTGATCCCAAACAAGCCCCCAATTTGTCACAGACAGAATATGTGTTTCTTACTATCCAGGATCAGCTGTACTGTATAAAGTACATGTGTGTTTTCTTACCCTCCAAGTGATTATCCAAATTTTTCCCATTATAGCAGCAAGCTTCTTGTAAATTAGAAAATGAAAACAAACTTTCCCCAGAGATTTAAAATATGATATCTCCTCACTCGGCTAACCCACACTTTTACTCTCACAAATATTAGCTGTGGATGAGAGGGAAGAATAATATTACAAATGATTGTTTCCTCAGACACTGAAGCAGTCCATTTCAAATGCAATAATATCCAGGCTTGAGCTGACACATGGCAAATAACATTCATACCATAATGCCAGGCAATGACCATCACCAATAAGAGACATTCTAACCACCATCCCTTAAGGTTCAATGATATTACCAACACTGAATCTCCACTGTCAACATTCTTGGTTACTATTGACCAGAAACTCAATTGGACTAGTTATGTAAACGCAGTGATCACAAAAGCAGGTCAGAGGTTAGAAATATTGCGAGAGAGTAACTCACCTCCTGACTTACCAAAGCCTATTCACAAGGCATAAGTCAGGAGTGTGATGGAATACTCCCACTTGCCTGGAGTTAATTGCTCAGTTAATTGGTGCCACATCCACTTCCTTGACCATGACACTCAGTAGCAGCAGTGTGTACTATCTACAAGATGCACTGCAGCAGTTCACCAAAGATCCTTCAACAGCACCTTCCAAACCCATGACCATTTTCATTGAGAAAGAAAAGGGTGTAAATACATAGGAATACCGCCCCCTGCAAGTTTCCCTCCAAGCTACTCATCATTCTGACTTGGAAATATATTGCTGTTCTTTTGCAATCGCTGGGTCAAAATCCTGGAATACAGTCCAGATCTGTTCGGGTCAATGCACCTAAGCAGTGTATCTTTCAGAATGTGGGAGAAAACCAGTGCACCTGAAAGAAATTCACACAGACGTGGGGAGAATGTGCAAACTCCATACAGAGAGTGACCCAAGCCACAAATCAAACTCATGTCCCGGCGCTATGAGGCAGCAGTGGTAACAACTGTGCTACTGTGCCGCCCGTTCTCGAGTGAAGTTGAAGTTCTAATAGATGATGTCCTTCTCCCAATTTCATTGGTTATTTATTATCTTGACTGATTAGTTGTGTGCAACTCATTTGATGAAATCAGTTCATGGAACAGTTTCTCTCTCTTTTAAAAGCATAAGCACATGACCTGTTCCACTTCCAAGTCCTCTTCCAAATAATATGGGTGGCTAGGTCAATGATTCAGTGTGATAATTTTCACAACTTAAGACATCCAGTATACTAACAAGCTATTCAATTTACTGTCTAATAATTTCATTGAGGTTTTTGAAAAGGTAACTAAATACATTGATGAGGGTAGTACAGCTGATATGGTTTACATAGACTTCAGTAAGGCCTTTGACTAGGTCTCATATGGACGGTTGGTCAAAAAGATTAGAGCCTTTGGAATCCGAGGCAAGTTGGCAAAATGATTGCAAAATTGACTTGTTACTACGAGATAAAGGATGATGGTGGGAAGTTACTTTTGTGATTGGAAGACTGTGACAAGTGGTGTGCCATAGGGATCAGTGCTGGCACTCTCACTGTTTGTTATATATATTAATGACTTGGATGTGAATGTAGAAAGTATAATTAGTAAGTTTGCAGATGATACAAAACTTGGTGTTGTTGATAACAAGAAGGAAGATCTGAGGTTGCAGAATAATATTGATCAGCTGATATACTGGGTAGAGCAATAGCTGATAGAATTTGATCCTGTGAGTGTGAGATGATAACTTTTGGAAGATTTGGTAAGAATAGAATATATATCATGAATAGTAGATCCCGAAGGAGTATTGAGGAACAAAGTGACCATAGATTCCTGAAGGTGGCAGCACAATTAGACGCAGGGCAGGGGAGGGGGGAGAAATGTGAAGAAGGCATGCAAAATGCTTGCCTGTATTAGCTGGGGCATAGAAAAATAGGAGGTCTTGATACAACTTTATAAAACATTTAGCTCACAGGTGGAATATTGTGTGCAGTTCTGGTCACTGCACTATCAGAAGGATGAGATTGAACTAGAATGGGTGTGGAAGAGATTTACCAGAGTGTTGCCTGGGGTGGAAAGATTAAGTTATGAAGAAACTGGGGTTGTTTTCCCTGGAGCAGAGGAGGCTGGAAGGTGTACAAAATTGAAATTCGTATTTAGGATAGATCATAAGAATCTTTCTCCTATGACAGAGGTGTCTTAAGAGCAGAGGGCATCAATTTACGGAGATAAGTGGTTCAGTGGATTTCTGTGGAAAAATATTTTCCTCCAGAGGGTAGTGGAAATATGAAATGCATTGTCTGAGAGGGTGGTGAAGGCAGGTTCTCTCACAACATTAAAGAAGCATCTGGATGAGCACTTAAATTCCAAGGCATAGTAGGCTATGGACCAAGTGCTGGTAAATGGGATTAGTATAGATTGGTATTTGATAGTGTTACAAGTCAGGTCGGATACTTCAAGGTGTTCTATGAAGCTTGCGTGATCTATAATGTTTTGCGTTGAATTTGGCTAGGATGAGTATGAGAGTTTTCACTCCAGGTGTGATTCAACTGATTCAAGAGGAACTTTTATCAAAAACAAAGTTTAATTAAAAATATTGTTGACATGCACAGTAAGACAATTAGCAAGAACGTTTAACAATTACAAACGAGGAACACAATAACCATGATAATGTATAATTCTCAAGGAAATATCTCTAATGTGTTACAACGAAAGCTAATATCCAAAACACAAAACCTTCCAAATAAACATAATACAGCATAGTTTAATGCCCACTTATTGCAGGTATCCAGCCTCCTGGGTTGAGTGCTGAAAATCCCTTGTGAAAAAGCTCAGAAGAGATTGTAGGCAAATCAATTTCCCAAAACACAGGTTCTTTAAGGTAGAATCAAACAAAGAGAAAAAAACAACTGCTTCCAAAAATACACACTGCCCAAAATAAAACTAAAAACCCAAAAGAAAAAACCCCTATCACTGACTGCCACAAACAAAACTGAAAGCTCGATCATCTGACTTCCACAGCTTAGCTCCACCCTCCCAATGACATTGTTGAAACTGTAAGCTGCATGATTTAAAAAAAAACTTCCTGACAATAGTTGGCATTGACCTGGTGGGTCAAAGAGCCTGTTTCTATGCTGTATGACTCTAATCCAGCCTTCCTGTGCTTTCTGCAGGTGATGATGAGGAGGAGGAGCCCGAATTCCCCCTGAGCCCCCGCCCTCGGCCTCTTGCTGAACTGCAGCTGAAAGAGAAGGCAGTCCCCATGCCCAACGCCAGTTCCTTCTTCATCTTCAGCCCAACTAACAAGTAGGTATCTAGGCTGTTTTGAGGATTGGAGATTGTCAATTTTACTCCTTTATTTTAAGGTCAGAGAGACTAATTGGGAATAACTGCCTAATCTAAAGTGTGTTGTAGGGAAGTTACAGAAGCCGCTGGTAAGTTACGGAATAACTTAGCACTTGAAAAAATACAAACTGATCAAAGAGAACCAATGTCAGTATGCACCTGGTATCTTTCTGTCCATCTGAGGGGCAGGTAGATCCTTGGAATCCCAGCCTTATAAAATAAACAGTTGTATTCTACTTAATACCTTCAAAGGTGAAAAGCTGCTACTACCTTTATTGTTGCTGTTCTGAAAACTGCTGTTCACAGGAATAACTCCTTCAGATCTCATAAACCTACACCTTGCTGATAGATTGCACTTTATTCTGTCTCTTCTAGATTCCGCAAATTATGCCACAGAACTGTAAATGCAACCACTTTTACAAACTTCATCCTTCTTTTTATCTTGCTGAGCAGTATCTCACTAGCTGCAGAAGACCCCATTCGAGCAGATTCTTTCCGTAACCAGGTGAGAGATTTACTTTTTGACACAAGGGATATCTTTGTTTTTGAAGAACTGGTGTTGTAAACATTATATACTATTGACTTTGTATTCTTAAAACGTTCTCTTACTAACCAGTCTACTGAGTAATCCTCTAAATGCCACTCTTTGCATTTACTTTCCAGATCCTTGCCTATTTTGATATTGTTTTCACTGCCATTTTCACCTGGGAGATTATTCTGAAGGTAATGCTTCACGTGATGCATTGTTTGTCTGTCTCGTGGGCTGTTGTAAAAAAAATTCTGACAGGATTGGGAAGAAGATGCAAGGATGTTGTTGTTTCCTCTGTCTGGGGAAGGATTCAAAACAGGGGCTCTCATTCTCAGGATACAAGGCCATCCATTTTGGACTGATGAGAAATTTCTTCACTCTGAGGGTGGTGAGCCTTCGGTCAATCACTGAATATCACTGCTAGCACGAGGGGACACAACTTTAAATTAAGGGGTATGAGTTATAGGACGGATATCAGAGGTAGGTTCTTTACTCAAAGCGTGATTAGGGAGTGGAATGCCCTGCCTGCAGCTGTTGTAGATGCGCCAAGTTTGGTGGCGTTTAAGAGGTTAGTTGATAAGTATATTGATGAGAAGGGAATGGTTTAGTTAGGAGGGGCATTGCTTTTTATTTTGGTCGGCACAACATCGAAGGCCGAAGGGCCTGTTCTGTGCTGTATTGTTCTATGTTCTATGTTAATATATTTAAAAGGAAAATATATGCTGTTTATTCTAAACGCTAAAGATGTCAAGGGGTATGGCATTGAGGATCAGTCACAATAATAGTGTTTACCTGGAGTAAGGGGAAATATGAATCCATCAGGCAGAAAATTAGATAATTGGAAGGAGGTATTCTTGGGGAAAAGTACTGAAGTAAGATGGCAGATTTTCAAGGAGTGTTTGTCTAGAACTCTGCACGACAATGTTCCAATGAGACAAGGAGGTTTTGGTAGATTACGGGAACTGTGGTACACGAAACTGTAATGAACCTAGTCAAAAAGAAAAGTGTACAATAGATTCAGAGAGCTAGGCTATGCTAGGGAGTATACGGTTTGTAGGAAGGAACTTAAGAAGGAAATTAGGAGAGCCAGAAAGGGTCATGAGAAGGCCTTGGCAGGTAAGATTAAGGAGAACCCTAAGGTGTTCTACAAATATGGGAAGAGTGAAAGGATGAGATGTGAAGGAATAGGACCTATAAAATGTGAAGGTGGGAAAGTTTGTACAGAACCGGTAGAAATAGCAGAGGTGCTTAATGAATACTTTACCTCGGTATTCATGGTGGAAAAAGATCTGGATGGTTGTACTGCAGGCTTGCGGTGGACTGAAAAGATTGAGTACGTAGACATTAAGAAAGTGAACGTGTTGGAACTTTTGAATAGCATCAAGATAGATAAGTCACCGGGACCAGATGGGATGTACCCCAGGTTACTATAGGAAGTGAGGGAAGAGATTGCAGAGCCTCTGGCGATGATCTTTGCTTCATTGATGGAGACGGGAGAGGTTCTGGAGGATTGGAGGATTGCGGACATGGTTCCTATATTCAAGAAAGGGAATAGGGATAGCCCAGGAAATTACTGACTGGTGAGTCTAATCTCAGTGGTGAGTAAGTTGATGGAG